>OV743716.1:30485355-31188598 GCA_928272305.1 Volucella inflata
TTTTGGACGCATCTTTTGTTGGTAAAGATGGGACTCAATGGAAGAAAACAAGGCCAAACTTGCATGACATACGCTGCTTCTGATTCAGATTTTTATTTGGAGCCACCGATCAAATTACGAAGCTGCTGATCAATTTTGAAAAAAGAATGCTTTTCCGCTATATCGAGCAACTATATCTACAACATAACGAGGTTTATTCGCTTTGATTTTGATGCCACGAGACAAGCAAGAGTTAAAACCTATTAGCGAATTTTTCGAAATGGTGAACGCAAATCTAAAGGACAATTTTAGGCAATACAGTTCTATAACAATTGATGAGCAACTATTCCCTTTTAGAGGTCGCACCAAATTCACTCAATACATTCCATCAAAGCCAATAAAATGTGGGATCAAGGTATGGTGGGCCTGTGACGGCATATCTATTGAACGGGCAGATTTATACTGGAAAACTTGGCAATATCCGAGATAAGAATCAAGGCGAACGTGTTGTGGAGTATTTAGTTGTTCGTTATAAAACCACTGGCAGAAATGTGACAATGGATAGTTTTTTCACATCGCTTCCTCTAGCTAAGGATTTACTCTGTGGTCGGCACCATGAAGAAAAACAAGGGCTGTATCCCTGTCGAATTCCACGCTTCGAAAACTAGAGAGGTGTTATAAACCACCTTTGGTTTTGGAGAAAAAGTGGCGCTTTGCTCCTACGTGCCAAAAAAAGACAAGGCTCTCGTATTATTGTCTACCCAACATGATGATGAAAGTGTTTCTGGGCCAAATCAGGAGCTGGACATTATTCTATATGACGAGGGCGGGTCAATAAGTCCGTGACTTTTGGATTAAAACACAGATTTTTTGATAAAAAAATAATTTTATTTTTCAACGTAGTCTCCCTTGAGCTCTATACACTTTGTCCAACGCTTTGTCGAGGTCCTCAAAATAGGCCTTTGTTTGCGAGATGACTTCATCATTGGAGTCAAATCTTTTTCCACCAAGCCATTTCTTCAGGTTTGGGAACAAGAAGTAGTCGCTCGGAGCCAAATCTGGAGAATAGGGTGGATGAGGGAGCAATTCATAGCCCAATTCATGGGATTTTTGCCATGGCAACTGCACATGTGTGCACCCTTGCATTGTCTTGGTGGAAAAGAACTTTTTTCTTGGCCAAATGAGGTCGTTTTTTTTTCAAATCGTCATTGAATCGGTCCAATAAGTTGGCATAATATTCCCCATTGATTGTTCTTCCCTTTTGAAGGTAGTCAATGTGGATTATCCGGCGTGCATCCCAAAAAGCAGTCGCCATAACTTTATTGGCTAACAAACCCACCTTGGCCTTCTTTGGCGCCGATTCACCCTTAGAAACCCACTGTTTTGACGGTTGTTTGTTCTCTGGTGTGTTGTGATGGATCCATGTTTCGTCCACGGTTACAAAACGGCGCAAAAACTCCTCCATATTGCGATTAAACAACGCCAAACCTTCCTGTGAAGTTGTTACACGATTGCGTTTGTGGTCGACTGTGAGCAAACGCGGCACCCATCTTGCGGAAAGCTTTCTCATGCCCAAGTGATCATTCAAAATTTAAACCACTGAACCATGCGAGATCCCTACGGCTTCCACAATCTCTCGCACTTTCAATCTTCGGTCGGCCAACACCATATCGTGAATTTTTTCGATTGTTTCGGGTGTAGAGACCTCAACTGGGCGTCCAGGACGTTCGGCATCTTCAGTGCTTGTACGGCCACAACGAAATTCAGTAAACCACTTTTTTACCATTGAAATCGATGGTGCAGAGTCCCCATAGTATTTATTAAGCTTAGCCTTGGTCTCGGTAATGGTTTTTTTTTCGCAAGAAATAATGCTTAATAAGCACACGAAATTCACTTTTTTCCATTTTCTCCTCAAATTAGTGAGTAGTCTGATAAAAAATAGCTGTCAAACACAAACCTAACTGACGCAGCAAGTTTAAATTTTGACAGGAGTCAACTGACAGATGCCTGTTGACAGGAGCAGTGTTGCTGTTTCAGTAAAGAGGTCAGAAATTCAAAAAGTCACGGACTTATTGACCCGCCCTCGTACAATAAAATCAAAAGTGCAGTTGATATGATGGATAATATGCTGTTCCATTATACAACGAAAAGAAAAAAGCAAATCGATGGCCACTAGCAGGGCTCGCAGCTTACATAATTTTTACGAAAAATAACCTGTCAAGCAAACATAATGTCCGAACAAGCCGATGAAGGTAGTTTCTGCAAGAATTGGGTGAAGACTTTTGCATTCCAGTCATCAATAAAAGGACTCAAATTCTTAGAACTATGATCCAGTTTCCAACAAGAAGTGCTGTAGAATGCATTCTAGGTATCTCAGTAAAAGAGCTACGAGAACCGCAAAATGTGCCATTCGTACCGGATGATCCGATAGATCTAGATAGATCTGGTCGTCTCACTCAAAAAGGCCAATGCTCTGTGTGCTATAGGGAGGAAAAAGTAAAAGGCCTACTAGGAAAGACTGCGTAAAATTGAATAGCTCGTACAGATAAATTACACTCATCAACAAATATAATCAAACAATTTTACTATACATATACTCTGCATATACGAGTACATATGTATATACTATCAAGGTAGTCAAAAAAAATAGTAAAAAATGCCGACTACATTATCGATATATCTTTTTTTAAATGAAAAAATTGCATTCTCCGAAAGAACTCACCATTTTAGTCACTGAGTAGGAGCCGTTTTAGATTCGTTTAATAAATCTCGGAGATATGGAGTTAAACCCAAGATAAGAGGTTACTCTGGTTATCACGCGCATCATCTCTCAGAAAACGCTAGGGGGTGATCCCCACTTTATATTAAAGACTGCATTAAGCATGCCGAGAACGGGACAATATAACTTGAATCTATGCAAATAAGTTCAGTTTACGTAAACATAAATCATATGGTATAGACTATAATATAGCATCTTGTTATTGTATTTCCCTCCGACATATACGATGGCAGACGATGACCTCGATCGCCTTTTTTACCAACTTGGGTCAAACTTTATTCTCGGTGGTGATTTCAACGAAAAACATTGAACATTTTGGGGTTCAAGATGCATTTCGACGATGGGCAGGCTACTGTACCAAGCAAGTATGAAACTGGCCCACCGACACAAATAAAATACCTGACCTGGTTGAATTTTTCATTACAATAGAGGTCCTCAAATATCTCACGACTTTAGAAGAATCCTATGATCTCTGGTCAGATCACTCGCCAGTAATCTTTAAAATCAGCAGGAGCATAGCAAGGACCGAAAGATCGCCCAGATTGACGAATAAGGAAACAAACTCGGATGGTATCAGGAGAAATTGCAAGCAAAAAATATTACTTTAAGAGGTCCACTTACGACGCCGTTGCAAATAGAAGAAGAAGTTGACAAGTTCGTGGAAATCATTCAAAGAGCTGCGTGAAACAACACTTCCTTTCGAATAAGAGGAATAAAACAAATATACGCGCCTGATATAGAAGGCCTCTGACGAGAAAAAAAGGAAAGTACGGAGGAGATGTGCAAGAATCACGTGCGCCCCCGCATAAATCCTATATGAACCGCCTATCAAATAAGCTAAAGCAAATGCTGCAAGAATATAAGAACCGTGAGACTTCTAATTACCTCGAAAGCATAAATGAACTACTCGTAACATAGATGGCAAACTTTTCAGATATCGGCCGTTCCAGAAACCGGTTTCTTCTGTGGGCCCTATCCGTGTGAAACCTGTCCGTGAATACGTGTGAACGTCAAAATTTGAGATTACGTTATCCATAAGAAAATGGCGAGGTGAATTATTGTTTTGACATTTCTAATGTTTCCATCATTAATTTCGTGTAAGTTTGAAACAAATTTTAATGTTGGACAATAATTGCTTTTTTTTATTTTTCAGGACAACAAAAAAAGAGAATCTGAAGACATCTACAACAAGAAGAAACAATATTCTACAAAATACTGCTGCCACCAACGGATTGATTTTTTGTGGATGTGGCAAAAGCAGTTGGAATAGTTTGTTTACGTTTCCTTTTCAGTAAGTAAAACTATTTTAATTTGAAACTAATTAATCAAACTTCTTATTTTGCAGAATAATCCTACTATTCAACATCTTGGCAAATGCTTTGGAAGAGTGGAAACAACCCAAACTAACTAAAAACATGTGAGTAAAATGCAATTGTATCGATGAAGCCGTGAATTTAATGCTTTTCTTTCGCAGATTCAGCATTTGCAGTTCCAACATTTTGGTGAATCCGTCTGAAGAGTGAAAATCAAAAGAAAAATTGGTGTTTTACGGTTTTAAAACAAAGTATGTATTTTTTGTTTGATTTTCTTATATCATAAATAAAATAAATAAATTTCTTTAAAAAAAGTTGTGTTTATTTATTTCTTTTGATAATGCAATTCCACACCATCCTTGAGGTTTGCATAGCGGCGCGTTAACCGATTTTTTTTGGTTGGGTGTTCGGTTTCCCCAGGAGGCCTATTGCACCCATTCCACATTTTCACTTTCAGCTTCCCGGCAAAAAACCGCAAAAAAATGCAAAGAATTGTGTTGATCATCTAACTTCTGTCAATGAGAAAAAATAATTAATAAATGCAAATATATACACGTACCACGCAAGTGGAAAAAAATTGTTTTACTTTTTAGTCCACCCAGGTGAAATATTAAGTATTGTGCAAAAAATTTTTTTTTTACTATGCATAATGCAAACTTACCCGGATTCCTTGCATCCTGTGCGGTATATGTGGATATGCGTCTTGCATCCTAAACAGCATTTTTTGGGATTCGCCATATTGATTGGTCTATAAAATATAAGATATAAGCTTATTAAATTATTGAATACAAACTAAATAATTATTTTTACTTACAGCTTTGCTCCTTTTTCGGTACAATATTGACATTTCTTCATTTCACCCCGGTGTGGGCAAATTTTTTGGTTCACCATGAATGTTTTTATCAGAAGGGTCTGTTCCGAAAAATATTAATTTATAAGTTTAGAATATCCGATATATGTATAGATTAAAAATACATAAAATTTGATTATTGTTTTGATTTCTTATAAATACATGAAAAGGATTAATGATCATATTAAATATTTTTATTTGTGCAAATCTAACTTGTGAAATTGATTTTAAAATATTGTTTAAGTTGCATACAGCAAACAAAACAATAAGCAAACTATCTATCTAACTATTATATTGTAATGGTCATCGCAAATAATTGGACTGCATAAAATGATAAAATCTTATTTTCTATGTTTTGTCCCAAAAAGTCAAAACAGAAACACCCTGTAGTTGGTTTTACCAATTAAAATGACACTGAACTATATTGATAGTAATACTGATCTGTTAGCCGCAATGATTTTACATGAATCTTAGGGAATATGTCTGGTTTCCGCGATCGAATGCTCTCTCTTGGATTTTGGCCGCGCTAGTGAAAGGTTATGGACAGTAAAGTGTAGTTAAAGTGCCTTGAGTATGGCCAAATTATTATTGAATGTGGTTTTCTAAAACCACGGACTATAGAATACTCCTAATTATAAAGTTCAAGTTTTTAAATAATTATTAAGCGCATAACATACCAACATCTTTACATACAAATAAAATGTATAAAGTCCAATTCCGACCAATAATCACGATTGCCGAAGATCGCCAAACAAAAATTTCAACCCAAGCAGCAGCGAAGAAATTTTGATACGAAATCTGCTATGAATCTAATCTATCAGCAGACGATCAATTATCGCTTACACATGTGCTGTACCTAAGTATTAAGAAGATCAAGTACAGTCACACTTTCAACGTGGGATTCTCTGTACAATCAAATTTAAAGATTGCAGCAAAACCTTCCATGAGGAGCAGAGCACCATAAGCGCAGCGTACAATTGGCGTTCTTGTTTTTTTTTGATTAATCATTTATAATATTGCATTGATTAAAATTTGCTTACTTACTCTATCTTAACATATTTGTGTAAATATCACAGTCAGTACCATTATCACAATAAATTTATTATCATAGATCGAATTAAATGTACATACATATACATATGTACACACATATGTAAATTATCATTAGATTTTTTTTCATGCATCAAGTTCTTGTGAATGTAATTTGATTAATTTAATAAAAGCTCTTTTAAAGTTCCGGTTTTTGTGCGCACAACAACGGCTGAGGAGAAGAGTATCAAGGTATGTTACATTTTCATTTATTTGCACACATTTTCAAGAACTTCATACGTATCAAATATTTGAATTAAAATTTATAAAATTAAGCTTCGATTAATGTCTAATTAAACACCAAATGAGTGAATATCAACTTCGATTTGTTGAAATTAATAAATTTGTGCAAATATGATAAAAGTGATAGTTTTGTGATGATTTTTTTTTAAATGAACAACTAAAGATATTGGACGAGAACAGGCTTGGGCAGATGAAGTTAAATGTTGGTTAAAGAAAAGTAGAAGAGATATTTTGAAGTAGGGGGTTATTCCTAAGATACCTGGATAAAGGATTAACCATGGTGAGGAGCTATTTTATTAGATGCTAGAGGGACTATCCAAGGCAGTTGTAACAACTAAATCTGCCATTATCAGAGTAGTGCAGTAAGAAGGAAAGGCACGTTTATTTTTTTATTTCTTTGTGTGGTCATATGGAGTGAAAGATCCCCCCCTAATCCGACGAGTTCTAGCGTGGCTTCGATAACGTGCCGAAACTCACTCCATTGCAAGGGACTACAACTTCTTGTCCCCGCCGTTACAATATCTAAGTATTACAAAGAATAAACAAATTCTTCAAAATGTTGTAAATATATACATACACGTATGTACACATTTAACTTAAAATAGAGAAATAAAAATGCTATATGGCAAATGGTAGTTTTCTTACTGAATATCGAAATTGAAAAAAAAAATCTACTTCCAATAAATTGAATTTTAAAATAATACCTTACCTATAAAGTTCCCGATTGATCACTGCCTGACATTCTCGTTTGACCGATTTTGAAGTAAACAATTAAAAGCTACCATTTTTCATGCTCTATTTCCAAATAAAATGCGCGATTATTGAATGATTTGTCGGGGAGTCAGAACTCGAGCGATGAAATTACTACAAAAGAGTAAGAAAAAATTAAAGTGCATGCAAAATTATATTAGTACTTATTTATTTTCAAAGTTAACAATTTTGTGCCATTGTGCCAAAGAGAAAAACTAAATCTGTGTAAATTAAACGCTGTATATTCCACAAATACCACACTATAATGGTAAAATTTTGCGAAAAGATCAAGAAATCTTATTAGTTCAACAATATTGATACACGTTTGCTATATATATAAAACATCAAAAACACCACCATTTTTATTATTTATAATAAATAAAAATAAATAACATTCCTGAAATTTTTAAATTAAACGAGTCAACAAAGATTTTCTTGAAATACTTAAAAATGATAAAAATAATGATTTATAATTTATTGGATCGTATTACTTAATAAAATTACAATGTTTACTTAATGCGTGTCAAACAACAACAAACAAATTTCCAGAGCTCCTAAATATACTTAAAGCTTACACAATTGACTTACAATACCAGTTTAAGTTTTGTGATAAGCTGATTTGCAATTCATTTACATCTTGAAATAAATCTTTTAAATTATGATTTTAAGGACTCTTACTAATTTAGTTCTGAAACCATCATTTTTTGGTACACTTGAAGCAAAACAAAAGTAATTTTTTATATGTTCTACTATATTTACTTTTTCACCACCTTGAAATAAATATTGACCACGTTAAAATACTTTTTCTTTTATGTTTGCTTTTATTATATATACCTAGTGGACGTTACGTGAAATTTGCTGTAATTTTAGCTATTTTGACAGGTATCAGGCTTGGATTTGTGTTGGTGATTCACTTACAGTGTATTTGTGAAAAAGGTCCAGGCTTGCAGCTGTAGTAGTAGAGTTTGCCATCTATGTTAGTTCATTTATGCTCGAAGGCTTGACTGCGAACAAGAGTTCCAATTATTCGCTCTCCGACCACTTGGAAGAGACATTCAAACCGTTCGAAGGACGTCAATTAGCCCAAAAACTTAATCCCAGAACAGGATCCGACAACTACAATATAAAATCCGTATCACTGTATGAGCCAAAGTAAACAAAAAAATAAGGCTCCAGGATACGATTTGATTACAAGTGAAATTCTAAAGGAGCTACCTCGAAATGGGTTTATCAAGCTCCTCCACATTACAAATGCTTCAATTAGACTTTTATATGTCCCAAGCCAATGGACAGTCGCAGAAGTCAGAGTGGAAATCATACAGACCCATTTCGCTCTTTCAAAAGCCTTCGAAATTGTTCTGCTTAAACGTTTAAAACCGATAACTGAAGAAAGACGATCACCAGTTCGGCTTTAGGGTCAAACATTCCAGAATCGATCAGGGAAACAGATTTTCTCAAGCGTTTTTCTCGATATATCGCATATATATATATTCGACAAGGTATGGCACGAGGGCTTGAAGTATAAGCTACAACAAATTTTACAGAGAGAAATTAATAGAATATTCGAATCTTATATTAAAAATAGACTGTTTCGGGTTAGACATGGAATTGAATACTCCGAATTCAAGGAAATTCAAGCTGGCGTTCCACAGGGAAGCCTTCTGGGGCCATACCTATTCAAACTGTACACTAGAGACATACCTCTAGATGAAGAAACTGGTAGTCACGTTGGCGGATGACACGGCGTTGCCTGCCACAAGACAAATAGTTGAATCCTTGACTGCAAGACTTCAATGAGCTCTGATCAAAATATTTGAGTGGACCAAGAGCTGGCGAATCGTGCTTAACGAGACTTAGTCAACAAATGTCAATTTCACGTACAGAAAGATAAACTTCTTACCTTTATTCATCAACTCGGTACAGATAACGCATGCAAACGAAGCAACATATTTGGGAATTACCGTAGACGCAAAACTTAAGTGGGAATCACACGTAAAAAAGAAACGTGAAGAGCTCGAAATCAGGCTAAAAGAAATGAATTAGCTTATCGGAAGATACTCTAAACTGAGCACATATAGTATAACAAGCTGTTTGTATATAGGAAAGTGCTGAAACCTTCGTGGACTTATGGTATACAACTATGGGGTTGTACCAAATAAAAAAATTTGTCTGTCCTACAGACATTCCAGAACGAAGCGATAAGAGCAATCGTAAATGCTCCATGATATATAAGGAATAGCGAAATTCACCGCGATCTAGGAATTGCAACCGAGAAAGATGAAGTAACAAGCTTTACTCGTATACTTCGCACTCGTCTTGTGCATCATTGCCACCAGGAAATAAACCGGAGATTGGACGAGAGAAATCTTGTGCGGCAACTTCAAAGAACAAGGCCGTTCGACTTAGTGCTTTAAGGAGAAATCGAATGAAATAAGGGTAATAGTAGGTACCTTCACTGGAAAGCTACCTACCAAACGCGATAAACTACAGAAGCTTGAGCTATTTGTTAAGGAAACTTAATCGTAGTCTTATAGAAAACGAGAGATTTTTTAGTGAGTAAGAATGTCACACTGCCATGAGCGTGTGCCTATGGTGCCTACCACAGTGGCATAGCAGCTTATGTTCCCTATGAAGGTTTTAACCTAAAAAAAAAGTGCCCTCTGGATCTTTTGATTTCTTCAGAATCTTGCCAGACTCCCAAAAACATTCATTTGGCTCTAACGTATCCAATTTAAGGGGTCGTTAGTTACAACACTAGTAGGTTTTGCTAGCTTCCAACTATGCCTCTTCTGACCAGATATTCGTCCAGTAGTACCTAGCTAGCTCCTATTCTCCCAAATGTTTTGCGTACGCCCCTGTGACCCGCTAATGGGTCATCATGGCACGCTAGTAAATTCCCTAATCTGAATTGAATTCTACTAACTTTAACTCATTATTGTGCCCATCTATCACTACGATGACAAATTTAAAGTGTTTGCGTCTGTCTGCTTAACGGTTTAGGTTCTACTGCCGCTTTATTCCTGATCCAATCGTCCTGATACCATCCCAGGCAACACCACGACTCTCCGCGGAGGCATGTAAGGAACTCTGGATTATCTGAAACTCAAATTGCTGCAACCTTACTGCTCATCGACCCAGTTCCTGAAGTTTTCTCAGCCACACTAGCGAATAATGATCAGTGACGACCGTAAGCCGAACCTCTTCGATATTTGGTCTTTTTCTTCTTCTGTGATTAAGCATTATGCATGCTATCTACCTTCTCTGGATCTAAGTGTAGTCCATTCATATGTAAACTACTACTAGAACTTAAAAACTTCAATTACGTCCTACAAAAGTTACGTTTTTCCTGACTAACTTTTAACCTTGCCTCACGTAATCGCTTGAGTGTAAGCACAGTTTTGGCTTGGTGTTGTTCGATAGAAGGAGCTGCTGCACTGGATCAAATTGATGATCTCTAGCCATACAAGAGCAACTGTTGTACAACTATAGCAGTTAGAAACACTGTAATGCCTTTTAGCTGAGGTCAATTAAAATTTTCAGAACAAAAACCCCCAGATTGTGAGTTCTATACTCGACAACGTAACAGAGTTTACAATAAGACTGATGAGATACAAGAATGCTGGCATATTCTGATGAATTTTTCATCACATTTTCCGAAAGGACTAGCATAATTCTTCTCTTGGACATGTCACAAAAAAAGCGGACGGCATTCTTAAATTCATTTAGCTCCAAATGTGGATATCTCAAGAGGTCCCCTGCCGCCAGCATCAATTATCGAAGACTAATGGGAACACTACCAAAAAGTCATCAGAGATGCTGCTTCTGATGAAATATACAGGCTTGCACAAGAGCTGTTACCCCATCTTCTTTGGCTATAATTTTGTTTATGAATGAAAGACTTTGGTTCTGCTTTTGGATTATGTTTACTTGATGTCCTTAAATTTTTTTCCATCAGATAGAAAAAAGAAAATCGGCTAAACGGCCTCCAGAATAGATGACCATTCAGGCTCGATTTATGGCTATTTCCATCACTCTTGCCAGAACTTTCAACGAAAGGTCCATGCATTCTTGATGGATATTCTCTTTGAACGCTTCAAAAGTCTGAGGCTGGTTGACATAGCCACGCTACTTTAAAAAAAAAAACTCACAAAACGAGAGATAAGGCGACTCGGAAATGCAGCGCTCAGAATTTTGACTGTGGTTCGTGCAGTATACGCTGTTGCTCCATCCTGTTGGAATCACATGTTCTCCAGTCCCAATTCGTCCAATTGAGGAAGGAGAAAGTCGTTGAGAATGGTGCTGTAGCTGTCCATAGTAGTCTTTTGGTCCGTAGCTTTGTCAAAAAAATTGGCCTAACGACGCCCCCTGCATAAACAACACACCATGCGTTTACTCTGAACGGGTGTAATGGCTCTTCGTGGGTTTAACGCGGATTTTCAATGCCCCAGAATCGATAATGTAGCTTATTCATATATCCACAGAGATAGATGGATAAAGGCCTCGTCGCTCATAATGATTTTCGATGAAAAGGTGTCTCCCTCGTGGTTGAAATTCAGGATGGCTTGAGCGTAGACTTCACGCGCTTGGAGGTCAACAGCTGACAGCTGATGAAATGTCTGCACTTTGTAAGGGAAACAGTCATTTACCAACATTTATTGTAAAGACCGCCTATTGATGTCCAATGGCGTGACACGTTGTCTGGTCGATACTCCAGGGGCCTCCGAGGCATCCTCAAACACGCCCGCGTCATTCTCAGCAGAACGGCTGCTCCTGTACCAGCCAGACCTAGCAGCATTTCGTCTTGTCTCGTAATCTTCTCGGCAAGAGGCTTAACATCGTTGTGTTTGCCCATTTTTTGTCGGACGAACGAGAAATCTCCGCCGAAATTTACGATGCGCCAACACCACCGACGAATTAACAATATTTCGCGTTCTTAAGGAGTATAGCGGTTCATGTCTTGTTGACATTTAATTTGTAGAATTGACAACTAGTTTGCAGTCGGGTCGTCTCAGATGACCCCAAACCCGATTTAAGATTCTGCGCTTATGTTTGGTGAAGGAGGACAGCGTTAGATTACACTTTTAATTCGAAATATTTCATCAGTCTTTGATCGGATGATATACATATATAGAAACCAACTCTTGTACATTGTGAACGAAAATAGAGAAAACATAGGAGAGAATAAGACTTTTACGTCTTATTAGCGACCTCCACGTGCGCTGAGATTCGTTTCACTATTTCCAAAAGAGCTCAAGAAAGGAGACTTCTCAGGGGGAATTTGCTAAGGCATGACTCTGAGCGAGTATCCACGACTCGAAACGATTCCTTCTTCTGAATTTCAGCACTGGCTGTGACTTGAACATTAAACCAACTCACCAACCCGGTATGGGCCATGGCCTAGCTTCTTGACACTCATTTGTGATGCTCATTTTGTCATTTTTGTCACATCTGAGCGGGGCCTACGGTTTATCGCCGAGTCCGAACGGCACTCCTTAGAAGCTTTTTCGTAGGCAATTTTACTTTTTTGAGTCTTTTTAGGCATTTCCATACAAGTTTGGATTTAATGACAAAGGACTGCAGTGCTGTGATAGCTGCTGGACTATCAAACATTATTGTTATGTTACAGTTTCTGTAATTCTTTTTGCGAGTAATTAGAACGCATCTTTTTTTGGCGCATACTTTAGCTTGAAAGATGCTGGTACTCTTGCCCATGGATACATGGTGTTTCATTCTTGGCCCAAACACTCTTGCACCAGTTCCTTCGTCAGTTCTCGAGCCGTCTGTATACCACTTTATCGTGTGGTTGCTTAGCCCATAGATAGTGGATTCATCGCTCTATTCTTTCTTGTTGCTGAGCTTCGTTAAGAAGATCTTGTCAAACTGGTATTTCTTAATGCTGTCATCTCTTGGAATAGCCAAGAGTGGAAGTTTTCCTAGTAGTGCATCATATTCTTTCGAACTAATGCATTTGCCCTTTCCAGTTCCTTCTTTTGCTTTTCTTAGAATGGTTTTATTCGCCGCCTCTGAGAGGAGGAGTTAATTCCAATAGCACCTCCATTGCAGCAGTTGGGCATGTACACATTGCGCCGGTGATGCATAGACTCGACCATTACATTACCATCCTTATCTCTGCAGTCACTTAAATTAGTCCTTCATTTTGATATAACATCATTTTTGCAAAAGCAAATCTTCACGAACTCGATCGAGCTTTTATCTTTATGAAAACTCTTTCACGTTTTCCTTGCTGAAAAATATCATGAGTAACACTCGTCCTACTTTGAAGCGCGGCCTGGTATAGACCTTGTTTCTCTGCATGGGCTTGCTGATCTGACACTCCTCGTCAAAGAAGGGGTTTTGTTATGAAGGATTTATAAGACCTTGCATATCAGATACAGCAGATCTATTAAATTGCTGACTTTTTGCTCTTGCTGATACTAGCATGTGAGTCCCTCGAAAATGATTTTGAGATCAGACAAGGTTTTGGCAGTCTGTTGCGATTGAAGTCGTTAGACTCTTCCTCGGTGTGTTGCCTTCTAAGATATAGGTATCATGTGTACAACAGAGGAGTGGTTTGACGCACTGCCCTTTAAAATACTAAAACTGTATCACTGTGAATGTAAGGTGTGTGAAATGTATGTTAACTTTGATGAAATTTAGTTTTGTTAAGGCTTTTGGCCTGAATTAACTTTGGAGCCGGTCACAAGTCGACAATGTGTTCTTTCCAAAGGACATAAGATACTGAAATGCTTCAGAAATTTCCCAAGGGTCTAATCGAAAAGCTTATTAAACCAATCTATATAGATTGGTGGTCTTGTTCTTAGATAATCAAACAACTCAAATTTATATCTGCTAGTTTTGTTTAGATCCCTTACATCACTCTATCTTGTGCATAAGCTGTGCTTCCACTCTCTACTTAACTGAAACCTTACCTTTCTCCATGAACCAATAAAAAATAATAAATCACCCCTACACAATATCAAATTACAATCATCAAACTTAGCGAATTATCATCCAACCACCAGATTGTATCCATTACAGCTTTCGGAATTTTTATCGGTGTGGCTACTAATGGCATGTTGTGTCCTATTTATTTTCCTGTCAAACAATGTCCACAATTGGGGTGAAAAAATCCCACACAAATATGTATCTGTGGCAAAACGATTAATTTTCGAATTAAAACATTTCTTGTTTACCTAAAACTAGTGATTTAGGCGAAAATTATAGTCAAATGCATACGCACGATCCTTGGAACAGGTCGTTCCGGATGTTTGGTTACTTTATCTATCCAAGCTATTAGCAGCTTTATGATATACTATTTGTTTTTAATAAAATAAAAATATATAATTGTAACTGGATAAACTTAATTGCAGTGATTGAATTAATTGCAGTTAACTTGCAATTACTCAGTTGATTTAAATGCAGTTACTATTGACAGAGGCAAATCGTTTTATGAGTTATGGCGATAAACCGTCATAGCAATTTGGTATGTGGTTTTGTCGTATCATGTCCATATGTTATCGGATAGTGCAATATTGGTTTACTTTCACGTTTTAAATTTTGATGTAAAACCTTTTATCAGCTTTGGATAGGACCAGGCTGTTAGACATGAGGGAAACTATGGTAGATACTGCTCACATTCGCATTAGAAAAGCAACAAGCAAGTGACATTTAAAAGTACAAACCAAACTAATAGTTATAGAAAGGGTTTTTCGATCCGTTAAAAAATCATTTCCTATTTTGAGAGTGTTTTAATGGGAGTCACCGCCTGAAGTGCTGCTACCTAGTTAGGAAATCGAAAAGGGCGTCATGGCAGAGGTACTGCGAATCTATAATGGCAACAGAAGAAGTTTCAAGGTTACGCAAAATGCTTTCAAAAGAAGCGAGCGTGCCTAGCTTCCCATGACGGAACATGGGCTGAAAGCAGGTAGGAAGTCCTGGTAACGTTGGTGGAAACCCGTTTCCCTGGATCTACATTATCAGCTGCTTCCGGCTTGCCAAGGTACACTGACGACATCAATCTTTCCCTCTCCGAAGGGGAGATTGGTATTCTTGTTAACAGAAGTCTACACTTCGGTGAGTTTGCGATGGTCGCCTTCCTAGATATAGAAGGGGACTTCAATAACGTAAAGCTGAGCGCCATCAAAGGTGCTTTAATAGACGCAAACATAGAACAAGGGATAACAAGTTGGATCTGCAACATGCTTGCAGGTAGGGTAATAAACTGTTCCATTGGACAAAGCTCGGCTAAAATGTCAGTGGCCAGGGGAACCCCTCAAGGGCGAGTAATATCACCACTCCTTTGGGTACTGGTCATAAATGATATTCTCAAAAAGCTTAATTCAATGGGCATTAGCGCCACGGCATACGCGGATGACGTGGTGATAATAGTGCAAGGATGAGATAGTGCGAAGTATCTTGGCGTGCTTCTGTATAAGAAACTGATTTGGAATCTCAAAGTAGCGGAAAGAATCAAAAAGGCATATAATGCTCTTTTCATATGCAAAAGAACTGTGGGAAAAATTTGGGGCCTAAAACCTGCTATGGTTATATACGGTAGTGGTGAGGCGATGGCGCGAAAGTTAGCTCATTGGACTATCACGCAGACAGTCTGGGTTCGATTCATTCATTCATTCATCCTTTCGGCGGGCAATGGCAAACTCCCGAAAGTAAAATTGCCTACGAAAAAGCTTCTAGGGTGTGCCGTTCGGACTGGGCGGTAAACCGTAGGCCCCGCTCAGATGTGACTAAAATGGCAACATGAGCAACACAAATGAGTGTCAAGAAGCTAAGCCATGGCCCATAACGTGCTGCCAGCGCCACAGTGTTTGTGTGTGTGTGTGTGTGTGTGTGTGTATATATATACATATGGCGCACTAGGATGGTGGAAGGCAAGAACTAAGAAAACGACCTAAGGACAATTAGCGGCGGTTCAGAGAACGGCTACCATAGCCCTTACAGGAGCGCTCCGTACCACCTCTACGGCAGCATTGGAAACCTTCCTACACCTGACACCGCTTAATTTACAGATAAAAAAACTTGCTGGCAACAGTGCGATTCGACTGACTAATCGGGGTCTTTTCAAAAGCAGTAGCTTCGGACATGGCACAATCCCGGAAGAGCTACTACCAGGCAATACTATTAAAATGGATGAAATCCCTTCCTTAATTGATTTCGACATTCCGTATGATATATTATATGCGGAGAGGAAGGACTGGCAAGAAAATGCAGTGATAAGATCAAACGAAATTGCAGTTTTCACAGATGGCTCGAAGACAGACGAAGGAACAGGTTCCGGTATCTTCTCGGATAACCCCTAACTGAGAGTGTTCATAAAGCTACCGGACACTAGCAGTGTCTTCCAATCAGAGGTTCTAGCTGTCCTCAGAGCGGCTGAGCTGATGCAGATGAGATCGGTATCCGGCAGAGATATCGCTATCTACATCGACAGTCAGGCCGCTCTTAAGGCAATGGAGTCAAACAACATTAACTCTGACATTCTCAGGGGCTTTTGCACAACGCTCAAAGCATTATGCATTCAGAACAGAGTGAGATTGTGCTGGGTGCCAGGACACTGCGGTATAGAAGGAAATGAACAAGCAGACGAGCTTGCAATAAGAGGAGGGCTACTCGACAATAGAGAGGTTGCGAATGTCAAACCACTCCTCTGCATAGTAAGGGGCACTATTTAGGAAAAAATCATAAAGGCCGCCAGCATAAGGTGGCTGAACCTAAAAGGACATAGCGTATCAAGGGCTCTATGGCCACTTCTCGACGGTAACAGATCTAGGACGCTTATTAAGCTAAATAGGAATACGAACAGGACACTGTCTACTTCTGAAGCACGCAAAGAGACTAAAACTGACAAATACGGACACTTGTAGATTCTTCACACATATTGTGTGAATGTGAGGCAACATCGCGTAGCCGAAGGAAATTCTTTGGAAAACTTATAGGAAATATATGGTACGGACTTCAAAGACCTTCTTGGCTTTTGTAGAGAAATTCGGTAATTTAATAGGGAAACAGGTTTTCTGCAATTTGGAGTTGGTTTTAACTGAACACACAGGGGATCGTGATGGGCCCGTTCTGGTGCCTAGTGTCTGTGTCTTATGGCACACCCTATTTTTCCTTACCTAACCTAACCTATCTCTACATCTATAAAAGACAACATATTTTCCTGTTTGTCCGCGACTTTGACTTTATTCTTCGATTAGTACATTTCCTGGTGAAGAGATTGATGTATCAATCATTATTCTGTGATTGCCACGTTCAAAGAAGTTCTGCGGAAAATCCGGTTAAAAAGGCATTATCAACTACGGTCACTCCAACTGTAAGAAAACGAGGTCGGAAAAGGAATTCCTGGATTTCTCAGATGGCAAATGCGCAACAACGCCTGGGGCTAACCACTGAAGCGATCCAGGACCGATCCAGGATTAGCACGGTCTTAGTTTGGCAACAGAGAAAACTGAGATAGTCCTTCTGATGAAGAAGAAAATTTCAACACAAACAGACTTCCAAATTGGCTCTGAAGTCATTAAGATCAAGGACGCGGTGAGGTTTTTGAGACTGAGGCCTGACACAAAACTAACTTTCTGGCAACAGATAAAGTACGCAGTGGAAAGATCCTCTAGAGTAACAACATCACTCAGTAGATTAAGGGCGAACATAGGTGGTCCAACGCCAAGTAAGCGCAGGCTATTAATGTCGACAACGCATGCCATTCTCCTATATGGAAGTGAGATCTGGGCAGACGCGCTTCCACACGGAAATTTCAAAGCCTTTCTACATAGGATCCGCAAAACGGATAGCCCAGCCTGCCAGTACGGTAACTCCCCTAGCAAATGACGTACATCACACATATTTTGCCTGCAAAAGATGGGAAGCCAAACGCACAGCACTGTGGGTGGGCACAACAGGGTTGGTGCCTTCAACCCAGAAAACATAGTGGATGAAATGCTGACGAGTGACCTGAACTGGGGAAGAATTTGCCAGAAGAAAGAAAAGAGAAGAAGAACAATACCGGGAAAGCACGTAAACCCGAAAGGGTGTAGGATCACATCCCCTTGAAGTAATGCGAAGAATGGTCCCAGGGGGTTAAGTCAGAAGCCACAGGGTTGGGAGGAGTTTTAGTCCGTTTAGTCCGAAAGCATGCGGATTGGGGCTTAGAAAACCGACGAGTAATAGTTGAAACACAAATGCATCCACAACGCGTGACTGTTTGGTGCAGATTTTGGGCTTGAGGCATTATCAGTAACAATTATTGGTGTTCGTTATCATGACATGATAACTCAGTTTTTAGTGCCTTATTTACAAAAACTGTGTCTGAAATTGGCCCGTGTGTAGGCGCTTTACAGTAGGGTCAGTTGGGGTAAATGGACCAGCGCATAATACACTATTTTTATCCCGGGATAAAATGTTGTACAATGTTGCCACTTGTACACTGTTGAGTGGCAGAAAAGTGGGTTGCCAAATGTCCGTCTGTCGGTATGACTAGTGAACAAAATTAGACCGGATCAAAACTTTTCAACGGAGGAAACAAGGGACTCCAGTTGAAGGTTTCCCTGGAGTTAAAAAAATGTTATGCTCTTAGGAGGGTCTATGTAGTTCATACCAACAACAGTGAATGTTTTCACTTGAGAGTGCCACTTCACTTTGTAAAGGGCCCATCATACAAGGAGTTACTAATAATACTTACAAAGCAGTATGGAAAGTGAGTCGTCTCTTGGAAGAGGACTCTCAATGGGACAACACATTAACGGAAGCTACTATAGGGTTTTCCAATAAGGACTTGACAACTTTTTTTTTAAATAAAACGCAAACCATTTGCGATATTTCAAAAACTTTATTATCGGCTTGAAGTACAATCAAAACATTTATGAATGGAACTCGACTTCGTTCATATAGCCACCGCGGCACGTTTGCAGCGGTCGATTCGTTAACCCCAATTTTCAACGACTCGGGCACACATTTCGGCCGGTATTTTGCATTCAATGTTAGCTCTGAGCTCTTCCAACGTCGTCGGCATGTTGGCCTAAACCAATTACTTAACGTAGCCCCACCGAAAATAGCCAAGCGCACGAACGAGGCAGCCAATCGACTGGCCCATATCTTGAGATAACACGCACACCATACTTACTCTTCAATAAATCGATAGTAACGTGGGCTGTGTAAGCCACCATCCTGTTGAAACCACATGTCGTCCAAGTCCATATCTTCCAATTCGGGCCATAGTACGCCATGTGGTCTAAGCGATGTCGTGTACTTTACCATGATGAAAATGTTGAGTTTACTGAAAATCGCCGATGGCGATGGCGCGATAGTTAGCTCATTCTACTATCACGCAGAGAGTCTAGGTTCGATTCCTGGCTGGGTCACAAACAATTTTTCAAAATCGCCATCCTCTTTCGGCGGGCAATGGCAAACTCCCGAAAGTAAAATTGCCTTCGAAAAAGCTTCTTAAGAGTGCCGTTCGGACTCGGAGATAAACCGTAGGCCCCGCTCAGATGTGGCAAAAATGACAACATGAGCAACACAAATGAGTCTCAAGAAGCTAAGCCATGGCCCATACCGGGCTGCCAGCGCCACAGCGTTTTTTTGTTTTTTTTTTTGTTTTGAATGCGCAAGAGAAGCTTCCTACGATCAATTTAAACTGTTTAAATA
The DNA here is from genome assembly GCA_928272305.1 of Volucella inflata. Taxonomy (NCBI): domain Eukaryota; kingdom Metazoa; phylum Arthropoda; class Insecta; order Diptera; family Syrphidae; genus Volucella; species Volucella inflata. Next base: position 30,505,019 of record OV743716.1, read on the forward strand.
AATTGTAGCTCAAGATGAACAAAGAAATGTTATATTTTCTTGGTGCTCCTAGAAGTACAGGAAAAACATATTTTCTTGGAAAAGTAAGATGTACTCGCAAAATTACATTAGCTGTAGCATCATCCGGAATTGCAGCTATACGTTTGGAAGGAAACCGAACCGCTCATGCAACATTCAAACTGCCACTGACGGTTGCTACTGAAGACACAAGGACTGTTTGTAGCATTTTCAAGCAAAGTAATACTGGAAAACTTATACGTTACTGCTCATTAATAGTTTGGGACGAAGCTACCATGTCGAACAAGTTTTCAATTTGCGCAGCACGGATTAACGATATTGTTCTCTGGTGACTTTTGGCAAATCTTACCCATGGTAGCAAGAGAGACACGCGCTGATAAAATCAATGCTTCATTGAAAATATCTTTTCTCTGGATAAAAACTTAAAACAAATGCGACAGTGTCATTCTCAGCACACGAAAACCGGGATTTTTTAGAGTTGTTTATCAAAATAAGAAATTGACAGATGTCACAAAACAATGGGAGAGTTAATCAAGATTAACAAAACCTTTGCAATTTTTATCCAGAAATTAATGAGATAAGTTCTAAGACTATAACTTGGTTCAAGGAGAGGACAATTTTGTCACCTACAAAGGACGTCGTTTGGATTCGGTAACCTGCATGCTTAATGAGGCCCAACTGACGCAGATAGCCCTAACCAAAGGTAGCCCTGATGCAACATCGGTGATTCTAGGAAGAAGTCTCCACCTGCTTTCCATAGAATCCACGCTTTTGCGTCATAATGTAGTACAGGAGTCAGATTACCTTAGTCTCTCAAAGTTGTATCCAATCCATCGGTGTTCCGTATCGCATATTCTTAACATCAAACACTTGGCTTTCCTCTCAATAACTACTAAGCTCATTTTGGAAGATTCTGTTTCCATGTTACCGAAGGTACCGGTGACACCATGGAGTGTGCTCCCTCTGCCTCTGCGCCATAGGACAGGACTGGGGTTGTTAAGACCTTATATAAGGTCACTTTTATTTTTCAAGAGACGGCTGTGCTAGTCAAAAGAAGCAGCGATTGGCAAGAGATGTCGTTGTCTGACTCGATAGCAGAGCCTAGGTAGACAAAGTCCTTAACTACCTAAAAGTTATATCTGTCGAGGTTGACGTTCTGCCCCAGACGACGATGTTGGTTTTCCTTTTTGCTTGACAGCATATACTTGGTCTTGCCCTCATTGACCGCTAAACCCATTTTCGCCGCTTCCGTCTCAATACTCGCAAAAGCACCACGCTGCTTTCTTCCAATTATGTCAATATCATTGGCGTATGCGAGTATATGGACGGACTTTTGAGAGATTATGCCTCTTGTGTTTGCGCGTAAGTTTTGTACTATTTTGTATGTATCAAGTATGATGTTGAAGACTTTAAAGTCTAAGATCTTAACCGACTTTGATGGGATAGTGTGCATTCTCCATAGTCATCCTGCACAGACGGAGGAGTTTGACGGATATGCCAAAACTATACATTGCTCTGAACAGCTCGTTCTTATAGATGCTGTCATCCACGGGGTTCAAATCGAGAAATAGGTGATGTGTGTTGATTGACGTGCTTCAACGTGGAATCTGCCGTAGACTGAATATTTGGTCAAAGATAGAATTTCCTAGCCTCAAGCCACGGTATGAACCAATGGACCAATCAGGAAAGATCTTGTTGAGGATGTTAAGAAGACTGATGCCTCTATAGCACAGTTCAAAGCATCTCCTTTCTTGAGGATCGGACAAACATTGATGGGTCTCTGTAGTCCACTTTCTTCACTTCTCGCAGGTAGGGTGGATGGAATTTGTAGTCTACATAATCCAAGTTGAAAGGTTTATTGTGCCTGACAGCTGTATTTGGTGCTTTATCGCCGTCATACAGCCTACAGATGATCTTTCCAAATCCTCAAGCATAGACTGCAACTATACTGCGATGTTCAGTTGTTCGCCTACACAGGCCTCGCGACCGCGCGATCCTCATGCTCCTTCTGTTTTCTCCTGAGATACCGGTGATCGTCCCTCCTCTTCTGCTCGTAGAGCTCCAGCCCCTCTGTGCAATACCGCTTTCCATGCATCTTGCTTAAGTGGTTGCGATGGTTAGCTCATTGGACTGCCACGCAGAGGGTCCGTAGATAGATCCCCGTCATCGCCAACAATTTTTCGAATCGTCACCAACTTTTCGGCGGGCAATGGCAAACTCCCGAAAGTAAAATTGCCTACGAAAAAGCTTCTAAGGAGTGCCGTTCGGATTCGGCGACAAACCGTAGGCCCCGCTCAGATGTGACAAAAATGACAACATGAGCAACACAAATGAGTGTCAAGAAGCTAGGCCATGGCCCTTACAGGGCTGCCAGCGACACAGGTTTTTTTTTTGGTTTTGCTTAGCTGGATGTACTTGCCGACACTCGACGTCAAATCAGCGATTTTGTTGTGTTGGTTGAGTGAAATCTAGAACCTCAGAGAGGGCATCCCTGATGGCCTTTTTGGCTGTGTTGCCACCGGCTTTCGTTTCTTGATGATGTCGGCAATAAGCCTCTTAAGGGGTTAAGGAAGAATCGATCGGAAAAGGCGATTGTGGCCGTCTGACGTCGAAATTCCTCACAGCTTGACTTTGCGCTGTTCGGTATATCCGAATTGGCTCCTCGGAACGTTCGGACATCGATAATGCTGGAGAATCGCCTTGCATCAACCCCAATGTTGTCAATCTGGTTGAAGGTTGATTGATTAAGAGTTATCCAAGTCCCCTTGTGAATACCGAGATTTGGGAACCGCGTGCTAGCTACGACAATGATTTGCCCCACCGCAAATTCGGTTAGTCTGATCCAGTTTTCGAAAATGGTGTCATACAGGCAGTACCTTTGACATTATTATTAAAGATTCCACCTCTTCCTGACTGAAATGCAAAGCCGTTTTGTTCAAGAACTCATAAAAGCTTTGTTTGGTGTCGTCATCTTTCGCCTCTGGCAAATTGGCCTTGATATCGATTGTTGCGAGGCGCTTGTCCACCCTCCGGAAACTCAAGACTTCTTGCCTAGGTCTGCCTCAAACAACAAGCATGCATACAAATAGTCGTCTCTTTTCTCGTCGATTTTTCAGACGCATCCCATTCAATTTCTTGGATGGCGGTAATGTCGGTTTTAAAGCCGTCCAGAGCCCCCGCTAGTTGTTCGCCTGCATGTGGCCTGTGAAGGGACCTAACATTCCACATGCATGTCCGAGGTTCGTTATACTTGATTCGCTTGCAGGGGATATCAATAGGAGATCTGTCCGTATGAGAGGCTTCAATAGTGTTGCTAATTTTGTCCGCCTGTCAGCACTCGTACTTATAAGTTTAGTAAGTCGAGTCCGAAAGGACCTCATCAAGTCAGTGTGACCAACTGTTAAGAATTAGGGCCAGACCCGCCTAAATGAAGAGAGCTGTTGGAAAAGTCCATGTTCCTTCATGTCCCTTTTCCTAAAATGAAGACAATGGGTGATGTTTAGGTCTTCCAAGTTTGCAAGGCTATTGTATGTGTCTGGAGCCTTTTTTTAAAGTGCTTAATGCCAAATAATTTATTTGCTCACCCAAAAGTGTCCTTCTGTTTGTGCCGTATGGTAGGCCCTGCTAATTTTCAGTAAGCTCTGAGCATAGTCTCGAGATAATAACCCATCTCACACCTCCTGTATTGATGACATATTCGATCCGAATGGACCCAAACTCTTAAAAAATACGCAGCAAGTAAAGGCATTGTTTAATTGCATTAAAATTGATTGAATTTTTTACGCCTTCTGATGAGTGTACTTCTGTTCGGTGGACACGTCGCGCCGCCATTAACAACAATAACCAGCGAACCAGCCGACAGGCTGCTGAAATTGGTCTCAAGCCAAACGAATAGTCTTTACAGCACAGCCGTCACTACAATGTGCAACTACTTCTCCAACCCATACGTACTATGCAATTAACATTCATTATATTCAATTTATTGTCATTTATTAATAATTTTTCAGACTATAGCACATGGGTCCCGACACATACAGTCCCTCGTACCACATATTGGCCCATAGGTGGGTCCAATCCCGGCCAGATTCTGCTCCTAGAGTATGCGAATTGCGTACTAATTTTCAACATTTTCCACCTCCGCCTGTCGCAGGCTACATTCTATCTAGCTATTTGGCGGCATGTTTGTGGTATGTGCTGCTCTCCTGCCAATGATGTTTGGGCTTATTTGACATCATTTGAATATAGCCAACCCAACAAGGGGTCCTTTTGTCCAATTGGGCTTTGGACACCTGAAATGACTGGATGCGTGCTGGGATTTTGCTCTTTATACCACTGTTGCTGTTGCATGGCATCGGGTGAAATATCGGCATACATTTTTGATAAATTAACAAATTGGATTTAATTGTCCTGAAATAATAAATAATTCATCGAGGAGATAATAATTGTTATCACAGAGTTTCGAATCGATTTAACAATTTGTAAATAAACGATTGCCAGCAATTACCTGACGATTCTACGAGAGATGAATAATTGGTCCTTTTTGGCAATCGGACATGTATGTCTGAGGTCCGCTTAATTTATGGCAGTTCCATCCGAACCAGTATCCTGGAAAAGGTCTACATTGTTTTATTGGATTTTTTTCTTTCTTAGTTGTGTATTTTTGTGCGGTTGCATTTATTTCAGTTTGTTGCATGAGCAATTATTTTAAACAAAACTTTCATTTCAATCATGTTGGTGGTGAATGTTTCATCAATTACCGGAAAGAATTTCCAGTGAACAGTGAACTGAATGATGGTGAGGTGATGGAGCGTTTTATCTGTATCACATCTGACTTTTAAAATTGAATCAATTTACAGATTCTATTCTTCAGAAGAACAACTGAGAGTGCCAATGGCTGTGATTTATGTCAGTTACGTATTAACTGATAACGAAAACAAAGCTCTTTGGGAATGCAGTGGTTGAACGGGTAAAAATTCAACAAGAATTTTGGATCTACACGATATATGTTATATAAACTGGGATCAAAAGAGATTTTCTGACGCCTGCCAGCTTATTTTTTATCTAAATGTTGCTTTGTACCATACATTTTCAACTTTTTCTTGCATAAACCGCTGAAACATGCAACGCATACAATTACATCTTATGTTAGATATTGTATTTGTAAAACGCATCTGCATTGCTGCTCTTCTAAATGTGGGGCTGGCGAAGTTTGCATCTACTCCTCGCTCCATCAAATCAGCTATGTCGATCTCTTAGACGGCGGCGTCTAAAATCAGACGGCGAAACCTTATGCGAGCTACTTCAACATATTTGGAGCCTAGGGCCATAAGGATTTCCAGAACTAGTCAGGCCAAGTGATGGTGGCGGACGAGCTCTATCATGAGCCAACGGCAGCTTTCATACCCCCGAAGTGGGATACAGACACCCTCTTTTTCTTTGGGTATAAACTAAGGAACTGGCCCACCAGGTTGGGGGTTGCGCGTAGGGGTAACTTCTCTACCGCGAAAAAAAAATACAGTTCAGAGACAACCACACGACTCGGATACGAACAGATACAATGTTGACGACCTTACTTACTTACTTTAGTTGGCGCTACGGTCCGGGGTGGACCTGGGCCTCAATCAACAAGCTTCTCCAGCCAGCTCGATCCCTGACTAGCTGCCTTCAGTTTCGCACGCTTAGTTTGCTGAGGTCCACTTCCGATTGCGTGCGCCACCTAAGTCTTGGCCTTCCTCTACTGCGCTGTCCCTCGGCGGATTCGAAGACTTTTCGGCCCGGAGCATTGGTGTCCACGCGCTCTACATGACCCAGCCATCTCAGTCTTTGGATCTTCACTCTTCTGGCTAGGTCCATGTCGCTGTACAGTCCATACAGTTCGTCATTGTATCTCCTCCTCCACTCACCGTCAATGCAGACGGGACCGAAGATCGCCCGAAGAATTTTTCTCCCGAAGCAACCAAGAACACCCTCATCCATTTTTGATAATGTCCATGCCTCTGCGCCATAGATCAGGACCGGGATTATTAAGGTCTTATAAAGGGTGACTTTTGTTGTCCGAGAGAGAGCATTGCTACTCAATTGCCTTCTTAACCCAAAGAAGCAGCGGTTGGCAAGAGTTATTCTTCGCTTGATCTCAGCGCTGGTGTCGTTGTCTGTATTTATAGCGGAGCCTAGGTAGACAAAGTCCTTAACTACCTCAAAGTTATATCTGTCGAGGGTGACGTTCTGCCCGAGACGTCGATGATGGTTGTCCTTTTTGCTTGACAGCATAAACTTGGTCTTGCCCTCATTGACCGCTAAACCCATTTTCGCCGCTTCCGTCTCAATACTCGCGAAAGCGCCACTGACATCACGCTGCTTTCTCCCGATTATGTCAATATCGTCGGCGTATGCGAGTAGTTGGACGAACTTTTGAAAGATAGTGCCTCTTGTGTTTGCTCGTGAGTTTTGCACTATTCTTTCAAGTACGATGTTAAAAAAATCGCATGACAGCGCATCGCGCAAAGCCGAACAAATCAAAACGGTGGCAGAATATGGTGCAGCTTCTAAAAACAAGCTCAACAAGCCAAATCTCAAACTCTGAAGGAGGTGCGAGACTGTGGCAAGCCATTGTTCTATCACTTCCTCCAACCCTAGGAGTAACAAGTTAATGGGACGCCATGCGGACAGTAATGCTTGATATAAGCCCGAGCTTAAAAGACCAATGATACATAAGATTAGTGTGATTGTATCCAGAAAAGTTATTGCTTATCACAAGACCAAGGCTGGTAAGTGATTCTACAAAATCTAGTTTTAGTTAGAAAGCCCAAGTTAAGGATCAAGTTGGACGGTAGCAAATGGGAGAACTTTTGACTAAGTAAATACGATTAAGTGATAGTCCATTTACCAAAAACCGGTTATGGATTAGACAAATTCTTATTAAGTTTTAAGGCAAGGTCCTCATTCCAAAGATGAAACTGAACATCGTCGGTGTGAAGATGGATTGCAACGTGCATGGAATTGATGGTGCCTTATTTGGGAGTATAGAATAGAATAGATCCGAGAATTTATACCTGAGGTACACCTTAACATCTGAACACATGCTTCCAGTGACAACTCTATGCTACCTATGGAGGATTCTTATAAGTTTAGCCAACAAAGTTTTGGAGCTTCTGGCATAGGATATCATGGTAACCTTTATTATAGGCCTTCGAAAAGTCAATTTTTGCAAATTTATGTCACAAGTCCTCCATCAAGGTCGAGGCCGAAGAATAACTTCTGGTTGGTTCTGAAACCAGATTGAAAAGGCCTAAGGCGCCGATTCGAAGATAAGTGGCTAGAAGCTTTTGACAATAATATTTTTAAAAATCATAGAAAGGCACGGTTATATGCTGAAAGGGGAAAAGTCACAAGGGGAGGTTGTCTTTGATTTGTTGGCAACCAGAATTACTTGCTATTCCCGCCAGAGGAAATAAAGGGAGATACGGATGCAAGTTGATTTTGAATGTTCACAGGTTAGGAAACATAACTTTTATTACATTACATTTATTTTGTATCTATGAGGCTTGAAGGATCCAACGCACGCATTTTTGACAAAAAAACTAGGTGCAAACCCTTGTCAAGTGTCTTCAGAATATCAACTTCGTATCATGATTTTGCCAAATTGGAGTAGACTATAGTGCTTTAAATCAATATACTTTGAAGAGCGAATATCAGCCGGTAATTGAGAAGCTTCCGGGTCTCGAGCTATTTAATTTATTCGGGGTGTATTAGCGTTTCCAACACAGTGGCGAGAAGAGGTATAAATGTGTTGGTTCTGTATGATGAGAATGGTTCTGATTCGCACCCGGAAAGAGTAAATGACGAAAGTGCTAACGCATATGGTAGGTTGCATGGGGCAGGGGAGGATGTAGAGCTCCTCCAGACCATCAGTTCAATTTTAGGAAATCGTATTATAGCCCCGATATTGTAAAAGTTATAGAAGATACAGAAATTGAATATATTCAGGAAAAATGTGGAGATCGGAGACTATGACAAAAAATGTCTTCCACTCTGCGTGCTGGTTCTATATCAAAAGATGCCTGAACAAAAAACACGATGGCGCTAAATGCTACTGCGTTTCCGCGGGAGTTTCGCAAAGAACAATGGAAAGTATTGATAAAGTTCTGCGTCTAACATTGCCTAAGTAATCAGTAATGAGAATAATCGGATTCGCCGACGATTTCCACGTGATCAACGTAGCCGGACCCAATTATCAAGACTTCTTCCTTTAATGAATTTTTCTAATAAAAAGCGATGTTAGAGGCTTATAACAACTGCCGGTCGTAGGTTTTGTTGAGTTACACGACCACCGGTAGTCAACACCAGGACTTAAAACTCGGTACAGTGGAAGTTAAGGCCCCCGTATATACCGTAGGATTCGGACCTAACTTTGTTAGAGGAAAGCCCCTTAGTGGGAGAGTCCTTCAAATATGCTGTGATCCTAAGATCAGGAAGAGGTCTTAGGTCGACTTCGACTCATACTAATGGTTGGGTTTATGCCATCAACATAGTTCTGCATTGGTATCAATTGATGAAAAGCGGTAGCAAGGCATATCCTTGCTCCCATGAATGTATGGGCATTCCTTAAAATGATGTCTCTACAGAGAGGAGTTCATGTAAAAAAGTAGAGACACTTTTCACCGTTGTCCAGTACACCCAGGAAATATTTTAGAGTCCGCCTCAATTTGGTCTGTAGCTACAATCAGAAAATAGTTGGAGTTTTTCTTTGGGAAAGTAGCCGACCAAAAGATTGGGGCTGTCCTAATAACCAGTAGTAAGCCTGAGGAGTATGAAGTTTTGACCCAGACACGAAACAGTTTAGCTAAAGAGCTGTCGAAAATTCATTGGAGTGATAGTTTGATAAAAAGATGCACTCGAAAGGCATCAAGAGGACTATCTCGGTGGTATCCCTACATGTGTGGCCCTGGATAAAGAGGTAGAGAAAGCTGCCGTCAGTGAACAGAGTTCTGCTTAATCACGATTATCAACGACTTTGAAGCTATATCAGTTAAACAGACGATGCCCGAGCCAGCGTGATTACTGTTGAGAGCTTTGAGAATGATGTGCAAAGCGTTCACCGTAGGCAGAGAAGATGTCGAAATGGTAAAAGAACAAGAAACAAGCATTATCAATGATATGGTAAGCCAAATGGAAAAGGCAAACAAAAGACTTATTTCCGCCGTCGATTCATAGACAACGAGAGGACTACTGGGCACGTCGGGTATTAGAAATATCTCCGAGATTTGATTTCGATTTACGGTGTTTCGCCGCTGTATGTGAGATGTTCAAAGTAGAGGATGATGCGGAATGTGTGCATACAAAATAAAGCTGCTATCTAGAGGACCTTCAAAGTCACTTGACTCGCTTAGAGTCCGATTGAATGGAGATTTGTCATTTATTGCTCATGTCCAAGACAGACAGTGAAAAGTTTGTTGGGTCAATGCTCAGATGTTGCAATTAATCCTGTTTTGTTTGAAGTTTTTTTCACTTTTCTTTGTTAGATTGGTCTTTTGAGATAAAAATCCTGACAGCCTCTTCACAGCTCGAGTCGCTGCACACCATTTCTTAAAGACTCGCGTCAAATTATTATACAAGATTAAGTCAATCCAAGTGTAGATATTGACAAAACATTCGCGGACACGCCCACATACACAAGCGGCACATTGTGATTTTTTCCATTTTTTCGAAATGAGGACCCAAGCAGCTGCAGCTATTTGCAATATGACGCTACGAAGTCACACTAATTCCTTATTTTTTCATTTCACCTACAGCTCAACACTGTTGCTTTAGCCTACATTATCCACTTCGACAACGAAAGTACTATATTAATGAAGATATCACCATTTAAGCAGGAAGAGAACCTTGGCAGAATTATTTTCATCACACAAGATTTCCTCTCATCTATTGCATATTAACCAAAGCCAAAGGGATAAGCTTAGACCACTTAATTCAAGCTTCCAGTAGGTCTCTTATCCTATCGAAGAAACGGTTGTAGCTTTAAGATTTCAACCTGTAGCGCAGAGTACAATTCATAGCTGTCTCTTTAAACATCTTTCGTATACTTAAACTATCATATCATTAACACCATGAATAAAGTAACCACCAACACCATTCAAGAGTAGTAAAGACAAATTTAAAGGACTCTATCAGCATTCATACGACAGCAATTATCATCGTCAATCGAGGAGTACGAGTACAATATACATAAAGTCCGGAAGCACAACATGGAGTATGACTTAATAGTTGTCGTTCCACAATACCGTTGTGATGACTCCTTATTTTTTATTTTTATTTTTATTCACACTTTTATTATTATTTTCATTTTTATTCGTCTCCTCTTCCATCTTTGTTCTTCCTTGTAGTGAAGTGCACAACGAAACGGACCTCTTCCCCAAAGAGGAAATGTGAAAATTATTTGCCGGATAATGGGTGAACGTAATTAAATAGTCACGCCAAGAACAACTGCAAAAGGAGTCATTGTGCATCCTTAATGGGTGAAGTAATTTCCACAGGTGCAGCAGAGCAAGAAACAACCTGTGAGGTGCCAAAGAGTCTGTGCACTATGCTAAATTAACGCAGACCGAGAGTTTTCCAAGGAAGCAATACAACTCGCACATTTACACTTAAATACTTGCGTGTGTAGGTTTTGTTGTTGTTGTTGTTGCTGTTGATGTAGCTTTTACGATTACTTCCGCTAAAGTAAAAGAGCATTTACTCCAGAAAGTTGAGGAATTATCCATCTTTTTCATTTTGACTAATAATTCATTGTTTTGAAAATGAAAGGCGGAAGTGAATGACATTGACTTGTGGTCCTATGATTCTTTGGCCTGCGCTATAATAACGGATTTAGAAACTTGCAGAACATGGGTCACTGAACTTAGTTTGGAAAAGGGCTGTGGAAATTGGTTCAGTTTACAGTGACATCCTTAGGAACTCTTCGGTAATCCGCCTGATGTCAATCTGAAGGTCGTGGGGAGCTATTTTGGAAACAATTTGTGCTAATATTGGCCATTGTTTGGGACAATTTTCGAGAATTTTGAGGAAGTAATCGTAAATTTAAGGTCACAGGTCAAGACAGATTTAGAATTACTTTCTCATGCGCCTTGTGCGCATCCAACAACTAACTTAAAGCCGAATTCCGTCGTCATGATAAGCAATTGTGGAATGGTCTGGGCTGATGGCCGTCAAGACACTGATATGCTGCTTTTTCTCAGATTTTTGGGCATTCAACACCTAGCTTAGATCATATCTGTTTAGTTCAGCTAGCTATATGCCGTTTATCTAGACTATCCCATCTACACAGATGTACTGTGAGGCATCGCTATATACCTTACTTACTTACTTTAGGTGGCGCTACAGTCCGGGGTGGACCTGGGCCTCAGTCAACAAGCTTCTCCAGCCAGCTCGATCCCTGGCTAGCTGCCTCCAGTTTCGCACGCTAAGTTGGCAGAGGTCCTCTTCCACTTGCGTGCGCCACCTGAGTCTTGGCCTTCCTCTACTGCGCTGTCCCTCGCGGGCGGATTCGAAGACTTTTCGGACCGGAGCATTGGTGTCCATGCGCTCTACATGACCCAGCCATCTCAGTCTTTGGAACTTCACTCTTTTGGCTAGGTCCATGTAGGTGTACAGTCCATACAGTTCGTCGTTGTATCTCCTCCTCCACACACCGTCAATGCAGACGGGACCGAAGATCGCCCGAAGAATTTTTCTCTCGAAGCAACCAAGAACACCCTCATCCATGGCCTCATGGCCTCTGCGCCATAGAGCAGGACCGGGATTATTAAAGTCTTATAAAGGGTGACTTTTGTTGTCCGAGAGAGGGCTTTGCTACTCAATTGCCTTCTTAACCCAAAGAAACAGCGGTTGGCAAGAGTTATTCTTCGCTTGATCTCAGCGCTGGTGTCGTTGTCTGTATTTATAGCGGAGCCTAGGTAGACAAAGTCATTAACTACCTCAAAGTTATATCTGTCGAGGGTGACGTTCTGTCCGAGACGTCGGTGTTGGTTGTCCTTTTTGCTTGACAGCATATACTTGGTATTGCCCTCATTGGCCGCTAAACCCATTTTCGCCGCTTCCGTCTCAATACTCGCGAAAGCGCCACTGACATCACGCTGCTTTCTCCCGATTATGTCAATATCGTCGGCGTATGCGAGTAGTTGGACGGACTTTTGAAAGATAGTGCCTCTTGTGTTTGCTCGTGAGTTTTGCACTATTCTTTCAAGTACGAAGTTGAAAACATCGCATGGCAGCGCATCGCCTTGTCTAAATCCTTTCTGGACATCAAAGGTCCCTGTGAGATCTTTACCGACCTTGATGGAGCAGCGTGCATTCTCCATCGTCATCCTGCACAGACCGACGAGTTTGGCAGAGATGCCAAAACTAGACATTGCTCTATAGAGCTCGTCTCTATAGATGCTGTCATACGCGGCCTTAAAATCGATGAGTAGGTGGTGGGTATCGACCTGAAGCTCATGGGTCTTCTCCAAGATCTGCCGGAGTATGAATATCTGGTCGATGGTGGACTTTCCTGGCCTGAAGCCCCACTGATATGGACCTATCAGGTTGTTGACGAACGGCTTCAGGCGTTCACAAAATACGGCGGATAAGATCTTATATGCGATGTTAAGGAGACTGATGCCTCTGTAGTTGGCGCAGTTCAGAGTGTCTCCTTTCTTGAGAATTGGACAAACAATGCTGAGGTACCATTCATCGGGCATACTTTCGTCCGACCATATTTTACAGATGAGTTGGTGTATGCTCCTTACCAAGTCATCGCCTGTCGCTTTGAAGAGCTCGGCAGTCAGGCCATCCGCTCCAGCAGCTTTGTTGGACTTAAGCTTCGATATGGCTATCTTCACTTCATCCAGGTCGGGTGGACGGAATTGTTGGTCATCATCGTCCATGTTGAAAGGTTGATTCTGCCTGACAGCGGTATTTGGTCCGTCATCGCCGTTATACAGTCTGCAGAAATGATCTTTCCAAATCCTCAGCATCGACTGCGATTCTACTACGATGTTCCCTTGTTCATCTCTACAGGCTTCGGTCCGGGGTTTGTTTCCGCGGCATGTTGTTTTTACCTTTTGGTAAAACTTCCGAACCTCATTCCTGGAGTAGCATCTCTCAATTTCCTCGATCGCGCGCTTCTCATGCTCTTTCTTCTTCCTCCTGAGAAGCCGGTGCTCGTCTCTCCTCTTCCGCTCATAGAGCTCATGAGCAGCTCTGGTCTTTCTAAGCAGCGCCGCGTTATGTGCATCTTGCTTAGCTGCATGTGCTTGCCGGCATTCATCATCGAACCAGGGGTTTCGTTGTGGTGGACGAGTGAAACCCAGCACATCAGAAGCGACATCTCTGATGGCGTTTTGGCAGTGTTTTCAATGGTCTTCAATGCTTGATGCTGGCGGCATTGAACCTCTTAAGAGATTAAGAGACACTCGATCGGAAAAGGACTTGGCGATCTCTTGCGATTGTAGCCGTCTGACGTCGAATTTCCTCACAGTATTAGCTTGTCTTGGATTTATTCGGGATATCCGCAACCGTACCTTGGCTACAACAAGGTAATGGTCCGAGTCGATGTTGGCTCCTCGGAACGTACGGACATCCATAATACTGGAGGAGTCTCTTGCGTCGATCGCAATGTGATCAATCTGGTTGACTGTTGATTGATCAGGAGTTCTCCAAGTCCCCTTGTGTATGTCGAGATGTGGGAACCGCGTGCTAGCCATGACAATGTTTTCGCCGCTATATACCTACTCAGAAGTTAAATGGATATCTACAGCTACAGGTTTTCGAAGATTTCAGTGAATGAGTATATATTTTATATGAATACTCTTAAGAGATTGGCTAATCGCTAATTACGATGCAGGAAGAGATTTCAAGGCATCACCATCCAATTTTCCAAAGGATCCAAGTATTGAGATATTATTGTGGACACCAAATTTCTTTTTCTCTCGGCTAAAAGTGTTACCTCTAAGGTGATGAAGATACTGTCGGCTTTCTGGCAACGCAAATTAGCTTTCGGAATGACATGGGACTACCACCGAGAAGGTTCATTTGGATAAATTTGCTTACTTAATTCAGTAGCGCTATTTGGGGTGGTCCTGGAGGCCAACTAACAAGTCTCTCCAGTTAGGCCAGTCTTTATGTAACTGAATCCAAGTCGGTTTTGGCAACTTTTTTTCCATACTAACGGACGCAGAGGTGAGAGCACGCAATGTCCTCCAAACTATGTCGATATCACTAGCCTAGACTAGTAGCCGCACAGACTGTCCAAGGATTGTGCCGCACAATTCTTTGAAGTGTGATGTTAAAGAAGTCAAATGACAGTGTATCACCTTGTCTTATAGTATATCCTTTTCAACATCAAATGTGTCGGTTAAGGTATTACCGACTTAAACGGAGCAGCGAGCGTTCTCAATCGCCATTCTTCACAGAAGGCTGAGTTTGGTAGGAAAGCCAAAACTAAGGAGTGCCATTGAAAAAATTTAGCCACTCTCATTTCGAATTTACTTCCAAAAATTACAGAAAAATCACTCAAATTCTTCTTTTTTGTAGTGCTGGGAATGCTTCTATTAGTTTCAAATTTTATGTCATTTCTGTTTGGTCGCTAAAATAATCAATATAGAATCTGAATTGGATGTAAGAAAAAAATTATTAAGTGTCACTTAGCAAACCCAGGATGGTCGTATAGTACATAAAAATCGCAAAGGAACTAAAAGTTAATAGGAAAACAGTTGCTACTGCTATTAAGAATTATAAAGAGATCCTGTCAGTTGAAAGAAAAGAGGGGTATGATCCAAAAATCGGTTTTGTGAACCCAAAAGAGGTCACTAAGATTTAAAGCCTTTTTGAAAAAAATCCGAACATTTCTGAACGTAATTTGGCAAAACGATGAAAACATGCAAAGTCCAAAAGGTTCAAGATCGGAACGCCAAAAAAAATTTGAATGCGAAACAACGGCAACAACTTCCGGGGCTGAATGTAGAGGAAATGTTGAAGCAAAGTTTTGAACTTAACCTACAGCCAAATTTCCAAAAGAAATTCCTTGTTTGGCAAGCAATTTGTTCTTGCGGGCTCTCAAGTCAAACCATCAATCACGATTGGCTCAATAAATGGCGAAATTTATGTAAATGAGTGCCTGCAGAAGCGCTTATGGCCTTTTTATAACAATTATTGAGAACTCCCCTTATTTTGGGCTGATCTTGCGTCATGTCACTATAGAAATAGAGCGATAGATTTTTATGGACGTAACAACGTTTCGATGGTGCCCAGAGTTGCCAATCCTCCGAATTCGCCAGAACTTAGGCCGATTGAAAGATATTGGGCACTGGTCAAAAAAGAGTTAAGGGCCACCAAAAAAGCTGTCAACACCCCGAAAGAATTCAAAAAATGTTGGAAAAATAGCTCTGAAAAGGTTAAAGATGGGACCATAGGAACAGTGATGGAAGGTGTTCCTGAAGAAATTAAAAAAAATTTTAAAAATAAAAATTAATTTTTGCAGATTTGGAGACATGAAATAAATACTTTTAATTTTTTTAGTTCTAGTTTTACTGTTTTTTTTTTATTAATTTTCGGTGGGTAAATTTTTTCGATGGCAATCCTTAAATATTGTTCTGTAGAGCTCATCTCTATAAAAGCAGCTGTCATATGCAGGCTTTAAATCGATGAAGAGATGGTCGGAATCCATCGGAGTTCTTGATTTTTTTAAGGGGCCACTGAAGTGTAAAGACTTGATAGATTGTAGAATTCTTGATCTAAAACCGCACCGATAGAGTCCAAACAGTGGTTCACATAATATGGCAGATAAAATCTTGTATGCGATGTTGAGGAGACTTATACTCCTGTAGTTGGGTATGTCAGTCATTTAAATGTTTTCAAATATGGTCAACATGACATCTTTTTATATCCGAATCCATTAGTTGATTTGTCAGATCTCTTATCAAAATATTTGAAACATAAAAAGGTTTTGTATTCTGTAAATATTGTATATAAGTTGGATAATACATTTCGATGAAATAGAGAAATATCTTAACTTATGACAACAGTTGCAACACCTATAAACTCGTTACATTTTGTAACAATTTTTATCGCATACAGCGAAGCACCTTGTATTAAGTAAATATCTGTTCTGCATCAAGTTCATGATAATTTAAAAATTTTATTTACGTTTTACAGAATGTCTGAAGGAAACGTTACTCACTTACTTACTTATCGGGCTCCGGACCCGTGTAGAGTCTCCGCCTGAGACACTGCAGCCCTCCATCCCCTACGATCCCGGACACGCTGCTTCCAGTTGTCTAGACAAAGCGCTCTGGTATCCGTGATGGCTTGGTCTTTGAAACGGGGGTTCGGTCTTCCTTGTCTTTTCGAATCTGCGGGCTGGGATTTGAAGATCCTCTTAGCTGGAGCATTTTTGTCCATTCGCTCGATGTGGCCGAGCCAATGTAGTCGACGTGTTTTGGCTTTTTGGACTACATCTACATCTTGGTACAGCTCATAGAGTTCGCGGTTCTGTCTTCTCCTCCATTCGCCCTCCTCGCACACGGGACCAAAAATCCGCCGAAGTATTTTTCTTTCGAAGGAACCCAGTATCAGCTCTCCCTTCTTGATTATCGCCTAGCACTCATTTCGTCCTTCGAGTTAGGAGTTTTGAGCCCAATTGTATGGCTTAGCCTAAGTAGCAACGGTTTCTTAATTTTTGTAATTCGTTGCTCTTTTCCAGGATTTGCGTCAGTGTGAAAATTTGGTCTATAGTCGATCTGCCACACTGGTACATGCCGATTAGTGTGTTGCAAAAGGGATTAAGACGTTTACACAGTACGTTGGATAGGATCCATATCCCTGCGACATTAAGCAGGGATATGCCCCGATAGTTCTTGCAAGACAGGATCGCCTTTTTTGTAGATGGGGCATATGGAGCTGATAGTTCAGTCATCGGGCATGTTTTCTACCACCCATACTTGGTTGATGATTCGGTGCATGCTCCCTGCCAAAACATCACCACGGTATTTAAAGAGCTCCGCTGGTAAACCATCAGGACCTGCGGCCTTGTTGTTCTTAAGATTTTTGATAGCTAGGCCAACTTCTTCTATACTAGTGATATGGTTGATTCCCGCCAACAGTCGCCGTTGCCCCGAATAAAAAATAACCTGGAATTTTCACTTGTTCCAGATGTGGGTTCGTTCGACCTCCAGGTAGCGCTTTAATAGGCAGCTTAACCTAGAAAACACCAAAACCAACAAAAACGAAGTTGACCGCCATGTGATTTTTCCCGGAATCACGAAACCGAGACGAAAGAAGAAAAAAAAATACAGAACTGCAACCAAAGGAAAATCTTCCCCGAAAAACAATGCAACAACAACACGTCATAAATGCTTCGTTAGAGCACGACAATCTATTGCAATTGAAATTAGCGGAACACTCGTCGATGGAGTGACCCGCTATTCAAAAAGTCCCGAACGCAAAAAAAACTAATTAACGGGTCGAGTGTCTCGTCTTTTCTCGAGATAGCTTCGCACGCGCGGCCCACCGGAGTCTCACTTTTCCGAATAAAAAAACAAACTCTAAACTGTACTGCACTAGTTAACCGCACAATACTTATTTTCAGTCCCTGGCGGTTCCTGTGCCTTTTCCTGGCACCGTTTTCCTCGTCCCAATACTTCTGGATAATCCTTTTACTCTCCTTCCTTTCTCCTACTCCTCTTCCCCCTTACCGGCCGCCAGAAGCCAAAAAAAAAACTCGCGATTTGCTTGACTGTCAAAGAAAAAAATTGCTTTTCGCAATCCAAAAAAGTTTCGCACACAAAAAAACTTAGTTGACCCTAGCTGTTGCTGGTCGTCACCAAAGTGTGTTCCAGATCTTTTTTCCTTCCACAAACTCCTGCCAGACTCTCACACGCATTCTCACACGCATTTTTGTTTAGGTTGTGCGCCTTTCTGCCCGCCTGGTACCTTGTTGTGATTTTTGTTCTGTTATTATTGTATAGTTTATGTTTATGTTATTGTTGTGGTTTGTTGTTGGTATTGTTTATAGTTGTTATTATCTATGTTTATGTTTGTATATTCCCTCGTTGGAGGCTACCTCGTAACTTGGGCGTCCGCCTACAGCCTCTGCTGCTCCTTTGGTGCTCCGTCGGTGGGGTGCTGGCTTCAAAGGGGTCGTCGTCCCTTCACCCATCGAACCTGACTTTGAAAGTTGATACGCCGTTGGGATGTGTCTTGTTGTACTGACCGTCCGCCTGCACACCATCGTCGCTCCTCCGTAGCTCCCTCGTTGGGGATGTAGCTATAAAAGAGATCGTCATCTCTTCCCCCTTGAACATTTTATGCATCCACATCGATTTCGAGATGTGATGCCGGTAATCGTAAAGCCTTTCTTTACATGACTTTCGTTGGGGTGTAAGATCCGGGGATCGTCCTCCCCCACCCGTCATCATCGTGTTGGGGTGTCTGACTATAAAGGACCGTCCGTGCCCACCCGTCGATGACTTTCAGACGCCCTGTCTGATGCAGTCCGTTGCGAGTTTCCCGTCTAGCCTACGGGCTCCGCCAACGGTGACCTTGGTGGACCTCCTGTCGCGTCCTGGGCTCCTGGTTCGTCGTGAGTCCCCTACCGTCCTTAGGGCTTCACCGACCGAACCACCTCGTCCTCCTCTGAGGGTAACAATAGCCCGAACCTATGTGGGTTCTTTCCGAGTTTTGTGGTCGGTGGGCCAATGGCTGATGGGACCATGGCTGCCCTCCACCTCCGCCAGAGCTCGGTCTTCCCACTCAACGAAAGGAAGGAACGAGGGGATATGAGAAAGGAAGAGGGTAAATCTTGTTGCAGGAAAATTTACATATATTGGAGTATCCTCTCAATATGAAATACATTTCAAGTGGTCCCACCTATTGATGGCTTTAATAGATTAACTGCTGTTGTAGGGGTGCAGCAAAATAGTTCAGGTCCATAAAGTGGAGTGTCTGAGCCCTTTCTGGTCATTTTGTCGATCTTTTTATTACCATCAATGCCGTCATGTGCAGGAACCCACTATAGATTAGTCTTGTTCCTTGAGCTTAAGTTTTGAAGCGTTTTGAAGCAGTGAATAACTGATTTGGAGTCAAAGACTTTCGAGGTAAGAGCATTTGTGTAACGCTGCTTGACTGTCCGTCAATATACGGATGTTTGCGCGTTTGATATATCGCTCATTTACTTGAAGACTGTCACAACTCAAAAAATTCGATACACTAGGACTCTTTCCCATAGCAATTGAAATTCATATATACCAGCTCCCACTCCCGTTTCCATTTAAGAATCACTTTAATGCCACTTGATGCCGTTTCGGCTGTTGAGTGGATTGTTGCTCAACCATGTTCCTTTACTGAGAATCTCCGTGGAGAATCCTTTATCGAAACATAATGTCTTTTGACGACGTTTTATTACCACGCAGATCATGTCAAGTTCTGGTCCGGGTCGTCGCAAATATCTAACTCTTTGTTTTGCTGAGCTACGTAAGGCCACTTTGTTGATAAATAGGTGTAGGGCGTTGCTTATTATTACTTCTATAACAGTTCTGAAAGGCTCTGGAAATGCCCAGATTTGCAAGACGCTACAGTCTTTTGACCTTTGGAATGGTGGTCTTTTGCGTAGTTTTCGTCCACCATTCCACAGAAGTATTATGTTATAATGGGTCTGAAAATCATTGTATGGATCCAGTAAGTGATCTTTAGAGAGATTCCCATGTTCATGCGACGGCAAGCCCATGAAGCGCTGTCCGATTTATTTATTTTATTGTTTAAGTAAGAGTTTGAATTAAGACTATAATCGAGGATAACTCACAGATATTTTACCCCGTACCCAACGATCGTTTCGTTAAGTAAAACTAAGCCTAGGTTTAAATTTCTTCTTCTACTTTCCCTTCAGTAGATATGATATATGATATATGATAGCCTTGGTTAGGTTAATGAAGAGATTCCCCCTGGTGCATCAGTCAGGGCATTTTGCAGTGCAGTGCAGTGATTTCGTTTGCTTCTCTTCCCCGTATTGATGATGCCTAGGTCATCGGGATTTGTATTGTAGCCTCGATTGCTTTGTTTATTGAGCAGGTTGTACCTATTTGACCAAAGACCACAGGAAGGGTGAGAGTACCCCTCCCTGTGGATAGCCACTTACGGTTCCGGCACTAGGTTCCGAGAAATTTAGTTTTATTTAGAAGTTTTAATACTTCTCGTGGCCGTCTGATTTCATCGCACTTTCTGTTTGGTGGTTCACACGGTTTATTTAGGACTTAAAATCCCATACGTAGATCTGAATTTTGTTGCTTTTAATTATTTTTTGTCAAAGCCTACAGTACAAGCCATCAAAAATTTGATATCGATCGAAACCTACCCCAATCGTATAGAACACGCAACTATCCTTCCTCTACAAGCATCGTAGCAAACACCATAAAAGTATCTCTTTTGACCACAACGTCATTTATTTGCCTTATTTGTATTTTACTCAGCACAATGGCTTAGTTAACTTTTGTAGTTTATACAAGTACCCAGAGGACATAACCACTGCACTATCCTTGGCATTTACCAGCTCAAAATCGTAGTGGACTACATGAAGGTAAGAATTAAGCAATAAAATAGCAAAGCAAAACGAAACCGGAAAATACAATTAACCACTCGTGATGTATGCCAAGAACCGCAACGGTAATAGACCTCATTTCCCAATACTCCACTAAAGACGACACCTATCTACAAAAAGTTACCCTGACAGCTAAGAGCGTATGAGTATCACATTATACTCACACTTTTAACCACTGTAAGGATCTGGAAAAGTTAATTTAAAATTTAAATGCGTGCATGCGGCTGAGGTCGTCAAAGTTAAAAGGAAACTCCAAACGGGAATGAATTAACGAACTTTGAGAATCGGGAAGAGGAAGGTTATGTAGGGTTCTCATGCCAAAAGATACAAGTACACTCGCATTCTTAATTTAACTCCCTTAAGCTAGTGGCTCTATCCCACGTACGATCTTAGCATACAATCCTTAGCCTCAACATCATACTATGACGATGGCATGCAGAAAAAGGGTTGTATGACCCGCCCTGTGTAAATGTGTTACATCTCATGAGGACACTAAATTTTTCATAATAGTCGCAACTCAAGTTAAGCATTCCTTGGTATTCGTACTCGGTCGTTTGGTCTTCGTGCCATGTTTAGTTTTCAGTATTTTGTCGTCATCGTTGTCGTTGCCAGTGTCGGATTCGTGATGCACCAGCACTAAAACTATCACTAGAATCAACTCTAGCCCAAGACTCAAAGTAACATAGATGGATATGGGTATCCCTTTTGGGGCTAACACCTCGTAGCTGGAGGTGGCTTTTCACGGACGGTCGAGAGTGTTGAAAGTTTTACAACAAAAATAATGCAACTTCAAAACTTTTGCAAGCAACATAAGCGTGAAAGATACACAGCCAAGTAGACACAGATAGACAGGGCAAGACATCACGCAGGGAATGGAAATAAGGACACAATGTAGGAAATTTTTGCTCTACACACATATATACGAGTATATATATATTTTTGTCTTTTTCTTTGTTGAGGATGTTTTTGAATAAAACATACCTTTGCTGGCCCTCGGCATATTAAGTTTTCTGGAATAAGTCTTGCAGTTATTGGATGCATCGGTTGCACACGAGGTGGACATATTATTACTGTCGAATTTGTTTATACAAATTTGATGAATGTATAGTTTTGAAGTGAAGGTCTTTCTTTGTCGAAGGTTCATCGAGAAAATTGGTTTTTTTCTTCTTGTGACTGGGAGTGAATTTGTGGGTGGTTTATGGTGTCTTTTATTGTTCAGGGCATTAAATTCCCTTTTCGAATAATGCATTTATGTAAAACGTGTTTTGCTAGTGGAGGCTGGTTTATGGAGTTTCGAAACTACCTCATAGTAGGTCCAAAAATGTATATTCTAATGAATGCAATGGGTCAAGATAGGGTTGTAGCTAAAGAGAGTAAAGCCATTCTTCTTCTGATAACAATGGCCTTCCGGACTAGCATTGTACACCTGAGTCTCCATTGTGGAAATGCAACGTTTTCTGCTTAGGGATGTTGCATGCTTAAGGATGACAGGCTATCTATTCCAAACAGTGCTTCTTGAGCAATCATGGTTTGATTTTGAAAAGCGGCTTTCCTATCCTCCAAGCGGTTCCTTATCTAATGTGGAAAGACCCAGTTTGATTATGATTTCCGATAAAGGGTAGAAGTTTATCATTAGTGAGATGATAACCAATTATGGTGAAACAATGAAAAGTGCTGCGTTCAAGCTCATCGTAGAAAAAAATCGCCAAGGATCGTCGCTTTTATGGTAGGGGCTCTTTCCTATTGAGATGTTGAAGATTCCTATTTACGTTAAGCGATTACAAGAAAATATCAGAGAGGCCCTGTTAACCTATATACTTAGAGTTAATCTGAGCTAGACCTGTGTTTCAACAAAGAGAACCCTGGAGTTGAGGCTATCTTTGGGAAAAAAAAAAAAAAAAAAAAAAAAAAAACACTGTGGCGCTGGCAGCCCGGTATGGGCCATGGCCTAGCTTCTTGACACTCATTTGTGTTGCTCATGTTGTCATTTTTAGTCACATCTGAGCGGGGCCTACGGTTTATCGCCGAGTCCGAACGGCACTCCTTAGAAGCTTTTTCGTAGGCAATTTTACTTTCGGGAGTTTGCCATTGCCCGCCGAAAGGGTGATGGCGATTTGAAAAACTGTTGGTGACCCAGCCAGGAATCGAACCCAGACTGTCTGCGTGATAGTCCAATGAGGTAACTATCGCGCCATCGCCATCGCCATCGCCATCTTTGGGAAACTGTCAGACATTATATGCGAACTGTGCTTGTATTATCGAAGCTGAAAAACTTTTCATTCTAAGTGCGTGTGTCAACTTACGTTGAAATATTCACATATTCGATGCTGCTTAGAATGCTGCAAAATATCTATGTTTCCGGAACAAAACAAATACGACCATATCCGGGCTAATTCGATACATATATAGTCAAAGGTCGATAACACTTTCGGAGACTTAATCAAAGTCTTATAAAACAGATGGTGGCGGATGAGCCCTTTATGGACGAACGAAAACGCTCACATCTCGAACTGGCTTCGGTCTTACCGACCCTTAGTCCTAGTTTTATCAGAAAATGGAACTGGCCCCCCATGTTGGGGGTTGTGCCGCCGGGTTAATTGCCAGGCAATGGAAAAATTCATTCAACAACAAGCCTCTTATACGGGCAGATCTACCATGGCAACCCATGCAAACGACTTAAGAACAAAGAACCTTAGATGTGCACGTGGAATGCTAGGCCCCTTAACTGTTGCAATGTAAACATAATCGCAATCCAAAAAATGCGATGGTATAGCACCTATTTGGATGAAGATTTGTTGTTGGAGGCAGACTTATGCAAAAACTCTTGAGTTTCCGGCATGTGAACGAGAGTCTTGTAGCAATCCGTATCAGACCTAAATTTGCCAACATTAGCCTAATATGAGCGCATTCCCCCACAAAGGAGAAAGATGACGACACCAAATATACCTTATATATGAGTTCATGAACAAGACCTACGAGCAATGCCTTAGCTACGACATTGCAATTTTCATTGACGATTTTAATGCAAAGCTAAGAAGAGAGGGCACCATTAGTAGTACTTTTGGAGGGAATAGCCCGCACGACACCACCGCCGATATCGAATTCAAGATAATTGACTTTGCGTCGTGGCGAAACATTGTCGTAGCTAGCATGCGGTTCCCCCATTTCGATATTAGCAAGGAAATTTGGGCAACTCATTATAATTCAACCGTCAACCAGACTGACCACATTGCGATGGACTCGGGATACTCCTCCAATACTATTGATGTCCGAACATTCAGAGGAGCTTACATCGACCGTTACTTTGTACTAGCCAAGAATTTCTGTTAAGAATTTCGACATAAGACGGCTACAACTCCAAGCGATCACCAAATCCTTTTTTGATCAAGTCTCTTTTGATCTCATAAGAGCTGAACTGTCGCCAGCATTAAGCATCGAAAACGAATAACGGCGATGACGAATCAGACACCACAGCCAGACAGAATAATTCTTTCAACTTGAACGATGAAGACCAACAATTCCGTCCAGCCGACATGGATAAAGTGAAACAGTGTCGTAGTTAGTTTATCGTAACTATAATATCTAAACTAAAGTCCAACAAAGCTGCTGAAGTGGATGGCCTGACTGCCGAGCTCTACAAACCGGCAGGCGATGACTTGGTAAGGAGCATACACCAACTCATCTGTAAAATATGGTCGGACGAAAGTATACCCGATGAATGGAACCTCAGCATTGTTTGTCCGATTCTTAAGAGAGGAGACCCTGAAGCCGTTCGTCAACAACCTGATAGGTCCATATCAGTGTGGCTTCAGGCCAGGAAAGTCCAACATCGACCAGATATTCACACTACGGCAGATCTTGGAGAAGATCCATGAGCTTCAGATCGATACACACCACCTATTCATCGATTTTAAGGCCGAGTATGACAGCATCTATAGAGACGGGCTATATAGAGCAATGTCTAGTTTTGGCATCCCTGCCAAACTCGTCCGTCTGTGCAGGATGACGATGGAGAATGCACGCTGCTCCATCAAGGTCGGTAAAGATCTCACCGAGACCTTTGATGTCCAGAAAGGATTTAGAGAAGGCGATGCGCTGTTATGCGATTTTTTCAACATCGTACGAGCAAACACAAGAGGCACTATCTTTCAAAGGTCCGTCCAACTACTCGCATACGCCGACGATATTGACATAACCGGGAGAAAGCAGCTTGATGTCAGTGGCGTTTTTGTGAGCATGAGACAGAAGTGGCGAAAATGGATTTAGCAGTCAGCGAGTACAAAACCATTATATGCTGTCGAGCATAAAGGACCCTCTACACTAGAGTCTCGAACAGAACATCACGTTCGACAGATATTACTTTTAGGTAGCTAAGGACTATGTCTATCAAGGTTCCGCTATAAATTCAGACAACGATATTTGCATGAAATCAAACGAAGAATAGCTCCTGCCAATCGCTGCTTCTTTGGGTTAAGAAGGCAATTGAATAGCAAAGCCCTCTCTCGGACAACAAAACTCACCCTTTATAAGACCTTAATAATCCCGGTCCCACTCTATGGTGCAGTGGCATGGACATTATCAAAAATGGATGAGGGTGCTCTTGGCTGCTTTGAGAAAAGTCGTCGGTCCTGTCTGCATTGACGGTGAGTGGAAAAGGAGGTAGAACGACGAGCTGTATGGACCCTACATCGACATTGACTTAGCCAGAAGAGTGAAGATTCCTCGACTGAGATGACTATGTCATGTAGAGCGGATAGTCATCAAAGCTCCTGCCCAAAAATTGTTCGTGTTCGGCTCCGAGGGACTCCGCAGTAGAGTAAGACTGAGACTCAGGTGGCGACTGTATTGCTGAAGGCCAGTCGGTTAGTATCGGTTCTATAACCGAGATATGTATTGCAATGCTAGGATGAAGCCACATTTGTTTCCATTGACTTTTTTTAGAAGAGAGTAAAGCTATCGTACCTTTCTCGAATGTAAGTTTTCTTGTTATGTTTCCTGTCAAAAATATTACACAGATATTTCACTTTAAAAGAAAATAAGGTCAATTTAATGAGGGCTTATTGCCAATCAAGAAGTGATCCGTCAAGCGAGTTATTCTTTCAAGATTTTCTTGTAAAATCACTTAAATAGAATTAATATACTTTCGATAGACAGCTTTAGCAAAGTCAAATGCATAGGCAACCTCTCTACTATAACCCGCTTGAAGGTACACCGCCTTCCGGGGTACTCCACCTACCACGCCTTTTAGCTAAAGCCCCAATTAGTTCAGACTTGTTAATCGATAAGACGAATGGGCTTACTACTCAGTTTGATATTTTCACAAAAAAGATTTTAAAAGAGCAGCCATCATGGCCCATTTTTCTTCTCATATGCTATTGATACTTTCTCTATCATCTTATCTTTAGAGCTGAACATATACTCGTATTCCCGATTTACCCATGCTGCATCGTGGCCTTCATCAGTCAACTGACTTTCAATTAACCCAAAGTGATTTCAGCGTTGACTTTAAGCACTTGTTTTCAGATAGAAACCAATGGAGACATCGCAAAATCTATCTTAGAGAACTTCTTCAGCCGAATGATGGAAAAGTGCGGATAGGAGGCTTCTCTTTTGATCTTTTTATATTAAAAAATGTACGTAGGCAATCAGGATGCAATCAAATCTTGGACTTCCAGCACCATAATTTGAGGATAGTTAGATAGTAGTGGCACATCTTCGAACAAGATAGTTACACAGCGCTGGATTTTTGTGAGCCCCGGTATCTGAGTTGCTGATGAACAGGCCAGATTCAGATCTCTAGGAACAAATTGTAAGCAACAAAACAACCCATCAGGGTTCTATAAGGCGTTCTCTAATGCCAATCATAAATGAACTCAAAATTAATAGACCCAATCAACGTCTCGAGAGGAAATATCTCACAAAATTCTCTTCGGATATTGTGCCATTCAGAGATACACGAAGCACGAAAGGAATTTCTCTGGTTTAAACAGTGGTCTCTCCATGTTTTCCCATTGATATCCTTATGAACTTATCCTGCTGAAAGATATATTTCACGTACATTTTACACAGCATTTCAAAGCAACAACGACTTACTCGTAGATGGCAGCACTTAAACCTTCGAAAGAATCTGAAAAACAATACGAGGGCGGGTCAATAAGTCCGTGACTTTTGGATTAAAACACAGATTTTTTGATAAGAAAATAATTTTATTTTTCAACGTAGTCTCCCTTGAGCTCTATACACTTTGTCCAACGCTTTGTCGAGGTCCTCAAAATAGGCCTTTGTTTGCGAGATGACTTCATCATTGGAGTCAAATCTTTTTCCACCAAGCCATTTCTTCAGGTTTGGGAACAAGAAGTAGTTGCTCGGAGCCAAATCTGGAGAATAGGGTGGATGAGGGAGCAATTCATGGATTTTTGCCATGGCAACTGCACATGTGTGCACCCTTGCATTGTCTTGGTGGAAAAGAACTTTTTTCTTGGCCAAATGAGGTCGTTTTTTTTCAAATCGTCATTGAATCGGTCCAATAAGTTGGCATAATATTCCCCATTGATTGTTCTTCCCTTTTGAAGGTAGTCAATGTGGATTATCCCGCGTGCATCCCAAAAAACAGTCGCCATAACTTTATTGGCTGACAAACCCACCTTGGCCTTCTTTGGCGCCGATTCACCCTTAGAAACCCACTGTTTTGACTGTTGTTTGTTCTCTGGTGTGTTGTGATGGATCCATGTTTCGTCCACGGTTACAAAACGGCGCAAAAACTCCTCCATATTGCGATTAAACAACGCCAAACCTTCCTGTGAAGTTGTTACACGATTGCGTTTGTGGTCGACTGTGAGCAAACGCGGCACCCATCTTGCGGAAAGCTTTCTCATGCCCAAGTGATCATTCAAAATTGAAACCACTGAGCCATGCGAGATCCCTACGGCTTCCACAATCTCTCGCACTTTCAATCTTCGGTCGGCCAACACCATATCGTGTATTTTTTCGATTGTTTCGGGTGTAGAGACCTCAACTGGGCGTCCAGGACGTTCGGCATCTTCAGTGCTTGTACGGCCACAACGAAATTCAGTAAACCACTTTTTTACCATTGAAATCGATGGTGCAGAGTCCCCATAGTATTTATTAAGCTTAGCCTTGGTCTCGGTAATGGTTTTTTTTCGCAAGAAATAATGCTTAATAAGCACACGAAATTCACTTTTTTCCATTTTCTCCTCAAATTAGTAAGTAGTCTGATAAAAATAGCTGTCAAACATAAACTAACTGACGCAGCAAGTTTAAATTTTGACAGGAGTCAACTGACAGATGCCTGTTGACAGGAGCAGTGTTGCTGTTTCAGTAAAGAGGTCAGAAATTCAAAAAGTCACGGACTTATTGACCCGCCCTCGTATTTTTTGCATACATTTTGCGGTTTTAATTATAAAGCTTCAAAAGACTTCCACGTCGAACTATGAAGATAGTATTTATCTGGAAAATTCCTTGAAATAGTGCTTAGCAGATGTCCATGTCACTAAGTCAGATAGTCCAAATAATCCCGAAGAAATCAAAATCCATTCCTGAAACTTATCTCGAACTAAAAACGCAAAAAGTAGGGCAAAACTTTCTCTCGTTATCCTAGAAATTCGTCCAACACTTATTTAACGTCAATCCCCGCACAAAACTGTCAAATGGAATCAAAACTTCACACGGATTGCCAAATATAATCCTCCAATCATACATATCCGTATTTAGTACATCAAATGAGGACACGTCAAGGACTACATATCATTAGGGATCTTTAATGACAGCTTCTCCCTAGGCGTTCCCAATGTCCCTACACACAAAACGAACAAAAAACAAAAAAGAAGATAGATTTTCACAGAATTAATTACCCCAAAGCGCATAGTCAATTACCGATTCAAATCTCTAAAAGAATTCTCTTCATCCACTTGGGGATGAAACACAAATGAAAAGACAGCACAAAAAAAAAAAAAAATAAAAAATAGGAGGAGACCCTCACATCCTATTGAACGTATAATCAAATTGATCACCACAATGATTCGTGTGCTGAATCAAATCATTCGAATGCCATAAGTGCACTCCTTGCCAATTGCAATCGATTTAATTTCCACATCCTAATTGGACCATTGTGATGGGCTAGGATAAAATATGAGAGAATTTTAAATCCTCCCAAAGCCGGATTCATTAATAGATACTTTTATGGTGTGGAACTTTCGCATTATTATTATGTGACCTCTAGTTTTAATCCCGAAAATGCAGGCTTGCCATATACTCGTAGATGCTTCCCAAATGAAATAAGTTTCCAAAAGTCATTTGCTCTTATTTGAATTGAATTTAAATTTTAAGTTGATTAGGAGTTCGGATCTAGAGTCCATTAGTCTTCCTTAAACAAATTTTTTAAATTAAATAAGTATGAGAGCATTTGAGGGTCTTTAACCTGCTGTGAACTAGTTCTTGGAAATCCAGCGACTGTAAGGGATTAGTATGAGGATTAGCAAAAATAAGGTGTGCTAGACACTAGGCACCAAAACGGACCCATCGCGATCCCTTGTGGGTTCGATGTAGATAGCGATATCTCTGCCGGACAACGATCTCATCTGCATCAGCTCAGCCGCCCTGAGCATAGCTAGAACTTTGATTGGAAGACACTACTAGTGTCCGGTAGCCTTATGGACACTCTCATTTCCGGGTCCTCCGAGAAGGTACCGGAACCTGTTCCTTCCTCTGTCTTCAAGCCATCTGTGAAAATTTCAATTTCATTTGGCCTGATTACTGCATTTTCTTGCCAGTCCTGTGGATATATTATATCATACGGAATGTCGAAATCAATTAAGGAAGGGATTTCATCCGTTTTAATAGTATTGCCTGGTAGTAGCTCCTCCAGGATCGTGCCGAGTCCGCAGCTACTGCTTTTGAAAAGATCTATATTAGTGAGTCGAATCGCACTGTTGCCAGCAAGTTTTTTTTATCTGTAAATTAAGCGGTGTTAGGTGCAGAAAGGTGTCCAATGCTGCCGTATGGGTGGTATGGAGCACTCCTGTATGGAAGCCGTTCTCTGAACCGCCGCTAATTTTCCATAGGTCGTTTTCTTAGTTCTTGCCTTCCACCAATCTAGTGCGCCATATGTCAGTATGGGTCTCACCACTACCGTATATAGCCAATACACCATAGCAGGTTTAAGGTCACAAATTTTTCCCACAGTTTTTTTACATATATGAAAAGAGCATTATATGCCTTTTTGATTCTTTCCGCTACGTTGAGATTCCAATTCAGTTTCTTATCCAGAATCATGCCAAGATACTTCGCACTATCCGAAAGGGACAGCTCCATTCCGCCGAGTTTTGGCAGTGTGAATTGCGGTATCTTGTACTTTCTGGTAAAAAGAACCAGTTCCGTTTGGAGGGATTGACATTGAGACCACACAGCTGCATGCGCAAGTGCTGATCGTCTTCAAGGCAAGCTCCATGATCCCACTTAAAATGTTTATGTATTTTCCCTGCACTATTATGACCACGTCGTCCGCGTACGCCGTGATACTAATGCCCATTGAATTAAGCCTTTTGAGAATATCATTTATGACCAGTACCCAAAGGAGTGGAGATATTACTCCCCCTTGAGGGGTTTCCCTGGTCAGTGATATTCTAGCCGAGCTTTGTCCAATGGAACAGTTTATTACCCTACCTGCAACATGCTTGCAGATCCAATTTGTTATCCCTTGTTCAATGTTTGCGTCTACTAAAGCACCTTTGATGGCGCTGAGCTTCACGTTATTGAAGGCCACCTCTATATCTAGGAAGGCCGCCATCGCAAACTCACCGAAGTGTAGACTTCTTTTGATTTTCCCCACCACCTCATGTAGGGCCCTTTGTTTTATAGATTTTTAAATAGGATTACCTTGCGGACTACTTCACAAGACGGAATGTTCTTTTATTGAATACACCCCTCGAAATTTAGATAGGCCTACTAAGGACCCTTTTAACAGGTCTTACGAAGAACCCAGCTTCGGCCTGGAGCCGTGGATGCTATTTTATTATAAGGGCGGATTTCCTCTTTAGAATGGACTTGCAGCACACAAGCGTCTCCAGGCAGCTTGATCTTTAGTTACCACGTCAGATATCTTTAGTTGCACCCGCTAATTTGGCTTAAATTCTATCAGCAGAGCTAGGTAGATAAAGTCTTTAACTACCTCAAAGCGCAACATCACTCTGCTTGGTCAATATCGTCGGCGTATGAACGGCCTTTGGAACGATTGTGCCTTTTGTGTTTGCGAGTGATTTTTGCAGTATTCTTTCAAGTATGATGTTAAAGAAATAGCATGATAGCGTATCGCCTTGTCTAAATCCTTTTTGGACTTCAAAGGTCTCAGTGAGATGTTTACCGAGCTTGATGGAGCGTGCATTCTCCATCGTCATCCTGCACAGACGGACGAGTTTGGCAGGGATGCGAAAACTAGACATTGCTCTGTATAGCTCGTCTCTATAGATGCTGTCATACGAGGCCTTAAAATCGCTACGTTGGGGGTTTGTATAGATCTGAAGCTTTTAAGTTTTTTTTCCAAAATGTGCCGTAGTGTGAATATTTAGCCGATGGTGAACTCTCTTGGCCTGAATACGGCAGATATGATTTTGTAGGCTGATTTAAAAAATCAGAACCTTTGCTGTCGGAGCAGTTCAGAAGGTCTGCTTTCTTTATACTGCCTGATATCAGTGCTGTGTTCATCTTCTCCGTCCTGAAATGATTTCTTACAAATCCTCAGCCTCTACTACGATGTTCCCTTATTCTTCTCTACATGCTTCGGCTCAGGGCTTGTGTCCGTGGCATGTTTTGTTTACCTGTTGTTAAAATTTCCGAATCTCATTCCTCGAGTTGCATCTTCGATTCCCTTTTGCTTTTTATTTTTCCACCTGAGAAGCCGGTGTTCGGGAAACGTTCGGATATCCATAATACTGCAAGAGGGTCTTGCGCCGATCGCAATGTAGTCAATCTGGTTGACTGTTGATTGATCAGAAGTTCTTCAAGTCTTCTTTGAATATTGGAATGTGGAAACAGCATCCTAGCTATTGCAATGTTTTGCCCCACTGCAAAGTCGATTAGCCTGATCTGAAAGTGGTGTCATGTAGGCTATACTTTCTGAAGGTACTTCCTAGCTTTGCATTACTATCGCTGAGGACAATGTCATAGCTGGGGCACTGCCTGTAGGTCTTGTTTAAGATATCGCAGGAGCTATCTTTTGTGTCGGCATCTATTTCCTCCGTATTAGTGTGCAAGCATTTAAGGGTAATGTTGACAAATTTAATGCTGATATGGACTGTTACAAAGCGCTCGCTCCCACGCCGGAAAATCAAGACGACTTGCCTTAGTCTTCCTACAATCTACAATAAATAAGCGCTACTGCTGCCGTCGATAACAATCGCCATAATAGTTGTCGCAATTTTTCATCTTCTTTTTTTCCGGTCCATTCCATTGCACTTCTTGGATGGCAGTAATATCTGCTTTGCATCTTTAGTTATTTGGCCTATTAAGGCACCTAAGATTCAGCGTGCATGTCTGAGATTTGCTATCCTTGATTCGTTTGCGGCGTATGTCAATAGTAGATCCGTCCGTATACAAGGCTTGTTGTGGCTTCGTAACCTTCATCTTTGCTCCATGGCCTGGCAGCAACCCTGCCGGCACAACCCCCAACCTGGAATACAAGTTCCATTTTTGATACCCCGAAGGTTAGACCGAAGCCATTGAACCGTTCGGGATACTAGCGTTACCGTAGGTAGCAAGTCCCTGACTTTGTTTTGCAAATCCTTATCGCCCTGAGCCCCAAATATGTCGGAGTAGCCTGGATAAGGTCACATTATTTACAGGATTTTTTTTCACAGTTGAATCTATCTGGGGAATTCATCCCCTTTCCCATTTATTGTGTTGCCATTTTCGTCTGCTGGTCAGAACATGCGCTTATAAGTTTCGCAAATTGAGTCCATTACCCGAGGTTACCAATTTGAGATGAAATAAGCTCGATTGATGTGTACAAACAGGTGCAACACTGGGTATCGCCAGGTTGAGACCTTTCAGCACCTACGCTATTTCCACAACACCCAACCACCAAATGGTCAGACTTTGTTAGAATATTGACTTAAATATTAACTTGCAAGGCAACATTTGGATGCGGATGTCAAATCGGGATTTACGCGTTCACAGTGCATCTGATCGATTTCTCATATATTCCTCTTGAACGCTATTTTTATTTATGTTTCGCCAAAAACCGCAACAACACTAGAATCCATCGAAAAAGTTCATAATATTGTGTTGGACGACCGATGAGTGGTAGGTGAGCAAGACAGCTGAGTCTGTAAGGATTTCAGGAGAAAGGGTGCGAAACATCTTACACCAAAGGGTAGGGTTGCGAGGGCTCCGGGCAAGACGGGTACCACATTTGCTGAAATCCCAAAAGCAAATGCGCAAACGATTCTCGCAGCAATCTTTGCACCGATTCAATAGGAATCCGACCGATTTTGTGCGGCATTTTCTGACCACGAATGAGACATTGGTCCACCACTACACACGAGAAACGAAGCAGTGGGTGGCCGTCGTCGGCTCAGCGCCAAAGCGAATTCAATCGCATCTGCCGGAAAAGTTGTTCCCATTGTGTTTTGGAATCCCGTTTATTGATTTATTTGAAAAAGGCAGAACAATTACAGGCGAATATTACTCCAACCTTTATGACAAGCTGGATTCCACTATGATAAGTGGAAGGACTTTGCAAGGGATTGCAAAAAAGGGCTCTTAACGCGGAAATGGCTCAATTCCTCTATTTAGGTGCCACATGTAAGCCATGCTCTGGTTGTCTGAGCACTAAGCATACTGAAGGAAGAAAGGCATATTAGTACTGTCGATATTGGTATTAAGCTAGGCATTGACCAGCAAACTACCTGAACCATTTGCAAAATGTTAGAGAAAGAAGCTCGATATGGTTAATATCAACGATACGTTGGTACGGACAAAGAATTTATTCCATTTCTTACGTATAATAATCAGGTGCTTCAAAGATCGTGCCCAAAATATTGTAAGCCGGGACTCGTCCATCATGAGGTTCTTCCATGTGGTTGAACGGTAAGTTCTCAACTCCAGAGATCACTCCAGAAAATTGAAAGAAATGAGTCCGAATCGAAAGAACGAAAAAGTGTTGTCTTCAAAAAAGATATCGACCGACCGCATACCTCATTGACAATGCGCCAGCAAATGCTATAATTTTCATTAGAAGTTTTAATGCATGACCGTTTTTCCAATTGTTAAGTTTCAGCAGCTATTTAAGCTTTCAATGACATTCGGCCGTCAAAATGTTCAGTTAGTTCTGCCATTCCATCATGCATCGTTTTACGCATGCCGAAAGTGTGGAAATAATTAAAAAATATCAT
Source organism: Volucella inflata (assembly GCA_928272305.1). Lineage (NCBI taxonomy): Eukaryota > Metazoa > Arthropoda > Insecta > Diptera > Syrphidae > Volucella > Volucella inflata. Next base: position 30,539,069 of record OV743716.1, read on the forward strand.
CGAAATTCCGGCTCAGTTGTAAATACGCAAGGTGAATTTCGTCGTGAGGTCAGTCGTAATCTTGACTTCAGTGTGCAGATTATTCGTTCACCGTGAAAAATCTTAAGCCACCAAACAAGCAGAGATTTGTGGGAAATTTAGAAATCATAGCTACTATAGCGGCCGGTTTCAAAGAAGACCCAGAAAGTTCGATTCGGCGCCAATCGGCAGAATCTACATTAATATAAGATTGTGCTGACGCAAGAATTGAAGCCGGACGACGATAGACTATGCCGTGAATTCGCTAATTGGGCGCTGGGAATGTTGGCCGGAGATCCGAATTTTGGCCAAAAAATTATCTTCTCCGACAAGGCCCATTTTTGGCTCAGGGGCTATGTTCACATTTATCAATGGCACCACAAAGATTGACTTCTTGGTGCAACTTATTTCGAAATGAGGAAGGAAGGAGACACCGTTACCGTCAATGGTTGTAGGTATAGAGCGAAGTATGCCAACTTTCAGTGGTTAGAGCTCGACAACATGGATCTAGCCGAGCTGTCGTTTCAACAACACGGCACTTCATGCCATACAAGCAACGTAAGGCATCCAAGCCCTACCAGTAAAATGGATGGATTAGAATGATGTGCTATTCCACACGGTTTTCTTACCGTTCTTAACTGGCTATCCCTTAGCTTTTGAATATCATTTCCTTCGATCTCAGCAAAGAGATTATTCCGACTTGGAAACAAGTGGAAATCTGAAGGTAGTAAATCTAGAGAATTTCATAACCGAACTCAAGTGACTGTGCGCAGGTGATCCCAGGTTTATGACGGAAAGCATTATCCCGATAGAATAAAATACCCCGTTGCAGCAAGTGCGTGTTCCATCGATGCAAAAAGTAATGATTGTATGGATACAATCCACCGGCTTTTCAGGAGGAAGAAGAAAGAGCATGAGAAGCGAGCGGTCGAGGAAATTGAGAGATGCTACTCCAGGAATGAGGTTCGGAAGTTTTACCAAAAGGTAAAAACAACATGCCGCGGAAACAAACCCCGAACCGAAGCCTGTAGAGATGAACAAGGGAACATCGTAGTAGAATCGCAGTCGATGCAGAGGGTTTGGAAAGACCATTTCTGCAGACTGTATAACGGCGATGACGGACCAAATACCGCTGTCAGGCCGATTCAACCTTTCAACCTGGACGATGATGACCAACAATTCCGTCCACCAGACCTGGATGAAGTGAAGATAGCCATATCGAAGCTTAAGTCCAACAAAGCTGCTGGAGCGGATGGCCTGACTGCCGAGCTCTTCAAAGCGGCAGGCGATGACTTGGTAAGGAGCATACACCAACTCATCTGTAAAATATGGTCGGCCGAAAGTATGCCCCATGAATGGTACCTCAGCATTATTTGTCCGATTCTTAAGAGAGGGGACCCTGAAGCCTTTCGTCAACAACCTGATAGGTCCATATCAGTTTGGCTTCAGGCCAGGAAAGTCCACCATCGACCAGATATTCACACTGCGGCAGATCTTGGAGAAGATCCAAGAGCTTCAGATCGATACACACCACCTATTCATCGATTTTAAGGCCGAGTATGACAGCATCTATAGAGACGAGCCATACAGAGCAATGTCTAGTTTCGGCATCCCTGTCAATTTCGTCCGTCTGTGCAGCATGACGATGGAGATAACACGCTGCTCCAACAAGGTCGGTAAAGATTTTACCGAGACCTTTGATGTCCAGAATGGATTTAGATGGATTTAGTTATGCGATTTTTCCAACATCGTACTTGAAAGAATAATGCAAAAATCACGAGAAAACACAAGAGGCACTATCTTTCAAAAGTCGAGGCTATCACATCAAACAAAGACACCAGCGTTGAGATCAAACCAAGAATATTTCTTGCCAATCGCTGCTTCTTAAGGCTAACAAGGCAATTGACTAGCAAACCCTTTCTCGAATTCTACGAGTGCTTTTCGGTCCTGTCTGCATTGTCCGTAAGTGGAGGAGGAGATACAACTACTAACTCTATGGGCTGAACAGCCACATCGACTTAGTCAAAAGATTGAAGATTCAACGACTGGGTCATGTGGAGCGGTTGGACACCAGCTCTCCGGTCCGAAAAGTAGGTGAATCCGCTGTAGAGGAAGGCCAAGGCTCAGGTGACGTACGCAAGTGGAAGGGAACCTGAACTAGGGATCGTTCTGGCTGGAGAAGCTTGTTGACTGAGGCCCAGGTCCACCCCGGACTATAGCGCCACTTAAAGTTAGTAAGTGAGTATGGATCCAAGTCTGTTGAACAAGCGGCATATAAAGTTATTTTCAAACTAAACGCCTCAAGCTTTTCCTTTTCCAGTTCTCCTGTATGTGTAATCAAATCGATCATTTAGTGTTGGTAGTTTCTGTTCAGTTTTGCCAGCTTTTAGTAGTTCATAATTGATCACACCCTTCTGATTCCACAAATCAAAGAGCATTGTCTTCCATCGATTGCGATATGGCATTGCTTCATATGTCGATGGATCGCCTGGAGTTACCCAGTATCTTTTACCCTTAATATTTCTAAAATTTATCCACTTTTCAGCATCTGTCACAGTTTGATGGAAAAATTACTTTTTTTCGTAGCCGGCGAGCAGCATTTCACAAGTACTTTAACAGTTTGCTCTCATTGAGTTTATGTTGAATCTTCTGGATCAAGACTTTTAAACCTATGGATACGGCTTATTGTGTCAGATTTAATTGATCCGTTTGAGTGTTATTCTCATTATTTCAGTGGTATTCCATATTGTTCATTTCTCACGTCAAAATCGCCGCTTTTGAAAAATTTTTGAAACACTCAGAGGACTGTGATTTGGCAAGACTTGTATTGTTGTGAGCTAGAAGTCTTTGTCAGATTACAACAAGAAAATCTTACCAATGACGCAGTTTGACACGAACTACACATACCGGGTAGATCCTTAACTTGTACTTTCATCTCTAGTGACGAAGTTCGGCATACATCTTAGTACTGAGAAAGTTCCAAATATGAACGAGAATATCGAGATAAGCAGTTCAATGCAGGTCTAAATTGGTGTTGCAGGAAGTTTTAAGTGTCTTTGCAATACGTCCAGCTAAATAGCAATTTAAATCGAAAGTACCTAATCCATGGTTTCGATTGATAGATTGCGAAGCTATGGCGGGCCTTTGCATAAATCACTCTCGATTGAACTAAAGAAATTTACGTGCCCAGACATTTTTTCACCTTAAACAAGTCCCTCAAAAAAATGTGAATTCTGTTGGAGATAATACTAAAGTTGAGTCAGATACCAAAAGCCAGCAAGAGTTTCTACCATATTCAGTTTGTAAAAAACCGATTTCAAAAATCTCATTAACACTTTTATTGAGAAATAGGACGGCTGGCAATCATATCCTCATGCTAGCTTTTATCCCCGTCACTATTCCATCGGCAGACAATAATCACGTTAGAAAATGGCCTGCAAATTGTGAAATTATTTTATTGTCGGATCATTTGTGACTGAGAGAGTGTAGTTCTATGGTGAAGTGAAGCCCATTGATGCATACTCATTAAGCTTTCCAAATTGCACGTGAAACTATTTTCAATTTATTCAGACATGGATCAGTTCTCTGGTGAAAGGAATTACGTGGTAAAAGCGTATAGGGACCACGTCAGCGTCAAAGTCAATTCCAATGAAAGAGATCAACAATCTGGCTTTATCCGTTTATCTGTTTATTTTTAACGAATTTTGTGATTACAGTTGAAGAATATAGACACAGATACAAATACGGATTCGCCTGTCATTCTTTGATTCCCTATTGTACGTAGGGTACAATACCTGTGGTATTGACTGGGAAATGTAAGTATTTGTCAGCTGCACTTGAAAACGTGTTATGTCAACGTGTAATCCATATAATAGGTGTTTAAGAAAAGAAGTGGCGAAAGTAGTAACAGGGCTCGCTTCTTGAACTTGCAAAAAATGCGGAATAATTCGTTTGTGGTGTTGGCGCCAACTGCAGTGAAAAAAGTGCCCTCAACATCGCATATAAAATTGTATCTGTAGTACTATGTGAACGCCTTACACCCTTCATAAACAAGCTGGTCCTTATAAATATTACATTAATGCAGACCTTGGAAAAAACATAGCAACTTCACGTCGGTGCCTACTACTTTCTTATCGATATCAAAGCAGCATATGACAGCATCTATAAAGATGAGCTTAACAGAGCCATGTTCAGTTTTGGCATACCAACCTCCTTCGAACTTGGAAAGTCCCCACCTTACTCCATCGAGTTTGGTAATAACAAAGCCTAGACCGCCAATGTCAGAAAATAAATAAATAAGGCGACGAGTTGTCGCTTTTAAAAGTGTGTTTAGTTAGCAGACCACATTGACGGAATAGAAAGAACAAAGCGTTTGTGGCTTTAAAAGCAAAATTGACAAAGGTTTGCCGAGCGTTCAACGAGGGAAACGAGGGAAAAACATAGTAAGTGCTTTCAAGCGGAGGCCAGACCACTTCCTGTACATTAGAGGCAACGAGGAAAAGTTCATTCTAACTGGAGAGGCATGTTCGCTAAGTCCCTGGACTGCCCCGGACTGTAAGTTAACATGTGAAAGTCGGGCATACAATTAAAAGGGTGCATAATCATGAAATTGAAGAAATAGTGGGGTTGTATCATCTTGGAGTTATCAAGTTTCTCAAGTCTTTTATTTTATACCAGGGTGTTCAGAATGTTTAAAGACTCTTGACTTAGGAAGCAGTTTAAGGGACAAAAACAGAATCAGATCATGGGGCTATCTGTAGAGAAGGTGAACAGATAAGTAGGAATAGATCAACTTCTTCTTCTTCTTATCCTTTTATTAACCCTTTCCTCGTTATACGAACTTATGCGTAACGGGTTTCCCATTTTTACTGCATCGCTGCTGCTCCGCTTATGGAGTTGGCTAATGTCGCAGACCGCAGAACGCGTCTACATAATGCTCGGTCCTGGATCGCTTCAGTGGTAGGCCCCAGGCGTTGTTGCGCATTTGCCATCTGAGAAACCCAGGAATTCTTTTTCCGACCTCGTTTTCTTACAGTGATCGTAGTTGCTAGTGCCTTTTTAACAGGATTTTCCGCAGATCTTCTTTGAACGTGGCAATACGAGCTTATTCTATTCGCCTCAAGCTGTTCGGTTACCGAATTCTTTATATGTAGACTTCCTCTTATACGCGTAGATCTAATGCAATCGCGTTTAGTGACTCCACTAGACATCCTTAAAATCTTCATTTCCGCTGCCGTCTTTTTGTTTTTAAACGCTTCGTACATTGTCCAGCACTCAGAACCGTATATAAGAGCTGGTCTAACAACCGTGGTGTAGAGTTTCCCCTTTAATTTAAGTGGACATTTTCGGTCGCAAAAGATTCCCGAATTTTCCCCCCATTTCATCCATCCCACACTCACTCTGTGGTTTACGTCGTCGTCACATTTCGCTTCCATGTTAACGATTGATCCTAAGTACTTAAAGATAGTGCTATCCGGAACAGGTCGCAACGGATGCGCAAATGGGCACGTCAAATACTCCGTCTTTGAACGACTTATTTTAAACCCGTTTCTCTCTAGCGCATTTCTCCATGAATCTAAGGCGTTCTGTAAATCTTCGACGTTATCGCTAAGTATAACTGCGTCGTCAGCGAAGAGAATTGGCTTTACATTTGCTTCGCGCATGCAGTCTTTTAAAAGATAGTCGAATACTACGCTAAAGAGGAAAGGGCTAAGTACGCTTCCTTGATGCAATCCGACATTAACTGGAAATTCTCTCGTTAGTCCGGCAGATCTTTTAACCGCAGTTTTCACGTTTCCGTACATGTCTTGTATTATTCTAACATACGTTTCCGGTACGTTTTGAGACCTCAGCGCGGCCCATATGTGATCCCTAGGCACTCGATCGAATGCTTTCTCGAGGTCGATAAATACCATGTGTAAATCCTTAGACGAATCTCGGTGCTTTTCCATTATTATTCGTAGGCTTTGGATAGCGTTCACCGTCGGTCTTCCTTCAACAAATCCACACTGGCTATTATCGAGCTTTATTATTTGCCGAAGACGTTCGTTTAAGACTCTTTCGATGATTTTCATTGTGTGTGACATAAGCTTGATTGAACGGTAGTTGTTGTATTCTCGAGTGTCGCCTTTTCCTTTGTATAATGGAACCAAGAAGCTACTTCTCCATTGATTCGGCATAGGTTGTCCACATTTTAATTTATTTAAAAGTTTCGATAGCCAAACGCTGCCGATCCTCTCCATCTTCGACCAAAACTCTGATGGAATGCTATCTGGTCCCGCCACTTTCCCCCGCTTCATTTTTCCAATTGCTATACTTATTTCTTCGATTGAAAAGTCCGAAACTTCCTCCTCGAATAGACCAGCTGTCGGCACGATATCACGTGGAAACTGTTTGTTAAGCAACTCCTTGCAGTATTCAAGCCACCGGTCACAAATTTCCTTTTCATTTGTTAATAGGCGACCGTCTGCGTTTTTGATGTATTTCGGCGAGGTTATTTCCATTGAATTTTTTCTCCTCTGTGCAGCGAGCTTAAAAATATTTGGCATTTTAGTATTGTACGACGTTTGAACTTCTTGGATAGCTTGTCTTCTATCTGCCAATCGTGAGGATATTTGCTCCAACTCTTGGTACAGGTTTTCCGCTTCTGCCGCTCGAGTTCGAGCCAGGACTTTCTTTGCGATCTTTTTAAGACGCTCGTATTCAAGAGCCAGTCGAGCTTTTTCGATATCGTCGCTCCGATCGCATTTTGTCCACGCTTGGAATGCACTCTTCTTGTCGTCCACAGCTCGTTTGGTTTCGTCATTTCACCACCATGTTTCTTTGCAGGCGAGATAGTATTTCGATATAGTCCCCAGATGGCACTTTGCGAGTGTTATGCATTCCTCGTGCGTGCTGTTCCACATTTCTTGCGGGCTAAGTGAGTCTGCGATACCGTTTATATTGTGAAGTACTTCTTTAGCCAGTGCGATAAATCTTGCGCTTCGTTCCTTCGATAGATTATACCACCGGATTTTTGGCTTTCCAAACGATGCCCGTGTTTTCAGTGGTTCCGCTGTGAAGAATTCTGTAATGAGCAGACGGTGTTGGCTTACTAGCGATTCTCCAAGTATTACTTTACAGTCCTTAACACGGTTTCTCATCGACATTTTGCAGAGGTGATAATCTCTTTGCGTTTCGTGGCCTCCGCTGCTATAGGTGATGAGATGTCGTTGATGTTTAATAAACATTGTATTTAAGATGGTTAAGCCGTAAGCCCTACACGCTACAAGGATGTCTTCGCCAGCTGAAATTCTGGTTCCAAAGCCTTTACCGCCGTGGCAGTTCTCATAATCAACATTTGTTTCTTCGACGTGGCCATTTAAATCTCCACCTCTGAAGAGCATCTCAGCGATAGGTGTATTTCTAAGCAAATTACCGAACTCTGACCAAAATGTATATTTTTCCGATTGGTCGCATCCATTTTGTGGATCGTACGCGCTAGCAATGTTCCACGTTTCATTGTGTATGACGAGTTTAACACTCATCAAGCGGTCGCTTATTTTCAAGATACCAACGATGTTGTTTAGAAGATCCGCTGTAACAACGATTCCAACACCGTTTCGTCCATTGACCGTTCCATGGTAGAACATCTTAAATGCCTTAGTTTTTAAATTTAGAAAACGCGCTTTATTTCCTGTACCACTTCGTTTCCTGTACGCACAGGATTTGTAGAGTTCTGCGACGCATAATCGCTTCCAGTTCTAAACTTTTTGAGGTCATCGATCCGACGTTCCAACTTGCAAACCGAAGTTTATGAAAATATTTTGGAAACTTCATTTTGCTCGCCCCCGGAATCCGTCGGGCTCTGACACAAGCACTTCTGCTTGCTCTGGGATCACCCGAGTGCGTTGCAATCGTGGTGCCCAGCGGGGTAGTGCTATTAATTGCGATCATTTCCATGAAGTGTATCTAAAGTTTGAGTGGTTTGACACTTGTATGCTCATTTCGAATTGATTGACTGTTCTTTTACCCCACCGGTAGTCTCCAGACGTGGGAACCCACTGATTGCATACAAACTTGTCGGAAAGTTTTAAGGTGTTAAAGTGTCACAGGCTCATTTTTGGTGTCATAGTTGCCTGTATATGATTGGTGTCCCATTAAGTCGCCTCTTACGACAAGCTGGGTCGCACTGCGGCACTATTCTTTATCCGATGCCGCACGAACGTAGGAATAGATCAACTATTGTTTCTTTAAATAAATTAGACCTATCTTTGCACAAAACTCTTAAAAACAACTCTGCAAAACAACCAGCACACGAAAGATACTAAGAAGTCGTTGGAATCATGTATAATTCGCCTTTTTCTTCGTTTTACTTATATTCCAATTGGAATATGTTCTGTATTTACATAGTCCGTAGGAATGTTTTGTCTATTTTTCTATGATGAACAATTTGTTGGGATAGTTACGTCGAATAGTCGATAAATATTGGAGCTCTCTCATTTGACATCAGCCTAATTTGATTGCCAGAAGTGACAAATTGAAAACGCCACTCACACCATTTGCATGATACGAGTAAGAACTGATTCCGGTGGTTATTACGAATTTTTTGTTGATTTAATCTTGGCAATAACGTTCCATTTTACAGTAGTTTTTATGCTATGTCGCATCTGCAGGCAAGTGTTTTGCACTTAGATTTGCATCTACACCCTTATAAAGTTCAACTCACTGAAGAATTTTACGTAGAACATACGCCGATTGGGTGATTGAACATCAGCGTTGGGAGACTAATTTTCACATTACATTTTCATCAGCAGTTTTCGAACACTTTTTTTTGCTGTATATGTACTCAATAACACTAATCATTTTGGCTTCCAATGGACTGATTGTTGTTTGTCAGCAGAGAGACGTCAGTATCTTTGAGGCCAATTAACAGGTCCATTACGCGGAGTTATGCGTTCGTCAAAGATTTTCTTCAACAAGTTGATTGTTTCATTTGGACTATGGCACGAAGCGCTATCCTGCTGGTAACACATCTCCTCCACATTCAAGTCATTCAGTCGGAGATCGAAAAAGTCATAAATCATGGCTCTATAGCGAATACTCTTGACCGTAATACGCTGATTAGCTTCATTTTTTGAAAAAATATGGTCCAATGACCCCACCAGATCACACACATCGTTCGAAACTATGTATTTTTCCAAATGTAACCGCGCTGCATGGAAAAACTTAAACTGTTCATGAGCCTTGTGAGCAAAAGAGGAGAAACGAATACCTGCTTTTCGGGAAACAAGAAAGAGCATGAGAAGCCTCCTACAAAGAGGGGTCGAACGAATTGAGAAATGCTCCTTCAGGAATGAGATTTGGAAGTTCTACGAAAAGGTAAGATAAACATTCCACGGACATAAGCCCCGAACCAAAGCCTGTAGAGACGAAGAAGGAAACATCGTTGTAGAGTCTCAGTCGATGCTGTTGGTCTGGAAATATCATTTCTGTAGACTATATAAAGGCGACGACGAAACTAATACCTCATGCTGGACGATTTACATCAACAATTCCGCCCACCCGACCTGGATGAAGTGAAGATAGCAATATCTAAGCCAAAGTCCAACAAAGCTACTAGAGCGGACGACCTAACGGCCGAGCTCTTCAAAGCAGCAGGCAATGAATTGCTAAGGATCATAGACCAACTCATCTGTAAAAGATTTCCGGAAGAAAGAATCCCTGACGAATGGAACTTCAAAATTGTTTGTCTGATTTTCAAGAAAGGGGACCCTCTAGATTGCGCATCAGTCTTCTTAACATCGCATACGAGATAAAGAAAACCCATGAGCTTCAGATCGATACACACCACCTATTCATCGATTTTAAGGCCGCGTATGAAAACATCAATAGAGACGAGCTATACAGAGCAATGTCTAGTCTCGGCATCCCTGACAAACTCATCCGTCTGTGCAGCATGATGATGGAGAATGCACTCTGCTTCATCAAGGTGTGTAAAGATCTCATCGAGGTGGGTGGCCGTGGCTCAAGTGGTAGTGAACCGGCTTCCAAATCGGAAGATTCGGTGTTCGACTCCGAAAGACTTGTAATTTTTTTCAGTCAACAAAAATCAAGTAAGATAAGTAGTTGACTGGAATGCCATCCAAGAATAGTGCAAAACCCACGCGACAACACAAAAGACAAAATCTTTCAAAAGTCCGTCCAATTACTCGCATAACCCGACGATATTGACATAATCGGAAGAAAACAGAGTGATGGCTGTAGCGCTGAGACGGAAGCGGCGAAAATGAATTTAGCAGTCAGCGAGGTAAGACCAAGTCTCGGACAGAAAGCCAATTTCGTCTGATATATCTTTGAGTTAGTTAAGGAGTTTGTCTATCTAGTCTCCGCTATCAATTCAAGCAACGGCACAAACGTTGAGATCAAACTAAGACTGGCTCTTGCCAATCGCTGCTTCTTCAGGCTAAGAAGGTTATTGACTAGCAAAGCCCTTCCTCGAATTCTCTGAGTGCTTTTCGGTTCTGTCTGCATTGTCGGTAAGCGGAGGAGGAGATACACCTACGAACTGAATAGACTGAACAGCCACAGCGACTTAGCCAAAAGATTGAAGATTCAACGACTAAGATGACTAAGTCATGTGAAGCGGATGGACACCAACACTTCGGTCCGAAAAGTCTTCGAGTCTGCTCCCGGGGGATAGCACAGTAGAGGAAGACCGAGACTCAGGTGACTCACGCAAGTGGAAAGGGACCCCAGCTAGCTTATCGTTCGACTGGAGGTAGATTTCTAAGGATCGAAATCTAAAATAATTTAGTAAGTTTAGGCATTTCAATAATTTTCGCTTCAAATGCAAAAATTACTCAAAAATAAGCCTCAGTGCTGATTGCAATTTCGGAAATAACAAATAACAGCGGATCCAATGCCAGTTGATGTTGGGCCCATTTATTTAAATTTTGACCAAAAAGGGTGGTTATTCGGCTTCAAGTCTGGCTTGTACTGGATCTTTAAGCTCCCAAACCGAGTTCTTGCGTTATATTTTCTATAAAGTGATAAAGTGGGCGGACAATGACGAATCGATAAGTTTGGATCTTCATATGATTTGAATTTCCTCAACAGAAGAGACATCGTGTTCGTCAACGGCAGAGATTTTGACAGGTACGTCAACGAAAATAGAAACAGGTGCCCATGCAGCAAATGCATCTACATAGATATAATGGGTACGAAAGATGCTTGCGCGCCCGGACCAGTAACAGTGGTCACAATCTTTCACGGCAAAAACAACAGTTTGTTCTATTAGCGCGTCATCTAAAAGGCGCAATTGCATCTACGTTTCCTTCGTAGGAAAATCATTGTTTCTTGCTGACGATTGTTGATGATTTCTGTGGCAAAGTCCCTCAAACTCTAATGAAATTATAGGATATCACCACGAAAAGTCGTAATTAAGAGCTTACTTGCCATCGATCTAGTTGAAGTCCAACCACTCTTTCTCTCCTCGTAACTCCACTATAAAATTAATTTGATTATGTTCCAAGTACCTGATTAGCAAGTACAATGCGAATACATTAAAACAAATTTTAACATCCCCAATCCTTCTCTCGGAACTAATCAAATATGTAGAAATACTGTTGCCACAAAAGCAAAAGAAGAAATAAATAAGGAAAATAACATTTATGTAATTTTCATGTCAGTTTTACCCTAATTAGTCCACGGATAAAACCAAAAAAAAAAAAAAAAAAAAGGTTACCGTTCCGTTCAGCAATTTCTATTACACATTTACAGTTACGCTGATTACAATGAAGCATTCCCAGAGAAATGTTTTAAACCAGCGACGACGACGACGATGTCCTCTGTGTTGAGTGCAGAGGACACATTAAAGGCTCAGCATGTGAAGTGATAAAAATGAAATTAATGGAGTTTTCATGTTCAAAATGTGATTTGCATTAAAATTGGGTTATTTCTGTTATTTCTATTATTTCTCCATGCAACAAGCAAACATCAAAAGATACCCATGCAAGGATTAAAGGTTTTATCTGTCCAGGCTACCTTCCCCGGAGGAGCTATTGAATATGCTAATAATACGAGTATAAGTGCCCGAACTCTTATGTTGTATCTTTAAGTGCATATGTTGTGCTCAACTAGTGTTTTTGAAGTAGAAACTAACAAATTTTCACATTGACATCTGCATGCTTATGTATCTTATCGTAAGTAATCATATGATAGGTGGAAAAGAATTTAAGTTCCGTGACTAGATACATGAACCATACATATGTACCTAGTGAAGTCATAAATACTAGTTCACCGAAAATCAGCGCCAAATGAAAGCGAATTAATATTTAAACAATTTTTTGTTTTTATTGGGTAATTCAATGGCCACAAATCTTAGAACAATTTATTCGAAATGACTTCCATTTGCCTCCCAGCAAGATTTTAGACAATGTGTCCACTCATCGATTGTGAGACGCACTTCATGCATGGGGAAGTTGTCTACTGCACGGACAAGGGCTGACGACGGGTTGAGGTCTGGACTACCAGCTGGCCAATCATCCGTTGATACGAAGTCCGGAACGTTGTTTTTGAGCCACAGTTGAGTCGTTTTTGCTTTGTGAGCTGGAGCATGAGCATGAGCTTGAAAGTCCATGGCTTGTTATTGAATATTGATTGGTTGAGAGGCTTCACAATGGGTTCCAAGACGGTCGATTGTTATACTTTGGCCGATGTTTTCACTCCTTTCTCGCAAAAATGGAGCTTGATAACGCCATCGTAGCACACTCCCCACCAAACCATTACAGACGCGGGATGGTGGCCACTTTGAACCCTCGGGATGAGTTTGGATGCTTCTCTGGATGACCGAGCATACACACGATCGTTCTGCTTATTGAACGATTCTTCTTCGGTGAAGACTTTCTCGTCAGTAAACAGAATTTGTCTGGGGGCGTTCTTCGCGTACCGGCTGAGTAACGCTTTCGATCTTCACTTGCGTTTTTCCTTCAATGCGGCCGTGCGCAGGTGTCCAGTGTGTCGCTTGTACGCGCTGAGTCCTAAATCTTTTTTGATAATGCGAGACATGAATTTTTGCGAAATTTGCATTTCCAGCGAAAAGAATTTCTCTTTTCGCAGCGGTTTTCCGTCGATTCGATTCAGCTTTGATCGCTTTCGGAGTTCTCTCAGGATCTTTGACGGTCTCGTACTCCACCAGTATCCTCAAACAACTTCACAGCACGATACACAAAATTCCAAGTGATTCCAAGCGGTCGCAACGTCCTAAAGATATCCCCTTTTTCCATGTTGCATTTAAGTAGGCCAACTACAACAATATAGGTACGATTTTCGATTTCGCCCCATTCCATGATTGTAAGCAATTAATGTCAAAAACGTTTTACGTCACAATGAAGCATAAATATCAACTGTCAAATCGCAATCAATATGAATTGGATGCGTACAGTGCTGCATTCGCAATGAGTGAGTTCAGTTGTGTATCAGTAGTTATGACTTGACTGGGTATTGTGCATAGATACGTACAAATGGACGAATATGTCAACTATGTTGGTTAAAACTAAGAATACCTGCAGCCTAGCTTGTTTGTAGACCAGGAATTTGCAATTGAAAACTCTGCGGTGTCTTCAAGTGGTGTTGCTTCTGCCCAGCACACTAATTCACTTGACAGAGGTGTATTGCTCTGTTCAGATGCCAGTCTGTCTGTCTAAAGACACAAGCAGTCCTATCCATAAACCTTTGTGACCTGCAATGCAAGCTACACTCTGTACACTCAGTGGCTTCCGGCCCTGCCTGAAACAATGCAGTCTTCTATCCTCTGCCATCCCGGGCACGCTGCTTGCAATTTCGCAGACCAAGGGCTCTGGCATCCGCGATGCCTTGATTTTTGAAAGTTTGAGGTTTCAACCTTCCTTGACATCTCGAACCCTGGAGCTGAGAACTGAAGAGTCTCTTGGTTGGAGCATTATTGTCCATTTGTTTAATGTCACAGTGTACAAATTTGATAAGTGCTGCAAAACGGCTTCAGACCTTTACTTGGTACGTCGGATAGGATTTTATATTCGACATTAGCCAGGAATATGCCTCGATACTTCGATAGATCTGCCATATAGAGACGAAAGTCCAGGAATCGTACACACGTGGACGTGGAGCGGAGCAATTCCCTTCGATGAAATCAAAGTAGGATCTTGATGTATTCGGAGGCAAGGTCAATATGAAAATTCAAAACTAACGCCCAACAGCAGCGCTTGATTCTCCAAAGTGAGTTTCTGTCATTGAAGCATCCGTCCAATCGTCCCAAAATTCAAAACGAAGGTTCTGTCCCTCCAGGTTTGAATTAGTGCGTTGGGGTCACTTCTCTACCACAGAAAAACCAAACAGTTGCAAAACAAAACATGTCTCGAATATGGTTGACCGTACTTTTGATGAACCCAGAAAACAAAACAAGGATACTGATTTGTTGGATATGCACGTGGACTGTTCGGACCCTCCATCATCACCTTTGGTAGTTGCTATAGAGAACAAACACACCGCTTATTTGATTGCGGATTCTTCATGCGCGTCAGGTAGGAACCCTGGAGCGCTCGGCACTTGAGAAAGATTATTACAAAAATGTTTCTAAGAGCTCCTCGCAAGAAATTTGAGCAATGTTCAAAGCATCGCCTCGTATGATTTTGTCGCCAAGGTAAGAAAAAATGACATTTTTCGTAGGGCAGTTGGTAAGCAAAGCCGAAGCGACACCACACCTGGCAACGGACTTAGGCTAATTGACTTTGCGTTGGGACGAAAAATCACCATAGCAAGCACAATATAAACAAGAGTACATGGTGGACTCCAGATGAAACACTTAACCAGATAGATTCCTCTAGTATTTTGGAAGTCACTACCTCGTTGCAGACGACGTTTAAATGCGGATTTCCCAAGCGCCAACCGCCTTTGTCGAATGCGTATCTCGAAATCCCTTAACAACACAATTCCGAAGACCAGTGGCAATACTAACACAGTGCCACCGGAGATGGTCAAAAGAATGCCCCGCAGGACGAGAGCAGCGCGCGATTGAATATATTGCGCGGTTGTACTCTAAGCATAAGAATCGAAAATGCTAGCAACAGGTAAAACGAACGTGTTAAAGAAAGAAGACACATAGAGAAACCTGTAGAGATGAATAACGAAACCTTATGGTAGAGTCACAGTCAGTTCCGAGATATTTAAAGCTGTTGGAAGTACCTACGAATATATGGCAATGGCGAACTCTTATCTAAGATCTATGTACAAGAAAGGAGACCCCTTCAACTCCACAGATCTTATCCATCATATTATGTGATTGGCTCATATCAGTGTGTTTTCTGGACAGGAAAATCGCCCGAATTACCACACATCCTGGAAAAGATAAACAAATCAAAATCGATACCCACTATCTTTTCATCAATTAAGAGACACCATTTCAGTATTTAATAAACTTTAAAGAGGCAAGTCCAGTTTTGGTATGTCTACCAAACTCGTCTGTCTCCGGAGAGTGAAGATGAAGAACGCTCGCTGCTCAATCAAAGTCGGTTATTTAACCGGTATCTTTGATATCAAAAGGGTTATATAGTATAAGTAAAAGAACTGTGCGAAACTCACAAACGCGGCAGGAGCAATAAGCCTGTGCAACTCCCAAAGTCCTTACAAAAGTCAACATACCATCACCTGTATGTTCGCTAGTGTTGATACTGAAGCCAACATAGATTGAACAGTAAATGAGGCAAAAACTAAGAATATACTCGCAACAAGAAGTTGCCATCATCGAATTGGATAGAACGTCTCAGTAGAGAGCTGTTACTTTGAGATTACTTTGTGTATCTTGGCTTTGCTTTCAATCTCGCCAACAACACTTCAGCAGAAATAAAACGAAGAACCACTCTTGACGATCACTTTTTCTTGGGACTTATAAGCAAAGCATTATCGTAGACATCTAAGAAGGCTTTATAAAACACGTTGATCATATCAGTCCTACAACATGGCTCTGAAGAATAATCCTTTGATAAGTATTTTATCTTTTTTGCATTAGGGGCTTTGAAGGGATAGATTCAACGACAAACTATATAAGCTATACGTGTTCAACATTGACATTATCAAAAAATTGCGAATCAGTCGAATGAAATAGGTAAGACATAAGGAACGAATGGACATCAATACTCCGGCCTACAAAATCCCGAAATCCAAGCCTAAGGGGCAAAGCAGTAGAAGGTGGCCTCACCTCACGAATTAGACGGACCCTTTACCAACTAAGGGAATGCAACTAGATGCAGTTAACTAAGGACAGAGCTAACAGATTATCCGAAACTTGTAGCGCTATGTTAGTAAGACACATCAATTTACTTCTAATTTATAAAGAAACTGTCTCTCAGTTTCAGTATTTGGCGTTATGCGGTCTGTCAATGCTAATGTTTAGCCAAGATTTGATCATGAGGTAGTCAATTCAATAATTGCTTGTACTTGAGACTTACTTACTTACTTTAGGAGGCGCTTTAGTCCGAAGCGAACAAGCGTTTCGAGACAGCTCGACCTTTCGCCAGCTGTCTCCAGTTTCGCACGCTAAGTTGGCTGAGGTTCCCCTTCACTTAGGTCCGCCACTTGAATCGCGGTCTATAAAAGTCTATCTCCAAGTTTTATCTGTCGAAAGTGACGATCTGTTCGAGACGTCGGTATTGAGTGTCCTCTTTATTTGACAGACCAAATCATCGCTTGCCGCTTTGAAGAGCTCGACAGTCAGACCATCTGCTCCAGCAGCTTTATTGGTCTTAAGCGTATGTATTGCTATCTTCACTTCACACAGGTCGGTTGGACAGAATTTTCAGTCATCATCGTCCAGGTTGAAAGGTTCAATCTGCCTTACAACCATATTTGGTACTTCATCGCCGTTATACGGTCTACAGAAATGCTCTTTCCAAATCCTCAGCATCGAATGGGAATCTACTACGATCTTCCCTTGTTTATGTCTGAAATCTTGGATTCGGCATTTCTGTCGATTGCATATTTTTCTTACCTTTTAGTAATGTGTCCACTGGTCTTCAATGCTTGAGACTGGGACAGTGGACCTTTTAACAGATTAAGAGGGACTAAGGATTTGACGAACTGTTACCATTGTAGCCGTCTGTTGTCGAAATTCCTCACAGCATTAGCTTCTCTCTGCGCAGTTCGTGATGTTCGCAACCGAAACTTGGCTTCAACAAGGTAATGGTCCTAGTTGATGCTGTCCGCTCAGAAGGTTCACATATTACTGGAGATAATGTCTTCCCTTTCTAGCTTTGCATAAAAATTGTCATAGCTTGGGCACTGCTCGTAGGTCTTGCTGAAGGACTCATACAAGCTACCTTCGATGTCGTCATCCTTCGCCTCTGGCGAACTGGCCTTGATGCGGATTGATACGAGGCACACGTTCACATGCCGAAAACTCAATACTTCTTGCCTAAGTTCAAGCAATCTAGGGCCTCTGCAAGTAATTCGGCTGCACGTGGTGTATTTAGGGACACATAAAATTTCACGTGCATATCCGAAGTTCGTAATTTTCATCTTTTTTCCATGGCCGAGCCAGACAGCCGAGACACTAAAGAGGTTTTTAACTGGCGGAATATATCTAATTTTCGTTAGTATTTTTCAAGCCATTGACAGTCATCATCACGAACCTAAATTAAAAATCGCCTTACCCTTGTGCTCGCTCGTTCCTTATTTTTTATCATCCCTATCATCCCATTCGTCGGTGTGGCAATTAAAAAATTTGCCGAATTATATGGCAGATTTATGTCGAAATATTGTTGCCATGCTTCATCAAATCAAAAACGCGACACAATCAAACAGAGCAATAAAATTTGTGGCTAAAATCGTCGAGCTCCTAAAACAACAGTAAAACCATAAGACATGCTACCAAAACAGAAATTACCTTCATATACAGTTATTACTCTGTCCCATGTCAAAAGGGTTAAATAATAATACAAACGAATACCTTGTTGCTTATTCCATCATTACGAGCATGTTTCATTCCCACGAAATGTTCTACTTCAACTGAAATGCTCGAATCTCGCACAAAAACACTTTAACCGTCTTAGTACTAGTATTCGTTAAATTAAAACAAAAAATAGTAATAATCAAATAAACCGCTCTCAGGCTCTTTTTGGAAGCTTATAACTCTCTTCATCAGTTTCGTCGAACTCATTTTTCAGTTACGTAAATTGTAACTACAATATTTCGTGTTCAGGGTAATTTCGCGCAGATTCTGTAAACCGAAAAGTCCCTTCAAATGTATGTCAAAGTATGTAAATGCCACATTTTTGCTTATTTTGACGATGAGATCTTAACAAATTGTTGACTTAAATGACATGACTACAAGCAGGCCAAACCAGCCTCAAAAGCGCTTTCAGGGATAGGTGTAGATTCAAGATACTCTGAAATCTAAAATATTTGAATGAATTTGGGTCTCTGAAAGTTTCTGCGAGGAGTAAACAATTCCGGCTGATTTAGGCCACAGTGTTGAAGACTATGTCAGCCTTTCATTTCCCCATTTCCAGTTGGCACTCTCTCTCTGGTAATACTTAAATGGCGCCCAATACGGGTACCAGTATAAGAGAATTTCACTCTCTGTCTCTGATGTTGAAATGAGAGACTACAAATCAACTCTGAGTAAACAAGTTTAACGCATGTGTATAGCGGTATATCAGCCATATTCCATTGTCATGTCACAGAGCGGAACTTGAAAATATGCTTTTTTGAATTTGACTTTTACAGCTGGCATCCTTTCCACCATGTTCCCGAGAGTGAGAGTTGAGAATTTTGCTGTAACTTAAGACTGAAAGCGAAACTATCGGAATGTGTATATCTTTCAAAAATGGAAGACATGGTAGAAATAAAAACAACGTCAAATGGTATCCTGTCATTTGAAGAGAGAGATAGAGAAATATTCGTACTAGAAATGAGAGTAAAAAAGGATATTCTCAGAGACAGCTTGGGTTGGTGTTTGTGTGATAGTATGCCATGTCGTCGTTCAATTTTGTCGTTTCTTTTTTTGCTCTACTGCCAGCCTTTATTTTGAACTTTTGTGCTTATCCTATTCAGAGATTCGTTTTTCAGTAGATTCCTCTCCATACAACACACAAACCATTGCCAAACAGAGAGTAGAAAATCCTTTAGTACTGAATAGATCGCGGTTTTGTATAGTCGTTGTACGGGTTTTCTGTCCGTGTGTCGTATGCGTTTTAACAATTCGATAAAAATTTTAGCAAAAAAAAACAAAAAAAGATTGTTTCTTGGCCTTTTCTCGAATTTTAACCCCTCAATATTATTTTAAGTGAATTTACTGATTTATAAGTATATTAAAAAAAATGTCCTTAAATGGAAAATGCAAATGCCATTTGGATAGATAAATAAATGAAATAATGGGGTATCCTTAAAAAATAAAAAAAAAAATTATTGTGAAATATTTATCCATTCAGAGATGAAGTATCTGTGGGGTTAAATCAAGTCGTGACGGTATATACGATACGAAAGTTGAAAGAAGAAAAAAATAATATTACCACAATATTCGTACGATTAATCCTTGTGAGATGAATTTAACGTGTGCGTGCCGAGAATATCCGAGTGTTTCCGTACTCCTTCACATCGCGTTATTCGTGTGAAAATTTGATGTGTGTTGGTTTTTTTTTTTCTTGTTTTTATAAATTATTTAAATTAGTGTTATTTATTAGAAAAAATATATTTAAAATAAAATTAAGAAAAATAAAATGATTACAAGTGCATAGTTGTTATACCTCTCAAAGGATAATTTTAAAAATATCCACCACAAATACCGGAACGAGTTTGAATAGTCCTATTACATATAATTTATATCTTTTGGAATAATTACAACTAAAGAATATTATATATTTGTTTGAGTGAAAAATAAAAATCATATCCTTCAAAAACTTCATAACCAGAGGACGACCCCCTTTCGGCTTCCAAGAGATGAAATAAATTGTACAATAACAAGAAAAAGGATACACGCAATACGCACAGCGAATAAGAATATGGTACGCGAAATTTTTGTGCCTTTATTTTAAGAGTAATTTAAAAAAAAAAAGAGGAAAAAAAAAGTCTCCTTACACACTTTCCACATATGTGGGGATGTGACATACGATCAAACTCGTATATCGGGTGACAGTGACAGGAGGCGCATACACTTATGTATTCATATGTTATAAGGATTTATCCTCTATCTTGATGGGTTTATTTATGATTTCAAAAATGTCTTCGTTTTTGCTTCTTCGTTTCTTTATTGGGATGGTCGTTCTGAACGTTTTAAATCTACAAGCAACAGTCATGATTTTCATCATGTTGTTGTTGCAGCTATACTGGATATGTGATATCCTTGTTTTGTTGAATTTTTTTTATTAGGGGTGTACATGGTTGATAGATGGGTGTTGAATTGGAGTTAGTCTGTTGGTTATCCTAATACGACCACCCCGGACGGGTTATATGTCTTAAATGAGCACATGTCCTGGTGAAACTTGTTGTGTTATTGAAAAGCATAATGTTTCAACTTTTTTTTGTTGATTTTTTTCATGGGTTCGATGTTATGACATGTTGTATTGGGGTTGGTCTGCTGCTAAATGGGGTGATATTTAATGGAGTGGGTGGTGGAATACGAATACCTATTGCTTAGTAAATAATGCGGAGTTAACGGTTCGTTGAGTGGAAATTGATTTAGATTTATTATTTTATTTGTATAAGAAGGTGATGTTGTTTGAGGAGGTTTAACCGCATTGATTTAATCTAGTAGAAATAGTCCTTGGGGTTGATCCTGTTGAATATTTGAATAAAACGAAATGAATGGAAATAGTTCAGGAAATGGTCAATTTTTATAATATTCAACACAGTCTAGGGAAATCGATGAGGACATTTTCCATTCTGACGTATTTCATTTATTGAACAAAGGGATATGAATTTTACAGTCGAACAAATATTGGC
Organism: Volucella inflata; assembly: GCA_928272305.1. NCBI lineage: Eukaryota > Metazoa > Arthropoda > Insecta > Diptera > Syrphidae > Volucella > Volucella inflata. Next base: position 30,560,039 of record OV743716.1, read on the forward strand.
TGAAAAAGTCGAATGTATGCTTTGAAGTTGTGAATATTTTTTCGAACTGAAGGAAGTTACTCGTTTAAGTGGCACAGGTATTACAGTAATGAATTGATTTTCCGAATATTTTGTTTAAAGGCTAGTTTATTACTCACTTGTAGAAAAATGTACTGAAATGTGACAGCATTGCATTGATTTTTGAAGTGTTTACAACATTTTTGTGCAAACATGAGAAAATCATTACATTAGATAGTGAATTCTTGGTCTAGGCTAGGTTATTCAATTGTTGAAGGATTTAAATCTGCTGGGGTTGTTGCTATTGATTTTGACCAAGAACACACTCTCTTATTCACAAATCGAGTGCGTCGCAAAAATTGATAACTTAAAGAATTTGGAAACCTTAAAGTGCTCTCAGGTAGGTTCTCTATATGCTTATAGACTTAAAGTCATTTCAGTAACTTGATAGATTGAAACCTTGTGAGAGCTAAGCTCCCTACCCAACAAAGCCGATAAGCATAAGAGAAGACTTATTGTATTTTCTTTATTTGTTGTTTTAATGGATCAGTGATGACATGAACATACTCCAAGTCATTTAACAGACGCTAGCTCTGATTAGGTACTTCATCCTGAACAGTTCTTATGCAAACCCATCTTTTTTGGATCAAAAGTTCATGAGAATATACTATATACGAGTAGTATACAATATACGATTAGATAAAAAGGAATGAGTTATTCGAACTATTAAACTACAACTGTACGGACTGTGTGATGTGATAGTGATATCAACCTAGCTGGCAGAGTGAAGATCCAACGACTAAGGTGCCTGGGTCATGTAAAGCGGATGGGCACCAAAGCTCCGGTTCGAAACTGCCCTCGAGGTACAGTGACAGAAACATTTTCATATTATTGCACACAGCATTGCAATAAACAGGCTTCTATTTTTTTTTTTTTTTTTTTTGGTGTAGTACGTAAAATCGTCAAGAGCTTGCCTTTCCTTCCGTTTTTCCTGCTGAGTCTTTTTCAAGACATGTTAAGGGCTTCTTAAGCAATTTAATATGATAGCCCTCTCTCTATCATAAGAAGGCTCATGTCTTCTTTGAATTGAGCAGTCTAAGCAAGTGTGAGATAGATCTTTTGTTGACGTCTTAAAAACCACCAAACCTGCCTTTTTTAATTTTTCGTAAGTCTATGGAATAAGGAACTCTTCCCTTGGTATTTTGAGTTTATTTTCTAATAAAAATAAAATAATAGGCCAACAAATCAAAAAGGCATTTCTACACTGCGTAAGCTTAAAAAAGTTTTTGCTGGTTCACTCTATTACGAGTATCATTGAGAAGATGTTTGTTGTATGTTCAGATTAGTTTGTGCATATTGGATTGTAGCTAGTAGTGCAGAATTTGTCATTCTTCTCAGGTCAGTAGGTAGAGAGTTCCAAAGCCGGACAACTTGTACAAAGAATCGGCACTTAGAATTGAGACAAGAGTATCTTTGTTGAACTAGCAGAAATGATCTGTGCAATTGCAAGAATTGAAGCTTATTAAAGAGGTAGTCTGGTTCTCGAGTTTTAATAAGGTTATACAGACGACATACCGATCTGTATTTTAGAAGGCTGAGAAAAGAGCACACAGTTATTTGGTGAAAAATATCTGAAAATGTATCTCGCAATATTGTTGAAGACAACGTCAAGTTTTCCGAGACTATTGTGGTAAGGCTTGCAAAAGATCTTACATTCGTGTAATAAATTAGGTAAAAGAAAAGTTGTTGCTAAAATAATTTTAGTTTTTACTGGTAGAAGATGTTGAGTGACCCATAGAGTACGAAGTCCACTGTGAATATCCCAAGAAAGATTTGAAGTAAAGGTCACACCGAGGTTTTTAGCGGAGACAGCACACTCTATCGGCATTTAAATATATGAAAAGGCTTAAGGTCTGTGAGATCAGAAGCTCTTCGGTGTATTGAAAGTACTTTTGACCTGTCGCCATTAAGTCGAAAATAGTGTTTGATTGATCAGTCATGAATTCTAGGAAGATATTCGCACCCATTGTTTCATTTGTTGGCCCGCTTATCATAAGTTGCACATCATCAACATACATATTGACTTTACAGCGTTTAACAATGTTTGGCAGGTTGTTCACGTGTAAGGAAAAAAGAGTAGGTCCAAAAGTTGATCCCTGTGGCACTACACTCAGCCTAGAAAATTCGAACCAATGCAAATGACTGTGTCAAATGCCTTTGAAAAGTCGAGTAATGATAAGAGCGTCAGATGATTTCTATCCATTGCGTTACGAATCTCTTCTACTATTAATATAAACGCCGTGTTGGGGATCCTTCGGATTTAGGCAGTCGAGAGAAATGCTTCACATCTTCTTTGGTGACCCTATTGAAAGGAAGCCACTTCAGTGTCATTTGCCGTGTTAGATTCTGGAGAAAAGGGGCTGCAAAAAAGATTGCCGTATGAGGAAATGAAATCCAAGTTCAACTGTTCCAAGTCAACATCAGTCTGAAGAACGATTTTTTTCTTACCGATGCATAAATGCCGAAGCTTCTTCCACATATTTGTAGAATTTCCCGAGGAAGATGGATTAAGCTACAGATTATAGTAAGTTATTTTGGCAGATCTGATTTTCAAGACAGCGTTAGCTTAGCGTAGGCAACCTGTCAACCCAATTTTTCAATACATTTTCAATGGTCTCAGCAGCTATTTCACGTCCCGAATTGTCTTGAATGACACCCCACAAAAAAATCCGAATGGCGTCAAATTACAGCTCCGTGATGGCAAAGCAATATCATCAAAACGACTGATTACACGACTTTTGAACTAAGTTTGCAATAAATCAATTGTTGAACGGCTTGTATGGCACGTGGCTCTATCTTTCTGGAACCATAGCTCTTGTAAGTCTCAATCATTCTCAGAAATCGGTTATAATGCCTCGGTAGTACTCCCGATTGACTGTAGCATTTCTTCCATTGTGGTTTTGGAAGAAAATTACATCAATACTGTCACTTCAAATAGTCGCAAGTTCAGGTTGCATTGGCGTCTCTATGATGACGTGTTGATTTTCCAACCCCTAGGTATGGCAATTTTGATTCATTACGTAACCCCCGAGATGGATATGCCTCTCATTTTAAAATATGATTTCTTGAGCAAAATTGTCGGCAATTTTGAGCTGTTCGAAGTCCCAAATATAGCAGATGGTCATTTTGCTTCAGTTTCTCACTCAACTGGACCTTTTAATCGAATAATCAGGGATCTTTATGAAAAATTTTCCTCAGGCTAGTGTGACTGATGTGCAATTGCGGAGATCTTTGACCCGTTGTCGTTTCGGATTAAGACGCACACTTTCGGCAATAGTTGCAATATTCTTCGTTTAGTGCACAGGAAGAAGACGGGAATGTGTTTGGTTATCAATCAGCAAGGCAATCTCATAAACTTTCTTGACAAAATTTCGTACAGCAGCTGTTGAAATTTCTTTTCAAAATTCGCACTCTTTCAGCAACACAGCATCCACTTTGGAAGTAACTAAGAAATATTTTCCAAAGATGTTCCTACACCTGAATCCATTTTGTGGATTGGCCCAAACTTTACAAACTAATGGCTAAGGGGTTCCTAAAAAAATCCTAACATCGCAATTCATTTTAATCTTCTGTGGGTGTTTCAAACATCAATATCAGTTTCAGTACTGTAACTGGTGTCCCTCAAGGTTGCAATCTAAGTCCAATCCTTTAGGCACTTTCATTGATGATATTAGCAAGTTGTTTCATTTGAGTAGCTGTCGGGAACTGATGAATCTACAAGTTGGCAAATATAAATGTTTGAGATCGTGTCCACAAATCGATACTTTAAAGTAGCATCAGCTTATCCATTAACTACAATTGAAGTGTTTCCAGCTTATGAATTGTTCTAAGTGTTCCACGTGGCAAATATTTTTGGTCTTCTCTATTTTTATATGGTAAAAGATTTTTCTATAAGATATTTTGTTTTTATTTGCCGAGAAAATCAAATTTTTAAATCAATTCGATGATTGTTGGATAAAAAGTTAGCTTACATCGACCGAGAAAGCTGAGAGAAGGCAACTCTTTAGGAAGTACTTGTTCCCCTTTAACTTATCCCTACACTTGCTATATCTAAAAAATCTTTAAGGAACTTGTAGTTTATCTAATATTTATGTAAAGTTGTATTCCAATCTGGGGAAGAAATATTCCTTACTCCGGAACATGCATATCCTATACGTTACTAAGTTTGCTTTCACATTTTACGAAGCTAAACTTCATATTGCTCTCGCCTGATTATGGTATAACAATTTAAATACTGTAATCATAAAACTGGGAAACAAAATAGTCCTTACGATTTTGGGCAGTCGTAACATACCTACCCATAAATTGTAGTTCTGAAAAATTGATAAGCCCATGCTTATCCTGCTTAAATCAAAAATCGTAAATTGATCGATTGTATTTGAATACGGAATCATCGACGGTTCCTTTTTATCGATTTACTGCTGCAGATACACATACCCGTATGAAGGAGTATAAAGGACAAAGACCCAATATAATCTTTTCTAACCAGTACAAGGTTTACCCTTTCCTTTTACCGACATTTCTTGTAAAGTAAATAACATCCCATGAAATTTATTTATATCATCATTATCCGTCTTTGCATTGATTTGTACCTAAATACACAGTAGAACCTGGGTACCATAATAACCTATTTTAAGAATGGCTAGGGTTTGGTTTCCACAGCACCGAAAAAGGCGTATTCCAATTATATCATGGTCAAAAAGTTTTTGTTTTTTTGTAAGCCCTAGGACTATCGGCAACGATAATTGCCAAACTAGCTGTCGGATTTGGCAGATATATGTTGATAACATTTTTGTTAGGTACTATATGTCATGAAAGATCCATGCCCAGGTAGTAGTTCAGTGTCATGAAATTTAAAATGAAAATTCTCAATCTGTTCGCCAACTTTAAGGACCACTCTTTGCATGTTCTATAACCTACTAAGTCGACCTCAAACTGAGCACATCGAAGAAACTAAAACCGACCTCCATGCTTATTTTTCAAAAATGACGCCGAAGTTACAGTCACTGCTACTCGCGACTTTTCTTTCGGTTTACTTAAAAAACTGGTTAAAGATTGGACCATTTATGCCCAGAATAATATTGAAAGCTAGTGACAAGTTTGTACTCGTATATGTACCTATATACAAAACTTCGTAATGGTCATCTTAAAGGACAACAAAGACATATAATTTAGCACTGATATTTTGAGACTATTTTTTGTGTTTTTTGAACTGTTTTGAGCTCCGGAGAATACCTATTTTAGGAAGCTACCACGCCAGAAGTTACATTTTAAATCCAGGCGAAAGATTGAAAAATAGGAAAATTTATTTCCAACATTTCCATCGTCCTTGGTTACAACTTAATAACCGGAAAAGTCCTTATATCATATTATTAAGTTTCTGTAGTCATAATGATAAAAATAAACCAGAATAACCTTCGAGTGACAAGGAGTCTTTGAGAGGATAATTCTGAAATTTACCTCGCCATTATTGATGGAGAAAAGCTTATCTCCAATCACTCAAACAGGAATAAGCATTCAACAATTGATCAGGTGCATTGAATTGCCGACGTAATGGAGAAAGAAGCTTATTCCTTGATCCCTTGCAAGACTTTGATAAGGTGTATAAGTTTAAATTACGTCCGGCATTGCCACCGAAATTTTATAAATACTGACAAAGTATCCCGAATAAAAATTTTCCGATTCAGACTACTCGCAATTCAAATAGATTTTAGCCAGGTTACCGCAGGGAAGTATTCTCGGCCCACTTTCGCATCTCATTTATACCAGAGACATACCCACAGAAAGGGAGACTTTGTACGTTAGGTTACCCGATTAATCTGATATGTACTTACAGCAACTGTGAAATTGTAAAGCGCTCTCGATGAAGTACATGCATGGAAAAGGCCTGGTGGTTAGCCCTCAAAGGTGCCAAATCTGACTCCTGTGTCTCTATTGTGTTGGATCAAGCTCGATAAAGTGGAACCGCGTCATAAAGGAACACCCAGCAACTTTAATTGCCAAACAAGTCTGTTTCATGATAACTATTTGATAAGTTGAATCTTTGTTGTGGTACCTAATATAAACATTAACATCGTAGGGAGGTGTTTTTAGTGAGTAAAATTCACACACTACTCTAAGAACGCGTTTGCAATCCGCAGAGTGTCTAATTGGAATTTGTCACCTCCTTTCGTCAATGAAAAAACAAAAATACCATCCCCTTGGCAGGCAATTGAAAAAGTCATAACTTTTTTCCTTCATACCGTTCCAAGTCGCAAAAAATCTTAGACCCCGATTCGTTCATACAATGAAAATCGAGTTTTCGAAAGCGATAGGACTTGGATCACATTGGATTGACTTGACAGCGCCATCCACTTGGTTGTGTCATTTTAAGGAATTTGTCGGCTTCAGAATCTCGTTTGCCAATATCAAACAAGCAAATGTGGACTATAAACTTGTTGGCCATGTAGTTGAGAGTTAGACCTCAGCCGGGATTTTCAAAATTGAAGTGCTTCTCGGGATTGTAACATTGATATTGCTCTTGAAACTAGTAAAAGGATCGATTTAAGGTATTTGTTTGTTGCTGCTGGTGTCGATTTTTAGAGGTAAAATTTGGAATATTACGACTAGTGCAGGAATAGGGTTCGTCTGGTTGTATATGTCTATATGTTGGCTTAAACTGTTCTCAGTCAATTCAGTGAACGTTGTATTTGTAGCCGAATTTCTTCCACTATAGTGATACTCTATGTAAACAAGCACCATCCACTTCATTAACTCCGTAGTACATCTTGATATTGAGTGTTCAACATCATCAATCAAATGTACTAAACATTATTTTCTCCAACATAATAGTTCCATTGGTGGATACCACCCCAAATGGAGTTACTTCTACGGTTTATATTTTGCATAGAAAATTGCAGTCTTTGTCTTTACATAGAAAAACCTACAAAGGCTGAGTCCTTGCGGTCCTTGCGACCGCAACCAAATTGATCGTAGTAATCCTAAGTAAAATGCCCATCGTCTTTGATAGAAAATCTTCCGTCATCCAATCGGTGTTCATATTAATATATTTTGTTGCGTTGATCTTTGTTAGTGAGTGCCGGTAGGAGCTCTTCTCATAGCTCCAGAAGGCCGTTAAAGTTCGAAGTTAAAAGGAGAAGATTTGTTTTCTATGCCCTGCGGGTCAATTTTCCAAGGCTTCTTAGTACAAATTCTGTTAATCATTTGATGTGGTTTGGAGTTTGGATGATGCAATTTGGTCTGGTCGTGTCATTTGTCCATAATTCTTCGAAAATGAGAAAGGTGTAACAGTAACAGTCAATTCAACTCATCGCTGTTAACCAAATTTTTTTAGACTCAAATCGAAGATATGGATGTGAAAGATATATAGAGCTTCAGTAAGGTGGTGCTACATTTCACATAACACAATATGTTTTTGGCTTTATTCCAAGAAATATTTCCTGGATTAGTTGTTTTGCATTTTGATGATGTCAATTGGTCACCAAGATTTCCCAGTATGAATTTCTTTTTGGGGAGTTATGGAGAAGTTCGTATTTATGCAAAAGATCTGAAAGCTTTTGACGATTTGAAAACCTATATTTGTCTAGTAATGGCCGAGTTATTGCCCGATATGTGTCGACAATTCATCGAATATTTCCTTGTCACTATCAAGTCCTGCAAGAACTCATTTGAACGATGTTATATTCCATTCATATTGGCAAGACCCAAACAACATATTGAAATACAAATTTCACCGAAATCTAAATCATAAATGTGCTTTATTTAAAGATACTTTCGGAGGATCAAAATGGATGAGCTTGTAATAATAATGTAATAATCTGCAAACCATTAACACAAGACAACAAAACAACACTTTGGCGCTGGCAGCCCGGTATGGGCCATGGCCTAGCTTCTTGACACTCATTTGTGTTGCTCATGTTGTCATTTTTGTCACATCTGAGCGGGGTCTACGGTTTATCGCCGAATCCGAACGGCACTCCTTAGAAGCTTTTCCGTAGGCAATTTTACTTTCGGGAGTTTGCCATTGCCCGCCGAAAGGGTGATGGCGATTTGAAAAATTGTTGGTGACCCAGCCAGGAATCGAACCCAGACTGTCTGCGTGATAGTCCAATGAGCTAACTATCGCGCCATCGCCATTAACACAAGACAATTTATTATAAATCTGACAATTGATTATGAAAAATATTTCCACTAGATGTGCATCCCACAAACTCTCAGTGAAAAAGGTGCATTATAAACTTCAAAAGGACACAATCCCTTATCTCAGCAAAAGATATGAGTGATAGCGCCTCAAAATCAAGGTTAACTATGGAGTGACAGAAAAATGGACACTTATGAGGCAGCAGTTTATTTAATGAGCTATTACATACAAACTTAGAAGAGAATGGAAACCGGACGTCGAATTTTCGATGGAACTGACGACGATCCCCATACTGTGAGACTATAAATGTAAGGCCCTTTATGAAAACAGGCCTACCACAAGTGGTGAGGCAAGGAGTACTCTTCAGATACAAAATCTTTTTTAATATCTAAAATAACAAAATGAATGGCTTTATAGCGAGTACATTTACTCAGTACACAAACAAAGGGCTAATGCAAACTTAGGGTGGTTTAGTATAATTTTTTGCAGTTCTATAAGCTTGAGATTTCTTTTCTCAACAATTTGATTCGTTTATATAAAAAAACAAGTGAAAGGAATATTTAGAAATGCAATTGTACAAGATATGTCCTAGTAATACTCTTCCTCAATGCTTTTAAATGTTCACAAGTGTGTAAACCAAACACCCATCTAAACTGAGCATCTTGTTCTGACTATATTTCTCTAGGTTTCCTGCTTACAAATTTAAATTACTTTCACAAAATATTCGATTGATCAATAACATGAGGAAGATAGGAAGATTTTGAATGATCTGGTTCATGTTCAAGTGTAGGTAGATACTTCTGAATTTTGGTTTTGAATTAATTGCCTTGTCTTGCATAAGAAATGCCCTTTTGGCTTTCCAGAAAGTGTATCCTCAGTGCAGTTATTACCTTTTCCCATGTATCTTTTTATATTTTCAGTTCATAAAAAAGTCAAATGAGAAAATGCAATCACTTAAAAATTCCTGGATTTTGGGTAATTCTCATAGTGTGGAGGGCTTATTCAGTACAAGTAACTTCGGATCATTCCCGGAATAGTAAAAACTGCACAAAGATGAGACATTCCCAGATTGACTCGCTAGTTTATGCGCTCGATGTGAGATGACTTTTCTCATGGAATTCGAATTTATTAGGGAGTTTTTGAGATATTATGATATTTTTCATCCAATGGTGTGTTTAATTAGCTAACCCATGAGTGCAAAAAGTTACCGAAACAGTTTATTGTATCCTTTTTTGTTTATTTAAATTTTAATAGTTTTTTTTTTAATTTAATAAAAGGAAAACATAATTTTAAAACATTTTTGTTTTATAATAAACACATAGGGTGTCTGTTTAAACGGACTCTATGCAGAGAAGTCATTTTTTTGTAAGAAAAATAATAAAAAAGGCAGTCTTTTGGATGGAGATCTTTTTGGCACTTCTTACAAATAAATTTGCTTTTTTTTGCTACACTTAGCGCATCGTCTATCTGTCGGCCAATACTCAATAAAGTGGTCCCGACCATCAAAGCGAACATCATCCTTTGGTTGAAAAATTGCTGTCTTTCCCTTTCCTCGTATCCATCGTGTACTATGGCCGATTTCAACCTCGTCAAAACTAGTTCCAATTGTAACAACGTTCTTGTTGTTCCATCGCACCAATGTTATTTGACCATTGTTAGTAAAACGAAAGTCGTAAGATCATCTGTACTTTTTTTTCATCTGCTCTTTCGGTAGCAGTGTGCATTTATTGGTCCTTCCATCCCGTATAGTCCCAGTAGTGTAAATTCCAATCCTGAACAAATGCCTCAACAATTTTATTGAGGTAAAGTAGTTGTCAAAAAACACCTGTTATATATAGTTATAAATTTTACAAAAATTTATCTTAAAAAAAAATTAGAATTTACCTTTAAGCCTTTGCTTGGATGTAGGTCTGCCGAGTTCGAAAGTTAAATTACCTTTCTACCACTAAGACCCAGTTGTTGTTGTTCACCATCCACAGTCTTGCCCATATATAAATCAAATTGTAGCACGTACCATTTACCCATTGCTAAAATTAAGAGCCCAATTCTTAAATCCAAATCTTACTGGTTTGCCCCTAATGAACTGCTTAGCATATAGCCTGCCGTAACAAGGTATCATTTTCTCATTCATTCATAGAAACGTCTAACGGCTTATTTTTTTGTGCAGCATATAAGTTAGTCTGTACCGGTATTGATTCTAGAAGACTGTCATGAAAGAAAAGCTTGAAGAAATCGACGGGCGACTGACATATTTGAGCTTAGTGACTTATTGGAACTGGATCAAATTTTGTTTCAGTACAATATTCCGGTTGTGATTTCACCCAGTGGCTGGTATCCGATTTATGATTTCCACAATCAGTCTTGAGTTTTTTTTTTTTGAAAAAAGTTCATCATCACTTTCATCAAAACCTGAAGACTCACCGCCACTTCCATCACGTCGCCGAACAGTGTGAATATCCCCAAAAGTTCTGAGCATTGCTGGTCCCAAATGGTTAACATTACCCTCATGCCCATCGTCGCTATTATCAAAGTCCTTATCAGTTTTTCAACCATCGATGGGAGGAACAACATAAATATTTTTCTCCAAAAGCTCCTTTCTAGCTTCCAATTCTACAAAAAAAATTCCGAAACAGTTAGCTTTCGAAATACACAGAATAGTATACACTTTTCAGAAAAAGACTAAGACTAACATATATATAATTCTAATATTAAATGACATATAATTTTTAACGGACGTCCGTTTTAACTAACCGTATGCACTAATGGGTTAAGTAGTTCAAAAGATATCGATGAAAATAGGCCAGATTTGTAAATGAACATTTTAAAGATCATTCTGTGGACACAGGAAAACAAAAGTCAATTAAATAAAGCGCACAGTTTCTCTCCAGATACATAAAGCTGATACTTTTAAGCAAAAAATAAGACCAACCAGAAGGAAATCGATCGAAAAATAAAAAAGTTATTATTGATTGAGTTAATAAATCTAAATCCCACAATTTTTGAATTTATTAATTTTTTTGAAAATTTATTGTGTTCAAGCACTTAAGTTATTTGGTATGATTTGGTATGATCTGTGACTCGCAACCGAGTACCGTTGCATAATCTTGGGGCGTTTAAATTGCGCATCAACAAAACGGGTATACCTACTTTTAATTTCAACTTATGGGATGGCACCCCGGATAACTCCAAAGTGTTTAGGAATTCCACGGGATAGCTCGCAGTGTCATCGAATGACATGATTGTGTCGATGGAGTTGTACACTGATGTCTCGGTAGTTACATATTTCGTCCAAGATTTTTTTATTTATTTTCGCAACAGACTCATTTTTTGGTGCCAGTATGGTTCTTTCACACAACCAATTTTCGCCGTGAATTTTGTGTTTCAGATTTGGAAAAAATTTGAGCAATAAGGTCGTCTTCCGACTCCACAACATGTCAAAATTGGTGTGAGAAACGAACCATACCTTCTTGGTCGGTTTCAAGACGGCCTTCACCAATTTCTAGCAGTTTTTGAGCATATGCTCCGCTGAATAACTGGACTCGCTTGTTAGTGGTGAGATAAAGCTTTTTAACTTTGGTCCACAGGTATGATTCTTTCAGACATGCGTTAATGTCGTCTGCTGCAGTGCCTCTCTCGATAACAGGTAAGGTCTGTCTAAGGTCCTCTGCCAATAACACTACCACACCACACATTAACTTTCGATTGCTTTGTATATCTTGTAGACAGCGATCGAGCGCCTCCATGGCGCGTTTGTGTGCCATAGTGCACTCGTCCCACTCGATCAGTTTACAATGTTGCAATAGGGCGCCACGCGCGCCACTCTTGCTGAGGGCTGGGGTTTTATAGCTGACCAAATTAAGAGGTAATTTAAAAATTGAGTGTGCCGTTCGTCCACCACTCAGTAGTGTTGCAACGATACCAGAGGAAGCCACAGCTAATGCAATGTTACGATCACAAAATTTGCTTGTTCCCCCCGGGACATCGAGATAAAAAGGCCGTCTTTACCATGCTCAACTAGTTGTAATATTTTGTCATAAATGGCGTTTTGCTCGGGTAGCAGGCGTATGCCAGTGTATTTTGTTTTCAAGAATGTCGCATTGCATGTGTACGTGAGATGTTCGATGTAATACGCTGTACACCAAAGAGATGTGTTGGAAGCTTGACAGCTAACTTGCTTATGCGAATATTTGGCATACAACCCATTGGAGTGCTCACCTTTTGTTGAGTCAGCCAGCGGTATGACATTCTTTTTAAAATAGGTTCGATGGTTGGGCTTCGAAAAATGCATGAGTTTTTACTGACTGAAAAATGTTGTTCTGAATGAGACATCTACATATCGTCGCTGTTCAAGAAAATCGGCATAACTCAAAAAACCCGAATTTTGAAACGAACAGAAAGGAAAAAAAAATTCTCTATCTTTTTGTAAAATCGGCATAACTGCGTCGTTTTGTCGTTGACAGCTTTCCTGAAAAAAATTGAGTTTTTTGAACGATGCCGGTTTTCTTAAACAGCGGCGATATGTTTGCATTTTGGAAATGTCAAATAATGAATACAATAAAATATCAACTCGATTCATAATTTTTTGGCGATATTGGCTTGCACATGAAAGATACATTTTCATCATACATTATATTCGTGTAACGTTTTGGGAGGACCCATACGTTGTCCACCAAAATTGCCTCATCCGAAAGGTCAATGGTATTAGTTTGTTGGTGGAATTTCTCGCTGAGTCGTCACTTACGTGACGTGACCAAAATTGTCCTGTAAGAGACCCAAATGCGAATGCAATAGATAAATTTTTACTTCTTCTTTTGCTTGTACTAGCTCTTTCCTCGTTATACGACCTTATGCATAACCAGTTTCCCATTTTTACTGCATCGCTGCTACTCCTTTTATACCACCATAAGGCGCAAAATGCGCCTGCATACCCACGTTGAACGTTCGCCATCTGAGCAATCCAAACAAAAACAAAATATGCTTAGATCTAATGCAATCGCATTTTGTAGCTCCAGTCGACAGCCTTAACAATTTTATTTCCGCCGCTGTCATTTTCCTCTTCAACGCTTCGTACATTGTTCATCACTACTAACCAAGTGAGATACTCCTTCCTTGAACGACTTATTTTAATCCCGTCATTCTCAAGCGTATCCTTCCATCTTTTTAGGGTGTTTTGCAAATCTACGACGTTGTTGCTTGGAATAATTGCATCGTTTGCAAAAAGAATGGACGTAACGTTTCCTTCTCGGATACAGTCTTGTTAAAGATAGACTAAAACCACGTTTCTCGGTGCACTCCGATATTAACAGGAAACTGTTTTGTTGCCCCAGCAGAGTATTTAACAGCCGTTTTCGAGTTTCCGTACATGTCTTGGATGTACGACATATTTACGGCTGTTAGAATCAATAAAATAGTTTAAAGACTGCAAGAATGAAATGAAATTATGGCATTCCATACACATCTTGTTGTAGTTCTCCAGCAAATCGGTACCAGTTGCCACGTAGGTGGGGCTTTTACTGTTCCCAAGAAAGTTAGTAACAAATAGCTAAAATGACTTCCAGGAGTCATTTTCATGTTAAAAACTCTGCGCTTCTGAGCAATTTTTTTGTGTCGGAAAATAGTTTTCAAATAGGAGAATATTTGGTTTTTTTTTGTCTAAGGCTTTAAAAAAAAATTAAATGAGGCCAAGTTTAATAGGCAACGCTAGAAACATAATTATTGCTTTCTTGTAAAGAGGCACGTCATTAATGTTGCCTTTGCCCACTGTGACGTTCCCCCTTTCTGATTGATCAGGAGCGCTCTTATCCCAGAAGCAGAGCATGCAGAAATGTTTTGTATGCCCGCCCTACATTCCACACAACATGGTGACGACCTTTAAGCTCGTATTGAGTCTATTTTATTAAAGTTTCCATTATGGGTTATGATTCTCCTAAAGATGGACTGGAAGTCAAAAAAGTTCTACTGCCGCATAAACCAATTTGGAATTCTTTCTAAAACCAACCGCGCAACAAATTGTATATATAAATTTAAACTTACTCTGTTTTACCAGAAGCCCACGTGGTAAGGGCTATATGGCGAGACAAACACATTTATTTCCTTGAAAATAAGGCCACATATGAAATGGTAAGCGACGCCGACCACTTCATAACAGCTTGCATAATTCTACTAAGATAGCTGGTCACCTCGAGCACATGGACAGCAGTTTGACGTGCAATAGTGGGCGACTCGACCTCATCATAGACCTGATCTCACAAATGAGGAAGGGTACCTTAAGCAACTTTGTATGCCCAATTGCCAAGAAATCGTTCTCGCTGAGGACGTATGTTAGTTGACTCTACCCCGGATAGTTGCGCTGGTCATTGTTTTATAGCCGATGAAGCAACCAGCGTAGAGACCACATCAAAAAGTGCACTTTTGTAGGTACACATATAATTGATTCCTTTCACACTTCTATGAATTTACTTCATTGCAGAAATCGCTTGTTCTCAAATACTCGTACATTGTTTAAAAATGATTTTTCGATTAAAATATCGTTCAGATAAAAGCTGCTCCAGAGCCCAGTCCGGGAACTTCCGTCACAAGCTGTGGTTCAGTGGTGTTACTTCCTGCACCATAGGAATCCCATACGAGTAAAGGCTGAGAATGTTTTTTTTTTTACAGAAAATAGGCTAAACTGTTGCGATAAATGTCATTCCGGATTTTTCGCCTAACTTTTACTTAACCCATTTACCCATTTGGGCCTAAATAAAACTTCGCGGTGGAAAAAACAAAATTTCTTTATTTATTGGTAAAAACTATTATTGTTATAAGAAAATAATAAAGAAACAAAAAACAATATACCCTTCATTGGAAAAAAAGCCGTCCCGTCAAATGGGGACACTGGACTTAAGCAGTATGAAAAGTATCAAAGTATTCTCTTTGAACGCATAAAGTTTGCACACGCTTTTTGCAGTGCCAACGTGATTTCTTATTACACACACGGTACATCTTAGTTTTTTTGGATAGTGACTAACCCCATCATACTGCAAACTTTGCACCACAGAAGCAGTTGGACGCAAATTTTCACTTTTCTACACCACCCGTACCCTGGTTGTAGCTTTGAGAAACATGCGGAAGGCCAACGTCTACTTTTTTTCTTCTCCTTCTCCACTACGTTCCATCTCTTTACTTTCCCCAGAGGGAGGACTATCATAGTTCGACCCCATGGTGCAGGCACTGTTGTCCAGCCAACGGCCGAATAAAGTTTGGTTGACTTGGTCGAAACGATAGTCAAAATTAGCACGGTATTTATTTTTTATTTCCGTCACTCCAACTAGAGGGCACTTCTTGGTTAGACTTTCGTGAATGGTGCCTGTTGCACGAAGACCAGCTTTTCGTAAATCTCGGAGCAGTCCGAAACTAGTAAAGAAGTTGTCAAAGAATACCACATGGTCTTTTGCACTTGTGCCTAGTAATAGATTCACCACTCTTTTACCCAATGGCTCTTTTGGATTGGCTCCTAGAGATTTTCCACAATACGATTTTCTACAGTCGAAGGCGTAACAGTACCCGTTCAAAGCTGTGACCATCTTATTTTTGTAGCCAAATCGCACTGGCTTGCCCGTTTGCATTGTTTCCCCGGATGCCGCCCAAAGCACTTCACCGTTTACTCATCTATGGACAAATTTTGTTGAAAAACACCCCACTGCAAAAATGTCTTCATAAGTTTATCTGCAAGCGGTTGCAACTTACACATTTTGTCGGATGATCCCAACAACGACAATATTGTGACAGAAATGAAGATATTTTTTTATTTTTTCAAATTGATTTCTTGACACAAAAGACACATTACAGTCTTCGTCCAAGCAGCAGTACAAACGTTCCCGAGGCAATGATTGGTAACAAGTCAATAAAAGAATACCGAAGAATGTTTTGAGTTCATCGACAGATACTTTATAGTCACGTCGTTTTTCTGAGCCGCGTAAGTCTGCAAGTATTGAACAATCATGGCGAAAACTTCCTTCTCAAATATTTATTGAAAAATTTGCAATGGATTTTGATTTCCCATTTCATCCAACAATTTATCGAGATGCGCTTGCACATTACCTTCAGTGGAAACTATACTCATAGATAGGCTCTGTTTTACACCAGCGAGGTTCCTCAAAATTATTTCTTACTTACTTACTTTAGGTGGCGCTACAGTCCGGGGTGGACCTGGGCCTCAGTCAACAAGCTTCTCCAGCTAGCTCGATCCCTGGCTAGCTGTCTCCAGTTTCGCACGCTAAGTTGGCTGTGGTCCTCTTCCACTTGCGTGCGCCACCTGAGTCTTGGCCTTCCTCTACTGCGCTGTCCCTCGGGGGCGGATTCGAAGACTTTTCGTACCGGAGCATTGGTGTCCATGCGCTCTACATGACCCAGCCATCTCAGTCTTTGGATCTTCACTCTTCTGGCTAGATCCATATCGCTGTACAGTCCATACAGTTCGTCGTTGTATCTCCTCCTCCACTCACCGTCAATGCAGACGGGACCGAAGATCGCCCGAAGAATTTTTCTCCCGAAGCAACCAAGAACACCCTCATCCATTTTTGATAATGTCCATGCCTCTGCGCCATAGAGCAGGACCGGGATTATTAAGGTCTCATAAAGGGTGACTTTTGTTGTCCGAGAGAGAGCATTGCTACTCAATTGCCTTCTTAACCCAAAGAAGCAGCGGTTGGCAAGAGTTATTCTTCGCTTGATCTCAGCGCTGGTGTCGTTGTCTGTATTTATAGCGGAGCCTAGGTAGACAAAGTCCTTAACTACCTCAAAGTTATATCTGTCGAGGGTGACGTTCTGTCCGAGACGTCGGTGTTGGTTGTCCTTTTTGCTTGACAGCATATACTTGGTCTTGCCCTCATTGACCGCTAAACCCATTTTCGCCGCTTCCGTCTCAATATTCGCGAAAGCGCCACTGACATCACGCTGCTTTCTCCCGATTATGTCAATATCGTCGGCGTATGCGAGTAGTTGGACGGACTTTTGAAAGATAGTGCCTCTTGTGTTTGCTCGTGAGTTTTGCACTATTCTTTCAAGTACGATGCATGACAGTGCATCGCCCTGTCTAAATCCTTTCTGGACATCAAAGGTCTCGGTGAGATCTTTACCGACCTTAATGGAGCAGCGTGCATTCTCCATCGTCATCCTGCACAGACGGACGAGTTTGGCAGGGATGCCAAAACTAGACATTGCTCTATATAGCTCGTCTCTATAGATGCTGTCATACGCGGCCTTAAAATCGATGAATAGGTGGTGGGTATCGATCTGAAGCTCATGGGTCTTCTCCAAGATCTGCCGTAGTGTGAATATCTGGTCGATGGTGGACTTTCCTGGCCTGAAGCCACACTGATATGGACCTATTAGGTTGTTGACAAACGGCTTCAGGCGTTCACACAATACGGCGGATAAGATCTTATATGCGATGTTAAGGAGACTGATGCCTCTGTAGTTGGCGCAGTTCAGAGGGTCTCCTTTCTTGAGAATTGGACAAACAATGCTGAGGTTCCATTCATCGGGCATACTTTCGTCCGACCATATCTTACAGATGAGTTGGTGTAAGCTCCTTACCAAGTCATCGCCTGCCGCTTTGAAGAGCTCGGCAGTCAGGCCATCCGCTCCAGCAGCTTTGTTGGACTTAAGCTTCGATATGGCTATCTTCACTTCATCCAGGTCGGGTGGACGGAATTGTTGGTCATCATCGTCCGGGTTGAAAGGTTGATTCTGCCTGACAAAATTATTTCTACGTCCTTGAATTTCAGCGAGCGATTCGTCATTGCTACTGTCCCATTCGTCTTCACCTCGATTCGTGAGTACTTCGACTCTACCTAGTAGGTCTCGCGGAATAGCATTGCCTTGAATATGGTCCTCCTCACCACCTTCTTCTCCGTTTAGCACACTTGATTCTGGGGGGAAGTGCAACTTAATCTATCTCTGTAACATCGTCTTCCTCAAGCATCATAGCATCAAGTGCTTCTTGAAACCCGAGGTAGTTGTTATGACTGCTGAATGTTCGTTTAGCCATTGTTTATTGAACAATTACCTTCGGAAAATAAGAATATTTTTTACCTCTGATGTTCCCACTGGCCCCAAATTGAGACACTGTTATAAATTTTATTTTGTAGTCTACAATATATTTATGTAATTTTTGTAAGAAAACTAACAGACTTAGTGGGAAAACTTACAAATAAATATTACGTGTCTTATGTTTTCACTGATCACTGAAAAAAAACTCCACAAGATGCGCGGCAAAATCACTTTTAACTATTTCTGATTACTCTTTTGTCTGTTAACACTTCAACAGCTTCTTAACTATCAAATGTCAGCGAAAGAAAGAAGAAATAACAAAAAGTTAACGATATTTGTTTAGATGTCCTCTTTTGTGGGCGCCTACAGTTTCATCTGTATGTTCACACAATGCGTCATGTTAAGAGCATATAGCATGCAATTTGTTCACAACATGCTGAGCTTGGTTTGTCTTCTAAAAGCTTTTTAATTTTGAGATCAATTTTCCATATAAGTTTTATGTATTCATATTAGTTATACAATATCAAATTTTGATTGCCTATTCTCCATAAATAACCAAATCATCGCGCCCCTAATCGACATTTTCGAAAGCATACAATTTTTGTAGCCTTGAACTGAATAATTCATTCAATGGTACGATTATTTGTTTTCTTAGTTTTAAACCAGTTGATATATTCATATTGATACAATAAAAATAATCCTCCATCTCACCATGTAATATAGGTTTAAGACACTGGTTAAGTAACCCCCTCAGCGCGCTTCAAATCAAACAATTGTAGCTGTTGACTCCCACGTTTTATTATTCAATGAATTGTCTTAACTTATTGAAGGATATTGCGACTCAAATTACTCGTAAGGCCAAGTAACTTATTATTTCTATCTATGCTAAGGTTAAGTACATTTTGATATGCATTACGAACGCACATAGCGTAAAAAAAGAAATTTACTGTAAGATCTAATCGATGAATTCGTCTGCGAAAATGTCTGGGTAAGGAAATTACGATTGTTTATACTATAGCTCTTATATACTGTTTATAAGGACTTTACATTTTTGCTTTTCAATAAAACACAAACTATTTAAGATATCGATAAAACTTGTATCTCCTAATAAAACTCATCTCAAACATTACGAGCGGAGCTCGATTTCATTCATATGTTCACCACGAGCGATTCGATGGAGCCTTTTTTCGAGCACTCTTCCACACATATCAATACTTGAATAGTTATGGTTGTAAGCACATCTAACTTCTTCTGTTTGTTGGTATAAAACAACGATTTGTAGGCCAAAAAAAGAGTTTGCTCACTAAACTTCAATAGCTCGATTGTGTTTTAAACGCGTCCTCCTGTTGCAATCATAACTTATAGATATTGAGTGCATGAAAATAGCCAAAAACTTAGTTTAAACGTCTCGGTAGCTATTTTCCTAATCTGACAGAGGTGATGGTTTCGAAACTCTTTATGACTTGCTTCAAAGGCTTCTTCTGAGATCTAAGCAATAGAAATAACGAACAATTAAGTACACCGTGTGGAAAATACAAAATTATCCCGGACTGGCTCTAGAAAACATAATTCAAACACAATTTCCGTACATACAGGGTCATTCATTTCGTAGTTTTAAGTTGGTAACACTGGCATTTGACACCTGTCAAACTCAGCTGTCATTTGAAGTGTCATTATATTAGTTGAATGTTTGCCATTTACAATAATAGATTGCTTACAAATCGAAAAACGCGTTAAAACTATTAAAACTTACTACAATAGTGGCGATTCAAACGTAGCCACTTTTCGGGCATTACGCGATGATTATGGTCGTTATAATCAACCGATCATGCAAGCAATCGGTAAAATTGTGCAGAAATTTGAAGAGAGTGGGAGCGTTTTTGATGTCGTAAGGAATGTGCATCAGCGTAATGCTGTAAGTAAGTAAGTGTTGCTGATGATCCGACTTTATCAATTTCCCGGTGTTCGCAGCAATTGAACGCGTCGTACACCTCATTATGGCTTATTTTGCATTTGGATTTGCATCTCCATCCTTATAAAGTTCAAGTTACGCAACAATTGAAGCCTGCTGATCGTTTACAACGCCGTAGATACGCTTCTTGGGTGTTGAAACAACAGACAATAAACACCGATTTTTCGAACAATATTTTGTTCAGTGATGAGGCACATTTCTCACTCGGTGGGTATGTAAACAAACAAAGTTGCCGCATTTGGGGCTCAGAAAACTCACAAGTGATTGAAGAGGTGCGGTTGCATCCAGACAAAGTGACGGTTGGGTGTGCTCTATGGTCGAAAGGTGTCATTAGTCCGTATTTGTTCGAAGATGCCAATGGCCGGCGATTGAAGATCATTACTTGGACGATATGCGGTTCCAACAAGATGGGGCAACAAGCCACACAGCACGACCAATTATGGCTTTATTGCGTGAGAAGTTTCCTGGTCGAGTAATTTCACGTTTTGATGACTACATATATGACTACATGACTGATAACTACAGCGTTTCAATAATGATTCAAATGGCTTCTTAAGCTCATTTTGCGGAATTGCCCCCAGTGGCCGCATTAAAGCTGCTTGAATGGTCGGAATGTCTTCAAAAGCATCCTTTCAATTTCACTTTCAATATCGGGAACAAAGTCGAAGTCGCGCGGTGCTAAATCAGTTTAAAACGGCGGATGATAAAACACCCTTGAGTTGTGACTCGGTGCATTATCGTGCAATAGAGATCAACTTTTTGGATTGCAATATTGAGGTCGAATACCATGAATTCTGACCATCACACGCCTCAAAACTTCTTTATGATATGCAGCAGTAACTGCTTCACCAATTGGAAAGAATTTCTTGTCGATGATTCATTTACTATCAAAGAATGTGATGAGCAATGTCTCAAGGAGTTTTGATGTTTAAGGCCTTTTCCATCATTCTTAGTGAAGCATTGCAACAAATTCACGAATTTATTGGGTCATTTCATGCGTTTGAACTAAAATTGGATTTGTTGTGTATTTGTTGTCTTCCATCGTCTCTCTACCGCCTCTGTTCTACTCAAACAATCATCACGGTACACTTGTTGCATCAATCGAGATGTTTCCGATGCATTTTTGCCAAGTTTTTCCTGAAATTTAATGACCGCTCTTTGTTCCATGTTAAAGCTCCAACATCAAATAAAAGGGTGCTCTGGAAAAATATTTTTTATAATTGGTAAATGTAAAGAAAATGTCGTAAATAGATGGTGTTCTTGGTAACTGAGGTACGGCTCGTGGCCGGGATGTTATTTGCCACACTGTATGTCGCCTGTATGAATACTGCTTGGCATAAAATACCAACTATAAATGTGCAGGTGTAGCTTTTTCGTTTCGCTGAGCAATTCGGAATATTTCTATTTTTTCCAGAAGCTATAACTCTTGTATTAGAGTTTCATCTACGCCAGTTATTATGCAGTTACCTATCTTTGGATGAAGTCCTGCTTTCATGTATAATTACTTTTATTATTGGCCTTCAGTACATATTTGATCAAGAACAGGAACTTTACCACGGCTCTATACATGTGCTATCGTCAAGAGAAAAATCGAAATCAAAAATAAAAATTTGTCAGTGCTTTCTGAATCAGCATACTGTTGTTTGTACTGACTATACCCGGAAATTCCGTCAAAGCCCCACTTACATACTAAGGTTGCAGTTGCGTTTTGCTCTATATAAGTAATTTAACCTACACTGTCTCCAGTCCTATTCTTATCAATGTCCATTGAATAGGACAATAATTAACGCACTGTCCGCCGGCTTTAAAACCAGACCAAGCAGTAAATTTTTGTAGATTTGTTGATGTCTCATAAAGCATACTGCGCAGATTTTGGTTGTTGGCAAAGCAACGTAGCCATATAAGAGTTTCATCGCTTAAAATGATTTTTCCATGAAATTTTTGAATAGGCTGGTCGTATTTCCAGAGACCAATTTGAGAAAGTTCAATGCTTGAGATGGCTTTAATTATTGAGTCATGTTGATCCTATACAGCTGTAGGCTGAGATCCTTTCACAAAATTAGCCACAAATTTGTTTAAGCGATGTCCATTTTTCATTCGGCGACGCACCGAGAAATTTTCGCAGCTGTATTGTTGATATATGACTGCCGTCCTCCTCTAAGTCATGATAGTTCAGTAAGTATAACCCTTCTCTTGAGGTGTCATGACTCAGCGCTACGTAGACTAGTTGAGTTGCTGTTTTCATTTTATTTTCGATGCCACCGTAGTTCTCGTATTTTCTCGGCAATAGACTTGTAGAATTTTAAATTCCTTCTGATGAGGGCTTTCCTCTGATTTGCTTTTTCTATAATTCCGCGTATATTTACGATTCATATGAGACAACCTTTTTTTCTTTTTTTGCAATTTTCGATTTAATGACGATTTTTTAGATATTATATCACCCTGAGTCCTTGTCTGCTTAAAATCCAAAAGAGGGTACTCACCCTCTAACTTTTCTATGACCGACCACGCTGTAATTTCGATAATATTTTCGAACAATTTCCACACATTCGGCAAGCGTTAAACGATGCACGATGAAACGGCAAACCTTACTGAATTTTTTGACAGTTGTCATTGGTAACTTTGACGGCGTCGTTACTTTGCTGACTGGGCACTTCAATAGTAAGAAGTCAAACCGCTTTTTAACCGCCATATTTAGTTCAGTGATGAGACTCACTTCTGTCTCAGTGGCTTTGTTAATTAGATTACCGATATTGGAGCAAGTAAGGGTGATCCTTCGGTTACCACTGTACTTCCGGAAAATGTCCTGTTTGGTACGGTTTATTGGCTGACGTCATCCGTACTTCATTAAAAATGAAAACCTTCGATATGTCAGCATAATGGCATCCAGTAAAGGGCCATGATGTTTTGAAAATTGCATTAAAATCGTTTGCCGGATAGTTTTAACAGGACAAGCCTACATGTTGATTCATTATTTGTAGCGTCTCGATTGTCGTTGTTACGTGAGGGATGCCCAGCCGTTGGGAACGTAGGAGGATTCACCAAGGATTGACTACCTCTCATAACCGTTGGTTATCATTTTTCGATGGTCGAACACATTCAATTATAGGCCGCCCAATATGAGAAAACAGACACCTTCTGTTACCACCCATTATAGATACAGAGCCTACTTACAGGATAGGCCATTCGCCATCAGACTTTCATACACCGCTGGACTATTTTCCGTTAAAGTGCACAAGCAAACAACGATTCCAGTTATGAAAGATAACATCAAGATCACTGTGTCATATTTCAAGTGCTCAAAAATGTGTTCAAACATTGGAGCTCCAGGATGCAATTTCTGAGCTGCTAATAAAGAGTACACAGCTATTGGTCCATGCGGTTATCAGACAGATACTATCTGACTTATTAAACAAGTATTGCTCTTATCATGC
This sequence comes from Volucella inflata, assembly GCA_928272305.1. Taxonomy (NCBI): domain Eukaryota; kingdom Metazoa; phylum Arthropoda; class Insecta; order Diptera; family Syrphidae; genus Volucella; species Volucella inflata. Next base: position 30,583,677 of record OV743716.1, read on the forward strand.
CTTCTCAAAACCAGATATCGATTTTAAGATGAGGCGGATGTCTCTTGTCTCTGCTGCTTCTAAAGTGGCGTTAACTTTTCAAAACGTTCCCTGGGATTAAAGCTGTTTTTTGTTTATTTCGAATCAATCAGATATCTAACTTTTTGTATACCAGGTTCATAACGCAGGACAACGTTTAATATAAATTGACGAATTATTTTTCCTTTTAATGTTTTGACATGCGAGTATTGGGTAATTGATGTTGTTTTTGAACATCCTTAAATCATTTACGAAAACTCATTTGAAAACTTGTTTATATTTTTTAAATTCTCTGTCTGAAAAGTTTTTATATATTGAATAGCGTTGGTAAAACATTTATGTAACAACTTTCCATTGTACCTGAGATCATACGCAGTGGCAGAAGTTATTAAATTTTCTTTGTTGTATGTAAAACGCTAAGGACATGGATTTTTTCAACATTCAAAGCCAATGAATTGTGCCCGTATAAGAACGGCAATTTATTTAGAAATTATACATGACAAGACCTTGACCTGGTTTGGTGTTTTTTTTTGTTGAGCTGCCGACTTTTAAAATTACGTGCTCAAGAAGATATTAAAGTTGTGTCCACCTGTATTTTTGATAGGACTTTGTGATGAAGCGAGCTCAAAGTACGCTCGGTTTTGAACAGAACTCATGTAGTCAAAAATATTCATAAGACCTTTGTACAGCCTCATGTAATGGAATATAGTGCTACATTTGAAGTGTTCTTGATAAATAGATACTCTTACGACTTACCTATTCTGCTAGGACAGTACTTATGGTCATAAGTTACTAGTTTTAGTATATTTCTATTCAGGTGTTATAATAGTGCACCAGCTGCAGCTGATGTATGTAGTTTTGTGAAGAGATCTGATTGACAGACGATCATGTTCCTGTGTTCTTCCCATCTACTCAAAGGAGTATAATTTATCTTTTGCCAAAAGTAGCCCGAGAAACTCAATGCGCCAGCTACTAAGCATCTGAATTTTGCATAAAGGTCTCGGATTCGCTCTGTTGAGCCTTCGAGCAGAAATTCGAAATTCACGACAATGTGGTTCAAAAAATCATCTTTACAGATGAGGTCCATTTCCAAATTAGTGGCGGCTATATAAACAAGCAAAATTGCTTTGTTATTTGTATTTGTCCATTTTGCTTGCAAGACGAATATGAAGGGTCAGTCGTTCATAGACCTCCGTAGAGCTTAGACGTGTTCGGCTTTTGTTTGAGTAGTGATAATTACAAATAAAAAACAATAGAAACAATATTTGACATATTGGTCATAGGGCTCCAATTAGCCCAAGTGATAGTGTGCGCGGTTGACAAGCCAAGGTTGTGGGTTCGACTCCGGGCCTCCGCTAGTGTTTTTTTTTTTTTCTTTTTTCTTGCGCTTTATAAAATTAAAGAATTAAAAGTGAGTGAACAACATCACGTGATGGATTGTGAAAAGCGGTCCGCTAAGCCTATAGCGGGACCGGCTGACAAATCAGGTGAGGCATCAAGTGGTTCTAGCCAAACAGCAATCATGGCAGAACCCAAGACGAAGAGAAGGAGAAAGCTAAGGCCAAATTCCAAGTTGGTACAACGTCCTTCGCTTCCAAATTCTGCTGAAACGTTACCTGATGGAGTGAGGGAAGCATCAACAGCAGCAAATACATGTCCCAAGCTGAGAGATAACAGCTTCGCTTCTTTGGCTTCATCCGAATCTGAAGAGGAGGACGAGGAAATGGAGTCTATAAATAGTAGCATCAAAGTGCTGGAACAAAGAATACTAGCCATTAAAGAAAGGCAAATAGTAAGAAGGAAGAGGGAAAGCCAAGAGCAATCCCAACAACAACAGCACACGCAACTAGCTCAAAAGCAGACCCAACAACAACACCAAACAAATTCCATAAAACAAGTTCTTAAAGAACACCAACAACAACTTAAGAACCACCAGCAAAAACAACAAGAGCAGCCACAACAACGGCTACAGCAAAAACAGCAGCAGCCACAACAAAGACATCAGCATCAGAAACAACAACTGCAGCAAACAAAGCAACAGCAGCAGAAACAACAGCAGCAACAACAACAACAACAACATCAGCAGCAGCAGCAGCAGAAGAAGAAGGAGAAGGTGCCCCCTATCAACACCTACAAACTTGAGGTAAATGCAACCAAGGACCTGTGTAAGTTGGTCATTGGTAATAATTTTAACATTAAAAGATTGGGGAACGATCGCCATGCCATCCACTGTAATACAGTGGAGGGCTATGCGAAAGTGAAAGAGCTCCTAAAAGAAACGACGACGGAGCACTTCTCATTCACACCGAAGTGTGAAAAGCGGCAATCGATGCTGCTGAAGGGGTTGGAACCGTCTTCTGATCCTGAGGAGATCCTGGCACTGCTTAAAGAGAAGGAGTGCGAAGGACTCAAATTTGTGGGGGTAAAGCCATTTACCACAGCTAGAGCCAGACGGGAGAAACGGGGTCTGCCGTTCTTCCTGGTGCAGCTCAGTCCCGAAAGCCGTCTGGATAGTCTAAGGAGTATCAATGTCCTAGACTACCAGGTGGTTCACTGGGAAAAATTAAAAAGGAGCGAAGGCGTTATACAATGCATTCGCTGCCAGAGGTTCGGGCACGCCGCGTCGAACTGCCAAATGCAGCCTCGATGCGTGAAGTGCGCAAAGAACCACAGTTCCGAAGAGTGTGCTCTGGGTAGGGACGGAGCATCCGATAGGACGCAGCTCTCGTGCGTGTTATGTGGGAACGTGGGACACACCGCAAACTATCGGGGTTGTCCTAAGTTCGCCGACATTAAAAAAGCAAAACTCGCTCGGCAGCAGAAGGTGGAGGTCAAACGTTCACCTGTTAGGTTTCAAACACCAGCCGTCACGTCCCAAATTTCCTACGCCCAAATGGCGTCAGGTAGGGGGGCTACGGCACAGCAAGCGGCTGTTGCTTCTCCGGCGCCAATGCCGAGAACAACAGAAGCTGCACCTAACATGCTGGCCATCTTGCTCGCAATCCAAGGGCAGATGGCTCAGCTGCAACAGCAGGTGCAAGAACAGGCCAAGCGGGTGGACCAGATCTACGCACTGCTGCCGGGCCTAACGCAACACATGTCGTAATGGGTACGCACATGGTGGAGCAAACTTTGAAGGTCCTTGCGGTGAATGTTAATTCACTGATCAGGATCGAACGAAGAGCCGCGATGTTTAAATTGCTACAAGACCAAACTCCTGATGTGCTTTTCGCTAGCGAAACCAAGCTAACCGATAAGCACAAACTGGAGTACAATAATTATATTGTTAGAAGAAGAAACCGGCCCAGATCCAAACGTGGAGGCGGTGTCGCGATCTTCATTAAAGAAGGTATAAAATTTCACAGAGTGTACAAGAGAGTGTTGCGCAGGTTCCGGGTGTTGGAGGCAGTCGTCATTTACATCCCGCTCCGCAGTGGAAAGCGGCTGTACTTGGCCTCTGTTTATGCATCTGGGGCTTCACAATCCACCTTATTCATTACAGAGCTCGACACACTTTTTCGACTTCTGAGGCTGGAATCGGGGGAGAATTATTTTATAATCGGCGGGGACTTCAACGCTAGACACAGAGATTGGGGAAATAATTTGCCAAATACTAGAGGGAACCTACTACTCGATTGGTGGGGTCAGCACGATGCCATGTATAGACTCGGTCTTAAAGCGACGGATAACCCGTCGTTTCCCAGAGGCGGGTCTTATTTGGATCTATTACTGTACGACGAACGTATACGACTGACAGGTACGAATTTACAAACGCTTAACTGTCTGCGCACATTCGTGTATGACAGCGACCATTGCGGTTTTAGCACCGAAATCACAGTTCCCAACGAAATTGCGGAATTGGAGGAGTTTGTCCAAAGATACTCTTACAACTACAGTAAGACTCGATGGACACGCTTCTCCGCAACCTTGACAAGAGCACTCTCCTCGAACACGCTCCACCCACCGTCCAATAGGAATTTATCAAACGAGGAGATCGATAAGTACCTTAAACGAATGGACCAGACAATAAAACAAACTATGGACACTACAATACCGCGGTTTAAACAAACGACTAACGAAGATCTGTTCCGCAATCCTACTATTGACGCACTGCACCGACAGAAAAGTAGACTTCTGACAAGACTTAAAAACTTATACAGACAGTTTACAGATAGACAAGACCCAGAGATTAGGACACTGAAGTCGTCGATTAAAAATATTCAAATGTTAATCAAAGAGAATTACAGAATTGCTGTAAGTTTGTATTGGAACAACAAGGTACGGGCTGTAAACACCAGCAACCCGAATATGTTCCCGCAAATAAATAAACTATTTCGGAGAAAAAATCAAAACGACATTCAGTGTCTTAAAATAGCCCGGACAACAGACAACGAACGGTTACTAACAATAGCAGGCATTGATACTAATGAGGCCGCTGATGATGACGACTTCTTTGTGATCGAGGATCCACAGGAGAAGGTTGAGGCCATAGGGGCGACTTTCCAGGAAGTATACAAGGCCAATGATATCATTGGCCCTAATTATGACCTGGACAATCGCGTCTTGGTGCACAACTTCCTTATTCGAAATGAAGTAGAGAACTGGCGATCCGAGGGCTCTGGTTTCATCCGGTTCAGCGACGAAAATATGGCAAATAATGTCATTGCCAGAGAAGGTGAGCTACCCCCGTTCATTTCGAAGGAAGAACTCCATGAGATCTTCGACACAATCAGAAGTAAGAAATCAGTGGGGAATGATGGTATTCCGAACATCGTGCTTCGACATCTTCCTCTAGAAGCGGTGGACATTTATACCACCCTGTTTAATAATGCAATGAATAATGCACATTATCCAGCGCATTGGAAAACGGCGGTGGTTCAACCTATCCCCAAAAAGGGAAAGGATATATCCAATCCGGCGAATCTCCGGTCGATAAGTCTCCTTCCGAATATCAGTAAGGTTTTCGAAAAAGTAATCAATAGAGCTCTGACTAAGTGGGTTGAGGACAAACATATAGTTCCGGATAATCAATTCGGTTTCAAGGCAGGACATGCTATCTCACATGCCGCGTCTAAACTGGTGTCCGATATCCAATGGAATAAAGGCAAAAAACAGTGCACTGGTGCCTGCCTAGTTGACTTGGAGAAGGCTTTCGACACTGTATGGTTAGAAGGTCTTTTCTACAAGCTGGCTAGTCTGGGGATCAGTAAACCACTCTTGTACATTCTTTATAATATGCTAACCAACAGACAGTTCATCGTGAAAAATGGTGATGTGACTTCTGTTGGAATATTTCAAATTAAAAATGGTCTTCAGCAAGGCGCGGTCAATTCGCCGATCCTATTCAACATTTATACAAGCGACTTGATAGGTTCACTTCCCCATACTATTGCGTACGCAGACGACTTGATAGCGTACAGAACAGGTCCAAAAATCGAGGTCATTAATAGTCTCTTACAGCGTGACTTCGATAAGATAAGACGATTTTGCGATGACTGGAAGTTGAAAATCAACTTTCAGAAGTCGGAAACCATTCTCTTTAGGACACCGTTGTCTGGAGCCTCTAGGGATACCAGAAAAAATTGGCGAAAGTTCTCGATCATTGGACAACACGGACAGCCTCTTGCCTGTCGAAATGTAGTCAGATACCTTGGGATTTGGCTAGATCAGTTTCTGTATTTTAACAAAAATGTAGACGCTGCTCTATCCAGAGCTAAAGGCGCTTTTGCCCTCACAAAGAGACTGTTTTATAGCAGCCAACTCGATGCGAGGGTAAAGATAATCTGCTACATGGCCCTTATCAGGCCCATGCTGGTATTTGGGTGTCCCGTGTGGTTCAATGTACGAGCAAGCTTAATGGAAAAGATTCGGGTGTTTGAGAGGGCTTGTCTTAGGGCTTGTCTTCGCTTGTACAGAACACCAGAGTCGGAGTACAAAAAATTTTATCCCAATGAGGTCCTTTACAACAGGGCGAACCTAATACGAGTGGACAACTTCGTAATTAAGCTGACTCGAAGGCACATTGCAAGAGCAATGGCCTCGACGAATAACCTGATATCCGGGGCTTACTACCCCAATCACCTTTATCATGAGAGTGTGCGCTCTAACGGCTTCGTTCCACCGGAAGCATTCCTCTACCTTGATCAGATAGGGTTGATCCAGGGTAGATCAGCGGTCCCGTTAATCTTCCATGTCGCTCGGACAGCTGGGGACAGGCGACTCAACTACAACAGAGACGTCGCACACGGCAGTGTGGATCGTCTCAGGTTCAGTAGGGCGGTGGGGAATCGCGATAAGAGGGATTTCGTTCGGCAGCACCAGCATTTCTGGTGGTTGAATGATGGGGAAGATGTTTCGTCGTCGTTTCCGTCAATTTCGGACCAGCCTCACTAATGAGGCAGAGCTGACCAATCTATTTGCTCTGTAAATAGCGATGGCCAGCTTACATAGGTTTAGGTTAGCATTTAAGAAATATGTATATATTAGTATATACCTTTGTATATACTAATATATGTATATTATTGTGTATAATGTCTATGTGTTTATATGTGTGTATTGTGTATGTAGGTTAGCTAGACTAAGGTTTATTTTAAGTTAGATATTAAGTTTTTATAAAAATTAAAAAATAACGTCCATATGCTAAGTTTTTTATCAAAAAAATTTTTTTCTTAGCCTAAGTATAGAAAATAAGTAATCATAAATAAAATGTAAATTAAGTCGAAAGACATAGGTATAAGAATTTAGAGTAGCTTAGAGTGCCTGTGTAGGGCCAGTAAGTTAGTATAAGATTGTTTAGTAATTGTAAGCTAGCATTTAAGCATTTTCTGTTAGAATGTAAGAAGTAATGATAAGGAAAATAAAATGCATTTTACGAATATGAAGGAAACTTTACAGTTAAGAGAGAGTGCTACCGAGGCATGATAACTGAATTTTTATCGCCAGAAATTGAGGATTTGAACTTACGCGAACTACGCTTTTGTTTTAAGCACCTTGCACACAATGTGGGCGAAGGAAAGATTTGAAACAAGGAAAGAAAGGTACCGATGTACTTTGGTTTTGAATGTTCCTAGGTTATAATGATTTGGAACTAAAAAGGGATCGGCAGGGCATTTTATAAGTTCCTTGTTAAGCCTAGGAAATAATCAAGTGTATAGATGTCCATTCATATCGAGATGCGTGTTACGGTTGAAGTGGCGGAATTCTAGTGGTAATTTCGGTGGCGCACTGGTGGTTAATATAGCGATTGAACAAGGCATTACGTCCGTGTTCGAGGTTATCAATTGAGTGTGTAATATTGGCATCACTTACAAGGTGCATCAAACGGTTTTGAATCCTATCAAGCAAGTGCTAAGAAGTGTTAAGGACAATTGATTAGATGGCAACATTTAACTGATATATTGGGGTCAGATCAGAAGATTTGAAATATTTCTTACATCGTTTGAGGAATCCTAGACATTTGGTGACATCAAATATGTTATTTCGGTTTCGACGATGCAAGCGTTAAAAACGGGTAGTGGCTGCGTATTCAAATGACTTGCTTATGTTACTAATATCGGTTTAATGAGGTCTTATATACTCTGTTCTTCTCATTCTACAGCTGAAGAGTAGAGACGTTAGTCTGGAAGCAAATATGACATGCAGAGAGTACTGTCTTCAGGAATAAAGTACATTGGACTAGAAGATGAAGATTAAGAAGTGAATCGGAGGCTGAAGGGAACCTTGGGAAAAACCAGCATTTATTTAATGAATACCAGAGAAGAACCTGATGCCAAACTCTGTGAAATGCCTTGGAAATGTCAAGTACAACTATCTAGCTTTGAGCAGATGAATGTACGATTTTGTTCCACTTTTCGGTGAGGCATACCATCAAGTCACCAGTGAATGTTAAAGTGATTTGAGTTGGATGTCATTAAAGATCGATGCTGTGTGGACAATCCAGAGACGATTCAAGCACATAAAAACAATATTGGTCAACTAATTCGTGAAATAGGGGCCGAAACCATCGAAAAAAATTTGAAAAATTGGGCTGACATTATGGCGTATTGCCAAGTCAGCTGAGGTAGTCATTTGAATGAAATGATATTGTATTTCATAATTAGTCGAAAGGTTTCCTCTTTTCAGTAAATCTAAAATATTATTTAACAGGCTGGAAGTGGTTCACTGTACTTATTGAAAGCTCCTTTTGCTGAAATTTTTCAGTCTTTTATAGATAGAGAAATAAGTACTGAAGTATAAAAGTACGTGCAGCACACATAGCAGAAAGTTGTGGAAATCAAGGTCCTATATACAAGAACTTCCCTTATTCACTTAGCATATGACTAGTTAAGCTGAGTTACACATGTGTTGTTAAAAGCACCTTCAATGACGATGGAATTGCCCAGATCGTAGTCATTGTTGCTAAGTGCCGTTCTCATTGTGCTCACCCTATTTTAAAGCCCTGTTTCGTAGGCTCTTGTTGTAAGAATGTTGTATCCTCTTGGACAGGGATGCATTTCTAAAGTAGTTCCGTGCACATGAAGCTTGACGATTCTCTCGATACTAATTAAGGCAAAGGAAGTCAGACTGATATGTATTATAGTAACAATTTTTGGTTTTTGAAACAGCAGGAGGCCAGTAACGTAATTTTTTCGATATATACGACAATAAAATCAAAGAAATTGTGACGCCAAACATGCATTTAAAGATGAAAGAGCTTGCTACAGCTCAAATGTATCCGTTTGAAATTGTTTGGCTTTATGAAAAAGGCTAATATTTAAGTACCACGTGAGTTGGAAAAATTTTTCTGAAGAAAAGCATAAACGTCAGCGATCAACTCAACAAAACGGAAGAAATCTATTCTTGAAGTGTATGATCCCTGGTAAATAGATTATCTACAACAAAAATTTGGAATAAGCGTGATGAAGGCTCGGAAGCCAAGGAAACATTTACCAAACAAGGAAAGAAAAGGTCAAACAATCCACGAACTGCTTCAAAGACCAAAACCATTAAATCTAATGTCTACTTATAGCAGCTGCAGAAATTAAATAAAACCATCGCAGAAAACCATCCCGGGCTGATCTATCGTAAGGACTTACTGGTTCACCATGACAATGTAAGACTAAACAAAACTTTAGTCACTCGGCAAACATGTTTGCAATTAAGTTGGGATATAATGCCACACACACAGTATACACGATTTGAAATGCATGAGTTTTTTCCAAGACTGGCCGTTGTGCGAATATTTTGCCGATGGTAGACTTTCATGGCCTAAAAGTAAAGGATATTGACTAATGGCCTTAGGCATTAACTGAATACGGCAGATAAGATTTTATGGTCGATGTTAAGAAGACTGATGCCTCTATTGTCGGTCAAACAATGCTGAGGACTCATGGTTTATGCTCCTTAGCAAGTCATCGCCTGCCGCTTAGAAGAAGTCGACAGGCAAGTCGTTTGCTCCAGCAGCATTGATAGATTTTAGCATATCTTCCCTTCATCTAGCCACGGGTGATAGTGGTAGTAGTAAACTGGATTCCAAATCGGAAGGTCCGGTATTCAAATCCGATTCCAACAAAAATCAAAAAATAAAAAAAATATTGGTCTCCATCGTCCAAGTTGATAGGTTCATTCTGTCCAACAGCGGTATTTGGTGTGTTATCGCCGTTATATACTACTGGAATACTATTTCCAAAACCTCATCATAGACTACGACCCCATTCCGACGTTTTCTTGTTCTCCTCTACAGGCCTCTGCTAAAAGTTGTGGTTCCGTGGCATGTGTTTTTTACTCTTTGGTAAAACTTCCGAATCTCATTCCTGGAGTAGCATCTCTTAATTCCCCTCACTGAGAAGACGGTGTGCATTCCTATGCATTTTGTCCAGAAATTCCAGTGGCATCCCTGATGGGTTGGTGCTGGCGACAGAGAACATATTAAGATGTTAAGGGAGACTTGATCGGAAAATGATTTGGCGAATTCTTGCGATTGTAGCTGTCCGACGACGAAATTTCTCAGAGCATAAGCTTGTCTTTACTATGTTTGTGATATCCCCGGTGTACCTTGGTTACAACAAAATAATGGCCCGGGTCGACGTTGGCACGTCGATACGTTCGGACATTCATAATACTGCAGTGTTTTCGGTGATCGATCGTAATGTGGTCAATCTGGCTGACTGTTCATTGTCATGTTCATTGGTAAGAAGTTCTCCAAGTCCCCTTGTGAATATCGAGATGTGAGAGCCACGTGCTAGTTACAACAATCTTTCGCCCTGTCACAAAGGCAGTTAGCCTGAATTCGTTATAGGAGGTAATGCCGAGCAGGCTTTACCTTTCGACAGACCTACCAAAGATGCCTACTCTTCCTGGCTTTGCATTTAAATTGTAATTCCATAGCTAGCGCATTGATCGTAGGTCTTGTTCAAGAGCTCGTTTTAGTGTTGTCATCTTTCCCCTCTGGGGCATGAACGCATATTGGGCTAATGTTGGAAAAGTAAGCCAAGATACGAATTTTGACGAGGCAGTCCCGATGTCGAAAACTCAAGACTTCATGCTTAAGTTTGCCTGTAACACAACATATGCATTCAATTAGGCGTTATTTTTGCCGTCGATAACGAAAGCCATAGTAGATGTCGCAGTTTTTCATCCTCGTTTTGTCCAGCGCATCCAATCGCACTCCCTGAATGGCGATTATATCTGCTTTGCAGAAGCCCAGGATCTTTCCTAGATTTGTTCGACGGCACGTTATCTATTACGTGGTTTTACCTGGAATGCAGCTTGACCTTCACAATTTTCTTTTGTTAAGTGGAAAAGATGATATCCGCCAAGTGGCTGCCGCCAGTGTTGATACACATTTGTGTCCGTTTTATTGCATTTTCCATTACTTTCCGCAAGATTTCTGGTAATAACTGCTCGCATTCTTGTTGAATATTCTCCTTAAGGGGTGCGATTGTCTGAGGCTTGTTGGCATAAACCCCCGACTTCAAGTAACCCCAAAGAAAGAAGTTTGGGATGGTTAAATCGGGCGATCTTGCTGGGCATGCCAAATCGCCAAAACGGGAAATTACGCGACCAGGAAACGCTTCCTTCACAATATCCACTGTGACTTGTGCTGTGTGTGCGGCTGCACCATCTTGTTGAAACCACATGTTCACCAAGCCCCGCTCATACAATTCCGGCAGTAAGAAGTCGTTTATCATGGCTCTGAAGCATTCGCCCGTAACAGTGACGGTATTGCCGATGGCGTCCTCGAAAAAATACGGCCCAATCACTCCTCCCGCGTGAAGGCCGCACCACACAGTGGCTTTGAGTGGATGTAATGACTCTTTGTGCATCACACGCGCATTTTCAGTGAAGAACTTTTTGGCGTGACCGCTTAGGTGGAAATGCGTTTCGGCGCTCATAAAGATTGAGGATGGCTTGACAATAATTCACACGCGACTGAAGGTCAGGAGGCATTAACTGATGCTATGTTTGCACTTTGTACGGGAACATGTGTAAGTTTTTCACTTAAATTCGCTCTAGGGTCCGTCTGATGTCCAATTGCGTGGCCCGAAGTGTGGTTAATGTTTTTTCGTTCTCAGCGACATCGGCAGCCACAGCCGCGATATTCTCGGCCGAACGATCAGTCCGGTAGCGGCCACGCCCTGCATGATCTCCTGTGGTTCCAGTCTGTTCGAGTCAAGTAGCTAAGCGTCGGAATGTTTGCCCAGTTGGCGCGACACGATTAGGAAATCGACGTCGAAATTCACGCTGCACTAACACCACCGACTGATTATTGGTCGAAAAAAAATTTACAAATTATTCCACGCTCTAACGGAGTATAGCGCTCCATTACCTGTCTGTTTGTTTACTGCAGCTGTCTAGTTCACAAATGACAAATATGATTAACGTACGGACAGGATGATTAATTTTGCCCCACCTTGTACCTAAAACTTCTTCAAATGATTTCAATTAAGCCCTTAAATTCTACTTCAAATACATATGAATCCCGACCTGAAACCTGCACATCCAACAAAAGGGGGCTATTCAAATTAAACTCGGATTACAGGCACCATTTAACAGTGCAACATAAGGCGAACCCGAAAAACGAATGTCTCAAATGAAGCGCAAAATTTTAATTTCACACATGAGTCGAGTATCCTTCTAAGAGTACTCACATATTTGTATGAATATGCTTGCTTCAGCCCCTTCCTTAGCATAGTCCAATATTCCTTCCGCAGTCCTTACAAATACCACAAAACAATAAAGTGCACTAATTCCACGTGAATAAAGTTATCATAGTCCTGTGAGTATTTGAATAGGAAACCTCAGGAGGTCCTTGTGTCATTTTCCAATTGCAGAAGTGTTACCATATTTCCCCACAAATTTTTCAGATACAGGTAAGTAAAAGTTGAAAGGAAATTTGCTTGCCAACTTTTACCCCAAACCATGTCATTTACCACCTGTCGGTTGAATGTGTATAAGTGTGTATGTTAACACATGTACGTCGCATGTGTGACAAAAATAGGACAAAGTTTTAATTGTTTTTTTTGTTGTGTTTTTTGTGTTTTCTTTCGTTTGCTTTTGTAACTCAATTACTTTGTTGGTACTTCAGATACTTGTTTGTAATGAGTAATTGGAAGGAAAAACTTTCCACATTGGGCACACGTACTTTCCGTCCTTGATGAGGCAATTTGTTATGCGAAAGAAAGATTTTCCAGCTCTCAAATCATCACCTTGGGCTAGGGCTTCATTTTTCTAAATGAGTTGCTTTTGTTGTTGTTGTTGGCAGTTAACTAAGGTGGCAGATACCCTATTGGATGGGAGATGGACTTAACCATTATGACTTTGGTCGTTATATTGATTGGAGCAAATCACAGTTACCTAGTTTGGCTATGGTTGGGGCGGGTTTAAGAAATATTAGGGCAAACAAAGTTTAATGGAATGTGAAAGTGTTCTAAGAGGGATACAAATACGAGTATCGCCACAAAAAAGGACACCACGGAATGTTGGTGTGAAATCTTAACAAAGTAATGGTGGTCTTAGTTTTCGGTTTCAAGGTGATGAGGGTGATGTGCCAATAATGATAATGATGATGACATAACCTGGGATTTTTGGAAAGATACATGAGCTCATGGAAGGGGATAATTTTTCTTTCAGCTTAATCTGGGGAATCTGGTATCCGAATGAAATATTTGGGCTGGTTGGATTGATTGATTTTTCAACAAAATAAAGGGTAACTTAGTCTTTAATTGCGAATGGCTCATAGCTTCATTTGATGCTATGCGATAGTACTACGATTTGTAAAGAGATCGATTAGAACTTCAGAGATATTAACGATACTAGGTGACCTCTCATCACGGACGGGTTAGCACCATTCAAGAGTATACTGCAGCAGAACTCTTATGCCACCATAATTTGCCTAGTTGCAACTATGAACCATGTATAAATGCAAGCTATGAAATCTTTAATTTTTTTGTGAGCAGAGCACTCAGACTAAAGACTTGCCCATTCTACTCATTGTTAGCTCCTTCTAATGGAATCTTTTCGTAGAAGGATGAGTAAGCGTTTCAGTTATAAAGTGCCTACAGTACCGGCACCCACTACGTCAACGTCGAGTTCCTGCAGCCTAATACGAATGTCAGCCGGATATTCACAAATATAGTGCTCTGCGATGTCACCACTTTTATTGCAAGCGTCGCAGGATGGTGTATCACTTATGCCCATGACTTTAAAGTTCTAAGTAAGATTGTAATGCCCAGTTACAATATCAGCAAGGAACCGGCACCGGCTGTGGGACATCAGAAAGGCCGCCTACTTCTTAAATACGTCGGAAAATATTCGAATATTTGCCTACAATCTAGAAAATCACGTCATCTGCTGTTGTGCTTGTATGAAATCAAGTCGCAGGAAGACTTAACTCTCCTCAGAGCCTTTCCTGTCAAGTTTGCTGGGAATTTAATTACCTGTGATCCAATTGCGACCTGGGACACAGAAACGTCTCAGTGAATTTAGCCTTCCGACAGCGTTCAGTGAAGCTTTGCTTTCTCGAACTGGCTAAGAAGTAGTGATAGAGTTCAGCAAGACCAAGCGAGCAGCCACCGATTGTTCAGAATATAGTTGACTTGTGTGGAATTTTGCATAATGCTTTTGGGAAGACAGAAGGCAACCACTTTCTTCCTCCAAAAAGGCAATAGCGCCTGTAAATCGGTTTTTGGGGCTATCCATGAGGATCCTACTACATTCCTTTCCTAGCTTAGATTCAGGCCGAAACCAGTCTAGAGCACAATTAAAGCCGATTTTGTAATATTTCTGCAGAAGGAGTTACAGTGTTTTCGCGTCAGATGGCAAGTCCATAGGACTAGAGTCAAAGAGAACCGGAACGCAGAATTATCAAAGAATCAGCGCATGTTCAAAGACAACTTCTTTTTAGACGGAAGACGGCCTGCAAGACATGAATATTAAGGGGACGAAGATTCATCAATGCATCTTGAGCGGAACCAGGAGTGGTGGGAAAAGCCTTATATAGCCAAAACAGACCATCTTTGGAGTCTGGTAAAAGCAACGTATATCTTTCCGACAGTTTCTTTGCACTTCCAAAAGGCCGATAGCGCTTTAGAGGCTTTTAGCGTACATAGACATAGAAATGGGTTATCCAGAGTGACACCCAAAAACTTAGCTTTGGGGAGAGTTGAATTGTGATGCTTTTAAGGACTAGATGATTCAGACCAGACAGCTTCCTTCTTCTCGTAAAGAGGACAACCTCAATTTAGAGAGGATTAACTCAAAGCTCATTTCCAGTACACTTATCGTCGATCACAGCTAGGGCTAGGTGTGATAAGACGATATATGTAGTACCATTCATAGTGCATACGAGTACTTTCATCTGACAATATTTTACAGATGAGTTGGTGTATGCTCCTTACCAAGTCATCGCCTACCGCTTTGAAGAGCTCGGCAGTCAGGCCGTTCACTCCAGCAGCTTTGTTGGACTTCAGCTTACATATAGGTAACTTCTACATCGTCCAAGTCGTCATCGCCGTTATACGGTCTACAGAAATGGTCTTTCCAAATCCTCAGCATTGACTGCGACTCAACTACGATGTTTCCTTGTTCGTCTCACAGGCTTCTGTTCGGGGTTTGCGTCTGTGGCATGTTTTTTCCTTTAATAGAACTTCCGAATCTAGTTCTTCGACCTCAAACTACTTATGCTCTGGATACCGTTTTCTTCTTGAGAAGCTGGTATTCGTTTCCTCCTTTCTGCTCATAATCAGCTCTTGTCCTTCTATGCAGCCCTTCTTCTTAATTTGTTAGCAAAAGTAGATGCTTCCGTTTCGGAACTTTTTTATTTTTTTCCGTGGCCGAGCAGTTACCCGGGATGAACATTGATCAGTACCCGACGGTTACCTCGTGAAGGCATTATGAGCACAATTGATGTGTTCAAGATAGGTGCAACACTGGATATCGCCAAGTTGACTTCTCTCAGTGCCTAGCCTATTTCTACAGCACCCAACCGTCAGTATTTTCGTGTGTTCGAGTATTTTCGAGCCACGTTCCATATTCCTCTTCATAAGTCTAGCCACCAAACGCGTGTTAGGTATTCGTAGATGCGGTTGCACAAGGGGAATTTACCCATCTCACCAAAACCACTACCGAAATTCCCTTCTACGGCTATGTTAGAATTTTGTTGAATTTTTTTTCCTAACCCCCCAGTATCCGTTCCGTATTCATGCTGCGCTCAGTTTCTATTTTTGAATTTTTTTCTTATTCTTCGTTTGCTCGTTTTTTTGAAGGATTATGCACAACATACTGTTGAACTTCAAGTTGATGGAGCTGGTAACTTAGATAAATGGTATTACTCACTACTCAACACTTGCCACAATTATCAGCTTAGGCGATTGACAGTACTTATAAGTTAAGCTATGTTAAGTTATGTTCCGTCTTCTTTGGGTAGGGGGCTATGATTCGGGGATTTTAGAGACTGCAGTACTACTGTCCTTTCTCTTGATATCACCAAGACAAATAAGGAGTCATTGGCTTCGATTATCCTACATGATGTCCTACATTCTCTTTTCTTATTTTCAAAAGTAAATATCCGGCGAAGAATTATAATTTGGAATGAGTCCACGATCAGCCTGTGTTCAATTCGTGCACGACTTGGAACAAAACTCTGATTTCAAAACACTGCCACTGTCCTTTGTAATGGAAGCTTTGGACAAATTTATTTTGCCAAATCATCAACTGAAACCGTATTTTTTACCGAGAATTGAACAGTATAAGTATACTTTTAGTATTTACGGTCTGACGTTGTTGAGTTAAAATTGGAGGAGATTTTCCATCGCCACGTTCCGCTAAGACGCAGGACAATTAAAAGTTGTTCTCCTGAAAGCGTTATGAGCTCCATGTGCTCTATGACATCTATCGCTCTGTTCCCAAATTGGTTGTACTACGAGTTTTATGACAATTATTTAAATCCTAACATTCAAACTGGAAAAGATCTTTGGCAAAAGTTAGGCAATGGTAAGCAAAGATCAGGTGCACTGACAGATGTAGATTGCAATGTCTTCAACTCGCAGTTTGAATCTGTCGCTACCCTGCTATCCGAAAATTATCATTTTCCTGGGATTTTGGCGCATTCTAGCACAGTAAATAGCATCGCTCGTTTAAAAGATAAAGACGTCATAGCAGCCCTGCTTTCTTTATTGGATCGGCTGCAAGAGTACCACAAGATTCCAACCTAGGGCCGTTATTGTTCTTGCTTTATGTAAATTAGATCCCTCAGCTCGTGAAACATTGCTGTGTGAAGACGACGGCCAACTTTATCTTTGCTTTCCGTTAGACAGAACAAGTTGTGCTATAGAAAACAAAAACGAAGGCAAAAATTATTCGGCTGTGGGCACTAAAGCACTACTTGTCACTTAATCCAGCGAAATCGAAAATTCTATGTATTTATAAACAGAGAACTGAACGCTTCCCCGCCCATTAAATTGGGGAAATCTTCAACAGAACGCATACGGCAAGAAACTTGGGGATAGTATTCAGTGATACCCTATCATGGACCGATCATGCAACTGTCACAATCGGAAAAGTCTATAATGGTCTCCGTTTGTTATGGCTTACCCAAAGCTCTGTCCCTGTTAAAACCAAGATACTACTTGTCAAGACGCTACTCTTGCCTATATTATTTTATCGGTGTGAAGTCCTCTGTAAGGTTGACTTCAATACTCAACGAAAGTTGGCAAGGTATGTCAGATAATAAATTTCAGTTTTGATAATCTTATTAAGTTCAGGTCATTAACACTACTGGAGTAATGGAATAATGCACTCAACAACTTAAGTATTTATACAGCAGACTAAATTTTGCCACCTCACAAAGAACAGCTGTTCAGATTCAAAGAACTTCTTTTGGAACTGAAACTGCGAAGACCAATATTGATTCCATCTGGTTTAATGCCATAGACTGCATTGTACAGAATTTAAGATTACAACAGCTATTTGCGGTGACAATTTGAAAATTTGTATTTTGATGGACTATGCAATGCTTGATTTTCCTGGAACTAGAAAGCCCTGAACCCACAATATTTGACTCGGTAAAGCGTTAAGGGCGGCTACTCGAACTTAATGGGGTGTAACGTCGATTGAAGTTGTCCCTTGCAGTTCAATATTTCGTCGTATTTAGTGTAAACGATTGGGGCGTTTGTGGCAGTTCAAAACAGAAATGGTTCAGTTTTTATAATATATCCTTACTAAGATGGAGCTACTGGTCAAAATAGATCCGGGCGTCAACCAGTAGATCTCATTTGCTCTATATCTTCGGCCGCTTACTTGCAGTTGCACATTTTAGCCAACTCATTCGAGTGATACATATTATTGTCTCTATACCTTAGACCAGTACTAAAACGAAAATGGTTTTAATGGAGTCTGTTCAGTGTATCTTGTAGGTCCTGAGTACTCAGCTGCCTACTTATTTATATTGATTTTTGAACAATGAAAATACTGCGAATTTCTGCCGCTTTCTATTGACGGCACATTTTCCCTGCTTTTATTTCAAAAGTGGGAAGAGGACCAGTAACAGTTTGCTGGTTATTAGCACTGATATTAATGTGCCACAGCTCTTATACAAGAAGTTGACCAGAAGATGACTTGCAAGTTTCGCTCAAATTTCACAAACACAATGCCTCACCTTGTCTCAACCTTTTTCGACATCAAAGGTCTGGATGGAATAACTTACTACTGTGACGGCTCTGAAAACTAAACATGGTTCTATGTGGCTCGATTTAATAGATGCTGTCATATGATATGCTTCCCTTAAATCGATTAAGAGTGTCGATCTAGACTTCATACGTATTCTCTAGGAACTACCACAATACCACGAGCAAATATTTGGCCAACAAAGGTTTTCAGGTTATCTGAAAATACGGTAGTCAAGATCTTTTAAGCGAGGTTAAGAAGACCGATCCCGCTTTAGGTCTGAGCATCATAGCCGCAGCAGTTTAAACTTCCTTGCTATGAATCAGGCAAATGGCTCTGAGGTTCCATTCCATAAATACACTTTACTCGGACACAATCTAAGAAATAAGTTAGCGTGTGCCTGCTTTCAAGTTATGCCCGGCTACGTTAGGTAGCTTAGCTTGGCAGGTAGACTTCTAGGTCAGAGTGGGCCAAAAGTCCCTTAACGGAATAAAAAACCAATGAAATGAATTATAAATAAGAGTTTATTCGTGGACATATTTTACATCACATGTGAAAATCTTTGTCGGTTAAGAGGTCACTATTAGAATTCATAAGGTCAAAGGTTCACAGTGCTGGACAATGTATGAAGCGTTTAAAAACAAAATTACGGCAGCGCAAATGAAAATGTTAAGAATGTCTAGTGGAGTCACTAAACGCGATTGCATTAGATCTACGAGTATAAGAGGAAGTCTACATATAAAGAATTCGGTAATCGAACAGCTTGAGGCGAATAGAATAAGCTGGTATTGCCACGTTCAAAGAAGATCTGCGGAAAATTCGGTTAAAAAGGCACTAGCAACTACGATCACTCCAACTGTAAGAAAACGAGGTCGGAAAAAGAATTCCTGGACTTCTCAGATGTCGAATGCGCAACAACGTCTGGGGCTAACCACTGAAGCGATCCAGGACCGAGCATTATGTAGTTCTGCGGTCTGCGACATTAGCCAACCCCATAAGCGGAGCAGCAGCGATGCAGTAAAAATGGGAAACTCGTTACGCATAAGTTCGTATAAGGAGGAAAAGGGTTAATAAAAGGATAAGAAGAAGAAAAAGAAGGTCAAAGGCTCTTTAGATAGCATTTTTCATGACTTAACGAAGTGTTGCCGGTGGTATTTGTGAAATTTGTGTGAGAATGTTTAGTTTCAGCTCCTCCATAGTCTGTGGTTTGGTAATGTAAGCCTAAATGGCCGTTTTTGGAGATAATGCGGTTTAGAAATTGTTCTCGCAATAAGTTTGTTGTCTCCCAAGCGGTGTGAGCGGTTGCACAGTCTTGCTGGAACCAGATGTGCTCAACATTGTTGTCCGCAATTTCGCTTGAAATATGTGCCTCGTCCGTCGTCATAAAATTTCCCAAAAATTCTTCGACAGGTATACAGTACTCTTTTCTGTGGTTCATCAGGATTGAGCTGTTTGACCAACTTAATTTTGTAAGGGTACGCGGTATACCCAACTGTTTTAAAGTGGTCATGTCGATGTTCCAGTCCCAGCTACAACACTTTCACAACCGACCTGGATGTTGTCGCCAGATCGTCCACAACAAGGTCTGCTCGTACGTCTCACATCTTCAATTTTCTCATACATATCTCTTTACATCGCTCGATGTGGCCGAGCCAATGTTATCGACGTGTTTTGGCTTTTCTTCCCCTCCGTTCGCCCTCTTCCCACACAGGACCAAAAATCCATCGAAGTATTTTTCTTTCGAAGGAACCCAGTATCAGCTCTCCCTTCTTGCTTACCGTCCAGCACTCGGTGCAATAAAGCAGAACTGGCATGATAATGGTTTTGTTGAGCACACATTTCGTCCTTCAAGTTAGGAGTTTCGAACCCAATTGTTTGGCCAAGTCGAAGTAGCAGCGGTTTCCTAGGGTAATTCTTCGCCGGAACTCCACTAGGGTGTCATTCGTGAAGTTCATGTTTACTCCGAGGTAAATAAACTCCTTAACTACGAGTACCTCGAAATTATTGCTATCAATAGTGGCGTTTTGTCCTCGGCGGTAGACATATGATTGATTTTTTGTTGAAGCTGCGTAAGCCCTCTTCTTTCTACGCAGGATATTCTTTTCCTCCCTTCTCCTGGCTCGATTTTCTTCTCTCTCTGCCCTTGCTTTGCACTGCAGTGTTTTCTTGTGTGCATCTTCTGTCACCTTTTTTCTGTACAGCATTTATCATCATACCGCGGCCTCTTTCTCTGGGGTGGCTGGTACCCTACAGTGGTTTCAGCTACCTCCTTGATGATGTCGCGATACTGGCACGACTGATTGTTAGCGTTTGTGGTAGGTGAGTGCACAGAAGAGAATCTCATAGTCAGGCGCTCCCTGTAGACGCTGGCTACTCCAGGTGTGCTAGGGCGTCCAACGTCGAATTTCTTCTTCTGGGCGGTTTGTAACTTCTTCTCGTTGGACAGTCGTGGTCTGAATTTAGCCGACGTTTGCCCTTCGGAATGTGTGCACGTCGAGGATGTTGGATGCGTGTCTCGTATCGATTAGCACATGGTCGATTTGGTTGGCGGTTCGTCTGGTTGGCCATCTGGAGAGCGCCAGGTTGCCGTGTGGACTGTGGATCCTTAGCCTTGGAAACCTAGTGCTACTTATCACCGTATTACGAGCTGCTGCAAAATCGATTAGTCGGTAGCTGTTGTCTGTTGTCGTTTCGTGGATTCTGTTCTTACCAACTAACCCGCCAAAGATGTTTTCCTTTCCGACTTTAGCATTGAAGTCCCCCAATACAACTTTTACATCGTACTCCGGACAGGCTCCTTAGGCTCCATCCAGGAGGTCATAGAATTCCTCCTTGATGGAATCTTTAGCCTCGTCGGTAGGGACGTGTGCACATATTAGGCTTATATTTTGAAAAGTAGCTTTGATGTGGATCACAGAAAGGCGATCACTTATCGGTTTGAAGTCAATGACTTTTGTCCTATGCCGATTTCCCACGACGAATCCACATCTTAATACATGCAGTCTTTTGTTGCAGCTGTAATAAATGTCGCAATTTTTTCTTTTCATAATACTTGATCCTATCCAATCCATCGTATCTCCTGGTTCCGTAGGGCCAGATATTTTTTCACCTAAGTTTGCTCGAAAAGTAGTTTTTAATATATCATGCCTGCACTCTTTAGTAAATCAGTTTTTTTTGTGCGGGTGGTAGGATAAAGCTCTGTACAACAACTATAGTCACAGATCTTTAGCATGTGGAATAGCTGGCCTAGTCCTTGTTGGATCTTCAACAGCCATTGACATACCTTAGCTGCATCTACCTGTTGATCTAAGTTTATATTGATCAATCGGAATGTACCTACATCTACTCGTATAATGTTGAAGTAGTGCCCTGCGTCGATGGTAATATGATCAGTTTAGAAGGCTTTTTTATGATAAGGTGTCCGTTATGTCTCTTTGTGAAATGGGCAAACTGTATCCATAGGACAGGGCGGTGTTATTTCACCTAGCACTAAAGTCTTTTGAGTCCATTTCCAGAAGTCCTACTTTTTTAGTAGACGTTGTCATGTTAAAATCACCTTCAGCCTTATAGTCAGACTAACGACTTTGCGCATAAAAATATTGTTTTGTTGGATCCTGTTGGGACGAGCATATCATCTTAGAGTTGATATATTTAGCTTGGAACCCTAGATGTGTGTACCTTAAAGGCCTATTATGATGATAATTGAATTAAAAGGATTATTTGGTATCTCGAGGGATTGATTATGGCAATACTCTGATCCTTAAGGCTCATTTCATCAATATTTTGTACCATAAAAGTGCACCATAAACGGACTTTATCTACCACACAAGTTAATGGGGACCAAAAAGTTGATTATAAAGGCTACGTGCAGACTAAGACACACCAGCTGAGCTAGAACTTATCTAATTCTTTTAATAATTTTCTCAGAAACTGACCATGGTATACCTATGCTTGTAAGTTTAGTGATGAGATAGATTTTAGAATGAAACAGTTTAAGTAATATTACTGATTTCTTGACAAAATTTAAGCTCTTGTGTCTGGCATTTATTTAAAAAAAACGTCAACAAAGTCTAGCCAATGTCAGCTATTTTTATCATGATATTATAGCCATCAAAAAATTTTTTGGAAATTTCTATTTATTTTTATTTTTAATTCAAAAATTTATAACTCAATTTGCAGCATATTTTAGGAGCAAAAAACCCAATCTTTGCCTTTAAATTGGAGTCTAAATTCGGAAATTTTGTTAAGAATTCCATAGACAAACCTCCCTCAACTCGAACTTTCCATAGAAATTTGTAATGTTTGTCTCGTCTTTTCCAAGGAAAACTCAACATCCCATTGAATATCAAGAACATCACCCATAACAATGTGTTCACTACGTAAAGCGAAAAGAAAACCAAAAAAAAAATACAAAATACAAAACGAACACCCCAAAAACAACAAGGATAAATGAAAATAGAAGCAAAAATAGAAATAAGAATTCTATCGGTGTTCTCTCGCACAAAAGGACACTACTCATCAAAGAAGAACGAACCAAAATAACAAGCGACTTTACCCTCTACTCCACTATACACCAAAGACGACAAAAATGAGAAAACAGACAAAAAAAAAAAAAAAAAAATCAAAGTCACGTACTACAGCCAGGATCCGACATATTCCTTTTGTTCTTCCTCTTGAATTGGAGCATTTCACGTCTTGAATATGAAATAGCAGCCGCACACAATATCGAAAAGAAAAATCGGTTAAGGTAACATAGTGAGATTACATTTTCTACCGCACCTCACTACACGTATACCTGCAACATTTCCATCATACCCTGCCTTCAAGGCTTCTGAGCCCTTAGAGCTTTCACATTAAAACAAAGTGAAAATCCTTTTTGTCGAAATTTTTCATCATCTCCGATGTAAGGATATCCGTGCATATGAAGTTTGGTTACTTATGCTTAAGTTTGAACAAACGTCTACCCATGCCAGTATGACCAGGCTAAAAGGTGAGATGTTTGAACATTAGCCTTTACCATATGATGGCCATAAAAAGAAGGCACAACTTGATAAGCAAAACCACTACTAAGATTCTGATTGAAAAGTGTGTAATCCTGAGTGTCTGTGTAAAGATTCCTTTCGTCTTTGTCAGAGTTAATTCAACTGGAAGTATTGCCGAAAGACTTTTGAATTTGGCTGCCTCAAGAAGGCATTTTTCGTCGACTAGGTCTCATCAAGCTTCTTCGATCAGTATTCACCTCTGCTCTTCACTCGATAACCTAAGTTGGAAACACCAATCATAATCAAATCATACACCAAGGTGAAAGACGTTACATCCTGACAGTTCCATCAATACATTGTGAAAAGAGTACCCTTTTGGAGCAAAGATTCATAACAGACTTAGCCAACACAGCCGCTTGAAGTCTATGCGCAATGACAGGCAGATTAGACAAAGAATTGTCTTCTCAAAAACTTTCTCCTTCGTCCATAATTCGGAACTACACAGGACGGGAAAAATGTTGAGAGAGGACCTCAGTTTTTTACTATCTTTTGGGCCCCTAATATATCTATTGGCAAGATAAATTTTATGAGATCGTTGGTCAGAGTTTTCTTGAATATTCAGACGACCTCCCAATGTTCAGGCCGCGAACTTAAATTCAAAGAAGACAGTATACGAGTCATTCGTGACTGTTCTGTCGAAAGCAGCCTCATAATTTGTATTTGTGATCTTTCACTTAGGACTTAGGGCAAAGTTAATATTCGTTGGTTGATGAACCTTCAGTATTTTACCTTACACGCTAAACATAATATTTTATGCGATACTCGGAAAACTTGTCCCTCTGTAGTTATCACACTTTAAAGGATAACCTCGTTTTCGTACTGGTCATAGCACACTGAAATACAAGTCACTTTGTATGCTCTCTTCGAACCATGATAAACCAATGAGCGTTCACATGCGCGGTTATAGCTGCTTGGGTTCTATGTTGAATTTTTGATCTGTCAATAGATCCTCCGAACTTGCGGCTTTGTAGTTTTTCAGCCGGTAAATTTTGTTGAAGTCGAGTTGTGACACATCAACTACATCATCTGCTACGACATGGACTTGATCATCTTATCCATAGTGTTTCCTCCACAAAGTCAGCATTCTCTAGAGATCTATTATTTAAAAACCGATTTCAAACCATAAGAGACGGGTCTTAACTGCTACATGAATTTTCGTTGCTACCATCATCGGACTTTCTTTTCTCAAGAGTCTTGAGTCCGAAAAGCAACTTCTCGCTACTAATCAGCTCCTAAATGTTGTGCAAAAATATGGTGACACTCTTCATCATACCACTAAATGGCTTCTAACGCTAATCAGCTTTTCGACAGCAGTGTACGGTTATAGTATCCTTCGCGAATGTTCTCGTACTACAATCGGACCAAGGGGGAGCTTTGTTAAAGAAAGGAGAGTGCGATAGGAATGTGTCTCGTTACGCCACCTCAGCTTAAAATTACCCTAATTTGAAATTTTGCATCAGTGCCGATGGATGTACAATAGAAGGGCTCTTAAGAAACTCTACGAATAGACTGTGCATCAATAATGTTTACCCATAATCGGTCTATCCATTTTCGGTGGAAGCAATCGGAGACTTTGCCCACCGACTCTAAATAAAAATTCGCCAAATTGTCCTAATTTTATTTTCAAGTACTCTTCATAGTACTTAGGTTGAACTTAAGGTGGGGAGCGAAGCTTAGGTCCTTATATAAAAAAACCAAAGTGCTTTCTTATCCGAATCTGCTATGTTTCCTGTCTTCATCCGAACCTCACTAAAGTTAGGTCCGCGCACAAAAGCGCAAGCTTTGTTTGAAAATTTATTTTAAGCCTAATGCCTATCGGTATCCAGATACCCGGCCTGGTCTTACTCCGTCCAGCCTGCAAAAATTATTTGACCATCTCGCGAGAGGTCTTGACTATGTAAGAAATGAGCTAGGTGTATAGCAGTACCTTGATCGCGGCCTGACTATCGATGTAGATGGCGATAACTCTAAAAAATATCGAACTCATTATCATTGCTTGTATGCCCACGTCGGAAGGACACTTTCAGTTAAAGCCCTGCGCAGGAGATGGAACAACTCGTTTCTTTCGCTGTTTTGAATTTTTTGCACTATAGATGGATGTAGACAACAATTTTGTTTGGCTATGTCAAGATTGTTCTATGTCCAATGCTGCGACCCTTGAAGAAGCATAATTAGGTAAATCGAAGCGCAATGTTGCCAGCTAGTTGTCTCATCTATAAGTTAGGGTATTTTCAATCGAACTAGTGCGAACTATGTAAGTAAGGCTTTCGTCGCCACGTTATATAGCCAGTCTCAAGTCTTTCCTACAGGACTCTTGCAGAAAATATAATGAACCTTAATAATCTTGCTCGTACATTTAAGAACATAAATCAAAAAAAAAAAACACTGTGGCGCTGGCAGCCCGGTATGGGCCATGGCCTAGCTTCTTGGCACTCATTTGTGTTGCTCATGTTGTCATTTCTGTCACGTCTGAGCGGGGTCTACGGTTTATCGCCGAGTCCGAACGGCACTCTTCAGAAGTTTTTTCGTAGGCAATTTTTACTTTCGGGAGTTTGCCATTGCCCGCCGAAAGGGTGATGGCGATTTGAAAAATTGTTGGTGACCCAGCCAGGAATCGATCTCAGACTCTCTGCGTGATAGTCCAATGAGTGAGCGCCATCACCATCGCCATCGTAACATGAAATGGAAGTCGCAAATTCCGAATGACAAGCCAGTGAACCGACCAAAATATGTGTATATTGTCACGATATAATGGGAGAAGTTAGTGAATCAGAAAGAAATTCGAGAATGCTTATACATACAATACATATCGAATCGCATAGAGAGTATAGCCAGTAAACGACATATGTGAACATACATGAAGGGTTGTAAATTCATACAAGTACGAGTACTACCATCCTTTGTTCGTCTTCAACTCATTCTCGGCGATCTTATAAAAGGTGTTTTTTATTTGCTGCATGAAAAGTTTTGATGGTTGTTGTCTATGGTTTGACAGCTGCCAATGTTAAATTGTGTTGACATTTCTATTCAATAAGAGCTGCGTTTTTTTTGCACGCATGTTAGCTAAGTTCGCAAAAAAACGATCCATCCCCGCTTAAGAGTTCATCATAAAAACTTGGTAGCACAGACATCTCTATGCCACTTAGTGGTGGCTCATTTGTCGGTTGCTGTACAAACTTAATTTGTTTTGAAAAGAATTTGTAGGCGGATGGTTGACATTTTTGTTAATTTGTAGGCGAATCGGAAAAAATTCATTCGAAACGAAGATAATATGTTTTGGGAGCACTGTTTTATATCCGCTTAATAGATAGCGGGAATAAATTGACTTAGCGTTGATCGTTATGTTATTGTTGTAATTAACATGCAAGGTTTGGCAATTTATTATGAATCACTTAACGCCAGAACGCGCTTTCAAATTGTGGAAATTTACTTTGAAAAAATAAATCTGTTCGAGACATTCATAGAGATCTTCGTCAATTTCACGGTCAACATAATCAGCCTAGTGAGCAAGTAATTCGTGCAGTTATTGATAGTCTTTGCACTAATTTTACTCTTTTCGATTCAAAACTATCGACAAGATAAAAACATGTGCGTACCGAAGAGAATATTGCTGCTGTAGCGCGAAGTGTTGAAGAAGACGCCGAAATGTCGATTCATCGCCGTTCTCATTTTGTTGGCCTTTATCGAGCCATGCTGAGTGTTTTTTTTTTGTTTCCAAAGATTAATCAGATAAACATCGACGATATTTGGTTTCAACAAGATGGCGCAACTTGCCAAACAGAGCGCTTAACCATTAATTTATTGCAAAATCAATTTGGTGTCAACTTTATTTCCAGAAGCGGCCCTGCTAACTGGCCCCCTCGTTTATACGACTTAACGCCTCTCGATTACCTTTTATGGAGCTATGTTCAGTCATTGGTTTATGCTGATAAACCAGTAACTCTTGAAGCATTGGAAGTCAATATTCAAGCCACCATTGACGCCATACCGCCAAATTTACTGGAAAAGTATTGAATGATTGGACTGATCAAATGGACCATGTAACTCGTAGTATATGTCAAAAATCATATTAAAAAAGTAAATGCCATAAAATTATCTACCAGATTATAATAATAAAAAATTCATTTTAATAATATTTCTGTCTTGTATTATTATATAAAGTTTTCCAGCTCTTAAAAAAATGCCCTTTAGTACTAGAGTATTATCTAATGAGGACAAAATATTCCATCCGCAGTTTGAGTGATATCTGAAGTTTTTTTAAAACAAAGTAATCATTGGATTCTCAGGAGTTTCTTCCACACTTGCGTTACTCCGGGAATGGCCATTTTGCTTTTTGACAAACTTGCCTAGATAAGACTTGCTTTCAAGTTGCTCCCGAGTTTAACCCTCCCTTCATCCAGTGAATGTTTCCACATGGGTCCACATGGTGGATAGCCGCTTTTGAAAAAAAATTGAACTGTAAGGAAGTATTCTTATTATCTCCCTAAGTATGTCAATGAAAACCTAAGTTGAGATGGGGCAATTGGCCGCTCAAAATCTATATAGTATGCCCATTACTGTTCAGATAATCCTAACACCTCAATGTACTTGCTAGATAGGAGTTTGTGATAATAGCATTGCATAGCCATTTGACACCCTAAAAAAGCGACGTAACGTTTTCTATCAATCGTGATTTTAACCACCAGAATATCTGTCAGTAGAAACAACATCCTTTTAGTGCTAATGTTAAAATATGTCAGACAGACTATTTTTAGGAATGCTCTATTTCAATTTAAATATTTAAACAGGAATAATAGGTCGAAGTGAATAAGATAACATAAAAAACTGGATTGGTGTTAAAAGATCTTAAAATTTAAGGGCATGCGCAGTCAAAAGAACATGAGATGAGTCGATGGATGAAAAGGAAAACAGCTGTATACCTATGTATGTAAGTTATTCTTTGAAATTTTAATTGACAAGTCTAAGGCAAGTAGACAAGGAGAGGAAATCAAAGGAATCGACGTTGAATATCCTTGATTCGGAAAACAAGAACGACCCAATTTGACTAGCATACTCAAGCTGGGGTCGAACGAAGGTAACATAGAGAGATAAGGTACGGGTTTAAAAAGTCTTGAGGACAACGCCGTCTTTTAACAAAGCCAAGTGTTGAGTTGGCTTTAAGGATTATCCTATCGATATATGAATGGAAATTAAGATCACTCGCAAATAATATACCAAGGTCTTGAAAAAATTGAGGCAGCTCGAGATCTTGAACATAACATAAGTAAAGGCGGGGACGGGACGAATCGCAGTTACATGAGAAAAATGATTAATACTATTCGAAACTACGTTCAGAAACATCAGATTGAAAACTTATCGTTTACTCCTTATGTTCGAAGGCCACCAAGAGACGACCTTGGTGTCCCTATGCCCGAAGTTTTAAACTAGAGTGTTGGTACTCAATTTTTGTATAAAATCATTTGAAATTTGTAAAAAAAAATATTTCTTATTATTCTGGTCTGCCACAAGAGACGAATTTGAGGCCACTTCTTTTTACCATGTTCATTTGTAACTTCAAGTATCAGTTTATATGTATATTAACAAGATTCACAATCATTTTAAACCCACTGTAAGGAATACTCGGGACATCAATTTGGCTTGAACAGATATCTGCATGCTGAGTCACAAATATATGAATTTAAGTTGAATAATGATCATTTATTGTAAAATAAACCAGCAATTTTCCGGTTGAAAAGATTACTAATGCTAGTTAGCAGATCTTTAAGATCTCTGAATAAATTCTTTTTAAAGCCAGTTTTAATTTTACCTCGGTGAATATATTCTGAATTAAATTTTTAGGTACAACTTCGGGCCTATGCTTACCACAGGTGGATCTTATGACTTTGACTAGAGACAAAGATTTGGATGACTTTTTCTAGCATTTGTGGCCGTATGTCTCCTATAACATGAATAATTTTGGCTTCCAATGCTCCGATTTTTGTTGGATGTCAACGTGACTTCATGTTACTTCAAAGAAATTAGTACGAGTATAATCCCAAGATTGTCGAGGCAAATTCACAGGTCGTTCATGTTGATTGTTTTGTTTGCTGTGTGGCTTGTAGCGCCATCCTACTAAAACTAGATTTCTTCCACATTCATGTCATTCAATGGGAGAACTAAACTGAAACTGCCTCTATAGCTAATACCCTTGATTGTAACACACTGATTAGCAGTCTATGACTGCAATATCTGTGCATTTTTCGGGAAGTAAGCGCGTTTCGATAACTTTATGTGGATTATCTTCGCTTCAAATGCAACAAATTTGCTTATCGACATACTCTTTGCGCAAAATGAGCCTCATCACTGAACACATTTTATGAGCACCCAATACGGCCCGCACTCTTCTTTTGAGTCTCAGTGCTCGTGAAAAGAAAACGGTGCACATTGTAGCACATTGTGTTTTATGATACAAGTACTGATACATAAAACTATAACACCATAGTTCTGAATCCAAATTTTTAAAATTAAAAATATAATTGCAAAGACTTTGACGCTGACATTTTGCAATCTGAATTGGTTTGTTATATATAAATGTCTGAAGTTAGTACTCAATTTAAAAAAAAACGTTGCTTTAATGATCTATTTAGCCCTCATCTACAACGATAGATGTTTCAGTGTTCTTTATCTGTCTTTTTTGTTTTTCCTTTTGATTCAGAAAGAAATTCCGTGCTGTACTTTGGCCATCACCATGTATGTATAAGCAAGTTGATGTTTACTACTGCGGTTTACTTTTGTGAAACGCCAAAACATACAGTTTTTCGTTAACTTTACCATCTATCCGGATTTTCTTGGGTTTAGCTAAAAACTTTCAAGGATTCTTGTCACTAACGTTTTGCCCGATGTAAGTTCCTGCCAAATTCTACAAAAATGTGACCATTTACTTAGTCTCCTGTTATTTATGTGCCAATTTTGAGATGGCTAGTTGGGTTATCGTGAGTCATTGGTATAACAACCCTTGGTGCCGTGAAAAAAGGCTATGCCTGTTAGCGAGCGAAGCGATTCACCTTTCTCAAACTTGAATTAAACCAAATTTCAGAGGTGGACGGCTCGCTTCGCTCGGTTAAAAGGTCTCGCCCTTTTCTATTAATATATACAATAAAACCTAATTAAGTTATTTTGTCAGTAGAAAAAAAGCAATATTTTGTAAGTAAGTCGCCGAAAAATAAATTGCGTACGTTTGAGTAGGGATAAATTGTGTGCGACGCTACACAGATCCCAATTTGCCAGTCCAATCTAGGATTTCGTAAGAGTGTAAGTAAGATCTGTATCCAAATTTTCTTTTCATTTTCAATCATGTTATAGTTCTCACTGCAACAATTCAATGAATTCTGATGGTGGAATTGTGGCAAAATTCTTACGAAGTTTTGGAGGGGAGAAGAAAAACTGTGAGAATCTGCCGATTCGGTTTGATGAAAGTCCTTCACACGAGACAAATTTCCTGCTCGTTTCAAGTTGCAATCAGAAATTGAAAAAGTGGGCCAGCGCACACTATACTAATTTAACTCCGGGATACAACGTTGCCACATGTACACTTTTGAGTGGCAGAAACGTGGGTTGCCACATGTCCATCTGTTGGTGTGGTTAGTGAACAAAATTAGGCCGGATCAAAATCTTTCAACGGAGGAAACAAGGGACTCCAATTGAAGGTTTCCCTGGAGTTAAAAAAAACTGATGGTATGTAGTTCATCTCAACAAAAATGAATATTTTCACTTGAGAATACTTCTTCACATTGTAAAGGGCCAATCATATTTTTCACACCCCAGAACTATACAAGGAGTAACTAAGAATACCTATAAAGCAGCATGCAAAGCGATGGGTCGCCTGGAAGATGAGTCTCAATAGGACAACACATTAATGGAAGCTACTATTTGCATTTTATTGAGGTGATTTAGGTATTCGTTTGCCATTATTATAGCGTTTTGTCAAGTGACCGATATTGTATCTCTCTGGAACAAGTATAGGCAAAATATGGCTGAAGATATACTCGTATGTGGGGATTGCCCCACATAAATTGGTCTCAGAAGAAGGGAAACCTTAATCCTTAATCCACCCAAACTGTGCAATGGTACACGTCTTCAGGTTAAACGTCTTAACACTTTTACTATAGAGTGCACAATTCTGACCGGATGTAAACTAGAGAGAAACCGATAGCAACAGATCTTCCATTCCAATTCAAAAGATTGCAATTTCCAATAAAATTGTCATTTTCAATTACTATTAACAAATCACAACTTCAGACATTCAACGTTGCGGGCTTAGACCTAAGCGTTGAGTGCTTTCCCATGGACAACTTTACGTAGCTCTCTCGCGCGTCACTTCCAAACAAAATTTGTTCGTATTGTGTAACCAAAAGTCAGCTACAAACATTGTTTATGAAGAAATTCTATAATCAAGGGCCGTAACTCACATTCTTCACGCCTTTTCTTTTCTAAATTACACTCGTGCAAAGCCCGGGGAGGGTCGCTAGTGTATATGTATATATATGAGGGCGGGTCAATAAGTCCGTGACTTTTGGATTAAAACACAGATTTTTTGATAAAAAAATAATTTTATTTTTCAACGTAGTCTCCCTTGAGCTCTATACACTTTGTCCAACGCTTCTCCAATTTTTTTATCCCTTCCAAAAAAAATGATTTGTCGAGGTCCTCAAAATAGGCCTTTGCGAGATGACTTCATCATTGGAGTCAAATCTTTTTCCACCAAGCCATTTCTTCAGGTTTGGGAACAAGAAGTAGTCGCTCGGAGCCAAATCTGGAGAATAGGGTGGATGAGGGAGCAATTCATAGCCCAATTCATGGATTTTTGCCATGGCAACTGCACATGTGTTTGTGGTCGACTGTGAGCAAACGCGGCACCCATCTTGCGGAAAGCTTTCTCATGCCCAAGTGATCATTCAAAATTGAAACCACTGAGCCATGCGAGATCCCTACGGCTTCCACAATCTCTCGCACTTTCAATCTTCGGTCGGCCAACACCATATCGTGAATTTTTTCGATTGTTTCGGGTGTAGAGACCTCAACTGGGCGTCCAGGACGTTCAGCATCTTCAGTGCTTGTACGGCCACAACGAAATTCAGTAAACCACTTTTTTACCATTGAAATCGATGGTGCAGAGTCCCCATAGTATTTATCAAGCTTAGCCTTGGTCTCGATAATGGTTTTTTTTCGCAAGAAATAATGCTTAATAAGCACACGAAATTCACTTTTTTCCATTATCTCCTCAAATTAGTGAGTAGTCTGATAAAAATAGCTGTCAAACACAAACTAACTGACGCAGCAAGTTTAAATTTTGACAGGAGTCAACTGACAGATGCCTGTTGACAGGAGCAGTGTTGCTGTTTCAGTAAAGAGGTCAGAAATTCAAAAAGTCACGGACTTATTGACCCGCCCTCGGGTTGATTTTCGAAAAATAATCTAGAAAAGGCCTGTTGAGTTTTTTTTTGACCCTAGTACTGCCGATAGCTCAAGTTGAGATGCTGGTTGGAAAACAAGCCCTTCTGAAGCATTTCATGTTTTTTTATATTCTAACTTCTGTTTTAGTACCAAAAGTGGCCTCATCAGGAGAACATACTTTATAGTATCATAGAGGTATCTCTTCGGGTAAAATTGAAGTCGTTTCTTATTAAAGACATGCTTGGCTCCATGGCATTAGCCCTTTATCTATATGAAGCTGAAACTCCAGTAATGTATAGTTTTTCGGTTTACATTGATTTTCGTAAGATGTTTCCTGAATAGCAACCAATCGGTGAAAACAGATACATTAAAGCACCAGTAAACTATTCTTGTTTACCATTTGCTTGATTTCATGTTAATTATGTAAAGCTCAATTAGCATATGTGCTAAATCCACGCCTCCCATGTGCTGATTCTACATTGCAACAACAGAAGGTCGAGCTACTTCATTATGTTTTTTTCTTTGCTGTTCCAGCGCTTACACATATCTGAAAACTCTACACAAGACAGAGTTGAAATGAGTAAAACACATTTTCGATCAAACCAATGTACCATAGCTATGTTTAAGTCTTTTTCAACTCGCCAGTCCAAACTACATCGCCCTTTCTTTTTAAGATCTACTTCTGAGAGCAGGTTGCAATTTCCAAACCAGTTTGGACGAATTGTTCTGACACAAAATATTTGGTATTCCAAAATTGCAGCAGAAAGTTTAATTACGGAAAACCAATTATCAAAGAAAACTTTGTAATTTTTTCCGCTGGACAATGATGAAGTAAGCTCTAATACGAGTACAATATCACTACTAAAATCAAGTCCTCATTTTTTATATTGAGTTCCAATATATAATGCGAAATCGTGCATTGTTCCTGACACTCTTGCTAGCGTGAACACTTTAAATCCCCAGTGATGAGGCTCCATTTCAATATATTGCTTAAGGCATGACCTTCCCCTGAAAGGTATTATTTGTTCGTTAACTGAAATTAATTTTTCTGTTTGAACCGATTTCAAATTTTCTCGAAGGTCATCTAGTAAAGGCCGGACCTTAAAAAGCTTATCAAAGGATGGATTTGATTTTTCTTTCATAAGCAGGTTGTCATTAATGTGAAAATACCTTTATATTTGTTCAAATCTAGTCCTGGACATTGATTTGGAAATGATTGCATTTTGTCCTTCTTCTCCCCTATGCATTCGGTATAGCAGCATTCGAACTATAGCCATGTATAACAGAATACCCAAATAAGTTTCAATTCCCTTCACTGAGACTTTGAGTTTGATACCAGTCTTTTGCATAGCGTACTTGTCTGTCTCTTCCCAAAGCTTTTCCATCATGTCCTTCTTTATGAATTGATGAAAATATTCCAAGGGAGTTTGACATGGTTCTGGTGGATTCGGAAGATGGTCTTTCCACCTACTCTCTGGAACTTCAAAGAAAGCTTTACGCCATTTCAAATCCTTTACATGGATATCAATCTGAGGAGCCTCTTCAGCAGCTTCAGTGGCGCTAATATCATCACAATCGGGAGATGATTTTAAGAAGTTACGTTTTATTCGTGACTTACAAGAATAGCTTGATCGATAAGTTCTATTTCGTCGATATTTACGAGTCCAATTTGATTTTCTCATCCATATTCAACAATTTTATTTTCCTCCTCCTCATTGCTATTGTCGTGCCATCTTCGGCTTCGTCAACAGATCTATCCCATTCAAGCCCAAGGATCTTCTTAATAGAAGTCTCATCCAGGCTTCGATCGATCGATGGTGGAACATGTTGCATTAAAAAATTTATATTAATTAATTCCACAGTTGCTTGGTGTAGTATACAACTGACATGTCAAAAAATGTTCAACTTCCATAAGTGCCTGGTGTCATTTTAAAATGACATGAACATTCATTAATGAAAACAATGAGTTTGGTTATGGATTTTCTCATATATTTCAATATATTATTAACATTTGATATTTCACTAAGCCCGTGGAAGTTATTTCACTTTTATTAAGATTTTTTTCACAATTTTAGAGATTTACCAATTCTGTGGCCTTTTTGGGAACCGCAAATCTTTTTAAGTTGTGTAACAGATCTTGTTTAAATAAATACCTGTATCGCTTTTAGGGACATCTGTTGCATTTTTACACATACTATACTGGACATGAAAGAGTTAAAGGCATGCTTGGCTCCAAGGCTACCTATCTAACATCTTTTCTATGCCACCTCTGAAGTGGAATATTATTTTAACCCTGTCGCCGGATGTGTTTAATATTTTGCCGTCCTTTGTCTTGGATGAGTCTTGAATCAAAGTTTTCTAGGAAATCGAAACTTGCTTTCCTTCAATTTAAAATTTTTAAATCACAAATTTCTAAAAATTCTTACCACGTCGCACTACTAACAGTCTAAACCATTTTCCTTCACTTTGGTCACACTCTTTCCATCTACACACCCATCTACTCAGCTTTAATAGAGTAAAATGTGAAAAAAGAAATTTTTTTTTTATGATCCTTTATGGTTCATCTCCCATTCCGGGATTTCCATTTCACATACGCCCACGCATATTCCTTTTTCATGTGTTAATTCGCTTGATGGGCGCAAACTTAATAGTGCGCGCGTCCGTAGAAACCAGAAACAAGAAAAGAAAAAAAGATAAAGAGAGGGAAAAACAGGGCGAATAAAAAGTCGAAAAATAGAATGGAGGAGGGAAGAAAGTGACTTCCGGTCGGTTGAGCTCGATTCAAATGCCTTCTCATCTGTATTCCCGTCGTCTTCATCGTCATCATCATAATCTTCATCGTCGTCTGTCGCGTCTACTAACCGTATTCTCTTCACCACATCCTGTTCCTGTTTTTTTTTTGTTCTTTATTTCTCCCCTTCTGCTTTTAGAGTTTTTAATTTAATTTGAAATGTAATTACGTGGTTGGTTGTACCTTGAATTACAGGATGAATATCATAGTCGAATCTTGAATCTAAAATCTAGAATCTGGATCTGGGTATTCAAATCTTTAGATCCTGAATGTGAACGAGCATGTGCATAAGAATTGTAGATACGGGGATGTGTTTTGTGTTCTTTCGCTCATTTAGAGTGCGATTTTTCGGCTGAAAGAATATGAGTACACATCCAATTGTGCTCGTATTCGTATGTGTAGATGTTAAGTCGGCGTTAAATTTAATGGAATCTATATACGCATCTGTGAGTTTTATTACTTTGAGGACCATGAAAAGATTATGACAGAGTGGGAAGAGAAATGGTCCTTTCGCTTAACTCCTTAGTCCTTACTTTTATTTTATTCTTTTTTATTTGCTTAGCTGTCTGGGAGATTTTTTTTTTTGTTTTTTTTTTTAACGTGGTCTGTCTTTTGATTACATGGGAATAAAGGTGTGCTCAGGTATAGAAGCTGCACAAACATAAAGATACATATAACCCTGTCTTGCTAAGAATACGTTTTTATGACGGCTTTATGGCGATTTTGCAGAAATAGAAGAAGGGACGACATCCTTTGAATGGGTGGTTATGACCACCTTTGTGTGGAGGATATTTAATCATCTCTTTTGAACCATTATACAGAAGGTTATAGTGTTTTATCTGATTGACCAACGTGCAAGTGCATAAGCTGGACATAGGACCTTTTTATGCTTTATCTTAGTATGGCCCGTATTGTGGAAATTAAAGGTTTTATGGAGACATTTTGTTGTGGAAGCCTTTTTTGGTAAAGTGTTAAAAAAAAAAACTAGCAGTCGTAGATTGTTCTCGTAAGCCATGCTATCAACATAAAAACTCGTAAATATTTTTCAAAGTGGGCCCTTTATCCAAACAGTCATATATCTTAATCTTTCGCTTGTAGTCGATATCCCTTGCCACTCACATTACTTGATAATATTTTTTCAACCTTAACAGTTAGTTAAGTAAATCAGTTAATGTATGTATACGAGTATACAAGGGGGTTTTATACGTTGAAATTCATGATGGTTGCTACACTTTAGTTTAGCTGATGTCGTACTCCCGCACAGTAAATTAAATGTTGTTCAAACTGTGACTATTATGGTTTTTTTTAACAACTCAAACTTATCCGGATATGATCATACTAACCACGTTATAGGAAAAGTATATGGATATCTTAGCAAGTTGTGGATAACTGCAAGTTTTAGTCTTGTCGACTATGCTCAGATTTTATATTGTTATATCGATTCCTTATCTCAACGCAAGCTCCAAGTTTTTTTCAATGATTCGGTTAGATATATTCACGCATTGCGCAGATATGACCATATCTCAGCAAAGAGCTAGCTTAAGAGGCCTCCTATCACTTCCGATTTGACTCCTTACATCGGAAACTTCGAACTATACGGAGCTCAGTATAATAAGTAATTCCAGGACCAGACCAGGATTTTAAGAAACAGATGATGGTAGGGGAACCCTTAAAAGCAAGGCGACACTAGTCAAACGCTCGACGAGAGGTACCGAGATCGACCTACTTAGGTTTTACACTTTAGATGTTGATAAAACAAACAAATTAAGCTATTTTCGAGCCGTAAAAGGCGAATACCATGCCACACCTCATGTGTACTATACATCTGCCGCAAAAGAATTTTGATGTAAGGAGGCTATTTCGCGTGAGGAATCATTAATTTTAATTCAATAGGCGATCGCAATGGTGCTAACCTAATCAGATTTGCATTTTATAACATCCGCTTGATATGTGCAGCCTCCTCTAACAAAAAAAAAAACGGTTTTCGCCGAGTCCGAACAGCACTCCTTAGAAGCTTTTTCGTAGGCAATTTTACTTTCGGGAGTTTGCCATTGCCTGCTGAAAGGGTGATGACTATTCGAAAAATTGTCGATGATGCCCGGTGATCGAACCACGGATCCTCTGCGTGATAGTCAAATGAGCTAACTATCACGCCATCGCCATCACCTTACTTACTTACTTAATTTAGGTGGCGCTACAGTCCGGGGTGGACCTGGGCCTCAGTCAACAAGCTTCTCCAGCCAGCTCGATCCCTGGCTGAGGTCCTTTTCCACTTGCGTGCGCCACCTGAGTCTTGGCCTTCCTCTACTGCGCTGTCCCTCGGGGGCGGATGCGAAGACTTTTCGGACCAGAGCATTGGTGTTCATGCGCTCTACATGACCCAGCCATCTCAGTCTTTGGATCTTCACTCTTCTGGCTAGGTCCATGTCGCTGTACAGTCCATACAGTTCGTAGTTGTATCTCCTCCTCCACTCACCGTCAATGCAGACGGGACCGAAGATCCCCCGAAGAATTTTTCTCTCGAAACAACCAAGAACACCCTCATCCATTTTTGATAATGTCCATGCCTCTGCGCCATAGAGCAGGACCGGGATTATTAAAGTCCTATAAAGGGTGACTTTTGTTGTCCGAGAGAGGGCTTTACTACTCAATTGCCTTCTTAACCCAAAGAAACAGCGGTTGGCAAGAGTTATTCTTCGCTTGATCTCAGCGCTGGTGTCGTTGTCTGTATTTATAGCAGAGCCTAGGTAGACAAAGTCCTTAACTACCTCAAAGTTATATCTGTCGAGGGTGACGTTCTGTCCGAGACGTCGGTGTTGGTTGTCCTTTTTGCTTGACAGCATATACTTGGTCTTGCCCTTATTGACCGCTAAACCCATTTTCGCCGCTTCCGTCTCAATACTCGCGAAAGCGCCACTGACATCACGCTGTTTTCTCTCGATTATGTCAATATCGTCGGTGTATGCGAGTAGTTGGACGGACTTTTGAAAGAAAGTGCCTCTTGTGTTTGCTCGTGAGTTTTGCACTATTCTTTCAAGTACGATGTTGAAAAAATCCTTTCTGGACATCAAAGGTCTCGGTGAGATCTTTACCGACCATGATGGAGCAGCGTGCATTCTCCATCGTCATCCTGCACAGACGGACGAGTTTGGCAAGGATGCCAAAACTAGACATTGCTCTATATAGCTCGTCTCTATAGATGCTGTCATACGCGGCCTTAAAATCGATGAATAGGTGGTGGGTATCGATCTGAAGCTCATGGGTCTTCTCCAAGATCTTCCGTATTGTCGATGGTGGACTTTCCTGGCCTGAAGTCACACTGATATGGACCTATCAGGTTGTTGACGAACGGCTTCAGGCGTTCACACAGTACGGCATGCGATGTTAAGGAGACTGATGCCTCTGTAGTTGGCGCAGTTCAGAGCGTCTCCTGTCTTAAGAATTGGACAAACAATGCTGAGGTTCCATTCATAGGGCATACTTTCGTCCGACCATATTTTACAGACGAGTTGGTGTATGCTCCTTACCAAGTCATCGCCTGCCGCTTTGAAGAGCTCGACAGTCATGCCATCCGCTTCAGCAGCTTTGTTGGACTTAAGCTTCGATATGGCTATCTTCACTTCATCCAGGTCGGGTGGACGAAATATTTGGTCATCATCGTCGAGGTTGAAAGGTTGATTCTGCCTGACAGCGGGATTTGGTCCGTCATCGCCGTTATACAGTCTGCAGAAATGATCTTTCCAAATCCTCAGCATCGACTGCGATTCTACTACGATGTTCTCTTGTTCATCTCTACAGGCTTCGGTTCGGGGTTTGTTTCCGCGGCATGTTGTTTTTACCTTTTGGTATAACTTCCGAACCTCATTCCTGGAGTTGCATCTCTCAATTTCTTCGACCGCTCGTTTCTAATGGTCTTTCTTCTTCCTCCTGAGAAGCCGGTGATCGTCTCTCCTCTTCCGCTCATAGAGCTCATGAGCAGCTCTGGTGTTTCTAAGCAGCGCCGCGTTATATGCATCTTGCTTTGCTGTATGTGCTTGCCGGCATTCATCATCGAACCAGGGGTTTCGTTGTGGTGGACGAGTGAAACTCAGCACATCAGAAGCGGCATCTCTGATGGCGTTTTGGCAGTGTTTCCAATGGTCTTCGATGCTTGATGCTGGCGGCATTGGACCTCTTAGGAGATTAAGAGACACTCGATCGGAAAAGGACTTGGCGATCTCTTGCGATTGTAGCCGTCTGACGTCGAATTTCCTCATAGCATTAGTTTGCCTTGGCGTAGTTTGGGATATCAGCAACCGTACCTTGGCTACAACAAAGTAATGGTCCGAGTCGATGTTGGCTCCTCGGAACGTACGGACATCCATAATGCTGGAGGAGTGTCTTGCGTCGATCGCAATGTGATCAATCTGGTTGACTGTTGATTGATCAGGAGTTCTCCAAGTCTCCTTGTGTATGTCGAGATGAGGGAAATGCGTGCTAGCCACGACAATGTTTCGCCCCGCCGCGAAGTCGATTAGCCTGAATCCGTTATCGGAGGTGGTGTTGTGCAGGCTATATTTTCCGATTGTTCCACCAAAGATACCCTCTCACCGAGGACAATTTTAATGTCATAGCTAGGGCATTGCTCGTAGGTCTTGTTAAGGAGCTCGTAGAAGGCATCCTTGTTGTCGTCATCTTTCTCCTCTGTGGGGCATGCGCGCATATGAGGCTAATGTTGGCGAATTTAGCCTTGATGCGGATTGCTACGAGGCGCTCGCTCACATGCCGGAAGCTGAGGACTTCTCGTCTTAGTCTGCCTCCGACAACAAATCCGCATCCAAATAAGCGCTGCTTTTGCCGTCAATAGCAATTGCCGTAGTAGATGTCGCAGTTTTTCATATTCTTTTTGTCCGGCCCATCCCATGGCATTTCTTGAATGTCGATTATGTCTGCTTTGCAGCAGTCTAGGGCCTCCGTTAGTTACTCGGCTGCACGTGGTCTATTAAGGGATCTAACATTCCACGTGCATATCCGAAGCTCATTATCCTTAAATCGTTTGCATGGGTTGTCAACAGTAGATCCGTCCATATCCGAGGCTTGTTGATGCTTCGTAACTTAATTTTTTTTTAAATGGCCGGGCAGTTACCCCGGCGGCACAACCCCCAACCTGGAGGACCAGTTCCATTTTTAATGCCCCTAGGACGAGGGGTCGGTTACACCGAAGCCAGTTACCCGTTCCGGGATGTGAGCGCTGCCGTTGGCCCTTATAGGGCTCGTTCGCCACCATCTCTTTTCCAAGACACTGACTAAGTCCTGGAAATCCTTTTCGGCCTGAGCTCCAAATATGTCGGGGTAGCCCGGATAAGGTCTTGTTTTGTTTTTCCGACACTTATCCTGGTTAAAGACGCCATCACCTAGCCTCCTCTAATCATAGAACTGAAATCTATGTAAAAAAAAAAACAACTTTTTGACCCCATTCAGAGACATTTCAATCACCGTACGGAGTAGGATGCCAAAGCCGTACTCCCAATTCTAATTTCAAAAAATCATATTCGACAGATTTCTGGGAAGGCACTGTCTTGCCTAGATGAAAACAATCCCCAATTAACTTTGAAGGAGCTAATAATATAGTGATAAGTATTACTAGGTTCCCGAGACCACGGACTCACCAAGCAACTAGGTTGAACCTACCACCATGAGCCAATGTATTCAAGACTCGCGGTATGAGTAACTTCCAATAGATTTATAGTAAACTCAGAGGCTAACAGCAAGGCTCGGCTAGGCTCGGGAAGGCCATCTGTTGGTTTATTTTTAAAAAAAACTATAATAAAAACTCCGTTAAAAATTTTTCAAGGATTGTTATCTTTTTAAAAAGAGTAAACTTTCCGACTATTTATGGAATATCATTTCATTCAAATTACAGCCTAGTCTGGCTTGGCAGTAGACTAACCTGTCAATTAATTCTTCAATACACTTTAAATGGTTTCGGCCCCTATTTTACGAATAGTTGAACCAATATTGTTCTTGAGTACACTAATCGTCTCTGAATTATTCGCATAGCAGCGATTTTCTATGGAACCCCACAAAGAAACGTCCAACGGCGTCAAATCACAGCTCTGTGGCAGCTAATCAACATCGCCAAAATGACTGATTATTAGATTTAGTCTGCAATGAATCGATTATTAAACGGTTTGAATGGCACGTAGCTCCAACTTTCTGAGACCATAGCTTCTCCAAGTCCAAATCCTCAATATCTGGCCATAAAAAATAAGTTGACATGTTCGGTAGCGCTCTTCATTTACTGTAAAGCTTTTTCCATTGTCGTTTATGGATAAAGAAAAGATAATTTTTTGAGCAGAGTTCGCGTCAATTTCAAGCTCCTCTAAAGCCCAAACAGAGAAGCAATAGCCAAGTTGGTGGTCATTTTGTTACCATTTCTAAGTCTAGTAAAACCTTGTACCCGAATAATTCAAAATATTTATTCAAAATTCTCCTCAGAGTTGTGCAACTGCTGTTAAGTCGCTGAGATCTTTGGCGTGTTGATGTTCACGGGTTTAGGTACACACTTTCGCTAGCAAATGCAATATTCCTCATTGCGCACACAGGACCAACCCGGAATCGTGTTTGGTTATTAATAAGAAAATCAGCTTTATGAACTTTCTTCACAAAACTTATCTACATCAGATACAGTGGCAGTATTTCAACGGCAAAACAGCATTCCCCAACGTCGAACAAGTTTATGGCGATCTATTTCGTTTCGGTGTCAAAAAACCGTAAAATTGCAAAATAAACCAATGGTATACGAGTATTTCCTTAAACAATTTTTGCAATATTTCTTCTATTGGCACAATTCTAAGGACATGACTTCAAAAGACCCCAGTAAAACCCGCTGTTTCAAGACAAATGCAACCTGACTTACACAGAAAATTAGAAAACATAGAGCGGCTTGGTTGATTAGGATTTCGATTATTAATTCGTTATCAGGCAGAATGAAATATTCAAACTAGACTATGATTGTCAACAATTTAATACACGGAATGAGGATAGCCGTACCTAAACTTGGCTACCGGGAATGACGGGCCAATTATCAACCGAAGAAATGACTCTTGAAAATGTCTCTTCGAAAATATGGTCGAAATAAAGCATGAAGGACTAATGGAATCGAGGTACTGTATAGCTGACCTTACAGAAAGTAGACCTTCTTATCTGGCCAAACTAATGTACACAGTGTGTCAAATAATATCCCAGACTGGCTCTAGAAAACATAATTAAAACACGATTTCTGTTTATTTTTCGGTGTTTTCATTTAAAATATTTTCCTCCAGATTCAATATACTTGTTTCAATGATACAAATGGCTGCTTTAGCTCGTTTTGGGGAATGGTCGGAATGTCATCAAAAAAATTCTTTTAACTTCAATTTCGATTTCGGGAACAAAGAAAGGTCGCATGCTGCTAAATCAGGTAAATACGGTGGAGGATATTTTAACACACACACTTGATTTCGGGCCAAAAATTGGCGATGTACTGTATTGTGTGACTCTGTGGATCGGGATATTCGGGTCAAATACGATGGAATCTGGCCATCAAGTGCTTCATAATTTCAAGATAATATACGACAGTAACTGCCTCACTAGGTGGAATAAATTCTGTAACAAAATCAATGGGAGTGTACCTGACGCATTTTTACAAAGTTTTGCGTGGAATCTTATGACCTCTCTGAAATTTTAACATAAAAAAAAGAAGATTTTCTGAAGAAGCAATTTTCAAAGTTGTTAAATGTCATGAAAACTTGACAGAAAAGCATATTCGGACAAATAGATGGCTTGTGTCCGGGGTATTATTTGTCACACTGTGTGCTACTTTAACGTATCTCCTTAACAATCCCCATAAGATTATCTTCATTATAAGTATGGTTTAGCCCTAGTAAGGCCACCATCAAATAGATATGTTTACTACTTTTGTACGCAACCTATTGGTCAAACAACGCCTTTATCAGCGTTTTTCGGTGAATATTATGTTGAACCAAGTTCCCTTCACTTGTTGGGTGAGGCTTCTATCTCAAGATAGGCTTTAAATAAAGGCTCTCTTTTTATAGGAGTTATTGTACAAATCCCTCTCATCATTACCAAATACACATTTTTTCTGATGTCTGTTAAATTATTTGCCTTAACAAAGGATTACGTAGGATACTGACGAAACACAGCAAGCTGCTGGTGAGGCAGGTATTAGGCAAAGATACTACCACCAAAAAAAGACACACCACATCGTCGAGTCGAGCAAAACATCACGGTGTACATGTTTGACTTTATCACGAATCAAGTCTATCTAGGCTACGTACAACGATACCACAACATTCGGAGACAAAGTCTTTTTTTTTTTTACCTCTAACGGAAACTGATTAGTAGATCTTACTCTCAGGAACTCAAAGTAGCGCTCTATATAAAGGGTTTTCCAATAAGGACATGACAACTTTTTTTTAAATTAAACGCAAACCATTTGAGACATTTAGAAAACTTTATTATCGGCTTGAAGTACAATCAAAACATTTATGAATGAAACTCGACTTCGTTCATATGACCACTGCGGGCACGTTTGCAGCGGTTGCTTCTTTGGACCCAATTTTCAACGACTTGGCCACATATTTCGGCCGAAACGGCTGCTTTTCGCGTTCAATGTTGGCTCTAAGCTCTTCCAACGTCGTCGGCTTGTTGGCATAAACCAATGACTTAACGTAACCCCACAGAAAATAGTCAAGCAGCGTTAAATCGCACGAACTAGGCGGTCAATCGACTGGCCCATTTCTTGAGACAACACGCTCACCATACTTACTCTTCAATAAATCGATTGTAACGTGTGCCGTGTGGCTTATGGCACCATTCTGTTGAGACCGCATGTCGTCTAAGTCCATATCTTCCAATTCGGGGCAAAAATAATCGGTGATCATAGCGCGATCACGCTGACCATTCACAGTAACGTGTCGATCGTTATCGTCGACGGAAAATTTGGCACAATAACGCC
The DNA here is from genome assembly GCA_928272305.1 of Volucella inflata. NCBI lineage: Eukaryota > Metazoa > Arthropoda > Insecta > Diptera > Syrphidae > Volucella > Volucella inflata. Next base: position 30,628,099 of record OV743716.1, read on the forward strand.
GCCAGCATGCAAACTGCACCAAACAGTTATTTTTTTTTTGGATGAAGTGATGATTCATGAAGCACATGTGGATTTTCACCCGACAAATAACGCATATTTTACTTATTGACGAACCCATTGAGCCAAAAATGAGCTTCGTCACTGAAGATGATTTCACGATGAAATTTACCATCTTGGCGCATCTTCTCCAGAACCCAATCGGAGAACGTACGTCGCTTAAAATGGTCCATCGGCTTCAATTCTTGAATCAGCTTGATCTTGTATGGTTGTAAACCAATATCCTTACGCAAAATACGCCATAATGTGGTCTCATCGATATCCAATTCTTGAGAACGCCGTGGAATTGACTGAATTGGATCGTTTCTACGGACGCCTGAACGGCAGCGATATTTTCTACACTTCGACCTACACTTCTCACTGACACGGCAACATCACACTACGAATATGTAGACTCAAATTTTTACACTAAACTTGTTATTGCCTGTCTACTAGGGCGAGAATTACGACCGAAAATTGGAATTAACGCTCTTAAAGTTGCAGTCACCGACTCCGAATTTCGGTAGAAAATTTTTATAATTTTCAGACATTACTCGTTTGTGTACTTTACCTTGATGAAAGGGTTGAGTTTACTGAATAAATTGACAGTGACAGTTTGATGATTAGTGAAAGAGTGCGTTCACAAATTAAATTCAAAGTTGTCAAGTCCCTATTGGAAAACCCGATATAAAATATTGTTCGTCCAAGTCCTCCTCTATGGGTGAAAGGCACGAACTTTACCAAAAAATAACGAGGATTTGGTTGCTGGTTCTTAGAGAAAAGTGTTTTGAGTAATGAACTTCCCTGTCCATGTCGAAAAAAAGTGGAGAAGAAGAGTTAACCTTTATCTGTATACTGGCATGGACTTAACTAAGAAGAAGTAAAACAAAAAACAAGAATTCATCATCTCAGATAGCTGTGTCATGTAGAGTGGAAAGTGTTCGAATCTATGGCCGAGGGAAAGGCAGTAAAAGAAGTCTTCACCTTACATTGCGCACGCTGGTGAAGAGCAACCTTTCTTTCTAAAATATTCGGCAGAATGATATAAAAAATAATTGCAACGGGTTCATAAAAGATATTGTATTGACTCCTAAGAAGAAGTGCGAATGCGGCAAGCCATAGCTCACTTTTGAATTCGGCTCAACAGTATGCCACATGAGAAAAGCGCCAAGTTGTTAATAACATTTTATCTACCGAAATAGTCTGGAAACACACTTGGCTGATACATGATTTGCTTCACAAAAGAAGTTTCTTATCATGGTATACAATATGGTGCATAGGAAAATTATTGTCCTCAAGCTTTCCATCCACTAAAAGTAATTATTTCACCAATATTTGCTAGAACATGTTCCTGCCCCTAGAATGGTATAGAAAAGCAATCCAAACAAGAAAGTACCCACTAACCCCTTACAGTTTCACAAACTGCAATTTATTTCTGTAGATACAATACTCGTATAATGTCCACGTCTTAGACATGCAGAACAATAAAAGCCTTAATTATATGAACGCGCGACAAATTCCTGACTATTCACCCCTGACCAAAGTAAATTTCATTTATTGTACACATACTATAGGTTTATACCCCTATCACCACCCCTTGGGCAAGAAATCGACGAAATTACCTAGAAATGTCTACCCTGTAATTCGTAGTGAATTCAATTTATTCTACACATGCCTTTAAAGAACAAAAGCCAAGATAAGAGAGGAAGAGAAAACAAAATTGTCCAAATGTGTATCCTTACACCATTCATTTGAATAATTATCCTGAATGCTGAATTAGAACAGAACATTCAAAGATAAATTATTTAACGAATGATCGAAGAGACAGTTGTGGGGGCTTTAATGCTGACGACCTTAAGCAGGACTATACTGTATGGGGAAGCAGATAGGAAATCTGAATTTAGATACATACTCGAGCGTTTAGATACGAGTATTGTACATAGGTGTATCTTGGGATTCACTTAACGAATTTTGATTGAGTAGGGGTGGGACATAGGATATTCCTAGCTCTGTTATTGTTTTATAACAATTAGAAAGTTTGTTGTGCCTTGATATGGAAATGGACATACTCGTATATAGTCATAATGGAGGGAAGACTTAGGAAGCTTGATTGGTGCCATTAAGTTATAATCTCTACATTATAACAACTTGTTATATGAATGGAAATCATTGATACATACTCGTATGAATCCGGCGAAATGACGACTCTCTATCTTCAGGGCTTCCCTGAACTCAGAACGCATTCAGTGATTTCTCCGTTTACCGATTTGATAGGATCAGATGGACTGAACTGCGCTTTAATTTCTAAAAATCCTGTTTATTTGTACTTATTCAGCTTTCGTTCAAGAACGTCTATGTGACCAGAAGGGCTTCGTTCCTGGTCAGCATCGGAAGCTAATTGCAAAATTATCGAGTCAGGAGCCTCAATCTCAGTACGACCGTTGTGATTGAGGTCTTAAATTGTTCTTAGGTTTTTATATGCTCGATAGGTAGAATTAGAGTTTTAAAAAATGGTTGGAAAGGGAAACAAAAACACTATAACTAGCATTTCTGATGCCATTACCATCTTCTTCTCGAAATTTCGATGATGCTAATGTTTCAAAAATGAATTCCTTTAAGTAGGCAGGTTGGGCCCAATTTTCGACCACTCTTCCATAGGTTTCTGCCGATATCAGGACAATTTTGCCTTGAGCACTTGACACAGCCCCAAAGAAAGGAATCAAGAGGAGTTAAATCGCACAAGCGGGACGGCCAATCGACTGGTTCATTCCTTGCTATAACACAGAATACAAAAGCCCGGTTCACGAATTATATTCGAGACTTGATGAAGTAACGTGCTTAGGCTTATAGTCGCTGGAAACGCTTTCGGTATTTTGCTTAGAAATATACCTATCGGTGAGATGCTCTTCGTAGGCGGAGATTTAAATGGCCACGTCGGAGTACTTTGTTGAAGGAAGATCGACGGTGGACGCTATCCAAAGCCTACGAATAATAATGGAAAAGCACCGAGATTCGTCTAAGGATTTACACATGGTATTTATCGACCTCGAGAAAGCATTCGATCGAGTGCCTAGGGATCTCATATGGGCCGCGCTGAGGTCTCAAAACGTACGGGAAGCGTATGTCAGAATAATACAAGACATGTACGGAAACGTGAAAACTGCGGTTAAAAGCTCTGCTGGATTAACGAGAGAATTACCAGTTAATGTCGGAGTGCATCAAGGAAGCATACTTAGCCCTTTCCTCTTTAACGTAGTATTCGACTATCTTTTAAACGACTGCATGCGCGAAGCAAATGTAACGCCAATTCTCTTCGCTGACGACGCAGTTATACTTAGCGATAACGTCGAAGATTTACAGAACGCCTTAGATTCATGGAGAAATGCGCTAGAGAGAAACGGGTTTAAAATAAGTCGTTCAAAGACGGAGTATTTGACTTGCCCATTTGCGCATCCGTTGCGACCTGATCCGGATAGCACTATCTTTAAGTACTTAGGATCAATCGTTAACATGGAAGCGAAATGTGACGACGACGTAAACCACAGAGTGAGTGTGGGATGGATGAAATGGCGGGAAAATTCGGGAATCTTTTGCGACCGAAAATGTCCACTTAAATTAAAGGGGAAACTCTACACCACGGTTGTTAGACCAGCTCTTATATACGGTTCACAGTGCTGGACAATGTACGAAGCGTTTAAAAACAAAATGACGGCAGCGGAAATGAAAATGTTAAGGATGTCTAGTGGAGTCACTAAACGCGATTGTATTAGATCTACGCGTATAAGAGGAAGTCTACATATAAAGAATTCGGTAACCGAACAGCTTGAGGCGAATAGAATAAGTTGGTATTGCCACGTTCAAAGAAGATCTGCGGAAAATCCGGTTAAAAAGGCACTATCAACTACGGTTCACTGCAACTGTAAGAAAACGAGGTCGGAAAAAGAATTCCTGGATTTCTCAGATGGCAAATGCGCAACAACGCCTGGGGCTAACCACCGAAGTGATCCAGGACCGAGCATTATGTAGACGCGTTCTGCGGTCTGCGACATTAGCCAACTCCATAAGCGGAGCAGCAGCGATGCAGTAAAAATGGGAAACTCGTTACGCATAAGTTCGTATAACGAGGAAAGGGTTAATAAAAGGATAAGAAGAAGAAGAAGGCAGTCAAACAAATTCCTTATGTAGAACCTCATGCACAAAAACGATTCGACTTTACGCTTATCCCTAGCATCTTTCCTTTTCTTAACTTTTAACTTTTACAGGCAAGCAGACTTGAAAATGTTTTTTTTTTCTCTCAGTAAAGCTGCCCATACACGAAGAACATGTTCGTGCGATGTGTTCGTGTTCATGGTCTTGTTCGACGTTTGTGGTGCTCTTGACGAACCGATCGAATGTTTATGAAAATTTTCAAAATTTGTGAATTTGTTCGCGAGCATGTTCGCCGTTTGTGGCGTTGTTCGAAAACATTTTCTTTTTTAAATTAGTTTTGTGGCATGCATATCTTCTTTTGGAATTTATCGAAATTCTTAGAAATATTAAAACTTTAGTTCCCCGAAACTTTGTCCTGTTGCGTGGAATCTTAAAGTTGCTGACAGTCTCTCGTTTGCTGTAATTGCTTCTCGCATTCCTGTGTTTTGTTTTCCAATAACTGGACCGACCAAACTCAGCAATTCAATATAAGTTTCTGAATTCATTCTAAGAAATTTTCTGGTGCATCATTTCTAATTTTCTCAACAATTTAGCATGAGTGCTATCGTTTCTACCATGCAGCCAATCGTTTCATCCCCTCTCGCCTTTTTTGTTTATTTTTTTTTTCTTGCTTTCGCTTTTTGCATATATACATTGTTAATAATGCAATTGCATCATCCGCGTGTGCGTTCTTCATATTTTCTTATTGAAAGTTATAGCAAAAGTGATGTTACGCAAATCTGTTCGTCATGTGTGGCCAAATATCAACGAACAAATTACATGAACATATTCGTCTTGTATGGCCAGCTTAAGCTACGTAAAATTGTAAATATTGTAACATTTCGGCTAAGGTTCGAAATGATAAAACGTTATTCTATTTCAAAACACTTAATTTACTTTTATTTAAAATAATTTCCAAGTAATTCACAACCGATTTTACTATCTCACAATTCAAATCTCTTATCGTTTACTACAAGTATTAAGAGTTATGGGCTGAACAGAATGTGAATCTGAAGCTTGAATCTGTATCTGTATTTCGAAGTTGGGTGCTATTCAACTTCGAGATACAGATTATATATGTATTGAACTTTTGAAAGCTCGATATCTGAAACAGATTCAAGCTTCAGATTCACATTCTGTTCAGCCCTTAAGCTCCTTTTCTGTCGCTTTCCAAAAATCAACTTAACTCACACTGTTTCTCATCCTGTATTTATACCACAATTGAAGGGTTCTAGTCCTTTCTCGTATCTTCTGGTCTGAAACTGGGGTAATAAATGAATTCACCAGAGAGAGAGAGAGACAGAGTTTATGAATGATGTGTAATCCTAACACATTCTGCACATCTACGCGAAATTACCTTTCCAATCGTGTAAGGATCATGCCATTCGGTTCAGTAGAACGGTGTAAAAGTGTACGACAAAAATACGAGTAGGCAGCACGTAATATAGATCTACGGAATAGTGTCGTTCGGAAAAAAAGAGCTGCCAAAACACAATTTTACTCTAGGCAATTAAATACCATATGTCAGATAGTCGCAAGTTATGGCAGAACCTCCGTGATTTAGGGATTGGTAAACGAAAGTCAGATTGCTCAACCAACATTGAGGGCAATGAGCTCAATCGCAGGTTTTTATCGAGTCCGAAAACTCCAGTCACAATAGTACGGAATTGGCATTCTGGTCCTGCAACTCTAACAGAATCACGTTTTGTTTGTAGTGTAGTGTAGTGTAGTGTAGACAATACAGATATAGTCGAAAGTTTTTTGTCGGTAAAATCGAATGCTGTAGGAGTAGATGGAGTTCATCCGTTCTTTATCAGAGCTATTCTGCCAATACTGTTGCTCTATTTCACGCATTTTAATGTCCAGGTGATATTACCTTTTTAATTCTTTTAGATTTTTCAAAGGCGTTTAATATGGTTGATCACCCAACTCTAATCTATAAACTTCGCCATGAGTTTAACTTGTCTCCATCTGCAATCATGCTACTTTCGTCTTATCTTTGTGAAAGGAAGCAGGCCGTGTTCATGGGCGGATCTCTATCAAAGTTTCTTGTTGTGAAAAGAGGGGTTCCCCAAGGCTCCATTCTTGATCCCCTCTTATTTTCAATGTACATAAACAATATAGCTACGGTTATTCTAAATTCATCAAAGCATCGAACATTGTGCTTATGAATTGAATGAAGATCTTGAGTGTTTTTTAGGTTGGGCATCTGAACACGGTTTGGCACTTAATTCTAGTAAATGTAAATATCTAGTTTTTTCAAAAACGGCAGTAAACCTTTCATATTTTCCCAGTATCATGGTGAACAGCTCAATAATTGAATTGGAATAACCACATAAATTTAATCGTGGGGAGAGCTTACGGCGTTCTTCGTACAAAAACAAAGGAACCCACATATTTCGTCAATAGAATCCAGTTTCCGGCACCTAGTAGATCTGCTTCTTTAATTCTTTCACGTTTCTCTTGTTTAACATCCGAGAGACAGTTCCTTATTGCTGCTATTCGCCGCATTTTCCCAGGCCATAATACTATATCTATAGTAACCTATATCTATAGCGACCTTCTTTTGCACGTCAAAGTTAGAGTATTTTTTTAGTTACACCAATGCAAACAGTGCACTCTTAAGTTAAAGACGCAGGGCATTCATGTGGTCACTCCAAAGAAAATACTCGTCGATTGTTATTCCGAGATACTTCGTCCTCTGGACAACTTCAATGGCCTGGTTGTTGGCTGAGAGTAGACAATGATCATTTTGATGGCAGATTTTGATTTCCCCATTCCGCTTTGATGGTGCGGGTATGTGCATCAACTTGATTTTCGCAGCGTTTATAATGTTGAGTCCGTTATCATGACACCATTTTGAGACAATATCAAATTCCATTTGGTATATTTCCACCGCCCAGCTTAAATGCTTATGCTTAAGTACGATAGCTATATCATCCGCATATCGTTCGTTTGTGAACAATATCAATAGAATTGGACCCGATTTGGAGTCGTGTGGAACGCCATACAAGCATTTTTTTCTTGGCTCACCTTGATAGTTCCATCGGAAAGATAACTTTTTGGTAAGTTTAATAATTCTCCTCTCACACCGATTTTGCTTAGAGTTTCAATAAGTCTGTCTTGAATTAGAGTATCATAGGCTTTACTGAAATCAATGAAAAGTGCAAGAACATGTTGGTTTTTACGAGTATCTAGGCCTGCGTTAACTATATTTGAAAACCCTTCTAATAAGTTTTCTGCGCTTTTAATTTTTTGAAAATCACACTGGTTTGGATGTAGAATATTATTTTCGTTTATGAAGAAATTGAACCTATTAACGATGACTTCCTGGCTGATGTGGGTTATCCAATAGCGCATATTTTGCTTGTTGACGAAATCATTCAGCTAGAAATGAGCTTAATAGCTGAAGATAATTTTGCCATAAAATTCCGAATTGATTGCCAACTTTCCAAGAAATCAATTTAAGAAAGTTCGAAGCTTCAAATGATCATCTGGTAGGACGAGATCTTTCCTTAAATTCTCCACAATATTGATTGAGCTGTTCCCAATACCTACGAATGGTACGTGGAATAGATTGATTTGAATATTTTCAACAAAAATATGAAAAATATTTTGTGTGTTTTTTACTCTTGTTACATCCATACACTTGGTTATACCTTGTCTTACCGCTTCGTCCGTTTAAGCAGCTTCTATTTCAGTTCTACCGAACGTATCGGTGACATCTCGCTGTGTTCATCGGCGTACTTTAGTTATTGCATCCGCTTTGGAAGCTGATAAATGGATGGTGGGTATGGATTTGGACATCTTGAGTTCTTTTTAGGATCTACCAGAGTGTGAAGATTTGATCCAGTATTGACTTTCCTCGCCTTAAACCACACTGATAAGGGTTAATCAAGTTGTTGACGAAGGTTTTCAGAAGAGACCTTGTATGCGATGTTGGTGAATTTGACCCGGTAAACAATACTGAGATTCCATTTATCTTCTGACCAGATCTGAGCAATGAGTTGATGTATGCTATCCACAAAGTCAATTCCAGCGGCTTTGAATTCCTCGCCCAGTAAGACGTCACTTTCAGCTGCTTTGATTGATTGCAGCATAGATATTGCTACCGTTTCTACATTTTACTCAGAGTTTTTCCAATCATCGTCTAAATTGCATGATCTATCAAAGGTGTGATGTTAGGCTTCTTTGCCGTTATACAGTTTGCTAGTAAAGCTTTTTCATTATCTCAACACGAACTGTGACTCTACTACAAGGTTTCCTACTGTAGCTCCACAGGCTTGTGTCGTTCTCCCTTGAAACGGCCTCTTAACCTGTTGCCGGTTAAAACCCGGCTTTTGATAGTGGTCGTCGAGCGAAACCTAGCATATGTGTCTTGGTGTTTCTAATGGCAGGTAACCAGCAATGCCAGTGATCTACAGTACTTGATGAGTTGGGAGATTTTGAGCTACGTGTTCTGTGAAGATTTCGGCGATCTCTTTTGATTGGAGATTTTCTACATTATGCCTTCGCACAGTCGTTTTTCGTCGTTGTGGATCTTGGGAAATCTATGTTCGCACCTTGGATGCAACAATGTCGGTTGCTTGAACCGTTTATATGTCCAGAATATTACAAGAATACCTTTGGTCGATCGCAATGTGGTCAATTTGATTCGGCGCTTCATGATCCTGATACCGCCTGATACTTTATGTAGGTATACTGAGATGAGGAAACCGCGTGGTTACTTAAATAATATTTCGACTCGCCGGAAAGTTAATAAGGCTTAGCTCAGTAATGGTGTCGTGAAGGGTACGCTTACCAACTCTCCTATTAAAAATGTCTTCCTTTCCCATCCTCGCATAGGATGTCATACTTGGTACATTGCTTTCATGTATTGTCTTGGCGATTGTAGAAATATTCGTTGGTGGCGTCGTTCTTATCTTCCACAGTGGGCTTCTTCTTCTTCCATGAGCAGACTTAGGTTAGCGGACTTAGCCTTGATGCCAGTTGTCTTAGTACTATTCGGAAGCTCAGCTTTTCTTGCATATCCGGAAAAGCGCTTTTTTTCCCCCTATAGCAATCACCATAGCATAAATCAAAGTTTTTCACCTTCCTTATATCCGGTTCATTCCATTGCACTCTATCGAAAAATTCAACGTGCAGGTCGTTGTCCTTTAAACGTTTACAAGGATCAAAAATTGTGAATCCATTTATATTCGAGGGCATTAGTTGTGAGGCCCATTACTCATAATTCCAGCATATTGCTATTGCCCTTGCCATTTTAGTCTGCTGTTATAGGGCAATAACTTGATAATGGCGCTGATGGCTCACTCTGATGCGTCTATGAGAGTGTCAAGTACACTATTCCTCACTGAAATGCCGTGTGGTAGACAAATTCTTAGGACCTCCCGCTATTGCTGACTGAATATAATTAGAACCTCGTCTATCATGATTTTGGGTTAAAATATCAGCTCAAGGAATGAAGTTTGTTGCCGTACACAAGGAGCAGATGCTTTACAATCCCAAACTGCACACCGAGAGACATGCTCTTCCCTCTATCAAGGCAAATATTTAAATCTCGAGAAAGAGGTATAAACTTCAAATATAAAGGAAGAATGGGCAACTTTTGCGAGCAGCTTAAGAAAAGCATAGAGGCATCCTGTTTCAAGTTGACGAGTAATCTTGAAGATCTTTGTCAATCGTCATCCGTCCTGTTGCAAATATGCCTAGACGCGACAATAAAAAGACCCCAAGAACAGCTCAATATCAGCCATCTAAGTTTCGAAATCAAACTGATACAGTGGGGCTAAGATACCCGCAAATACTCCATGAGTGGTATAAGGAGAGATGCAGCTTGCCAGTCAACTGAATCAGTGCCCACAGACGCCTTCTACTCGTATAGTTGCCGAATCCTGAATCCGATAAAGAAGTAAGCAATTAAAAATAAGAATATTACTTTGTTACTTCTTTAATGTGGGTAGGAGGAAACCTCCTACAAGTCCCTAATATTTCATGACACAAAGGCAAATATTTATGTTATTGTAAAGACTTGTGTTTTGTTTTTTTTTTTTGCTGGTCGTCTTATATCAACCAAATGAAAGAACGCCAATATTTATCCTCGGCAAATTGGTAGACATCAAACGCTCATCCTGAATTCCCCGGCACATTTATTTATTTGTTGAGAATTGCCTCTGAAAAACTTAGGAACTCCTACTTCTTGATGGTTATGTGAGATGTACGAATGGAGTGGGGTTTTTGTAATTTTCAATACCATCCACACGGCCTAGAAGCAAGCAAGCAATTCTTTCAAAAAACAAACAACAACAACAATAACAAGAAGAAAACAAAACAAAAAAGAAACTTTTTTAATTTATTCCTTAGATAAACCATCTCGACCGTTCAACGAAAATTTAGCCAATTACGAGAGTTGGCTTGAAAGAGAACGTTTTCTTCGTTTTATCCTTCAACCCCATCCCAAGGATAACAATCATACACACATTCAATCAGCATTCGTTCGTACTTTGGCACTTGTTTCTTCAAATTGATTCAATTTATGTCCTCTTAAGTGATGTTGGTGTTGTTTTAGGGTGTGGTTGGTTGGAGGTGGACCATCCAAAAATACTTTCACACACCGACGCACGACTTGAATACGTAGATATGGTATTTCGTTCTCTTAGACATTTCTGTGTATGGTTTTTATTTTTTTGTTTTGATAGAAGGATGCTGCAGTTCAGTCACATGGAAACGTAGTATCCTATCTGAGACCCATCTTTCTATGTGTGTCTTACCTTTAGTTGCTAATCGGATTTTGGAGATATGTCACAGTTGGATGGTTCCACAAAGTGACACGGGCATACAACCAAAAAAAAAAAAAAAACACAAACTAAATGACAAAGAGAAAAGTAAAATAAAAAACGTCACAAAAACCAACAACGAGAAAAGAAAAACCTTTTCTTTCAATTTGCCAAAAAGGCTCCTCTAACTCCGGCTACACAGGTCCGGTTTCGTATCTAGTTCCATAAGCCCACTCCATCTTCTTTTGTGTGTGGGGGTTAGAGGCCTTGGGCAATCTCTTTCCACATTTAATGTTCATTTAAATTAAAATGTGTGTCAGGAGTGTGGTGTGAGGTTTTTTTTCTTTCTTTTTTCTTTTTTCACTCCTCTGTCCGTTTGTACACAACATTAAATGTCCTTTTCTTGTATTGTGTCCTTTCTGCTTTCTACTTTTTGCTTTTCACTTTTTTTTTTCCCCCCCCATTTACCCGTTTGCAGCAAATGGAAGTTTTTGCCTTAAATTTGTTTTTGTTAAGGAGCCTTCTAGGAAAAATCATTGTTCAGTGTGTCGAAAATGGAGGGAGGAACAAAATCCTTAGAAGCTTTGGTCAGAACGATGTCAAAGTGGATGAATTTGAAAAGAAACGGAGATGTTAGAGGGAAGGGAAAGGTGAATAAAGGATATTCTGGTCTGCAAGACCATTAGTTGAAAAATAGATTCATTCAAATATTTAGGCTTTATACGGATAAAATGTGTAGCAATTCTTAAGGGTCATTGATGTAGGCTTTTCAGATCAGTCTAGCAAATCCATGGAGACTTTAATTTAAGGGAAATGGTGGTGCAAGGAAGAATCCAGAGGTATAGTACTGTAGGTGGTTCGGGCATAAGTATGCAGTTCTTGGTACGAACTGCACAAGCACAAAATTAGCACCACAACTGTGCCTCATTTTTCGGAATATATGATGAAACACCATATTCTAGATGAATCTCACGGAGTTTTAGACCAGCATTAAGGCACTCGTCAATTATGGTCTTCTCATTGGCCATTATATCTATTTTTAGTCACTTAGCCCTCAAAAAAGTATTTGAAACAGCCAGTAACTTCTCAACAATGGTTTGTGTGAAAGCACATTGCTCCAAAGCAATGGGTAAGAAACTAATAAATGCAATCGTCAGGTGAAAACCTGGTCGATCAGTCATTTGTTTAAGAAAACAGAAAGTTTTGTAATAAACTACAAAGATCCCGATGAAACCAGAATGATACTAGGACCTGTAGACGGCAAAGCATTTTCCATAGGCACATAACCAATCATGATTTATAGGCATTTCCCTTTAGAGCAGTTTCTTAATTTTGCCATCTTAAAGTCCACGAAAATGAGTTTTCATATCTCCGTTCTTGCAGTGCACGCCGCTCTAGTTTTTTGACTTGTGGTTGTCAAGACACAAACATGTCTCTTTTGACTTTCGTCTCTTCGTGAATGATTCTGCTTGCATATAAGACTTCAGCATGAATCCTACCTAGCAGCCTTTGTTCGCAAAATTGTCTTTCCTGACAGTTCCACGAATTCTAGCCTTTGTTACCTACCTTAGATGATGCCATGGATTTCTATTGGAAGCATTAAGCTACACTATTGGTCTTTTGCTATTTTTTTCTTCAGAAGGTCTTAGAAACTGATGTTAAAGAGTTAAGCCCCACTCATTCCTTCTCAACTTAAAACAAAATAAGCATTCTAAAGCAAGTTATTAGGGGTTAGGCCAGTTTTTTTTCAGAGCAGCTAGATTGTCATTGCAGTTATACACAGTATGGAAAATAATAGACCGGACACTAACCATATCTCAGCAAACAAGAGCGCCATCTATTTATTTTAACGTGCGTTTTAAAGTTTGAATATACCTGACATTTGGCTGACATTTAAAAATTATAAAAATTATTTTTCATTTGGTGTTGAAATTTTAACATAGAACAAAGAGCGGTCATTAAATTCCACGCAAAACTTGGTAAAAATACATTAGGAACATTCCGATTTATGAAATCAGTGAACTGTGATGATCGTTTGAGTAGAAAAGTTGTTTTCGAGTGGAAACGTTTGTTTTGGGTGGCAGAGAGACGCTGAAGGACGAAAATCATACAGGAAGGAAAATTTCAGTTCGGACACCTGAAATGATGCAAAAGGTATGTGATTTCTTTGCAGAAGACCGCAATGCTGCACTGAAAATTAAGAAAGAGGCCTTAAACATCAACAAAGAGACTATTTGAACCATTTTTTGCGAGGATTTGGGCAAAATAAAGGTCTGTGCAAAATGTGTCATTGTTCGTTAATTTTTGGCTCGAAATCAAGTGTGTGTGTTTAATTATCGGCCACCACATTCGCCTGATTTGGCACCGTGTGATTTCTCTTTGTTCCCGAAGTTGAAACGATTGTTTTTTTGAGTACATTCTGACCATTCAATCAGCTTCGACACAGGCACAGAAGGCAGTTCCGCAAAATGAGCTGGGGTAGCCATTTTAATCACTATTGGAACGCTATAGTTAGCTAAAGCTTTTTCAAATAAAAACACCGAAAAATAGTTACATGTTCTAGAGCCTGTCCGAGATATTATTTGCCACACTGTGTACATTATACTTTTTTCTTGTTGCACGTGTTTTTCAATGTTGGTAATGGAATGGATAATAAATACCTTTCCGCCTCTCAGGTCACTGTGTATGGACTTCAAAACCTCAGCTCTGGAAAGGGTAAGATATATTGCTACAACACGTGGTCATAATTAAAACAAAACTTCATTGTAGTAAAGAGTAACAAGTCATATGCTGAGAGTCCTATGACAGAGCGTAGGAATATCGTATTCAGAATCTTTTGAAAAGGCTTGACCTTGTTGATGAGAAGGAATCTACGGAAAACCAACTGGGCACGTTTCAATAAGGAGCTTGGTACGATATTGCTCCTTCTAAGCTCAAGGGAAAACAAAAGTTAGAGGAAGCTGTTCAAAACTTGAACCTAACCCATACTGACATTTTTAAACTCACATGTCCGGCTACGAAGCAATCCAACAGATCGTTCTTTCATTGGTAGGAGCAGGTCTGCATCGATTAAGTAAAATAATAGAAAATATTTAAATAGAAACTGGTGACACCAGTAAGCTGATAAATACCACAAAATCAAGAAAATTTAGTGACACCTAAGCTGAGTCAAAAACACAGACTCTGAGGCTCATCTTCAAGGTAATCAAGTCCACAGCCAGCTCCTATTAAAGAAATTGTTAGTAGGCTGAACAACACAAAAGGCCTTAGCTGGTAAATCTCATCAGTTATAGACACGGATGAAGCAATAAAGCAGGTTGTTGCTTCTTTTGATGGCTTCAAGTCGCCAGGCACTGATGGGATACATATACCCAGTTATATTGTAATATACTCCTTGTAATAGAACACTGCTGACTGTGGCCTGTATGTGATGCGGATTTGCGCGCAAGATGCTGCTCTGTGTTCACAATACTTCTGACAACTATGCGCAGACACACGCAGATGATATAGCTGTACTGCCTGTTAGATAGTTCCCAGTGACTGTATGTTCTAAAGTGCATTATGGACAACAACATTGTTATAAACATGTTATATGATGGGCTCCACTCTTAAAGCTATCTTCCGATTAAAAAGAAGTGTTCATTGGTGCAACACCCACTGAAGCTTTGATGACCTTGCGAACCGAATGTCTTATAGCTCTTGTCTTATCATCAAAAGCAATGAAATTAGAACTTCTAAAATATAAACAGAAAAACACTGTGGCGCTGGCAGCCCGGTATGGGCCATGACCTAGCTTCTTGACACTCATTTGTGTTGCTCATGTTGTCATTTTTGTCACATCTGAGCGGGATCTACGGTTTAACGCCAAATCTGAACGGCACTCCTTAGAAGCTCATCGTAGACAATTTTACATTCGGGAGTTTGCCATTGCCCGACGAAAGGTTGATGACTATTCGGAAAATTGTTGGCGATGCATGGGATCAAACCACGGACCTTCTGCGTGATAGTCCAATGAGCTAACCATAGCGCCATCGCCACCACCACTTTGAACTTCTGGTCCGGAGAAATTACGAAATGATGTATGATTGATTATGTAACTCATTTGGAAAACTTGTTTCTATCTTCAAAGCGAAGATATTCATCATCCCAATTGCAACAAATTATATTGTGAAGCTGCACTTAGAGCCTTGTTGAATCCTCTTCCGTTTTCCAAGCTGATTCGGGAATGCGAAACTTCATTGAATGTAGTCGAGAGGCTTCGTTTACTGCTGGGCTACTATGGGATTAATGGAAATGAAATCGAGATGAACTACAACATGCTGCGCTTCTTGCTGTGAAAGTGTCATTACTTCTGTGTATGTCTAGTTTTCGCTTGCTGGCGTACTTGGAGGAGCTGTAGACTCTTCATTACTATAACTCGTCGAAGAACTGAAAGATTCCAGTAAAATAACTTGCAAAGGGTGCAGTAGTCTAGTTCTTTTCCTGAGTGTTCGGTCCCAACAAGCAAAAACAAGACAAGTTGACCCCTAGGTACATCAACCTCAACAAGTATCGATCCTGCTATGGGGTTTGGCTGCCTTAGACTGACTAATGGTCCCGCAGTCCTCCAAAGTTTCAGAGAAATGTGTGTACTTGCTTCGTATTCATATTTTTTTTTTTATAAAAATTCCCCGAATTCATATCCCACTGCACGTCGGAATACGATCAAGGTATTTTACTTCAAGCAGCCAGTTCAATTTGAATTCTTGTAGTCACCGTTAACTGGAGATGCTCAGTGGGACCATATGGCTCGATGATTCCTTTATTTGGCAACTTGTAGAACATACATATAGTTCAGCTGCATCTTTTTCAACTCTGACAATCGTTAAGGCGTTAAAGCAACTGGCTTCTATTGTCCTGTTGAAATACTCTGTTTTGCATCTTTGATAGTCATAGTCGCATCTTAACTAAATATGTTCTCTTAATCTTCTCATATTCTTTCTTGTTCATTAAACTTATTTATATCTACACTGTAGTCGAATTTGGCTTGCCAAAGGGTCGCTTCACTTAGATGTCTACATGTGTGCCGTACTATGTATATCCACAGAGGGAACGCAAGTACTGTTGGGAGTGCCACCCCTTAATCTGGAAGTGATACGTCACGGTATTGCTTTCAAGATCAGAAAAGGTCTTCCTTTAAATCACCGGTAGAAGTAGATGTCGTATACTCGTAGATGAGGGACCTTTAAATCTTACTGAACGCATGCATTTGTCTACTTGTAAATCTTAATTATTACTGGGATGCTAGCGAAAACTGTGGGGTTACTTATAGCTTCCTTAGGGATATTCTGACCATGAGGAAGTTTACTGCACGGACTCTTACTCTTAGCCTGGGTTTCTGTTTTGCAAAAATCAAGGCCTTAGTGGGGATGCGATCTATTCATGTGGAGCTTCATATGATGATTGGCTGCATGTTCTGTGTGAGTTTCCCAAATATTTAGGGACTCTCAAGCCTTGGGCGTCATCTCCGATACTGAGGCCCACAATGTCAGTGGAGTGTTCACCGACACCGTATGTTTCCAAAGAACGTGTAGTAGCTGCCGTTTTTCTTGGTGCCAAAGGCTAGTGCTGGTTGTAGGATTATATCCAAAATTGCGGGGAGGGTAGACCCTTCATATGTTGAAGGGCTACGGCTTTTATACAAGCCATGACCTAAAGAATGGCTGAAGTATGAGATAGGCCTCGACCCGTCAGAACTGGTACTGATGCCAATTCTACTAAACGAGGGGCGCTGATCAATGCATTACTTCGATATCTCATGCGAAGATGCACCATAGGCCGAGGTCTTCACGTCAGGTATTTTCGTTAAACAATAGTGACATACAAAAAAAAAACTTTTCATAAGAGAGTGTTTGTCCAATGTCCCTCAGTAACTGCCACGCGTTCGTTTTCGGTGATATTTTGGTAAACTATTGTGTGCACGCATTTCACTATAATGTTAATGTACACTGCCTTGTGTAATAATGCCAATGATTAACATTTTTGCGGGATATAGCTAAGTTTTGCAAGTAATTCGACCTGCCCCTCTGCTATACTTGGTCGTCTTAAACTCAAGATTTTTTGAATGATTTTTGTATCGCCTGAGTTTACGGGCTTCGGAAGGGAAGATGATAAAATAGCTGGTGTGAAACCGATCGACTAGTCTTTGGTTCTTACCTGGAGGAAGAATGCAGTAGGGAAGATCTCGCCTAAGGAGGCGCGTACATTTGAAGAGAGACTTCACCCGTCTTGTAGTAGGAAACATAGGGGATTCTTCGTGTGAATTTTGGTCCCTCTCACATAGACGATGAGTGAAGGAGGAGATACAACGACGAACTGTACGGGCAAAATAGCGGCATCGACTTGGCCAAAATAGTGAAGGTAAGACGACTAAGATGACTGGGTCATGTAGAGCGGATGGACATCAACGTTCCTGTCCGAAAAGATGATCACAGCAGTAGAGGAAGTTCTCAGTCAACTTAGCGTGGAAAACTGAAGGCAGCTAGCGAAGGATAGAGCTGGCTGTAGACGCTCGTCGGCTGAGGCCTTTCATCCAGAGATTGAGCGCCAATTTTCTTTGAGCAGTGATAAAACTCTTTCTGTTGACTTTATCCGGAAGCAATCCTAGAATATTCCCTGCATGCAGAGTCTGACAAGGCAGTTATTACCTGAGAATGACACTAAAAGCGTAGAAATTCGAAAATATAAAAATATATATGTGGCAGAGAACCACCATTAGATACCTAAATATGTATATAGGTTGAAGCATATTAAATATTCCTCACTTGACCCCTTTTCATAAAACGATGCAGCATTTATACTGGTAAAATTTCATGTCACTACACCACCTCCATCCCACCCCAACACCCTTTCAGTAAAATTATGTTTCTCAGACTAATTAGGAATTATGTGTCCTCTGTGTAAGTGTCCTTGATTATCATGATAACCGAATGAACTACTCGTATTTTAGAATGTAACCCAAACGTCTGTAATATATACTCGTAAACGTATTCACATGTGCATGTGCACGTATTCGTTGTTTGTGTAATGCCAGCATTATATGTATCTTTGTAGATTTGAAACGTCCCCAAGGAGAATACAAGCCAGTACGTTATTAATATTAATTGAAGTTGAGGGCAGAAAAACCAAAGAAGGAATGAGTTAAAATAAAACAAAAGTTAAAACGGAAAAACAACCAACACAAACAAGTAACACTATAAAGTCCTTCTACTTTAATTTCCCCAGACAATGAAATATTTAATTTCGGTTAATTTTTCTCAAACCTTTTCGCTGGATACCAGGATACCCAGGGCACAAGCCACCATCCACCATCTACCATTTACCATCTACAATTCACCCTATCATCAAGCTCGTCACCACCCCTAAAATTTCGCCTGCTGTGTGTCGACCTAAATTAGTAAGCGAACATTTTGTATCCACCAAACCAACCTAACAAAGCTTGCTTCCAGTGACTAGTTGGGATTAGTACAATATTCTTGAGGATTTATATATGTATTTAGATGCCGCTTGAATTAGGGTATGGCACAGAGAGTAAAGGATAGGGTAAGCTTGACATTGGAAAAGCAACAACAAAATGCTGATGTACTTAGTCAGACAAAATGACGAAGATGATGATGACTAAGAGGAGACAAAAGGGGAAGGGGAAATACAACCATCATAAATATGTATGTATGAGATTGTACCTTTTAACTTATCCATCCTTTGCAGGCAATTTTATGTTAGTTCCTCTGCCTCCCATCACATCACTGCTTCTTCGCAATTATGCATTTTTAATTAATGCCCTTTTGCAAAAAGGATACGCTCAAAACGGCTCTCATGGAATCCATACAGAGCGATACAAATACCTATATACTATTACTGCCTTTTACCTCTGCTACAGACTCTCTGAGCTCGCTGTTTCCTTTCCGTTAACGACGGTAGTTGGTGGTGTACCAGAGAAAACGTGCCAACGCAACGTAAAGGCGCTTGATAAGGTTTTCTAATGAAAAGCCGATTTAACTGTACGCTACACTGCCACTGAAAAGGACCTTAAAACTTTGAAATGCGTAAAGCCTTAACTATACCCTTATATACGAGTATATGTACATCCGGTCTATAGGATACTCTTTTATTTTTTGTTCTCTTTCTCTATACCGAAAAAAA
This sequence comes from Volucella inflata, assembly GCA_928272305.1. NCBI lineage: Eukaryota > Metazoa > Arthropoda > Insecta > Diptera > Syrphidae > Volucella > Volucella inflata. Next base: position 30,647,280 of record OV743716.1, read on the forward strand.
TCCCAAGGATTAGTGAACGCGGCTCTGTGTCATGGTGGTATTGCTACGGAATACAAACAGAAAAAAACTGTCTGGAACGTAGGGAAATATCCCGGAGCCTAAGGTAGGTTGGCCGACTTTCTCATCGTCACCGTAACCGTCACCGTTTTCGATGAAACAAATTAAAATATTTTCTCAAAGGAAAATCATTTTCAAACAGCCTGAACAGTTTTAAAGGATATACGCGCACAATTCTGATTGTATTTAATGGTAGGCTGCAAATTTAAGTTGACTTGAGGATTAGAGATGTCTTCAGTTGATTCTTCTGGATAGATGATTTATTTGAACGTTGAAAATGTGCCTTGACGTTCTATTCTTACCTATGGTTGTAGGTTAGGATCCATAAAGAATATTTCTCTTCATTAGGGACTTTCCATTTGCGTGGACATTTCGATGAGTAAATTTTATGCTCAAGTTAACATTTTCAGTCCAGAACAACAAAGGAAGAAAAAAAATATTTAAATTTGACGAGAGCTTTGTTCATGGTATTCTACAGATTAGTAAAGGCAAGGTTGATTCATATTTTAATTGATGGCGTTTATTGAATGTTCAAAGGGGAGTCCTTCTTAAGTCATCCTCTGTCGATAGGCGATTTGTTGGATCTAGACATCATTTTCGGGTATTTCGATTCATTAAGATGGATTATTTATGTATGCTTGTAAGCTTCTTTTGCACAACAGAATTGTAAATGTTTTTGATTAATTAGCCTTTCGATTACGATGATGATTAGCAGATGAAACAAATGATTTATTAATGATTGATAAGAGGTCTTCTGATGAAGTCTTTAATGGATTTGTACTTATGAAAGAGGGATCAGGGACTTAAGACGAAACTGTCAATTTTCATGAAACATGCAATACAAGTTCAGTAAGTTTATTTTGACTTGAGAAACTCATACATATCATCGTGGATCACATTAACCACAAAAGATTAGGTAACGTTATGACCTTTCCCTCCCAACAGACACCAACTCTTGGCCGAAAGCGTCTCAAGATGTCTTCAAATCTAAGCATTAACACAAGCCAATCACATAGTCGAGTATTGATTTGTAGCCCGTTCATGCGCTGTTTGCCCATATGACGTTCTTTCGTTTATGACTTGATGACCTCTACCTCTGCTTATGGGACAACAATGGTTATTAACTTCGCCGTAAGATCAGAAGCGTTGCCAAATACTAAAACTTACAATGGATAGCTCGACACATTCAACTATGTAGTCTGAGACGCCCCTTAGAAACAATGGTTACTAGAGTCGTTTTCCTTTGCGCTTGAGTAAAAACAAATTGGAAATGATGATTGTTTTCTTACGTCCATTAACCTTCTCCCGTGCCTTATTTATAACCTTTAGAAAGCCTCTAAATTTCTTGAGAGCAAGGATACGTCTTGCCATTGCCAGCTGTCAACTCTTTGATACCAATTCGGAAGCCGTGGTGAGGGCACAGGTTACACTCTTGGTATGAATGGAGCCCCATTTAAAACTTCTTATTTGTCTTAACGTCTCAGCACCCAGTACAAATTTGAAACACTACAGCGTGTGAGACTACCAGGTGTACCATTTCTGCGGTTGAAGTCATTTTGCAGGCCACGAGCAGCCTGCATCATCCAAGAAATACGATGGAATGGGCCGGATGAAAACAGTATGAAAAACTACGACATCTACTACGGCGATTGTTATCGACAGCAACAGCAGCACCTATTTGGATGCGGATTTGTTGTTGGAGGCAGACTTAGGCAAGAAGTCTTGGATTTCCGGCATGTGAACGAGCGCCTCGCAGCAATCCGCATCAAAGCTAAATTTGCCATCATTAGTCTGATATGCCCGAGCGCCCCACATAGGGGAAAAATGAAGACACCAAAGATGCTTTGTATGAGCTCTTGATCCTGTGATCTATTAACAAAATTGTACTTGACGATTTTACTGCAAAACTAAGAAGAGATGACACCATAAGTAGTACTTTTGGAAGGAATAGCCTGCGCCACACCATCCCCGATAACGGATTCAGGCTCATCGTCTTTGTGGCGGGACGAACCATTGTCGTAGTTAGCACGCGGTTCCCAAATATCGATATTCACAAAGGGACTTGGAGAACTCCTGATTAGTCAACCATCAACAAGATTAACCACATTGCGATCGACGCAAGACACTCCTCCAGTATTATGGATACCCGAACGTTCCGAGGAGCTAACTTCGACTCGGACCATTACCTTGTTCTAGCCAAGGTACGGTTGCGGATATCCTGAATAGCGCAGACACAAGATAATGCTCTTAGGAACCTCGACGTTAGTCGGCGGCAACTCCAAGAGATCTAGTCTCTTTTGATCTCTTAAGAGTGTGAAGCATCGAAAACCAGTGGGAGCACTGCCAAATAGCTATCAAAGATGCCGACTGTGATGTGCTGGATTTCACTCGATCACCACAATGAAACCACATTCGATGCTATGGATTGCTGTAGACTGTATAACGGCGATGACGAATCAGATACCGCTGTCAGGCAGAATCAACCTTTCAATCTGGACGATGATGACCAGCAATTCCGTCCACCCGACCTAGATGAAGTGAAGGTAGCTATATCGAAGCTTAAGTCTAATAAAGCTGCTGGAGCAGATGGACTGACTGCCGAGCTCTTCAAAGCGGTAGGCGATGACATGGTAAGGAGCATACACCAACTCATCTGTAAAATACGGTCGCACGAAAGTATGCCCAACCTCAGCATTGTTTACCTGATCTACAGAGGTCTTCTTAACATTGTATACAGGAACTTATCTGCCATATTAAGTGAACGCCTGAAGCCATTCGTCAAGAACCTGATAGATCCATTTTAGTGTGGTTTCAGGCCGGGAAAATCCCCCATAGACCAAATATTCCCATTAAGGCAGATCTTGGATAAAACCCATGATCGGTACACATCACCTATTTATCGATTTTAAAGCGGCGTAAGACAGCATCTATAGAGACGAGCTATACAGAGCAATGTATAGTTTTAGCATCCCTGTCAAACTAGTCCATCTGTGCAGCCTTACGATGCAGTATGCCCGCTGCTATATCAAGGACGGTAAAGATCTCACCGACATCGCCACAAAGCGACGAACTGTATGGACTGTACAGCGATATCGACCTCGCCAGAAGAGTGAGGATCCAACTACTAAAATGGCTGGGACATGTAAAGCTGATGAACGGCAATGCTGCGGTCCTAAAAGTTTTGGAATCTGCCCCCGAGGGACAGCGCAGTAGAGAAAGTCAGAGACTCTGGTGGCGCACCCAAGTGGAAGGGGACTTCAGCCAACTTAGCGTGCAAAACTGGGGGCAGCTTGCAAAAGATCGAGCTAGCTGGAGACGATTGTTGATTGAGGCCCATGTCCACCCCGGACTAAAGCGTCACCTAAAGTCAGTTAGTAAGTCATCAATAGCCGAAACCTTGTTGACGGGACGGAGGCCTACAATTATATGACAATCATATCCTTGACGTATTTTTAAATCTTATCTCGTCCCGTATGGCTTAATTATATTATTTCAAAAAATTCCAAGAAATCAGCCATGAAAGGTAGAACAACTTGCGCCCGTTTCTTTGAACTGAAAGGGCTGTAAAATCAACGGTGTTGCAGTCATATTAACCGATCGCTGCAAGAATTCAATAAACCTCAGGATTTATAGAGTCGAAAGGCTACAACTACGACTTTGTGTTCGAGTTCGGTTGTTTAAATCGATGTCGGTACCTTGAAAGATGTATTAGAGCACTGATGGTGAGCTAGAGCTTATAATAAACCTGTGAGGTACGCCAGTAGATGGCTTACTTGCTTAATTACGAAGGTATTACTACTCTTCGGGGAGAACCTGGGCCTCAGATTACAAGCCTCTCCACTACGCCCGGTCTTTAGTCGCCTCCAGTGGCGAGCTCCAAGCCAGTTGAGCTCTCCTTCTATTTGTGCGCACCATCTAAGTGAGGTCTTGCACTAATGCCTTGTCCCTCCAGGTTACATTAGTGGACTCTGTGAGGCGAAGCATTGGTGCCCATTAGCCAGTTTCATGACTAGATCGATATCGTTCTAAATCTCTTAGGGTTCGTCGTTGAATCTTCTCCTCCCGACCACGTCAATACAAACGGATCCGAATATTTTCTAAACTACTTTTCTATTGAAACGGCTGAGCATATCTTCATCTGCTTTCGTTAGAGTATAGCTTCAGAACTATTAAGTAAGACTGGGACTATCAGGGTATCTTTAGCTTTTCAGCGATTGGCAAGAGTGATTCATAATTTTATTTCAGCTGGATTTTGCTCGCAGAATTTATAGCAGAGCTAAGATAGTCACAGTGAATCAATGCTTTGACATTGTAGCTGTCGACTGTTCTATTCAATTCGTCGACATTGCGAATGCCTTCTTTTTGACAGCAAAAACTGGGTCTTGCCTTCTTGGGCAGTTAAACTCATTTTCGCATCTCCTTGTCTATGTATTTTTCTGACATAAAAGGCCTCGGTGAGACTTCAACGACCTTGACAGAGCAGTTTGATTCGTCTCTATAAATGCTGTCATATGCGGCCTAAAAATCAATGAAAAGATTGTGGTTATTGATTGAACTTCTCGAATTTTTTTCAAGATCCCTCAGGGAGTGAAGATTTTGTCGAATGTGGACTTTCGTGGTCTGAAACTGCCCTAATATAGTATGAATCAATAATTTTGTGTATGAAGGGTTTTAGACGTTCACACAAAATGCCAGTATGCTTAGGGGACTTATATCTCTATAGTTGGCGCATTTAAGGTTCTTCTATTTTGTGAGCCGGGTAAACGATACCGAGATTCCATTCATTAAGTCTAACCTCGTTTGAACAGATCTGAATGAATTGGAGTACGCTCTCCACAAAGTTATTTGCAATAACTTTGGCGGCGGTATGTGGGGCTCTTCGCCATTATGAAATTCGCGAAAAAGTCTTTTCATAATCTTGACACCAACTCTTACTCTTCTAAAAGGTTTTCTTCTTAAGTTCACACCTTTAACCTCTTGCTAAAATTTACGTATTGCATTCCTGGAATACAACGAGGAAAACGCGGTGCTCTCTTTGTTTCTTTTACCCGAAGGGCTCACAAGCGGCTTTAGACCTTGGTTACAACACCGCTTTCTAGACTTCTTGTTAAGCTGGACGTGCTTGCAGGGATTCTTCATCAAACCAGAGATTTCTCGTAGTGGTTAGACCTAGCAGCAGTTGGGGCGTCTCTGATGGCATGTAGCCAGCGATGCTAGTGTTTTCGGCGGAGTTTCTCGAGTTCTCTTGTGATTGGAGGGTTTCTTCTTTTTTGGCACACAGAACACAGAAACCTGTGTTTTGCAGCTTGACTGCAACAAATTTGGATGTTCAGAGTACTGAAGGCATACCTTACGTCGATCGCAATGTGATCAACAGGATGAGTGGTTGTATAATCCGGAGACCGCCATGTTTGCTGGTGTATATTGAGATGAAGAAACCGTGTGCTTGCTGTTGTGATATTTTTTCCGTTGTCAGACGTGTTGTCATGTAGGCTCTGCTTACTAACTTTGGTTACGTAGTTCTTATTTTCCGTAGGAGCATGACGCATATTATGGTTATTTTTGCGATTTGAGCGTTGATGCGGATTCTCATGTTAGCAGCTGTGTAGCAGGTCCTAAAGGCTCCGGAAATAGTCAGACATGCAAGACTCCATACTCTTTTGAGCATAAAGAAAATAGCAGTGTTTTGCCTATACTATCATACTACCTACAGAGCTATATGTTAGGGTGGGCCTGACAATCATTACATAGATCCATTGAATGATCTTTGGAGAAATCCCCTATTTACTGCCATCCGCGACGTTTGTTTCTTAAATCATTTTATTGTTCAAATGAAAGTTCCAGTTAGCCTTTTATCCAGGAATGATCTCGGTATTTGACCTCGTCAGTGTACTCAACTTAACCTAGGTTTCAGTTTCTTCTTCTAGCGAAAGCAACTATGACAAATTTATATTGATTTAAGGAGAGGTTCTCCCTTATGCACCAGTGTAGGACTATCTTAAGGGCACTTTGGTTACGTGCAGTGGCTTTGTTATGTACTCTGTTCCTAATATTGATCAGGCCATCGTCATAACCCATTGTATTATAACCTGGCTTTCTTAATTTATTAAGCAGGTCGTCTATGACCAAAGTCCAAAATAGGGGCGACAGTAAGCCTCCCTGCGGACAGCCCCTTGCGGCTAATACTGATGCCGAAGTCGATAAAAATCCGGCTTTCTTGCATCGCTCTGACCCAGTTTATGGTCATATCATTGATCTTTCTGTGGAGCTTTTGATATGGAGTCATATCCAGTATTATCGAAAGCACTCTCCAAGTCCATGTTCCTTTCTCTCTAGACGTTTTTGTTTTTTTGTTTTAGCGTAAGAAGGTGGATTTTAAGCGGCTAAAAACGCCATCCTCGAACATTCGGACCGAATTCTACCCTCGCGGAACCAGCGTTAGGTATTACTTCGCGAGGATAGGTGTAAACCAGTTGCTGTTTCGCTAACTGATGCTTATATTCGCATTACGTATGCGTTCTAGGCGCCTAAGATCGTCAAGATTTCTTGTCGCCGCGTCGCTTACAGCAATACAGTTACAGTTTTCTTAACTCGAGGTCATAGGGGTAACTATGTTTTCTACAGTCGGCTACAGTAAAAAAATATGTATTCCACGTTCTTATTATTGCATCGAGGGTAATATGGGATAGTCTCGTGCCTTGAAAGAGGTACTCTCTATAGCAGCCATGACCCGTCATGTAGAAATTTTTTTGTATCATGCTTCTGATTAATCCAGGTTCTGACCCTTGGCATCAGCCGATGCGTCCATCTTCGCCTCACTGTTGCTGCCACACCGCTATCCTGTGGTTTCTCTTGACTTTTCTTCCATGTGGGTCTAGCCGAACTTTTCGTACTCCCTCATTGTATAGTCGTTTCAGTTCGTCGGCGAGGATGTCGATGGGTGTTATTGAAGACACGTTTAGTACGGCCTTGTGGATACCACTCGAGATGCGCTTGCGACTCTTAAAGCGCACAGGCGGTAAATTTCTTCGTCGGAATCATAGATAAGGACCGTCTCTGTGAAATAACTCGAGACGTTTTTTTTTTATAAATACACCGGTACATGTATTCAACGGAGACAATGTATATTACGTTGCCAATTCGCCGAATTGAAAGCGTTTTGCACATTTAACCTCACTACAGCGCAGTATTTTTCAGTGTCTCCTCTCCAACGTTTTCCTTCAATTGCGGCTTAAACTCTACTTGTTACCACGTTGATAGCATCTATTGTTGATCGCTACTTATGAAAATCGTACAAATGTTTGTCTTCGATTGCAGACTCATTCTTTTATATGCATATTAATCGTCCGAGAATTTTTCCTTTGTGTCGAGCGTACAAAGTGGTCTAGAAGACGAGTTCAGTAAGCGGTTTGTTTCCTTTTGGCAGCAGTAGTAGGACATGGACCTATGAGCAGGGTGATTTATTGGATACTTAATATACAAGTTTTACATTTTCGGCTATGTTTTTGTAAATAACTAAGTATTTATTTGACCCTAGTGGAAACACGTAGATATAACTGTCTTACACTTAAGAGCTGTAATGGTAATCTATTTGCACAACCTTCATTGTATTCAGAGCCCACAAGGAGTCCAGGATATTGGTTTTATTCACCTGAGATTTGTATCACATAGTCATCAGCCTGCTTCTTTATAAGGTTTAGTGCACGAAGTTATTACTGGGATTTGCAGTCCAGCAAGAATGTTTCCCGAACCCATCTAATTTTTCCAAATATTTGAGCACTTCGTCAGCAAGTTCTACTAAAACACACTCTACCATGATTGCAACTCGCAATATCAAGATACTCGTAGAGCTGTCGTAAGTGAATTAAATTTTCTAACAGGTTTTAAGTTACCTAGTTATAGTTATTTGGCTGCCAAATTTCTACATTCCTCCTGGGGCATATAAATTTACATAGTCATACCCACCACATGTGCGTCATGTTTCACTTACACAAAATTGACAATAACACACATTCCAAACGGATGAAAGAACGTACCTACTTGTATATACGAGTGTTTCCCGGAAGAAGTGAAAAGATTGAGTTTGTTTTCCAATGGTCAATATCAATACCAAAGTAATCACTTCCGTTCAGCCCACCAAAAATCTTCAAAGCCTTCTACTTCAAGGTACACCCACATACATCATACACTTGCTGGTAGGTTAGTATTCGTAACAGCGTAAACCTCTTTAATTTTCATAAATGTCCTTCGCAGCCATTAGGTGTGCCTTTGAAGTTCAATAAAGACGCACAACCACACGCTTAAACCCACTTAACTTCCAATTTTCCTTATTTTATATGTAAATGTAAATATACGTGTATATGTATCAATTTACTACCGTTTGTTTTTATACATCTAAAGTCGCTGTCACACGATGAAATTCGTTTACAATTTTTCCAATTTCCTCCAAAAATAAGTACGAGTATTCATGCGGAGAACAGGTGGGCTCACATAGGGCAAAGTAATCTCTTCCTGTGTGACAACATAACAAAATAACCATCCCCCATACATGAAAAGGGGGAATAAGAAAAAATCAACTCCTGTTCAGTTCCCCTAGGAGAATCGAGGCTGTCATGGAAGAGAGAGAGAGAGTATAATCGAACGGTAGTACGAACATTTAGCAGCTTTTAATTCAATTAAATTCGTGTCCTTTTCAGAGCAAAACACACAATTGCCAACATTGTTGGGTAGGCGCTTCTTTACCAACCTCTCCCCCCCCTCCCACCATCCACTAAAAACGTGTGTTGGTGTTCCACTTTTCCTCACCATAAAACGCACCAAAAGCAACGACCAACAGTGTCAGGCGGAAGTAGACAGCAACAAACAAACAAAAAAAAACAACAAAAATAACCTTTCCCTAGTAAATCAAAGTCCTAGCATGGTTATCATACTCTAGATATTGTAGTTTGTACCTGCGACGACGATGACACAAAAAAAAAAAATGAAGGAAACCTCCTGTCACGCAACTATATCCGCACCATATGCCCTCGATGTGTGTGTACACATATTGGCCACCCACCAAAGGTGGTGGGGACTGTGTGGGTCAGCAAAAAACACACTGGTAGTCCCATGTCCGAATGTGAAGGACTGCAAATAATACATTGCGTGTGATTGTAAGCTCTCGCAGTCCATAGTCTAAGACCCAATCCGATGACTACGGTCGAGTATTCAATTCAAAGGTATCCTTGAATATTACCATGCCTTTCCCAAGAGACCAGACCTATATCAGATACTTTTCCGTTCAAAATTTCTACCCCAACTGAGTAAAAGGTGTTTTGATTTCAGATTGAAAATTCTACTCTGGCCACACTGCTAACAACGGCCATGGACACATTCATTGTAGTGGGAAGGATACGGAATCAGAATGTCAGACAGTTAGGCGGGAATGTTTAGTTCTGGTTATTATCACACTATCATGTTAACGATAGTAGGGCATGGTAGTAGACAAACACAGCTTAGCCTTACCTATTGCAAACCACCCTTTCCCCAACACCCATTCCATTTTGTTTATTTATCAAACAGGAGGGGCTGTTGTCTACTATGAGAATGGTATGAGACTACGACTACAAATATGTAGCGATTAACAAGGCCACTCCACTTAAATATGAAGGTTTGGAGGTTTCGGATTTTCCTTTTGTTTGATATTTGTCAGATATTTGGTTTCGATGTGACACGAGGTGTTGCATGTGTGCTCGATTGTAACTATCGAACACTTTGTAGTATAAATATTTAAGAACCTAGATACCTTTATTCCGAACACACAGGAAAAAAAAACTCTGATTTCGGGCAAGATAATTATATTATAATTTATTGGAGTAACAAGCCATGAGGTGGACGATGCCGTGGTATCGTAGAAGTAATTATGTAAAGAATTGTTGCAGAATAATTTCATATCGATGACTAATAGACATTTTCACTCAGACACTGTAGTGTGGGAAATATGACACTTTGACCGAAATAAGCGGTTCGAAATTAATAAATGGTTCACAGACAGACAGACAATAAATTCAAGGTCCAATGCAGCGAAATATGTGCTTTATCGATACTTGTCACCTGTCATTTGTTTCGGGCAACAAATTGGCTTATTACCTTGGCTTAGGAACATGAATAATCGCCTCCTTTCTCCGTGCTCATAGAGGGCAAAACTTCTAAAGCCCTTGTATTGCTCTCAACAATGATCTTGATTACATCAAGAAATATGCTAGGGACGGTCCTTAACAGAGGCTTGTTGGAGTACTTCCTTCGAAAGGGCATTCATGGGATACAGTACATGACCACATGAGTGTGGTTTCAACATTGCAGGTATTTCTGGCGAATATTTTCGTTTGTTTCAGAGGTTTTTATGTTTTACAAAAGATCGCGTTGCCCGTGCTTATTTGCATCGTCACATGACATATATGTCAAATATTTGCTTGCGCTTTGTTGTTGACACTTAACCTAAAGCCACAAATACAATAGTTTTTGAATTCGATCAGGAATTGTGCGTACAATTTTGGGTTTAACATGATGCATATTTCAGAGCATATTTGCCATATTTTGAATCAACTATCAAGTGTTTCCAGGTAGCTCGATCCTTTGCTAGCTGCCTCCAGTTTCGCACTCTTAATTGACTGAGGTCTTCTTCTACTCCGATGTCCATCTTATCGGACCCGAGCGCTGGTGTTCATCCGCTCTATATGACCCAATCATCTTAGTCGTCTTACCTTTACTCTTCTGGCTAAGTCGATGTCGCTATTCAGTCCGTATAGTTCGTTGTTGCATCTCTTTCTCCACTCATCGTCTATGAGAGAGGGTCCGAAATTCATACATAGAACTTCCTTCTCAAAGCAGCCAAGGGCACCCTTGTTCATTTTGATAGAGACATGCCTCTGCGCACGGTTGGGACTATAAGGGTCTAATATAGGTTAGGCTCACTTTGCATCGGAATCGTTGTCTGTATTCATAGGGGAGCCTAGGAAGACAAAGTCCTTATCTACCTAAAGTTATATCTGTGAACAATGACGATTGTTCGAGACGTCGGTGCTTGACATCCTTTTTGTCTAACAGTATATACTTTGTACTTGGTCTTGCCCTTGTTGACCGCTGAACCCATTTTCGCTGGTTCGGTCTCAATACTCCCGCAAAAACGCCACAGGCATCGCACTGCTTTCTTCCGATTATGTCAATATCATCGGCGTATGCGAGACTTTTATTGAGCAGTGTGCATTCTCCATCGACGAATTTGTTTGGAACTGATATCTATCTGTAGAGCTCGTCTCTGTAGATCCGATCATAAGCATTCTCAAAATCCATGTATCGTGTGTATATCGATTTGAAGCTCACGGGTTTTCTTCAAGATTTGGCGTAGCACACAATACGGCAGATAAAATCGTATTATGGATGTTAAGACAACTGGTGTCATGGCAGAGAGGTGCAGAGCTACGACTCTATTACGATGTTCCATTGTTCTTCGCTACAGGCTTTAGATCGGGATTCGTATTTTTTTTACCTTTTGGTAAAACTTTCGAATGTCACTCCGGGCAAAGCATACCTCAATTTCCTCATCCACATGCTTCTCATGCTCCTCCTTTTTCCTCCTTAGAAGCCGGTGTGCGTGTCTCCTCTTCTGCTCATAGAGCTAATGCGCAGTTCTAATCCTCCTACGCAGCGCCGCACTGAATGCATCTTGTCGGCTTGCATATGCTTGCCGTAACTCGTCATCAAACCAGGGATTTCATTGTGATGAAATCTAGCATATCAGAGACCTTCTTTCTGATGGATTTTAGGCACTGTTGCCACTGCTAATCGATACTTGGTACTGGCAAAAGTGGACCTCTTAAACAATCACGAGAGACTAGATGGAAAAAGGATCTGGTGATCTCTTGCGATTGTAGTCGCTCGACGTCAAATTTCCTCACAATATTAGCTTGTCTTTGCAATGTTCGGGATATCCGCAACCGTAACTTGGCTACAGCATGATAGTGATCCGAGTTGATGTTGGCTCCTCGGAACGTTCCGACATTCATAATATTGGAGCAGTATCTGGCATAGATCGAAATGGGGTTTGTTGATGGTTCATTAATCAAGAGTTCGCTAAGTCCCCTTATGAATATCGCCTGCTGTTGCATTTTTTCATTCTGTTTTTGTCCAGCGTTTCCTATCGCATTTCTTGGATGGCTGTAAGGTCTGCTTTGCAGCAGTCTAGAGCCTCTGCCAGTTGTTAGGCTGAACGTGGCCTATTAACGACGTTGTGCTTAATTCGTTTGCATGGGTTGACTAAAGAATATCCATCCTTACCCGAGATTTGTTTACTTTACGGAACTTTTGTATTTTTAACTATGTCCGGGCAGTTACCCGGTCTGCACAACCCTCAACCTGGAGGCCAGTTCCAGTTTTGATAACCCTTAGAACAGTTCTTTCATCTCTTTTTCAATACCCTGACTTAGTCTCGGAAATCCTTACCGGCTTGTACACCAAATATGTCGGAGTGGCCCAGATAAGGTCTCATTTGTTCCGGGATTCCCTTCCACTGTTCATTTCATCTTGAGAAATCATCCGCTGTTTATGGTGCTGCTATTTTTCTCTGCTGGTCAGCACTTGCGATTAAATATTTAGCGCAAAATTGTGTCAAGGTGAGCATTGACCGGTATACGATGGTTACAACTTGAAGATAAATAAGCACAACTGATGTAACGATGTGGCCAATAAACAAAGCAATCGGTTATATAATATGTATCTGTCAGTAATGTTAAACATTTATTGTATATGAACAAAGTTAATCACATTAGAGTTCAAGAACTAAATTAAATAACAAATGTGGGTATTATTAGAGATTATATGTATTGGACGAGGCATGGCCACGTGGTTCCCATTACTTCCTCTTCTTTGAGTTATCGTAGTTGACCCATTTATCATCACCAGTAGCTATACAATTCAAAAACCTTTTTCGCTTAGCATTTCACATGTGCAAAATCGGCGTTCAACATTTCTTGGTTTCATTTCATATGGAACCCTTTTCTATTGGTTATTTTAATTGATGTGAAATTGCTTGCTAAGTCACTCCCATTTCGTTCTTCTTGCATCAAACACGACCCTTTATTCAATAATGGTTCCAAATCTTCATACACTTTAGGCCTTCCACTACGTTTTTTGTCTTCGACGTTAAACTAGGAGTTTTCATACTTTTGAAACCACTCACGACAACTTATCTCACTCAAAGCAACCTCACCATATCCTTCTACAGCCAATCGATGTGCATCAGCTGAAGATTTCTTCCAATTAAAGAAGTAGGTCAAAAGTTCCCACATAGGAAAACTCAAGCTTTTCGAACAAAAATAAATTATGTGATGCAGAAACAAAATCCCTAATACTTCAACGTTATGATGTTGATAGGATATCCACCATCACATGAAAATGTCAACTATAACTTGCTTGTTGGGCCATCTTTTGTCAAACGGCGGAAACTTATTTCTACTCCAATAAAAAAAAATCCCTGTTCGAGAGAAAATAATGTTTAGTTGAACACTTAAGCGGAATATATCTTCTATTAACTTCCTTATACACGGTGTGGCAAATAATATCCCGGACTGGCTCGAGAAAACATAAATAAAACACGATTTCTGTTTTTTTTTTTAAGTTTTTTGATTCGAAATATTCAATTATATCCAATTCATATGATACAGCGATTCGATAGTGATTCAAATGCCTGCTCTAGCTCATTTTGCGGAATTGCCTCCAGTACCCGTGTCGCAGCTACTTGAATGATCAGAATGTCGTAAAAAAAAACATTCTTTCAACTTATGTGAATACGGTGGCGGATGATTTGACGCACACACTTGTTTTCGATCCAAAAATTGCCGAGCAATGAGTGTTGTGAATTTCGGTATGTGGAACACATTTTGCACAGACCTTTGTTTTGCCCAAATCCTCGTAAAAAAATGGTTCAAATCGTCTCTTCGTTTATGTTTAAGGCCTCTTTCATCATTCTCAGTGAAACATTGCGGTCTATTGCAACAAAATAACTTACTTATTGGATCATTTCAAATGTCCGAAGTTAAATTGTAGTAGAACAACTGTTCTACTCAAACAACAATTTAGTACACTTGTTGCATAAATCGAAATGTTTCTGATGGATTTTTACCAAGTTTGTCCTTAAATATCAACATCAAGTGAAAAAGTGTTCTGGAAAAGCAATTTTTGTAATTGTTCTTCATGACGTATGGTTGACATTATATGTCATAAAATTTTGAGAGATCATAGAGAAAGATTTAAGCTTTGAAGGACATGTTCCAACAAATAGATGGCGCGGTTGATTGCTGAGATATGGCTCGTGTCCGGAATATTATTTGGCACACAATATTTAAAAAGTCAAAATTTTCCATTCAAACGAGCCGCTCTTGAGATATTGTTTAAAACAGTTTTTTTTAGGTTGGTACAAATGAGTGGTAAAAAGAGTTTAAAGCGGGTGATGTGGTAGATGGTTTGCCATATTCCGGTCGTACTACCACCAGTATGACTGACGTAAACATCTAAAAAAATTAAGAAAATTGTCGTCGTGAATCGTCGTGTGAGTATCAGGGAGATAGCAGCCGATCTTGGTGTCTCATTCTTATCGGTATAGAGCGTCATGCACGAAGTTTTGGGCATGAAAATAGTGGAAGCGCGGTTTGTGCTGCGAGTGCTGAATTTGTTGATGAAACAGCACAGCATCACATTGATGTCTCTAAAGAAACGCTTTATTTGGGCCAAAATATTTTCGATAGTATCCTTACCGGTGATGAGACATGGGAAACTAACCAACAATCATCGGAATGGCGCTTCTCAGACTACCCAAAGCCAAAAAAAACCGCTACAGAGGCGATCTGGAATTAAGGCTTTGTTGACTGTTTTCTTTAATTACTGTCGGGTGGTCCAATCCAAATATGTTTCGTCATGTCAAATAGTAAATAAGGAGAATTACGTGAACGTATTAAAGCGTTTGGGGGAAAATGTTTATCGCAAGGGGTCAGAATTGTGAAACGCGACTATTTGATCAAAAACAACGTACATACCGTTCCGCATGCTCCATATTCACCGGATATTCACAAGGAGCACCTGACTTTTTTCTATTCCCACGACTCAAGTTAATACAAGAGAAATGCTGCCATTTCGAATGCGGCAATATGGAACTACGAGCCGCATGGCAAATATACGAATCAAACAACGGCAATATGGTCTTAAAACAACCTCGAAGTAGAAATATTGATGATCCAGTTTTGATACTATGCTCAATGACAAACATTTTGCAATATTGTTAAGCACTCAAATAAGTCAATCGGGATGTGTTGTTCAAGCCGAAAAGTAAAATTGAAAGCGATTGCTAACCCACATGAGCCACTTTTGTCAGTACTTTCTATTGAAAATCTTCTTTGCAAGCAATTTATTCAGCCTCTAGTATTCGACCCTTTAATAATACTTTACAGACAACGTCATTTGGTGCTAAGCAAAGTATGGAGCAAGGATTGACTACTGTGTTCCAAAAATAAAGTTGAAAATTCTACTTTAAAATGCACGGGCTCTTCGATTCTAGCAACAAATATTTTTAGGTTGGTAGTACTATCATTGACATCTGCGACAATTTCATGTCAAAATCCGAATTTGTTCAATAGTTACGTTAGTATTGTTAAGGGTGAAGAAACATGGTGTGTCCAATACGTTCCGACAGGCGCTGGAGGAAATCCCACCAATCCAGTATATTATTCTCCACACTGTATTCTTTATCTCTGCCCTCGTTAATCATTTTACCTATTTTTGCTGCATCCGCTGATACTGATAATGAGGTGGCGTGTTTCGATTTGGAACTGCTGGGTCATCTATAAAGCCTGCCGTAATATGAAGATTTGATCTATGGTGGACTGATCTAAAGTCACAGTGATATGGCCGTTTGGAGACTCCACCAGTCTTATACGTTCGATTCTGGCAGCATTGAATTTCTCGAGCTTCCTCACTATGCCTCGGCAGTTTTGAGCCATTACGGATACCTGCATCCGTACCTTAGTTACATCAACTCATAGTAGTCGAAGTCAATGTTACACTCTTGGAGCTTTTGAACATTCAAAACAATAGCGGACTCCTCTTCGCCTATCGCAATATGATCAATTTGGTTGATGGTTTGTTGATCAGATAAAAGCTACCTAGCTACCTTTATGGATTCGAGGTGTGGCAACAGTGTGCTTGCTATTGTTACATTACATCCCGCAAAATCAATTAGCCTGTCATGGGCTTTTCTTTCTGATCGTATTACCAAAGATACCCACCTTGCCTAGATTTTTGTTTGATAGCGTCGATTTTCACCTCATGTTAAGGACATTGCTGGGGAGCTAGAAGCAGCGATATTTGTACAGGTTTTCCTTGTCGAGTTAACGCTGCTCCCTCTGTACTTCTGACGCTGTTTTTTTAACACCCATCTCTCGTCTTGAATGGTGATTAAGTCTGCTCTGGATCAGTCGAGGATATCTGCTAGTTATTCGGCTTCACGCAGTATCTTAAGATCATTGTCCTTTAGTCGTTTACTGGTTCGTCAACGGTAAGTTGCCTATGTAAATTCGCCCAACGACGGCGAAAGCCAGCAAGCAGTCGCCATTTTAGCCTACATACTCGTACGTAAGACTTTTCAAACGCTGGGAACCACTGCTGGGAGATATGCAGGCGCTACGTTTTGAATTTGATTTATATGTTGCTGGCTTTATAAAGCACTTATGTAGCATTTTATGAGACGAAACATACTGGTCATCTTACTCGTAATTTCACTCGATTGTGACTACAATTATGCTCGTATCTTAGAGTGGCATCTGTCGCTATTTCTATTGATTTATTATCTGAGTCGCTTAAGTGCTGGATACAAACAGACTAAATTTGAATTATAATTGACCTTAATGCTTATCGATTTAAATAATCTCTTTTATTTGAAAAAAAAAATTAAATTCTGCATTCGTGCCTAATTTGATTATCCGTGCAACACCTTTTTCAGGTATTTCGCATCAACTCATACATGTTTTCAGTGTTAAAACTCTTGCCAGCTATCGCGTGTTTTTTACTGATACAATTGCATAATTAAATAATTTTTTAAATGCAAACTCGGTCACCTGTATTAATTGTTTTATTATTGGTTTATCCTCCATACATGGATGAGGATGGGAAATTTAACTCTGATCGCTATCTGAAAATGTTTGTCAATTCATGGAAAATTCTATATAAATCAACTCATATTCACTCTGTGAAAGGTACTTTCACTTTGATTTCCCTCTCACTTTTCAACTCGAGTTGGCTAAAGTTTAATGACACAAAAGTGTCACAATAAAAGTATCTATCCATATACGAGTAAGTACCATGCTATCGATTTCAACAGGCATGAATCAACTTAATGCTCAATCAATCGTTTACAGAATAACACACCAAAAGCAGCAGATTCTACAGAAGGGTGTAAAAAAACAGAAAAAAAAACCAATCACCCACGTAATATGATCACATATTTGTATCTGTATAATTGTATACAAAAGACAAATATATGGTACGAGCGAGGAGAAGACACAAACCATAACCATTTCCAATGCGATATATGATACTTGTTCGTATGTAGGTATGTACGAATTGTCCTGGCTCTACTAAACAACACCACATATTGGTTTGGATAAGATAGTGCTTTCGTACGTTTCATTGTATCTATGGTCTTGTGTTATTCTGTCAGGATATCCGTTTATTATTGGGGGTAAGACAAATGACAAATACCAGCAACATAAGCACGCAAGGTTGTTTACAATTTTTTATTAGACCTCAGCGCAAAGGATATTTATAAATCCTTCGACGTTTATATGTTGCTTCGAAATTGCACTATAAAAAAAAAAAATACATACAAGCAATATAGTGTCAGTTGTCGTATAGTGTGTAGATACAAGTACGAGTATTTGCTTTCGTTTCTGGCTAAAAACAACGAGATACGAGTAGGTACTTGTATTCATACGAAAACGAACACGACAATCGAAAAACATAAAAGCAAACCTAACGAAATTGCAGTATATTCATATCCACACCTACGTTCGGATGTACCATAGATAGTCGTACGTATTTTTGGGATATTGGACTAGTTTATGGGAATTTTGTTTCTTTTTTGTTTTTTTTTTTTTTTGTCTGAAAACACAATTCATATTGTATTTACAAAATGAGACACTATACGTGAGATAGTAGTATGATTAAATGGCGCAATGGATACAAATATTTTTCATTGCCTTTCGAAAATACAAAATGAAGTTGTTTTATAGCCGCATCTGGTGGCAAATATGCAGAACATGAGTATAAAATTGACATTCAAAACCAAATAGAGTTTTATTTTTTTATTTTATTCCAAATTTCGAACCAAAAATGTTGGTATTTAAATCGCTGATGCGGGAATAAGAAAAAGGCAATCATTGTCAGATCTGTTTTTGTGATTCTCATTCAAACTTTTGATTCAATGTGTCCTAAATGTCCCCATGAGTTTTATGAGAATCATCACACTTATGTTGCATGCATGCCATTGAGTATGATTTTAGGCCAAAGCTCTACTCAAGGTTTTCCTCATTTCAGGAACCGTTATGCATGTCTCAGCGACCTTTCGAGGACCTTTCCAATATTTGTCTTCAAGTTATGACGTTTAACGTTCTTGCCTGCTTTCTTGATTGGTGTTGGCGTTTGCTTATGTAGTTTATTTTCTTGTCATTCTTGTGGCGCATACTTGTCTGGAATATTCAGTATTGCGGCTAATCATGTTCTGTTTTCCTTACCGCGCTTCAGTTTTATTTAACTCATTCTGATTCTGCGGAAGTTTTGCAAGGGATGAGGAGTCGCTCTTCTAGCTGCTTGGGTTAGTTGATTTCATAATTTGAGATGATTTGCGCCTTACTATAATCACATTCACAGATTCCGACCTGCACATACCAGTACGGAGGAATGATTTAGCCAGATTATGCATAGATACTGGTATCTATAGGGTGGAACAGATACAAGTTTCCTTTCAACTATATGTTACTTTGACAGGGACAGCTCTTTCCCGCTCGAAATCTCAACTAACAGTCAGTATTATACCTCCGCAGAACGAAATGAATCGCTTTAATCTTGAACAACTTTGGCACATGTTACAAACTGATTTTAAAAGTGAGCGCTACACAATGCATTTATTAAAAAAAAGGTCGAGAGACTAACACTTACAGATAACACATACAGTCCCCCCAGTGGTACAGTACGTACCGACGAGAATGTGAATTGAAGGCAAACGCTCTCCGCTTCGTTTTCGCTTCTTGGTTTGGGCTCTACATCAGTTAGGAAACTGGACATCGAATTTGGCCGAAAAAAACCCTTTTTTGCACACGAGGCAGATTTTCATTTCGGCTGCTATGTTAACAAACAAAATAGCCGGGACTTAGAAAACATACACGTGATTGTCGAGAAGTCAAATCAGAGAGTGACAGTTTGGTGCTAATTTTGAAGTGGTGGCATCATTTGGCCATTTTATTTCGAAAATGCTGCTGGTTACGCTATTTAGGTCTGCTACAGAGCCATGATTATAGACATTTTCTGGGCCAAAATTGAAGACATGGACGATCTTCGGTTTCAGCACGATGGCGTATCATGCCGCGCGACTCATCAAATAATCGATTTCTTGCGCGCTTAGTTCGATAATCGTGTTATCACAATCCTTGGTGATGTAAATTGGGCGTCTCGGAACTGAGATTTGACCCTGTTAGACTTCTTTATTTGGCATTAAAGCAAATACTATCTAAGCCTTTCGTAAGATGGAAAAAGAAGCCCTTCTGCAAATCCAACCGGGGTTGCGGAATGAATGATTTTGTGCCATATTGCTAAACTATTGGGAATGTTTGATCTTTCTAATTAAGTCGTAGCATACCGAAAATAAAATATATGACAGCACAAGCGGAGTGGGAAGACAGTGGGGGAGATGACAGTGGAAGTTGGCTTTAAATATTTGCAAGTTATAATGACTACGAAATAAGGAGCTCGCCGGTGCATTCCATAAGTGAGTTTAGTGACTTATTAAAGAATATCAGTATTTCAAGGTACGTTCAAAGCGGGCTTGAGGGTGAGCATTTAAAGCGAGATGAAGGGACTGAATGCTACTGGAGAAGTAATGGTTAACAAGGTGAAATAGAAGATATTTAGGTCGGTGTTCGAGGTTATTAATTAACTGGGTGATATGAGAATCAGTTATTTTAGGAGCATCTGAGATGTTGGCATAGAACTCTGGTTTTGTGCGGATAACTGCCTTAAAAATAAATTGGGGGTGGATCAGAAGGGGCTGAAATATTCTTTACATCGCTTGAGATACGTTTCATTGCCACACGTGGAAAGTCTTTCGGTTTAAATGATGCAAATGCCAGTCATGGAATATGCACGTAAAGTGTGAAAGCATAGCTGCTGTATAATTCGTATACACACTAAACATTTAGCATATGCCCTTTTCATTCTTTTTGCTACACAAAGTTTGATGCAGCCCACACGATATGATGTGCTTTCTGAAAACTGAAATGATTTAGTTTTGATGATATCCGAAAGCACTAAATTAACTTGTTGGGCAAAAATTAATTCCAATCAATTTTTGACGATTAATTGGAGTTCAACAATTAGAATATTTAATTTTTAAGTGTTAATAGCAATTAAAGTTGGCAATTCAAATCAAATGAAGAAAAAAATAGTAAAATCATATTTTTATGTACAAAATCTATTACTTTCACTTAGTTCAATTACGTTTTTCGTCGTTTGTTTTAAAATTTAAACGAGTTGAATGATTTAAGAATATAAATATGCATATTCCAAATAAAATAATTTATGGCCGCGAGGCCATACGCGCGCGGATTAGCTAATACTAAATACGATTATTTACTGGTTACAAAAAGTGATGTCGTATATACATAATTTCAATTGCGAATGCTATTAAAAATTAATAATTCACTTGCAATTAATTTAATTGCATTTCAAATATTAAAATTAATCTTAATTAAAATGAATTGCAATGAATTTAATGCAATTATTGCATTTATATATATTTAATCTATTGATTTATTGTTATTAATACTAATTGATTGATGCCCTACTGTGGGTTAGGGTGTACAATGTGGCTCAAATGTTCCTCCTCTTACTTTCGACTGTCCAGCCCATACCATTGTTATAAAAGCAAGAATATTGTCTTTTATATAATACAATACGAGTTCCTGATTCATAAAGCCGAAAGTTTTTCTTAAAGTAAACGAAAAGCAGGAAGGGCTCCATACCGATCAGAAAAATGTTGGCCTGACCAGTGTAGAGATCATCCAGCCAGACCAATAAATTTAGCTTTTTTAAGAAACTATATCGTTTTTCCACACTTCCCCAGGAAATACTACTTTCCCTACAGGATAATAGATCTCCAAAACTTCGGCAAAAAATTGGCGTAGCTTGAAAAATTGCACAGGAATGCCATTACTCTTCCTTTGCGTTTTGCTGTGCACTGCTACTAGTGTATTCAAGAATTGAGTGCTATAAATACTCAATTCGAGACCGTCCCGCAACATGTTGTAAAGATAGTTCTGCAAGTTGCTCTTATAATCATTCTATATTAAGATGAAGTTGTCTGATTTTTTTTTGCAGGACCTCGGTTTTAACTCCACCATCGGTTAAGATTATTTTTTGCAACACAAGGTGTCATATTGCGACAGCTTTCATATTCAGCTTATTCATCTTAAGTGTTGGAATACAATATGCTGTTCCGGATGTCTGCTGGGTCGCTTTTTTTTTGGGGCTTGCTGATATATCATACATCCACGGTCTTGTGGTGAGAAGTACTGATTGACTCCGTTCCTAAACTTAAATGGACTCTATATATTAAACCCACTTCGACAAACCGAAGTCCTACGTATCAGGTCTTATTAAAATGATTTTGTTGGAGCCCTAGCTACTACTATCTTTTGATACAGTTCATTCAGAACTTGTACTTGAGTCATTATAAAATTGTGGTAACTTTTAATTGCCAGCCAATGCCTTCCAGTCTCGGACAACTTAAGGAAATCTTATAAATTGTTAGCTGAGCGTATTGGAGTCAATTCCCTTTGATCTCATGGTTAAGCAATAAACCTATAAAACCAAAACTATGCCGTTGTAATTCTGATCTCTGATTTCGGCATTTACCTGTTTTTGTGCGGGGTAACGATGTCACCTCGGTAGGTTAGACGTTATTTTATGTGCTACCTTTTGGTTGTCGCCGAGGACATCCTTCTTATTCTCACACGAGACTGCCGTGTGATGATCGTTTACTTGTCGCAATATTCAGTTTGTTCGCGGTTTACGATTCTAGCTGGTTTGTAAAGTAGAGCTAGCCAATTTTTAAGACCACCGACCACCTTACTCTCATCTACCTTCTCCGCTTCCTATTTGTTGAAAAGGAATATCTTATGTATCCGTCGAAAAAGTTCTAGATCTGAAGAGCTTCAATACTCCTACCTACTCATTGAGAAGATATAAAAATGATTACGTTTCAGACAAATATGTCTTTGTCTGCTATCAGGTGTCATTTGAGTACCTTGTCTTGAATTTATAATCGAACGGACCTTAATGATGTCGACTGCATTTCATAGTTGAATAACGTGATATACTTGCGCTTCTCAAGTTTTGTAGAATTAGAAACCCATCACATCTGCATCCAATATCTACAGCATGATGCGAGCGTAGGCAAGACACTGACATAGAGAGAGCTACGCGTTGTCATCATAATACAGTCTTTTCGTAAGCAGAACTCTTTTTGTTTGCCCATTACTCCAAGATTTTTACTCCAGTTATGCTCATATGGTACTCATCTGCCAATGAAAGAACCAACTAAGATCCGAACATGTTTTCGTACCGAATAACTCTTGTTTTACCCTTGCATAGAAAGTAAATTGACAAGTACAGAGTGAGTTGGGACCCAAACAAGACTCATTGGCAGCAGTATTCTAACTTCATTCAGAGAAGCATTGAATTCGCGAAAAAGCTCGGTTCAGTGGAGGCTTAAAGTTAGCCTGATTATCGCTACAGATCCGATCTTCTCAATATACTCGCAGGTCATTTATTCTTTGGGATTTAGTGAAAGTGGCATGCAACAAAACCTCAGCTTAAAAAGGATTAACTGAAAACCTTTTTCTTGAAAACCCGTCGATGTGAAGTAGCGCTTCCAGCACTTTAGGGTAAGCCAAAACTGGCCATGATTCAACAGACTGCACAGCTTTATCACTTTCATATGGCTTTCAATTTCTTTAACAAAAAATATGACACTAAGTACGTTCTAGTAATTTAAATCATTGATTTATTGAAATCACATTTTGACGTAAAACTGATTTCGTATATTCGAGATCATGCATTATGTCACTTTTTTGTGTTTTTCTTGGATGCCATTTGAAACTACTGGTTTCTGTGGATGAACTGGCAGGCATCAACTATATGGAAAAAGAATTTCGACCGTAATTTGATCATTCTTTCACAGAATGTTATTGCGATTTTGCGCGAGCTTAATATCGTCAAATTTGTTGCGGCATTACATTTCAGTCATATTGTTCCAAAACTCAATTGTTGTCTCCTTATTTCCGCTGTGTGCAAGGCCGTAGTGTTAAATCTCCATTTCGACAACACTTTAAGCTGTCTTGCAAAAGAGCTCTGATTGATTGACTGATCTACCACCGTTTCACTAGCGGCCCTAATCGATTAGAAGTGCTTAATTTAATTCGCCCAACGGTTCGAGGTCTTTTTAAGTAACAATAATATCTTGCTTATTGGTCAGTACCTCAAATTTTATATCATCGAAAACGCCATATCATCACCTATGAATGTCATAAATCTAACTTACTTGCGTACATAGGTGGCGCTACAGTCCATGACTGCCTCGCTGCTCTGTTGAGATGTCTTTACAACTAGCGCGGTCTTTAGCCATTGGAGTAATGATGAAATTGTCTGGCCATTTCGCTGGTTTCCATTTGTTCATAGTGATCTAGACATTTAAGATGGGGTTTCGAAGCTTTTCTGGCGAAATCGCCATCCCTGTATGACCTTTCGCTTCGACTTAACTCCATTCTCCATATTTTAAATGGACCCGAAAATTACCTAAAGGACAATTTTTTTGAAGCGCTTAAGAGCATTTTCTTGCAATATGCCCAAGCGTGCTATAAAGCAGGACTAAGACGATCTGGGTCTTGTAAAAAGTTTTTCAGTTCAGTTGTCGCTAAACACTTCTTTGCTGCTTTAGCTTAAATAGTCGCAAACAATGTCGTCTTCGTATGCTAGTAACTAAACGGACTTTTGAAAGAAGAAGCCTCTTTCAAGAATGATATTGACTTCGCATCGCTGTGTTGTTGTTTTCTAACATTAAGGGGCTTGTTTTTGTCAGTTCCTTGACAGAGTAGCGTGCGTTTTTTGTCAGTCTACTGAAATTGGCAGGAATGCTAATACTACACATGGCTTTGTAAAGCCCACTTCCTTCGACGCTGTTACATGGGTTCTTGAAACCAATGGATAGGAACATTGGGTTGCAGCGGATAAAAATGCAGAGAAAACAGTAATCGTAGCGATTATTTGGATGCGGATTCGCCCACGGCCTGACAGAGTCGAAGGACGAAAGAATGTTTTTTTTTACAATTCTCCCGAAAAGGCCTACAAATGCCCTAAATATGGCACTAAAATAGATTTTGAAACCAAGCTATGCCAAAAAGTCATAGCCTTCACGATAGAATTTCCACAAATAGACATAGGCCAGTACACGGTTTCTATGCTCTGAGATCCATCAATGAATGTGGCTGAAATCGTCGACCAAATTAAGCATATTGCGATTGACACAAGGCACTCCTTAAGTGTTTTGGAATAATGAAATGGCTTCACTTGTTAGAGATTTCACTGGCCATTTTCAACCGAATTCCACCAAACAAAGCCTTGGCAAAGACCTGTGGCATCATTAAGAGATCGCCACCAGCAATCAGGCCGGGGAAGTGCACCTTTGATCAGAGTTTTTTATTACATCAGACCTTGGAAAGAGCTAAGAGTTCCAAGTCAATACACATTACTTCTTGTTATACGATCGAAGATCACCCCTAGTGTCGCCTAAACACCATCACGATTCAGCGTTTGTTGAAGTGGTAAAGTTGTACCAAATGGAATCTGCTAGTCAAGTAAATAAGAATTTTATCTGGCTGGTTTTTGACTTAAAAAATTGTGAACCAGTGCTGGTGTTTACTAATCGACACTTACAACACTTCATCACACAACTGTTATATAATACTATTCAAAAACTTATAAATCTACATATTATGGTATTGTGGAAAAATTATCAGATCTGATCTTAAAGTGTTTCCCTTTAGATAGCATATTCTCAAACGCCTTGTGATGCCCTAAATTTTTAATTTTCATTAAATAACTTGTTCAACTTCACGACACAGCTGTGAGCTTTATATCTCAACGAGCGCATTCTTGCCAGCACTTTAACGTAACGACTCATCTTAAAGGAGCAAAAAGTGAATTAAACAATTTTACAAGACGTTATCGTAAAATCGAATACATCCTACCCCTTCCCCCAAACCGAAACTGAAACCTAAGCCCAGGACTTAACCCAACCCAAACGACCTTCTACGAGTATGCTGGAGCACATGTGTTCAGTGCAATACTCTTCGTATCCACAAAAATGCCTGCTTTCTCAGGACGCAGGTACATGTTTTGAATTTTTAAAAGCAATCACACCCTGCTATTATGTACTCACGAACTCCCCATTCCACCCCCGCCAACGTGGCCCCACTAACTTTTCCATAACATCTAATAAAATCGCTTCGAACACAAAAAAAAAAAAGAATAACAAAAGCAACACCATCCATTCGCAGCATCAACCCCCTGTGGATATTATAAGCAACCAACACCTCGTGTATGGAAGTTTAACTCCCAACCCCCAACTCCCAGCAACAAAAGGACTCTTTTAACAGGGTGGAGCAGACGAGGAAACCAGAAAAAAAAAACAGAAAAACCCCATTAAACTAATAAATTCCAATCGTTGCGATGATGAAAATTTTAATTACGTTGTCAAAGACTTCGTGCTGCTTGTTTCGACACAAAAGTTAATTACAACTACTCGTACTTCGCTAAACATTTGGTTGGTTAGATTATGCTAGGCCAGACTAGAGGGTTGGAAACTTGAAAGCGGTATTCAAACCCTTTACTCTATTTTAAGACCACAAAATGAACACAGCTTAACTGTTGAGGGTGGCGTTGGCAAGCCACTATACCTTCGGGGCCATCGGGTGTTACTTTGGAATTTCAGCTCATCCCTGGTATTAACAGAATCTCGAGTTTCAAGAATTCAGCGACAATGTTTTTTTTAGCACAGCAACGGAAAGAAATAAAACAAAAAGGTACAGAAGAGCGGGAGAACTGATTCAAAGGAATAAGGAAATGGAACATAAGCAAACACGGATACAACAACGAGTTCGGATGCAGGCCCCAATACCACATCCCATGATGGGATTGGTTGTTCTTTTTTTGTTTTTCGTTTTTCTTTGTTAGTGAATTTTCCATTATTTGCAATGAACGGAACAAAGGAATGGAGAAAAACAAAAATGAGAAATTGTCATCGAATGCAGCACTGACAGTCTCCAGAAGCCATCACCACCAAACTCCAACTACCCACGAGGCAACCCAATCGCCTCTTCAGTATCATACTCGTAGTCGCGAACAATGGCAAAAACACGGCTGCAAGGACATTTTTAAATTAAAAATGTTTTGTTTTAATTAACTTGCGTTTATTAGTTTCGACTTAATTGCTGTCAGCTCTCAGATGAACTACTATACTAGAAATAGTTGTTGTTATCGTTCCTTTTATCTCTGTTGCAGTTCATAACCACTTTGATGAATGGGAGGCGGTGGGCTTCTCTTCTATTTAAAGTACAAGTCTCACAAATAAGGAGAAGGATTGGCACTTTACAAAAAAAAACAACGATACGTAGTTTATTCATATAGCTTAGGACCACCAACGACTTAAATTCTCGTCCTTATCTCCGTTATTGAAACAACAGTTTCCCTGGCCATGCGGAGCCTACACGAAAACATATTCCTAAGCGATCATAGGCTTATAAGCCTTGAATTGTAACAAGCACACGTTTCTCACATCCCAGGATCATCAAAGATGCTGGGACATGTCCTGATCAAAATACGATAAGTCATATTGATTCGCTGAGTTCGCTTATTTAGCCTGCACAACATCACATCCGAAAAAGGGTTCAGGGTTTTAGACTCCATAACGCGACGCAACGTCACAGTAGCCCTTAATATTCATAAAGGGACCTGGACTACAATGCAATCGACGCTAGATACTCCTCCAACATCCTAGATGTCCAAACCTTCCGAGGGACGAACATAGACTCGGATCACTACCTTGTAGTAGCTAGGGAGGGGATGCGAATATCACCAGTACAACAGAGTCGAGTTAGATCAGCCACTTTCGATGTTGAAAAGCTGCAATTGCAAGAGACCGCTATAATCTTTACCAACCGCGTTTCCCTAAAACTCTCTCAAAATCCGGGACTTAGGGGATACAATGTATAGAACACCAATGAGAATGCTGTCAACGAGCCATCAGAGAAGCAGCATCTGACGTAATTGGATTCAAACCGCAGCCAACTCTGGTTTGATGACGAGTGTAGGAAGGCGCATGCAGCTAAACAACAGGCTCACAAAGCGGCTCTGCATTTGAGGACGAGAGCTGCGACGAGAGACAGAAAAGAAGGGGAGAACATAGGCTGCTAAGAAGAACAAAAGAGGAGCACGAGGGGCACGCGGTTGAGGAAATGGAGAGATGGTGCGGCAGGAATGACGTTCGTATCAAAGAATTAAAATTACATGCGAGGACTACAAAGCCAGAATGGAAGCAAGGACGAAAATGGAAGCCTAGCAGTAGAATCGCAGGCGGTGCTGAAAATATGAAAAGAACACTTCTACGGACTGTACGAGTATAACGGCGACGACGACCATGATTCTGCTGTTAGGCAGAATGAACCATCAATACTGGACGATGATAGCAGAGATATCGAGACTGAAAGTAAAAGAGCTGCTGGCCCCCACGGGCTTCGATCTGAGCTAGTTAAAGCAGCTGGAGATAACCTGGTTAAGAACATGCAGCAGCTCATCTGTAAGATATGGTCAGAAGAAAGCATGCCAAATAAATGAAATATCAGCATCGTTAGCTCAATCCACAAGAAAGCATATCCCTTCTACTGCGCCAACTGTAAGAGAATCAGTCTCCTGCCTACAAAATTTTCTCTGGCATATTGTGTAACCGTTTGCAACCGATCATGAGCAGTCCATATTAGGATGGTTTCAGGCCAGGGAAGTCTGCCATCGAGCAAATACTCACACTACGGCAGATCTTGGAAAGACCTAGGTATTCCAGTTCGACATGCACAACCTGTTTGTCGACTCTAAAGCCGCATATGACAGCGTGCACAGGGACGAGCTGTATAAAGCCATGTATGATTCTGCCATTCCTCCCAAAGTCGTCCTCCCAAAGAATATTCGCTGCTCCATTAAAGTCGGTAAAGAATTAACCGAGAACTTCAATGTCAAAAAGATTTAAGACATGGCGATGCGCAGTCATGTGACTTCTTCAACATCGCTTTAGAGAAAATTGTGCAAAGGTCACTGGCCAATAGAAGGGGATCGATTCTCTACAAGTCTTGCCAATTGCTTGTGTAAGCAGATGACATCGACGTTATTGGACGAAGACAGCGAGACGTCAATGAGACATTCGCAGCTTTCGAAGCAGAAGCGACTAAAATTGGCCTCACGGTAAATGAATCGAAAACTAAGCTTATGCTGTCATCAAAAAAGGATTCCCAACCTCAACAACTTGGTCAGAGTGTCACAAGCTATAACTTCGAGGTAGTTAAAAACTTCGTCTACCTTGTTTCCGCAGTTACAAGTAGCAACGACACCAGCACGGAAATAAGACGTAGAATAACTCTTGCCAACCGCTGTTTTTTCGAGCTCAGAAGGCAATTGAGTTGCAGAGCCCTATCTCGCAAGGACGAAACTTGCTTAATGGCGCAGAGACATAGACATTATTGGAAAAGGTCGGCTTAGTCAGGCGTCTACGGATTCAGCGCTTGAAATGGCTGGGCCATGTACAAATGTTAACAAATGTACACCACAGCTCCGACCCGAATAATCTTCGAATCTGAGCCTCGGGGACTACGTAGCAGCGGACGGCCGAATCTACGGTAGTCTGAACAAGTGTAAAGGGACCTCAACCATCACCTATGGAAGGAGCTGGCGAAAGACCGTGTCAACTGGAGAGGCTTATTGATTGAGTCCCAGGTCTATCCCGGACTGTAAAACGACTTAAGAAGAAGAAGGAGCCCTAACATCACGCGTCGGGCTACAATTCCAGGAGATCGCCATTGATCTCAAAATACTGGTTAACGACATTAATTGCGGAGGACTAGTACCAATACTGCGAGGCACCTCTGGTATGCTATGTTCCCAAAGGCAATAAGAAATAAGAAACTCATAGTTAGACGATGAATGCCGACGTTCACATTCGGCTAAACAGAAATCTTTTCTTGCAACAATATATGCTGCTCATAAAATGTAAGTAGAAACATCGAGCACAAACTTCTCTGAAGGACAAAAAAGAAGTAACTTTGCTACCTTTTTCTCAGCGATGGATTCCAATACTTTCTTAGCTGGAGCTCTACATTTTCCCGTCCTTCCGATTTCTGGCTAAATTCAAGTGGTTGTATAGCCCTTACAGTTTTTGGTTATATCTCTTCCGTCGCGGCACTTTTCGTCAATGATCTAAGGATTGAGAATCATTTGTAGCACTTTCCTTTCGAAACTGCCATGCAATTCCAGTGCTTTGCAGGAATTAATTTTCTAATAAATGAGTGCTCAGCACATTGAGCATACGCCTTGTCAACGTCTCTTTTGGAGCGAGGATGAAAATTAGGCCTTGTTCACATGCCTAAAACACAAAGCTTAACTTAACTTACTAAATCTGCAAACCGGATTTTTTAAGGAATACAGAATAAAACATTCGGAGAATGCGCAAATAAGTAGATGCGTCAGTTTATTTTCTTTCTAATTCGGTACTACAACTATAATCTTTACTGATAGTCGGAGCATTAAGCCAAGCGATTCGGTCTCCCCTAACTGTGGTGGTGGACAATCTGACGACCACTTCAGGGGTGGTTCATTTAAGGAAGACGCTCTTTATTGCTCTTTCCACTTTTCGATGTCTCGGATCCGCCAGATAAGGCACAGGGTCAATGTACTTCTTCTCAACGCAACGCTACTTCGGTGACACCTGCGACTAACTTGTTGCGACTATCCCGGGTAGCCCGCCCTCATTTTTTGCACCGTCTTGACATCGTTCGACAGACTCTTCACTCTCCAACTCCGAATATTTCTTTCCATAGGTTGGCAGAACAAGGACTGCTACGCGTTTCGAGTCGGTCCGCTGTCGAAGAAGCTCCCCCATTTGGCGGTGAATTTTGGGGATATTGGGACTGGTCTCGCCCTAATTCCCAATTTTTTTTTTGTCATTTTAGTCTTTCTTGTCTTCCTTTTCACAATCTTCCACTCCTATTCCGTTGGAAGATAGGTCCGCTTTTTCGAGCACAGGAACAGGCCTGAGACCACCTCATTTTCGTACTTCGTTGGTCTCCCTTTTTTTTTACATGGCTGCTTACCAGAACTGGTGGAGGTGAGCGAATTTCTGAAGCTGGACTCGATGCCCTTCAGTGTTTTCCCATATATACTCGTATTAATGAGTCCACGAAGGGCTCCCATCATGCCCGGTAGTTCCTTCAATATCTCGTCCATCGTTTAACTCCATGAAGACGAGCCCAGCGATATTGGTTTTTTATGCGTAGCTTCCTCCTTTAGCTCTCCAGTATCAATTACATCAGTTACAAAGTGGCCCGGTTATTCATCACTTTGTCGGACAGATGCTGTGGGCCTCACGCTTAATTGTAAAGGTTGGCTCATCCCAGACCCAGAGCCGGTTTGGACCAACGGAGCTTTCACCCGATCTGAAAGCGAGGTGGAATTCCCTTCCCTCCATCATTCATACTTTATTTTCATCAAAATCCTACTCTATTTCGGTTTTGCCACTCTGGCTGGTTAAAGTCATCGGTTGCCTATCCTTAAAAGGGGACCGCCCTGATAGCCTGACACTGGCGTATACACCGGAACCCTATTGATTATTAGCATTTATACCGAAAATCTGAGAAGAGTACTACTACTTCTAGCGTGTGCTCGCCGAGATCTTCAGAACTATCAATCTAAGAACGATCGACTTTCAAAATCCAGTAGCCAGAATTGAAGGAGCAGCCAACATGGAGTCTTGGCAACAACGCACCTCAATATTTATGTGGACAAGAGCAATGCTGGGATACATCGCCCTATATCTAATGGTATGGAGCATTTTGGTTGTTTCAATACTTAACGCTTTCCACGGTATTAATAGACACGCTCAAACATATGCCAATGATACAGCTTAATTCTCTGATGATTCATCCCTATTGACTGTCTGCTCTAGAGTGCTATTACTCCTTTCAGAAATGAGGTTCTGCTTTTTACAAAATGAAGAAAGCTGGCTGGTGTGACTCATCTATTTTGAGGGGCATTTTGAGGCTTTTCGTGGTCTTTGGTACAATACTCACTTAGAGTTCTCATTCTGGTCTTACGGACATGCCGTCTGCAAGAGTACCAAGTCGAGATTCTCTCTGCTCTAGATTTGTTTCGCCCAGAATCTGAGCTCGTAAAGGAATTTGGCTCCAAAACCGATACACTTAGCAGCGTTAAGGTCTTTTTAGAAGACGACGGTACGCAAATGTCATGACCATAAGTAACTTTGTGAAGAATCAGTGGAAGAGGCAAATATTGTAGCAGCGTAGCAACATCTTGACGATTGTTCTATTTAGCCTTGCATTACTGAACGCAGTCCCGGTTTTCCATGGGAAAGTCTTAGGGGGGAGTTTTAGCGATTCAAGTGTAAGGCTGTTGAAATTTATGTATAAAACTATATCCATCACCGCAATTGTATGCATTGGTTAGATGTTAGTAGATTAAATGGACATTTTTCGTCCTATCTAAAAGATTTGGGACATTCCTGTCCTTAGTGACTGTGTTGCTTAAGTTGCAGGTATTCTGCACTGATGTTTTGGGTGTGGACCCTTTATCAGTGAAGCGTTTACTCATCTCTCGAAGAAAATCTGAGAAATTTCAGTTCAAGGCACATACAGGGAGTACAATGGACAAGTCCTTTGTCGGAGTGCTCTGTTATAACAAAAAAAAAGGACACAATTTTCAATTTAACAGATGATGGTAAGCTTTCGGCTTTTATTTGGCTCAATAGGCTCGGGATAGACATGTGCTTGACTCGTTTCTTCACGGCCCTCATTCAGTTGTGCAACCTTCAACTTTCTAGAGCCTTTCTTTATCACAAGGTTACACACACAACATACATATATAAAATTGGTATTTCGCAGAAATTTCAAGCAAGGTTTGAGAAATCAGAAATCATTTCCTTTGAACCCATTTGAAACCCATCGAACGGTACGAGATTCAATTACCAACAAACCAGATTCCATTCCTTATGTTCCACCTTCTCCCAGGCGCCCCCAAAAAGGTATATCTTACGAAATCCTTTTAAATTTTGAACAACCTGATTGCCTGGGATCTGACGGCCACCTTTCAAAGCACAAAGGCAGTAATTTTCAAAAAATAATCCCTTTAGTACTTGTTTGTTGTATCATATTTGTATTTGTACTTTCTTCCAAACTTATAGCCTCATTGTCCCACTTTTCATGTCGTTTTGCTGTGCTGGGTCCTCCCTGACAAGGCGCACATGTACGACTATATCTTATTCGCATGAAGTACACAAGTGCGATACACAGTACACTACACAGCACAAGTAAAGTAGCGAGCTTCCTTTCCATATGCAATAGAATATTCAAAAAGTCAGCTTCTGGGACACTAAACACACCGAAGAGTGCCCCAGAAAAAATATAATAAAAGCAATAACATACCGTTAGACTCTGCTTCTTATGTTGAAAGCGAAAATTCACTCACCAACCCATCCCCTGATGAGGAAACCCTTATCCCAAAAAGTAAAGGAAAACAGTGAAAAGGAATTATTGAAACAACCGCGGATCCACTAAATCCCAGCCGGCATAATTTGTCGGCAATTTGCCCAGGCACGAACGAATGATGATAGCGCCCCGATTTCTGTTTCAATTGCTTAGCACAGGGGCGGCTGCGGGACAGTACTCGCATTACCGCCACACCGCACCGCTCTCGTCAAAATTCTTTGTTTAAAGTTGCCGTGCAAAATTTCACCACTAAGGTATACAAGTATGAATATGTACGCGCGCTCAGCAATGCCATTATACGGAAAGGCGGCAGAAGCCTCCGACAAACGACCCCCGAAAGGCAATTGAAATAAAACGAGCGAGTTGGAATAAAAATTATTTAATTTGCTTTTTATGCACAGTCGACGTACGAATAGGGTGTAATGTAAGGTAAATGTGTATGTGTATGTAGGGGTGGTAAATTGAAAGTATGTGTAGATTGTATAGCCTGCTATGGCATAATGTCCATTTGAATTTTCAGCTTATGAAGTCGCAAATGTACTTAAGAACCTTGGAAGGACTGTTTATTGATTTTTTAAATTTTTTTTTTGTTCTGTTGTTAGTACTCGTAGATGGCGGAGCGAATTGGCGCGCGCGTTATTTTTAAGTTTTGTTAAGGTTTCGCCTAAGGGCGCATTGTGGAAAGGGGCCTTTCATCGAGGGCTCCTTTGAGAATTAACATTTTTTTTTTTTTAGCATCGAGCTTCCATGCCTAATAACAACTTAAATTGACGGAAATTAAAGTGTAAACTTTGCTCACTTTTTCTTTGAAGTTCGCGAAGTTCCTTGGTTTTCAGAATTTTTTTTTTTTATTTTGGAGAATGTTTTTATTTTTGATTTGAAGGCCATTAGAGGAATAATTGAATACGGTTGGGGTAGGATAACTTTTATACTGTCAGGCCGGGAGGCTCACGGTAACTTAGGAAATAAAGGCTTGAGTTTTCTTGAAGGATCACTGGTTCAGTTGCAATGCTTTGAGACAACCTTAGTGGTCCAGCAATCTTTCTGTCTTACGGTTCTGCCTAATCTTCTTTAATAGAAAAAAACTCTTACGTTCTTTGGCGACCGTTTATATTTTGACGTTAACCTTTATTCCATATGGCCATAAACACTCCCAAAATGTTTAGTTCTTTTAGATAGTCAAAAGCGTTAAACTGTTCACTGTTTAGGTAAGTAATTGCCTACAGATGCTAGGGTGCGAAAAGGCCAAGCACCTTGTATTGGGTCTATAACTTAATTCGTGCGGTTTGCTAAGAGATGGCGTAACTTGTATTATCCCATTGGAACATACGTTGGAAAGCTACTGTCATTGTACGTCATTTCAGTATATGTCATTCATTTGAAGCGTAAACAACAATAATTTTTTTTCACTCAAATATGTCAAACTTTGTGCCTGAAAAAGTGTTTTTGCGGTGAATTCTTCTTCATTACTTTAATATGAAGAAAACTGCTGCCGAAAGTCATCGTATTTTGGTGGAGGTTTATGGTGAACATGCGCTAGCTGAGCGAACGTACCAAAAGTGGTTTACAAGATTTAAAAGTGGTGATTTTGGCTTGGAAGATGATGAACGTCCTGGGCAGCCAAAAAAGTTTGAAGATGAAGAACTGGAAGCATTACTCTATGAAGATTGTTGCCGAACACAAGAAGAGCTCGCAGAATCTTTGGGTGGCACTCAAGCAGCCATTTCAAAACGCTTAAAAGCAGCTGGATATATTCAAAAGCAAAGAAATTGGGTCCCACATGAACTCAAGTCGAGAGACGTCGTCGCCGCATTTTTGCATCGGATTGCTACTGGTGATGAAAAATGTATCCATTACGACAACCCCAAGCGCAAAAAATCATATGTGAAAGACGGCCAACCAGCCAAATCAACGGCAAGGCCGAATATCCATGGCGCGAAGGTAATGCTCTGTATTTGGTGGGATCAGATGGGTGTGCTGTATTATGAGCTACTAAAACCGGGTGAAACCATCAATGGACAACGCTATCGGACACAATTAATCCGTTTTAAGAGAGCAGTAGCCGAAAAACTCCCGGAATATGCGACCAGACACGAAGCAATAATTTTTCATCATGACAACGCTCGGCCCCACGTTGCTATTCCGGTTAAGAACTATTTGGAAAACAGTGGATGGGAAGTCTTACCCCACCCGCCTTAGGGGCAGAAGAAAGTCCACAACATGGGGGTCGTAACTGTAGATTTCTGTATAGCTCTTAGGAGAACATCTTAAACATCTTTGCTTAAACATCTTGTTTAATTAGTCGGATTCGGTCTGAGACTTCGACTCAGGTGGGGTACACAAGGTCAAGGGACCTTAGCCAACTGAGCGTGCGAAACTGCAGGGAGCTAGCGAAGAATTTATCTGACTGAATTGAGCTTCTTGGTTAGGATCCAGGTCCTCTCCGGACTGTAGCACCATCATAAGTAAGTAAGTGAATTTTATCAGAAAGAAAAGGAAGAAGCACTCCTGCCAATTGCTTGTTTTTTAGTCTACCTAGACCTGTCATAAGTTTTTTTTACACAATTTCCAGCGCTTATCGTTCAAAACTTCTTGCGGGAATAGGACCATTAACTTTTTTTTTCAGAACACATGAACTGATCAGTGAAGAATACTAGTCAGCTTGGTTTCAGTTTGCAAAATTTTAACATGGAGTGGGGCGTCAAAGAGAATCGAGTCGAGGTAATAGCGTGGCCATTTTTTCTAGTTGCTTAAACCACTCGGAATATCAGGAATATACGTTTATCGAGCTATTGCTCCCTTCGCCAAATTGTTTGGAGTAGAGGACATGCCAAGAAGTGGTCGCCCGCGCGTCGTCCGTACGAATGCGGTAGTAAAGACAGTGCGTGAACGAATTCGGAGAAATCTCCTAAGGAAGCAAAAGATCATGTCCAAGGGATTGGATATATCATACAGATCCATGTCTGGTTGGTCCACGTGCCATCTTTTAACTCCTCAACTGAAAAAAATTAGGCTGGAAAGATGCAAGCCGCTTTTGTAGTGGCACGCAGACAATGGTCATGAAAACATTTTGTTTACGGATGAAAAAAATTTTACCTTGGAAGAAGTTTTCAACAAACAAAATCTCAAAATTTATGCCACTTCCTATAAAGAAGCGAACAATTTTTTTTCAAGGATTTAACGTAGACATCATCCCGCTTCCATAATGGTTTAGTAGGGGGTCTCTCACCATGGTGTCACATCCCTCCATTTCTGTGAAAAAGACGTAAAAACTGGTGCAATGGTCTACCAAGAAGATGTACTAGAGGGTGTGGTGAAGGGTTTGAACAATACCCTTTTCAATGGATACAGATGGAACTTCCAACAAGACTCTGCTCCACCGCACAAAGCAAAACCCACGCAGCAGTGGCTCATACTCAATATTCCTGGCTTTATAGCAGCAGAAGATTGGCCGTCGGGGAGTCCAGATCGAAATCCACTGGATTATGGGTTGTAGTCAGACTTGGAGAACATGGCCGGCAAGATTCCCCACTGAAATTTGCAAAAACTTGAAACAGCACTAACCAGAGCAACATCCACGATCCTTACGTACGTACGTTCCGCTATAGCCCCCCAATACCCCGTTTGGAAGCTTGTGTTAAAGCAAAAGGCAGTCATTTCGAGTGAATTCAATTTTTTTTTAGTAACCATTATTGTTTACTGTTTTTTTTTTATAGTGTTTTATATTTGTAACAGAACTTATGGTAGGACTAGTCAAAACTCCCGTAGAACTACTATGATTCTATATAAGACCTTGATCATCTCAGACCTGCTTTATGGCGCTGAAACATGGACTCTATCGAAAGTGAGTGAGAATATTCCCAGTCATTTCGAGAGAAAAATCCATGTTTCCGTTTGCGTTGATGAATAGTACGAGCTGTACAGCGACATTGACCTAGTCAGAAAAAAGCGCATCAGTCGCCTTAGATGCCTCCAAATAGTGGAAGACCTCTCCACCTTAGGTGGAGCGCACAAGTAGAAGAGACCTTAAATCGATTTGAAGTGTGCAACTCGAGGCATTAAGCTCAAGTGGGAGCTATCTGGAGAGGCTTGTTAGTTAAGGCCTAGATTCATTCCGGCCTAAGTAAGTTCGCCCACGATATGTGCAAAAATTTTCGAGAAATTACAAAATAAAAGGAAGTAAGACGCTTTAACTCGAAACACTTCCTTTTTTTCAGTTCCGGAGCAACTTCATCTACCTTTGTATCGTTCTGAGTCTAGGGGAAGTACTGGTTGACATAACGAGCACTTTCTTTAAACGTGCCCTGTTGCTCAAATGCCTAGTCAAGGGTTCTGGGTATTAAGACACAGTCAACATATCAAATTCGTTGGTCTGAAAATCTTAAGCACCTCAGATCTGAAAGGGATTGGTAGGATTTTTGACAGAGACTTGCTAAGCTACTTAAGAGTTTGCTTCGTGAAACACTACACTTCCCAGAGCTGATCACTCAGTGTCGTTCAGACTGTTCTCATCCCCCGGCTTTCCCAATTTAAGTTATCAGAGAGGTCATAACAGCATACTTAAAGTTAGTCTTGTCCTGTTTTGGAATGGATTCTCCAGCGCCACCCGCAACTTTTGCTGGTTTCAGTTTAATTTTGTGGCCGGCGAAGCCCTCACTTAAATCTTTTTCCAGTGTGTGTATATCCGCGTGGACCAACCTCCCGCCACCATAATCACCACTTCTAGGTAGTTAAAAATTTGACAAGTGTGAATTAAGCCTTTGACAGTCATATTTCGTACAAAAGTATTGTTTTCCACCAGCTAAAGGAATCTGTTGAATATCAATGACAACCAAGCAATCCAATGTTTGTAAATGGTCTCCGAATTAATTAATTAATTGCAGTAATCCAATTAAAATTAACTACGCACCTTAGTTTCAGTTCTTACTTTTTTAATGAAAATTAAATAATATTGTTCAGTTTTTTTTTGTTTTTTTTGTTTTGATATGATTGAGTCCGGATTTCAGTTATGTGCGTGGGATAATGTACCCTAAAATGGATGCATAATTAATTTGACTTAATTAAATTAATAATAATATCCTTCATTTACTGTCTGTTGAATGAAAGAGTGATATGTGATATACGAATATGTAACATAATTCACCTTTATTTTCAAAATTAATTACTATAAAAACACGCGTGCTTGTATGGTATTCATTATTGTTTCCCTCCCATCTATCCCGCGGGCTATTGTGCGAATGAACAACAAAACCTTTCAAAAAGCACGATCCTATCAATTGTAATCAAGTCATTGCCAAATATGCAATCACAAATGTTTTAATTGAATTTCAATGCTTGGTTATGGCAAGTTTCGGATTTCAAAAAGATAAAAACAAAACAAAACGTTTTTTGCAATCAGATAAATGGTGGTAGCACTTGCCGCATACTTATATGTATGCATCATTTCAGATATGAGATACGCAGTCATGATGCATACTTTGATATCAAATCACCCTTAGAACGAACTTTTCTCCAACAGACTATTTGACCTAATTAACGCATCTTGCGTCTGAGATGACAAAGGACTTCACCAACCTTCACAGAACCTCGATGAACAGGTGAAGTTATTCGACTTTCTTCTAATTAGATATGTCACAAAGGGTAAATTTATATATATAATGGGCTTTGTATCTATTCGAGACCGTTTAGAAAATGGCAAAGCCCTCGTATCCCTGTATTGTTATCAGTGTGACCAGGAAGCAAATGGCCTTAAAGGCTTAATATCAAAATTTCATAGACCCAGGGGTCGAAGTCTGAATGTTAATCAATCTATCACGGTTTTTGTGGGGAAAAGCTAATACTTTAAAGTATAATGGTCCAATAATACCTTGTATAAGCCTGAGTTCCATTAACACCTAAGCATTCGTGTTTGGTTCACGAAACCAGAACAATACAAAAGCACGGCTTCGTGGAACAGAACCCTGCTTTGGAATTGCTATTTGTGCCACAACTCGACGATTACCGGGTGCGAGCAATATCTTGAGCACAAGAAATAAACAGCCTTCGAAGTCTAGACGTTCTGTCTGAGACGTCTATGTTGAGTGTCCTTTTTACTTGAGAGCATATAAACGGTTTTCCAACAACTTTTTTTTTTTAAATAAAACGCAAACCATTTGAGATATTTAAAAAACTTTATTATCGGCTTGAAGTACAATCAAAATATTTGTGAATGGAGCTCGACTTCGTTCATATGGCCACAGCGGGCACGTTTGCAGCGGTCGATTCGTTGGACCCAATTTTCAACGACTGGGCCACACATTTCGGCCGCAATTTCGCGTTCAATGTTGGCTCTGAGCTCTTTCAACGTCGTCGGCTTGTTGGCATAAACCAATGACTTAACGTAACCCCACAGAAAATAGTCAAGCGGCGTTAAATCGCACGAACGAGGCCACTCATCGACTGGCCCATTTCTTGAGATAACATGCCCACCAAACTTACTCTTCAATAAATCGATTGTAACGTGAGCTGTGTGGCTTGTGGCAGCATCCTGTTGCAACCACATGTCGTCCAAGTCCATATCTTCCAATTAGGGCCAAAAATAATCGGTGATCATGGCCCAATAAAGCCGCCGGCACGGCCCAAATAAACCGCACCAAACAGTTATTTTTTTTTTGGATGAAGTGGTGATTCATGAAGCACATGTGGATTTTCACCCGACAAATAACGCATATTTTGCTTATAGACGAACCCATTGAGCCAAAAATGAGCTTCATCATTGAAGATGATTTTGCGATAAAATTCACCATCTTCGCGCATCTTCTCCAGATCTCGATCGGAGAACGTACGTCGCGTAAAATGGTCCATCGGCTTCAATTCTTGAGTCAGCTTGATCTTGTATGGGTGTAAACCAATATCCTTACGCAAAATACGCCATAATGTGGTCTCATCGATGTCCAATTCTTGAGAACGCCGTGGAATTGACTGAATTGGATCGTTTGCTATGGACGCCTGAACGGCAGCGATATTTTCTACACTTCGACCAACCCGTTGTCTCACTGTTACGGCAACATCACACAACGAATATGTAAACTCAAATTTTTGCACTAAACTTGTTATTGCCTGTCTACTAAGGCGAGAATTACGACAGAATATTGGAATTAACGCTCTTAGAGTTGCAGTCACCGTCTCCGAATTTCGGTAGAAATTTTTTTATAATTTGAAGCCGTTGCGCGTTCGTGTACTTTACCATGATGAAAGTGTTGAGTTTAGTGAATAAATTGACAGTGACAGTTTGAAAGAGTGCGTTCACAAATTTAATGCAAAGTTTTCAAGTCCTTTTGGAAAACCCGATACTTGGTCTTGCTTTCTTTAACCCCTAAACTCATTTTCGCCACTGCCATCTCAATACTCGCGAAAGCGCCACTAACATCACGCTGCTTTCTTCCGATTATGCCAATATCGTCGACGTATAGGAATAATTGCACGGACTTTTGAAAGATCTTGTCCCTTGTGCTTCTTTGAAGAATGAATGAATGAAGAATGATGTTGAAAAAATCACATGGAAGCGCATCGCCTTGTCTAAATTCTTTTCTGACATCAAAGGTCTCGATGCGATCTTTACAGACGGATGAGTTTGGCAGGGATGCTGAAGCAAAACATTGCTCTGTGTAGCTCATCCCTGTAGAGGCAGTCATACGCTGTCTTGAAATCGGTGAATAGTTGGTATGTATCGATCTGAAGCTCATGGGCTTACTACAAGATCTGCCGTATTGTGAATATTTGGTCGATGATGGAGTTTCTGGCCTGAAGCTACACTGATATGGACTAATCAGGTTTTTGACAAAGGGCTACAGGCGTTCGCACAAAACAGCAGAGAAGATCTTGTACGCGATGGTAAGAAGAATGATGCCTCTGTAGTTGTCGCAGTTCAGAGGGTCTCTTTTCTTGAGGATCGGACAAACAATGCAGAGGTTTTTTTCATCGCTTAGCTTAGATATTGCTGTCTCCACTTCATCGAGGTCTGGTGGACGAAATTGTTGATCTACATCGTCCAGGTTGAAGGGTTCATTTTGCCTGACAGCGGTATTTGTTTCGTCATCGCCGTTATATAGTCTACAGAAATGATTTTTCCAGATCCTCAGCTTCAACTGCGACTCTACTACGATGTTCACTTGTTCGCCCCGATGTTCGGTTCGGGGCTTGTGTCCGTGGCATGTTTTTTTTTACCTTTTTGGTAAAACATCTGAACCCCATTGCTGAAGTAGTGAAACCCAGCAAGTCAGAAGCGGCATCTCTGATGGCCTTTTGGCAATGTTGCCACTGGTCGTCGATGCTTGATGCTGGCGGTGAGGGACTTCATAAGAGATTAAGGGAGACTCCATCGGAAAATGACTTGGCAATCTCTTGCGATTTTAGCCGTCTGACGTCGAATTTCCTCACAGTATTAGCTTGTCTTGGATTTATTCGGGATATCCGCAACAGTACCTTGGCTACAATAAGGTTGTGGTCTGAGTCGATGTTGGCTGCTCGAAACGTACGGACATCCATAATACTGGAAGAGTGTCTTGCGTCGGTCACAATGCGGTCAATCTGATTGACGGTTGATTGAGCAACCGCGTGCTAGCCATGACAATGTTTCGCCCCGCCGCAAAGTCGAATCCGTTAACGGAGGTGATGTCTTGCATGCTATATATCGCTCGTAGGTATTGATCAAGAGCTCGTAGAAGCGGTCTTTGGTGTCTTAATCTTTCTCCTCTGTGGAGGCCTGTGCGCATATCAAGCTTATGTTGGCAAATTTAGCCTTGATGCAGATTGCTACGAGGCGCTCGTTCACATGCTGGAAACTCAAGACTTCTTGCATTAGTCTGCCTCCAACAACAAATTCGCATCCAAATTAGAGCTTATTGTACTGTCAAACATTGATGACAATCGCCGTAATAGCGTCGCAGTTCTTCATACTCTTCTTGTCACGCCCATCCAATCACATTTCTTGGATGGCGGTAATGTCTTCTTTGTTCGGCTGCATGTGGCCTATCATGGGATTTAACATTCAAAGTTCATATCCGAAGTTCTTTGTCCTTAATTCGTTTGAATGTGTTTTAAAGAGTAGATCCATGCGTATCTTAGGCCTATTTGTGTTCCGGAACTTTCGTATTTTTCCATGGCTGGGCATGGTGACAACAACTCCCAACCTGAAGGTCCAGTTAAATTGTTGATACCCCTAGCAATACCGACAAGGTGTCGGTTAGACTGAAGCCAAATAGCCGTTCGGCGATGTGAGCGCTGGTGTTGGTTCGTAAAGGGCTCATCCGCCAACATCTTTTTTCCAAGACCCTGAAAAAAGTCGTGGAAATCTTTACCGGTCTGAGCTCCAAATATGTCGGAGTAGCCCGGCTAATGTAATAGAGTTGCTTTTATATGTTGTTGGCACAGGCATACAATAAACCAGGCAATGGCCTGTAAGTGTTCTGTTTTTATATCTTGGCTTGTCAGTGAAATAGTATTTTCCTTACATAGACTCTAGAGTTAACCTTGATAGCGACATCAGTTTATACATAAATCAATCATACAACATCTCGCTAGTTCTTGGTTTTATGTGCAAAGACTAACGAGTGGCAATGTCACACCCTGAGCGACTCAAACGGTTTAACAGAAGCATTTCATCAAAAGCATGGACTTACATAACTGGAAGTATCTATCGTTTTTTTCAAACGACATCTGTAGACATGGTCCCGTTTGCAAAAACCAAGTTCGAAGAACACAGTTTAGTAAGACTAAGTTTATCCAAATACGTCACAGTGAGTTTAATGAAGCTCCTGCCTTAAGGCAATGTAATCGGAGGTTGTAAACTGGCTACAGCAAGATCGAATTGGGCAGGTCATTCCTGAACTTAAAAGAAAAGATTTATCAAAAGAATTCTCTCGCGATAGATCTTGAATCTAAATCTACAAAATAAATCTTACTCTGGTCACACTGACTTACTTAAGATATTAAACAAAAATCAATTTCGCAGCGGTTTATACATAAATCTGAACATACCCTTGCACAG
Organism: Volucella inflata; assembly: GCA_928272305.1. Taxonomy (NCBI): domain Eukaryota; kingdom Metazoa; phylum Arthropoda; class Insecta; order Diptera; family Syrphidae; genus Volucella; species Volucella inflata. The sequence continues at coordinate 30,690,534 of OV743716.1, forward strand.
GTAGGAACACTTGCACAAGAGCGCAACCATTCCGCCGCTGTACAAAAAGCTTTATATCAAATAAACTGGCACTTGGAAGTCGCATAGAGGGGTTGTCTTTGACGTGCCTCTACATCCTTCTACTCACGCACTTAAGTCCCGCGCCAGCAAGCAGTACAACGACAACCGCAAGCAAATCATACAAAATGGATTTAATCTCGCTAAGCCTTTTATGCCGACAGCAAAGTGAAATTATTTTTTGTGCAAACACCATACGCACGCAAACGAAATATCTGTGTATACACGGAGAGTATTTGTGGGAGAAACAGGGAGTGGGTGGAGGATGTATGCCAGTTTAAGAATAATAAACAAGAGCACAAAAATTCATAGCGTTGGCATAAGGATTCTATTCGAAATGGAGCTCTCTGCTAAGCATCTTTAGCTCCTTACTCGATACATTTGCGCAGTTTGTCGTGTGGTCGGGTTTGGGGTATGACATTTGCCAATGATTTTCAATTTTGTAGTGTTGTAGTAGTCGTAGATGACGATAAAGGGTAAGGCGGATGAAGAAGAAATAAAAGGACAAAACCAATTATCCTTGTGATCCCTTTGGTGGCAGTTGCGCGTAATCTATGCACACACAAATCGACTCGCACTCTCGGGCACATAACTCACAGTCATTTGAACTCCTTTGTGTATTTGGCTAAATGTGGTTGGTGGGTAGGTGGAAAACCTTCATAAAATTTACCGTTTGCCGGTAATATTGTCACCGCACTCGTGTAAGTAATAAAAGGATTTCGAAGGTTTAAGACCTTCAGCAACCGAAAATTCAATAGAAACAATATAACGAGCAATGAATGAGTTATTTACACTCCAAACCGGTGCCGGGTTTTAGTTTTACTTTCCTTCGTGCTACGAATAAACGTATAACTCGAATAAGTGGCAGGTTAACTGGGATATTCTTGTGTATGTTAGTTTATATACAAACAAACTTGTTAGAGTGTGGTTGTTGGGAGCAGTGTGATAAACTTTGCAATAAACAGGTGCCCCAATGACCTTGCCAGTTTTTCTGTGAAATTCCTTTCGAACTAGACTTTGGACAGTTGTCTGGTTTTTCCCAAAAAGGTACAAAGCTCTAGGTTTCATCTCGGTAGTTTCTCTTCCCAGGAGCGAACTGAACAACGCATATGAAATCCAAAATCAAAATGTTTACAGAGAAAACCAGGATGAAGCTTGACCAGGTCTTCTGGAAACTGCATGTGAAAACTCTGATTCACGCAGTCCAAAAAAAAAAGGCGGGACAGGACTTAATGTTTATGGACCAGCGCGCGACAGAACTCATTAGGTATTACCTAGATTCGGACTCTTGACTTTGTTATCCTCTGTCAGAGCTACTAAATGTATTTAAAGTCTTAGTGCGGAGATGGATTCAGAAGCACTTGTCAGCGTTTCTGAAGAAGAGTTAATGGGAGAACAACTGTTGAAGGCCGCACATGTGATCTCATAACTTCTTGAAGCCGAACCACTCACACAGATCTTAAACTACTACAATTGATGTATATCTTACCGCCATCTAGGAAGAGGATTGTGACCTAGATGCAGACCTAGATGCAGACCTAGACAAGAAAAAAAACGTTAATTCAGCACTATTGACCTAAAATGCACGCGAAGGAGGAAGACGATGAAAGACTCCAGACTAAGTATGATGTTGCAATCGACCTAGACGCTGAATTAAGGAGGAGGATATCCTTGTTAGCAAAATCACTAAATATGGCCTGAACGGCTCCCATAGTAGCAGCGGGTTTATTGACTTTCAGGGTGGAATTCGGGATTAAAGGTACCTTGCAGTCATTTAAAATATTTGAAAGAATTAAATCTTACTCTGGTCGCACCATTGACCTGTTTTGGGAAGTTACGAATGCGGATATCCCAAAAGCAACTACGAAGATACGAACAGATTTATGAAATTTTTACAAATCTGGACGCAGAAGTGGATAAGATCCTTCTGGCGGTAAAAGAGAGAGATCTTGAAATCTTACTTACTTTAAGTGGCGCTACAGTCCAGGATGAACCTGGGCATCAGTCAACAAGCTTCTCCAGCCAGCTCGATCCCTGGCTAGCTGCCTCCAGTTTCGCCCGCTAAGTTGGCTGAGGTCCTCTTTCACTTGCGTGCGTCACCTGAGTCTTGGCCTTCCTCTACTGCGCTGTTCCTAAGGAGCGGATTCGAAGACTTATCGGACCGGAGCATCTCAGTCTTTGGATCTTCACTCTTCTGGGTAGGTCCATATCGCTGTACAGTCCGTACAGTTCGTCGTTCTATCCCCTGCTCCACTCACCGTCAATACAGACGGGACCGAAGATCGTCTGAAGAATTTTTCTCTCGAAGCTACCAAGAACACCCTCACATATTTTTAATAATGTCCATGCCTCTGCGCCATAAAGCGGGATCGGGATTATTAAGGTCTTATAAAGGGTGACTTTTGTTGTCCGAGGGAGGGCTTTGCTACTCAATTGCCTTCTTAGCCCAAAGAAACAGCGGTTGTCAAGAGTTATTCTTGGCTTTATCTCAGAGCTGGTGTCGTTGTCTGTATTTATAGCAGAGCCTAGGAAGACAAAGTCCTTAACTACCTTAAAGTTGCATCTGTCGATGGTGACTTTCTGCCTGAGACATCGATGTTTGTTGTCCTTTTTGCTTGACAGAATATACTTGGTCTTGCCCTCATTTACCGCTAAACCCATTTTCGGCGCTTCCGTCTCAATACTCGCGAAAGGGCCACTGACATCACGCTGCTTTCTCCCGATTACGTCAATATCGTCGGCGTATGCGAGTAGTTGGACGGACCTTTGAAAGACTCTTGTGTTTGCTCGTGAGTTTTTCACTATTCTTTCAAGTACGATGTTGGAAAAATCGCATGTCTAAATCCTTTCTGGACATCAAAGGTCTTGGTGAGATCTTTACCGACCTTGATGGAGCAGCGTGCATTCTCCATCGTCATCCTTCACAGACGGACGAGTTTGGTAGGGATGCCGAAACCAGACATTGCTCTGTATAGCTCGTCTCTATAGATGCGATGGTGGACTTTCCTAGCCTGAAGCCACACTGATATGGACCTATCAGGTTGTTGACGAACGGCTTCAGGCGTTCACACAATACGGCGGATAAGATCTTATATGCGACGTTAAGGAGACTGATGCCTCTGTAGTTGGCGCAGTTCAGAGGGTCTCTTTTCTTGAGGATCGGACAAACAATGCAGAGGTTCCATTCAGCGGGCATTCTTTCGTCCGACCATATTTTACAGATGAGTTGGTGTACTATATGCTCCTAACCAAGTCCCTATTCATCTCATTCCTCGACTGCGCGCTTCTAATGCTCTTTTTTCTTCCTCCTGAGAAGCCGGTGTTCGTCTCTCCTCTTCCGCTCATAGAGCTCGTGAACAGCTCTGGTCCTTCTAAGCAGCGCCGCTTTATATACATCTTGCTTAGCTGTATGTGCTTGCCGGCATTCATCATCGAACCAGGGGTTTCGTTGTGGTGGAGGAGTGAAACCCAGCACATCAGAAGCCGCATCCTCGAAACGTACGGACATCCATAATATTGGAGGAGTGTCTTGCGTCAATCGCAATGTGATCAATCTGGTTGACTGTTGATTGATCAGGAGTTCTCCAAGTCCCCTTGTGTTTATCGAGATGTGGGAACCGCGTGCTAGCCACGACAATGTTTCGCCCCACCGCAAAGTCGATTAGCTAGGGTATTGCTCGTAGGTCTTGTTAAGGAGCTCGTAGAAGGCATCCTTGTTGTCTTCATCTTTCGCCTCTGTGTGGGCATGCGCGCATATGAGGCTTATGTTGGCGAATTTAGCCTTGATGCGGATTGTTACGAGGCGCTCGCTCACATGCCGGAAGCTGAGGACTTCTTGTCTTAGTCTGCCTCCGACAACAAATCCGCATCCAAATAAGCGCTGCTTTTGCCGTCGATAGCAATTGCCGTAGTAGATGTCGCAGTTTTTCATCTTCTTTTTGTCCGGCCCATCCCATCGCATTTCTTGGATGGCGGTTATGTCTGCCTTGCAGCAGTCTAGGGCCTCCGCTAGTTGCTCGGCTGCACGTGGTCTATTAAGGGATCTAACATTCCACGTGCATATCCGAAGCTCATTGTCCTTAAATCGTTTGCATGGGTTGTCAACAGTAGATCCGTTCATATCCGAGGCTTGTTGATGCTTCGTAACTTAATCTTTTTTTAAATGGCCGGGCAGTTACCTCGGCGGCACAACCCCCAACCTGGAGAACCAGTTCCATTTTTAATGCCCCTAGGACGAGGGGTCGGTTACACCGAAGCCAGTAACCCGTTCCGGAATGTGAGCGCTGCCGTTGGCCCTTATACGGCTCGTCCGCCACCATACCTTTTCCAAGACCCTGACTAAGTCCTGGAAATCCTTTCCGGCCTGAGCGCCAAATATGTCGGAGTAGCCCGGATAAGGTCTTGTTTTGTTTTTCCGACACTAATCCTGGTTAATGGCGCAGGAAACTCGCCATTTACCCCCTTCACTTCGCAACCCCTATAAGATTCCCAGATGCCGCCACGGGGAGGCGTAAAGTAGGACCTATTAGCAGAGCTGCAAGATGTTCGGCTGCAGAGGCTCATTCTCGTCATTTAAGGAACCAGCACCTGTCGGAAGATGCTACTTCTACGAGGCCTTATATTACTCGTTGCCATCCAAACAAGACATCACAATACCTATATATATATTTGAGTTGGAAATAGTTAAGGACCTTTTCATTTTGTTATTACAGCAACAACAGCGCCCCTCATAGATCATTCGAAAAGTGATCGCTGCTTTGAAGAATTCAAACCAAACTCAATCCATGTCTAGAGTGCGAATGTAGAAACTTTTAAAACATAGTGTGAGAAGACGAGGTGAGGAGTATAGAGGAATATACGACCCTGTCCGCATTGACAGAGAGTAGAAGAACAGATATAACTGAAACTTACACGTCTTGTAAAGATTGTAGTTTAAAGGGTCGAAATTTATCAGCACAGATGGCTGAAAAATCTGGGATTGAGACCAGCTTTCAGCCTTGGAAATTCTGCAAATCCATCACTAAGAGAAAACCTAACACATCAGGTGGCACACGCAGTTGGATAGGAACAGAAAAACTACAGCTGTTAGCGAACAATAAGCCTGGGGATTTCTTTATATTTAGAATGGATATAGAATGAGTGGAGGAGGAAAGTACCTGCCTTGCAGTCAAGTCACTTCGAGAGTCTAAAACACCTCTGAATGCAATCTAAATTCCCTAAATGTTGTAAGGATCTAAGATAACAATGGGTTGGCGGAAGATGAGTTTGCCAGCTGCCTCGAGCTTTGCAAACCAAGTTGAAAGTGGTCTCCTTCCAGTTGTGTGCGCCACCTGTCTTTCTCTCACGTTTCGGATTAGAGCATTTGTGTCCATCCACTCTCCATGACCCAACTATTTAAGTCGTTGGACTTTCACTCCTCTGACCAGTCGGTGTCGCTGCACTTCTATGCAAACTGGACCGCAAATCACCCGGTAGATTTTCCTCTGAAAGCGGCCAAGAGCAACGTCATTCAGTTTTGATTGAAATTTTGATCAAATTTGGGCCTCCGCTGGTTGTTCGGTTGCACGGATCCTATTAAGGGAACTGACAAGACCTTGACTTACTCTCGGAAATCCTGTTTTGACTAGCAACAGACCTTCTTTCAAGAATTTGAGGATTCGGTCAGTAGAATCGGTTTATTTATGCAACACCCTAAGATGACAGTAAAAATAAAAAATCATCCCTAAAATGAATGTTCTCCAGTTTCTATCCCTTCAGAAAAACCTCACATTTAATGTTGCAATGTCATAATCAAACTGTAAAATCTGTTCACCATCTAGTAATGAGCTTCTGTCTTTCACACTTCTCAGCTTCCTATTGAAACATTTCCTAGATATGTACATAATCCCATATCAGAGGAATTGACGAAAACGACACCATAAAATGTCAAATTGCAAGTAAACACAATTCACTTTTGTCCCATCATCCTCCCGCAGATGGTGTACATAATGACAAACCGATGATAAACAAACATAAAAACCCTAATGGCCAGACTTTTATGTCCACCACAACAAAACAATTCAATCTACCAAACAGGAAATTAAAACAAGGCGTAGGTGATAATATTCTCAATGCAATAAAGTCTCCCTTTCCACCATTTCCATCTCTAAAAAAAAAAAATAAGATAAAAACAAAATAGGGCCGGTCCTAACCCCCACACATTAAATATAATTAACAGCGAACAGAAAACAAGAAAATAAATAAAATCTAAAATCTGGTTTTAGTTTCCTCTTTATCCAGACCTACTTTTACTTGTAAAACATTGACAATGTACGCTTAAGGAGCTGTGTATCCTCATATTAAATGGTTTTTAAATGACGTCGTTAACAATGCATCACATTAACAGATACCACCTTCCATTCTCTTCTAATTACAGATCCATAAAGTTGACTAAAATCTAAAACGCAAAGCGCGATACTTAGGAGGGCGAGGAAGCCCACAAGGGCCAGAAAACAGATAGACGGCACTAAAGCCCAAGCCTATTGGAGCGTTCGAGAACATTTCGTACATGGCTAACACGAAGCACAACTCATCCGTGTTCCCTCATAAATACCAAACAACATCATCAATCCCTCACAGATGCTGGCTGGCTGACGGTGATGATGACGAGCAACATATCGTATAATCGTGTCCATCAAAGCTACAAGTTTAACTTCTACCACTACTACTGCTCGTGGATTGTTTCGTTTTGCTGTTCATCCATTACAACGACAACGAGAAAATCGACGGCGACGACAACGACGACGAAGAAGAAGAGGACGACGACGACGACGACGTTGACGTTACCAACAACTGCGACGGGGAACGACGAATATAATCATATGGGCCGACATTGTCGTTACTGGAAACTGAAACCAGAATAGGACCAGGCTATGCAAATGAAGCAATTTCCTCAGCGATAACAATAAAAATTTCACTTCCTTCACAGGAATACAGCGCGCCGACTATCTATAGATACATTGTACGAGCATCAGTTACATCAGCACTGCGGCTAACTGCTGTGTTTTGTACAGAATCTCTCACTACACATCTCGTCTGTATTCATAAGGGATTCTCGCCTGGTTTCCTGCATCTCTGAGAACGACCTCGAAATCGTGTATGCTGTTGTTCGGCCATACCCGTGGATTGGGATAATTTCATCGTAAAAAGTTACCGCATATCAGGAAGGTTAACGGCTGACATAATCTCGAGGTACAGGAATCACAGGAACCACACATTTTCCATATCTCCACAAAGAGGATATGGGTCACTGACACTCTGCAGGTCAATGTCATCGTGTTCACTCATCCAAAGGACATACTCGTAAAAAAAAAGGATTCCATTCGAATTGACAAAGCTAAAACCAAAGAGTCATTAATCTCAACCTAACGTGTAAATGAGACGGTGAACGTACTTACTTATATATCGTATCCATAACAGCACGTAAACGCACACTTTTTAAACGCGCCAGTTTGTTCGTTTTTTTTGTAATTGTGACTGTGTGTGCTATCCGTTCGTTAATCCCGGCGCGTCAGGATATGCTGAATATGGATAAGGACAACTTATAGTATTAACAAGGAACAGGCAAAAATATACAAAACGAAAAAAATTAAACAATTTATATCTCTTCTGCTGTTGGTATGATATAAATCAAGTTTTAAATCTGCGGCAGATTTCTACATAACTGGGCTTACTACACAGGATATTCGTAACCCTTTCTCCCAGCCCTCTACTGTCAAACGCAACAAATTCCCCCCCTTTTTTCAGTTGATAAAATTAATTTATTTCCGTTTTCCTGTGATACAAATTAAATTTCAAAGTGAAGTGCGGGTTAGAGTTTGTGTTGTGTAGATTCTTTTTCTTTTCGATTATTTTGCTTTGCTTTCGTCATTTCCGGTTTTAAATTACAACACAATACCCCTCGACCATCCCTGGTGTGCTACTCGTCAAGAAGAACATGGAGTTCCCTTCGCTGATTTTCGTTTTCATCATTATGACTTGCTTGCGATATATTTCATCTCATGAACACACCGATGGATATAAGCCAGGTGAGTTTGGATACTTTTTTTCTTATTTTTTTTTCATTTGAATTGATTATTAATTTATTTGGAAATGAAAGGGGATTGTTCAAATCGAGTTTCGATGTCAATTTTAATTGAATGAAGATCGGATTGCAAAGCTTCCGAAATAGAATGATAGGCGCTCTTTTGTGCTTCAAAGTAGTTAGCCAGATTTAAAGTGATTCAATCCTTCCTCATTGAACAGTGTAAAAAACTGGAATCGAATTTTTAACCTTAGCAACACAGACTACAAAGATTCTGGAGGCCTCAACTACTTATTCACATATTAAAGTTTTTTCTGGTAACAAAGAGAAGAAGGCCCTTGCGTTCGGCGCCCTAAAAGCGCTCAAAATACCAAGATATCTTGGCTCAACCTCATGAGTTAGTTTTAGTTTTAAATGCATTTTATTTTACTTATCATTACGTCTTACATTCTAACAAAAAATGCTCAAATGCTAGCTTACAATTACTTATTAATCTTATACTAACTTACTGGCCCTACACAGGCACTCTAAGCTACTCTAAATTCTTATATCTATGTCTTTCGACTTTATTTACATTTTATTTAGTATTTCTTATTTTCTAAACTTAAGGCTAAGAAAAGAATTGTTAGCAAAAAAACTTAGCAAATGGACATGATTTTTTATTTTTATAAAAACTTAATATCTAACTTAAAATAAACCTTAGTCTACCTAACCTACATACAATACGTACATACACACACATAGACATTATACACAATTATATACATACATTAGTATATACCTTTGTATATACTAATATATATACACATTACTTAAATGCTAACCTAAACCTATGTAAGCTGGCCATCGCTATTTACAGAGCAAATAGTTTGGTCAGCTCTGCCTTTTTAGTGAGGCTGGTCCGTAATTGACGGAAACGACGACGTAACATCTTCTCCATCATTCAACCACCAGAAGTGCTGGTGCTGTCGAATGACATCCCTCTTATCGCGATTCCCCCCCGCCCTACTGAACCTGAGACGATCCACCCTGCCGTGTGCGACGTCTCTGTTGTAGTTGAGTCGCCTGTCCCCAGCTGTCCGAGCGACATGGAAGATTAACGGGATCGCTGATCTATCCTGGATCAACCCTATCTGATCAAGGTAGAGGAATGCTTCGGGTGGAACGAAGCCGTTGAAGCGCACACTCTCATGATAAAGGTGATTGAGGTAGTAAGCCCCAGATATCAGGTTATTCGTCGAGGCCTTAGCTTAATTACGAAGTTGTCCACTCGTATTAGGTTCGCCCTGTTGTAAAGGACCTCATTAGGATAAACTTTTTTGTAATCCGACTCTGGTGTTCTGTACAAGCGAAGACAAGCCCTCTCAAACACCCGAATCTTTTCCATTAGGCTTGCTCGTACATTGAACCACAAGGGACACCCAAATACCAGCATGGGCTTGATAAGGGCCATGTAGCAGATTATCTTTACCCTCGCATCGAGTTGCCTGCTATAAAACAGTGTCTTTGTGAGGGCAAAAGCGCCTTTAGCTCTGGCCAGAGCAGCATCTACATTTTTGTTAAAATACAGAAACTGATCTAACCAAATCCCAAGGTATCTGACTACATTTCGACAGGCAAGAGGCTGTCCGTGTTGTCCAATGATCGAGAACTTTCGCCAATTTTTTCTCGTATCCCTAGAGGCTCCAGACAACGGCGTCCTAAAAAGAGTGGTTTCCGACTTCTGAAAGTTGATTTTTAGTTTCCAGTCATCGCAAAATCGTCTTATCTTATCGAAGTCACACTGTAAGAGAGTATTAATGACCTCGATTTTTGGACCTGTTCTGTATGCTATCAAGTCATCTGCGTACGCAATAGTATGGGGAAGTGAACCTATCAAGTCGCTTGTATAAATGTTGAATAGGATCGGCGAATTGACGGCGCCTCGCCGAAGACCATTTTTAATTTGAAATATTCCAACAGAAGTCACATCACCATTTTTCACGATGAACTGTCTGTTGATTAGCATATTATAAAGAATCTACAAGAGTGGTTTACTGATCCCCAGACTAGCCAGCTTGTAGAAAAGACCTTCTAACCATACAGTGTCGAAAGCCTTCTCCAAGTCAACTAGGCAGGCACCAGTACACTGTTTTTTGGCTTTATTCCATTGGATATCGGACACCAGTTTAGACGCGGCATGTGAGATACGAGTAGTATGTCCTGCCTTAAAACCGAATTGATTATCCGGAACTATATGTTTGTCCTCAACCCACCTAGTCAGAGCTCTATTGATTACTTTTTCGAACACCTTACTGATATTCGGAAGGAGACTTATCGACCGAAGATTCGCCGGATTGGATATATCCTTTCCCTTTTTGGGGATAGGTTGAACCACCGCCGTTTTCCAATGCGCTGGATAATGTGCATTATCCATTGCATTATTAAACAGGGTGGTATAAATGTCCACCGCTTCTAGAGGAAGATGTCGAAGCACGATGTTCGGAATACCATCGGTCCCCACTGATTTCTTACTTCTGATTGTGTCGAAGATCTCCTGGAGTTCTTCTTTCGAAATGAACGGGGGTAGGTCGCCTTCATTGGCGATGACATTATTTGCCATATTTTCGTCGCTGAACCGTGTGAAACCAGAGCCGTCGGATCGCCAGTTCTCTACTTCATTTCGAATATAGAAGTTGTGCACCAAGACGCACATAATTAGGGCAAATGATATCATTGGCCTTGTATACTTCCTGGAAAGTCGCCCCTATGGCCTCAACCTTCTCCTGTGGATCCTCGATCACAAAGAAGTCGTCATCATCAGCGGCCTCATTTGTATCAATGCCTGCTATTGTTAGTAACCGTTCGTTGTCTGTAGTCCGGGTTATTTTAAGACACTGCAGGTCGTTTTGATTTTTTCTCCGAAATAGTTTATTTATTTGCGGGAACATATTCGGGTTGCTGGTGTTTACGGCCCGTACCTTGTTGTTCCAATACAAACTTACAGCAATTCTGTAATTCTCTTTGATTAATGTTTGAATATTTTTAATCGACGACTTCAGTGTCCTAATCCCAGAGATTAGGATACAGATCTGTCTGTAAACTGTCTGTATAAGTTTTTAAGTCTTGTCAGAAGTCTACTTTTCTGTCGGTGCAGTGCGTCAATAGTAGGATTGCGGAACAGATCTTCGTTAGTCGTTTGTTAATGCCGCGGTATTGTAGTGTCCATAGTTTGTCTTATTGTCTTTTCCATTCGTTTAAGGTACTTATCGATCTCCTCGTTTGATAAATTCCTATTGGACGGTGGGTGGAGCGTGTTCGAGGTGAGTGCTCTTGTCAAGGTTGCGGAGAAGCGTGTCCATCGAGTCTTACTGTAGTTGTAAGAATATCTTTGGACAAACTCCTCCAATTCCGCAATTTCGTTGGGAACTGTAGTTTCGGTGCTAAAACCGCAATGGCTCAACCTCATGACTTTAGTTCCCCATGTCCGCTAACGGCGACTTAGATTTAGTGCCCCCTTAAACCTTTACTTTTCATATTCATTTAGTTTCGTCTTACTCAGTACAACCAACAGTTGAGACCATACTTCACAAATACAGGTACTTTCAACTATTTCGACTAGCTTCCCATGAATTAATCTTGAACGTTGGTATTGGAAGTGCTATCCATAGGATCACTCTGTATATCTCTGTTGCCCTTAGTCTCATATTGTCTTCGAACACCGCGGAGCACGATTGTGATAAAAAAAAAACACTAATTGTGAAAGAGTTAATCAGTATCGAACTCACATCGTTTTCGTTTGATATCTTACAGCGTCAATCTGAGCGCAAAGTCATTAAAGCTCCAGTCCGTGTTGTACCAATGACCACTTCTTTTTAAACGGAAGATGGCTTTAAAAGATACGAATATCATGAGGGGGAGATCCCTCATTGTGTCTAGATTGGGGACAGTCACGATATCCGAGACAGAATGTGTTTTGAATCTGGCAACAGTAGGAATGAAGTATTTTTGTTGGAGCTTGTATCACCAGACAACAGACGCACAGGATATAATTGATCTTATCATAGCCATTTATATCCCAAGGATCCTTCTGCGTGACAGGGCCCATGATTTGCCGTATTTGATCTAGAGAAGTTTGTTCTCCAGAACAGGCATGACTCTAAGCACTTAATAGATTACTCACACTAGTCAGCTTCAGCTTGAGAGGATTGACTGAAAGCCGATTTTCGATTTCAATCATCGATCGGGTCTGGGGTTGCCTGGGATTTAGAGCAAACAGTGACTAGATACGATTCAAAAGGCAGTACAGTGACATAACCCGCATATGCTTTTGCATACACGTCAGAAATTTTGAGAGAATCAGGCAATAAGTCGACTTACACTATAACAATGCAAACAGAACGCTGACTTGAAGGCAACCCTTGTTTACTTCCGTCAGCACATATTGGCCACATTTAGCATACGCAACCGATGTCATGTTACCCAGCATTGAGTTTATCCACAAAATTAGTGATTCGTCTACGGGTACATATGTCGTCAAATGTTGCGTTTTCGAAAGCACCGTCATTCTCGATGTATTTCATATGGTAGGACGCATCTCTAATTATGCTTACTAGGTTTTGAGGAGCACTCTCACAATTTTTTAATTTTTTTTAATTAGAGAATAGTTAGTAACATTTTATATTTAGTGAAAAAACAGAGGCAATGTCACATTATTTAAATTAATTCAATGGGGTGAACAGTAAGTAAAAATAAGTATGTAGATGGCAAAGAAGAAAAGATAGAATATGATAAACCGAAGACAAAATGGAAAAAATTTAAGATACTCGTAATATACATTTTAAAGTTGATTAGGTGATGAAGTGCAACAAGATTTCAATTTCATTATGGTTAATATGCAAAAGCCACAGTTTTACTTTACATAAAAAGATTTTCAATGTCCCAATGATTTGAATGTCTGCAGGGAATGTGTTAAATAGTTAAATAATTTAAGAGACACAATTGTGTAAAAGCTTTTCAAATTAGAAGTACGGAAAGGTGGAATGCTAACCATGGAACTAGAATTGCTTCGAAGGTTATGGTTATTGATGGGGCTCTTTAAGTACCTACCTCTAAAATAAAAAAAAAAATTTAAAGCTTTGAAATAGTACAAATGTCTAACTGGCAAAATTCTGGGCTTATTAAAAGGGCTAAGGGCGAAGAAAAGCATATTTTTCTGATTACATATTTTTGTGGTACTGTTTGTTATTGGATTTTATTTAAGTGAGCACCACCCCAGCAGCTTATACCATATTGTAATTTAGAATGCAAGAGGAAAATAAATATTTTTTAAGATTCTTGTAGAAACGTAGTAGAAGCTTCACAAAGTGGATAGCAAATATTTTCTTAAAATAGATATCTGATCGCACCAGCTTAGATTTTGGTCAATTATGACACCTGAATATTTATAATTTTTCACTATCTCAATAGTAAAGCAGTTAGCGTTACATTCGAATCTTTCATTGTATGTGAGACTGTATCCACAATTCAGTAAGATAGATCTAAGGCAACAAGCTGCATGAAACACTATATTAACTGCAGGAGGTTCCATGGCAGTTAGGCTGAAAAATATAAGCCTTACTATTAATCTATGTTGCACAAACCATTGTCTTAACAGATGTACATCATGGTTGATTTCAGCATGTAGATTGAAGAGATTATCTGAGCCGTATGCGAACGCGAAATCATCAGCAAAGCCTTCAGCCTACCTACAAAAGAAAGATTGAAGACTGAGTTTACATATATTAAAAACAATAATGGACCAAGGACAGAACCTTGTGGAACGCCGAGGTTTATTATTTCAGAGCCGCCAACAATGTTCACAATTTTCACTTTTTGCGTCCTGTTCTTAAGGTAAGATGTAAACCAATTTGCGATAAATCCTTGGTGATCTACCATTTCAAACGCTTTGGTTATTTCTACGAAGAGACTGGCGCAGGTTTTCTTTTCGTCAAGGCCCTGACAAAAATTTAGTAGAGCATCTTCAGTGGAAAAGTTTACTCTAAAACCAAATTGATTTTCGCTAAAAAAGTTATGGTAAGTAAAAAATTTTAAAACTCTACATTTTCAAAAATTTTGGATATAATAAACAGTAGGGAAATCGGTCTGTAATTCAATTTATCTTTGCTATTACCCTTTTTGAAGAGAGGAATCACATTGGCTCGTTTTAACAATTCAGGGAAGGTTCTCGAAATAATGCTTAAGTTGAATATGTGAGCCATAGTATCAACCACATTGTATGCAATTTTGTTTAGGGTGGAATTGGAAATTCCATCTTCACCGCAGGATTTCGAGTTTTTTAGGGAATTGATAATTTATATTAAATCTAAGCCCGAAATGGGATTAAAAACTAAACTGTTACTAGAGAATGTCCGATCAAATAGCTGACAAGTTAAACAACCAACACAAGACATTAAAAAGTCGGCAGCGGAAGACTTCTTGGACACTGAAGCGAAATATTAGTTGAACTCATTTGCAACAATTATAGGATCTGTCACGATAACGTTATCTCTTTCGAGTATAATAGATACATTATGGTTTTAAATTTTTTTCGTTGATGTTGCATCTTAGAGAGAGGCCCTTTTGGTAACAAGCTTCATTTGTAAGAACTGGTTCTGAGGCTCAAGCATGGGAAAAAGGGTGTCTTCTTTAGACTATGACTAGGTACTATCAGAATTTTAGGTGATTGCTGTTTGGGCGATTTAGCCTTTTGAGGACTTTCTCGACCTTTTGATAAAAGTCTTTATAAGGGGGCCACTTTAGAATACGAATAAGGTTCTTTTACTCTTTCTGTTTCGATCCATAAAACCTTCAGATCTACAGGTTTTGTATATTTTTGTTTGCGATGAAGCCCTTAAATTAATTTCATAAATTTTCAGTTGAGTTAATGAGTTAAGGTCAATGACTAAGACTGCCACGGCATAACCGAAACACCATTATCTTGGAAACATCTCTTAGCTTTTCGTGAAGTATACTTTGGATCATTGTCTTTCTGCAATTTCCATTTTAGAGACATTTCGTATTCATTGTAGGGCACCATAGTACTTTGAAGATTATCAGTTTAAGTATCTGCTGTGATTGTTCTCTCTATGCGCCACAAAGGCCCTAGTCTATGCCATGAGAAACATCTCTCGATTGACGGCTCGTGTGTAGTGAGCAAGTAGTTCCATCTTGGGTGGCCGTCTAGTAAACGGAACAAGACAATACCAAGCAAGCCCTAAAAGTCTTTGTACCTCTCGTTCGGCCGAGAACATCGTTCCGGTGGATGAAAATGTCGCAGAACCTCTACAAGTCGAAGTGCCAAGAAATTGACCATACAACATGCGTCCGGTCCCTGCAGCACATTTTGGTGAAAGATACGAGTACTTCTTTGCCACCACAGCATGGTGTGCTGTTTGAACTGAAGCAGTTATTGGAAAATTTTATTCTAAACGCCGATGAAAAAGTTCACGATTAATGGTGAGCGCTAAAGAGCCATAATTAATTAATTTTTCATTCCTCATTTGAATGAATTCGGACTGAACACATAAAGCTTTACATTATCAAGGCTTCTGCTTGATACACCTGCTGGTCTCACCCGATGTAGGGCTGCAACAAGTACTGAGTGCTGAGACCCCAAGATCAGTAAGAGGTTTTAGGTACTATAGGCCTCGATTCATACCAAAGGTGGAAATGTGCCTTCAACTCAGTCCCGTATTGGTATTATCTCTAATGTAGGAAAGCGTTGGCAAGGCATTTCATTGCCTCCATAGATGTATGGGCATCCCGTGAAATTAAGTCTACACAACAGCAATGCAAGAAAGTCACAATACGTTCTGGACACATAAGAGCCGCGGCACATACTGGACTAGTCACATCCGACGTTCTAAAGTAGGCGTTTCCCAGTCGTCTGATATAACGTTTCGACGATTTGGACAGGCTTCCAATATCAACCGATTACACTTCTTTCCAAGGCGTTATTTAAAGTCAAGAAATTATGTGAACGAGCCACAAACTCTGGCAGCCGACAAGGAGAACATCCGTCAAGAAGAACAACTGAACATTTCGATTTCAACAAGAGGAAACAACGTTTGAGAAAAATAGCTTATCATGGATGAATCGTTCAAGAAGAAGGGAACGTCATCTAACATTGAACGCGAAACTGTAGGGAAAAGTCCTAACTTGGTCTTGACACTAATTTATCGGGTTTCATTGAGAATTATTTTTAGCTAGCACTTTGCTTTTATCAGGCTTAAGGATATACTGCTGGGCCCCTAGAATTGAAATATTATAAATGAGGCTAAAATACATTTGACGCTTTAGTTTTAGTCGTACAATCTTATATCGACATAGATGTACGAAGTAAAAATATTCCAAAAACAGGCCCTACAACCGCCTTAATTCATGAGAGTACTCATGGGTAACGTAATGTTATGTATGTACCTTAAAACTCCGCCATGTCAAACAAATTCTCAAGATAATAATATTTAAGAAGACATCCTTTGGTTGTCGCTTTCGCAGTTTGTGCAGAGAAAAAAATGTCGAATTCTTTCCTTAACAGCAACCCAACTGGATAGCTATTATTCCCTTAGGCCTCCTCGATTTCTCGATAATGTCGGTCTCTACAACTACTTCTCGAAGCCATTCCCCCTTCATATATTCTGATATGTACTAACACGAGAGCATCCCTCTTGTATACCATACATTGTACCAGGCAGGACTTTGTTCCCAAATGAAAAATAAAAATCAGGCAAAAGTCTAAGGAGCAAAAAAAAAAAGATTACCGAAAGCGACATAAAGTTAAAAATAGAAAAAAGAAGAAAACTTAAAGCCGAAATTGGGAACAATTTCTTGCAGCCATCCAACAAAGGTGGATACGAAGAATGGCAACGCCAACAGGGTGGCGTTTGGGTAAAGATATCCGTATCCTTGGCGGGAAAAAGAAATAATCGATTTAAAAACACAAAACGAAAACCAGTGGTGATTCAATCCTCCAAGCAATTTACTCACAAATTGATGAAATAAATTTTCCAACACACTTATTCCTTCAAAATATCTTGCCGCACAATACGAATAGATGGTGTGAGGTAGAAGATGACGGAGGACATGCCTCCACTGTCATCCTATTCAGCCATCTATTATATCTTGGCTGCTTCCGCGTCTTATAATGTTGGGCAGGGAACTGTTTTCATGTTTTCTTTTCTCTTGTTTTGTTTTCGTTGTTATCTTTTCTTGTCTTTTTTTTTTTTTTTTTTTTTATATTCTTGCGGAAAATTCTTTTCTGTCTTGTGACACCTGAATCTGTTTTGTGGAAGCTACTCGTGCGATAAACCAAAGAAAGAACAAAACAAATAAATTAAAAATAAAACAAAAATGAAGAAAACTGTAAAACGAATGAAAACAATAAAACGGAAGTACGAGAAGAGAAAATTATAATGGGACAGGAAATTGGAAGAATGGTTGTGTTCTGCGAGAGTTAGGTACGTAGAGCTTTTGTTTTTATGCTTGCTTATGCTCACTGGCTTATGACGGCCTTCACAAACCATTCTTGAATATTCGAATGAAACCACTGTATGCAGTTAGGAGTTGTCCTTATGAAGAGAACTAAGTGATGGTCGTTCAAAAAAACCTGTATCTCGTTGCGTTCACGGGATATTACGTGAGATATTGGCTAGAATTTGGTACAACCCAACCCAACCAACCAAGCTCCGTCAATTTGTTCCGGGTCATCAAAGATGTGTGTGGCCTAGCATTATCCTGATGGAAGACAACTCCCTTTCTATTCGCCAATTCTGGTCGCTGTTTCTTGATACTCGTAGCTTCATTCAAACGGTCGAGTTGTGGGCATTGAATTGACCGTTTCGCCACGATCTATAATAGATAATTACCTTCCAATCCCACCAAACACTCAACATAACCTTGTTTGCCGGCAATCCAGGCTTTGAAGTCATTTGTGGTCGGTCACCGGCCTTTGGCCATGATCGTTTGCATTGGATATTCTCGTATTTAATACATTTTTCATCGCCCGTGATGAACGCTTCAGCAGCGTTCCACTGATGGACGGTCAGTGAAATTTTTATGCGTTAATTCATGTGACACCCAAACATCGAGCTTCTTTGAGTGGCCTGCTGGTTTTAGATGATTCCAAACTGTCATACGGTTAATGTTTAGTGCCTCCACTATCTCCAGACAGCTGCCATGCCAGTCTTGCTCCATCAGTTGCAAAATTTCATCGACTTTGAGTTGCAGGCCGGCCAGTGCGAGGTGCATCTTTTACATCGAAATTTCCGGAACGGCATCGAACAAACCACTCCTGGGTCCGGCGTTAACTTACAGCATTCTCACCGTTAACAGCAAAAAATTTTCGGCATGTTTTTGCAGCGTTTTTCTTCAGATATCTCACTCATATTCAAATCAGTATAACTTTTATCACGAGCAACGAATTACACACCTGTCTTCACAAAAAATATAGCCTGACATGTCACCTTTCAAACTTGTGTTCGTGTGACACAATCAGGTTAGCGTTTCCAGATAAATGGACACCAACACCATCTATTGACAAAAAACCGCGGAGACTTTTTATATGACCAATTTTTTTGCCTGAGTGAACTTGACCTTAACAAACAAACTGACTTCATTGATGAGGTTAGTTAGGCAAGATTCTTTGGGTTTTGGTGAATATTTGCTCTTACTTTGCTGTAATTCAAATGTGGGCTCTTTCAAGCTAACTTTTCACAACAACAAAATTTGCATCGTTGCATGAGATGTGTGTTATGTGATGCCGTTCTGGCACCACCATATTTTCAGGCCCAATTGATCCAATGGGAAGGATTCCAGCATGTCATTACAGCGATGATCAATTAAACTGATATTATTGCATCTTGTGTCCTTAAAGTAATACAAACCAATGAATCCGTCTTCCTAATCGTGTACATCAATGAAGACTAAGATTATTATTGAAGATGCTGATATTGGCTACAAATAGTGGGCGCCTCTACAAGGCTCTAAAGTCGCTGCAGCTTTTGATTACGTTTTTGTAATTGATTATACTGTAGAAGGATATGTTCTTAGATAGGACGCGCTACATTTTGAAGTGAATCTGAGCCTCAATTTACAAGCCTTCCGAATTTACCCGGCCTTATCTAATTGCCTTCAGTTGCACACTCCATGACTAGTCCATGTCGCTTAACAGCTCGTATAGTTTGTCATTGAATCTTCTCCTCCAAAGCCCGACAAAACAAACGGGACCAAATACTTTTCAAACGCTTTTCCCATCGGAATGACCATATCTTCATCTCCTTTCGAGAGAGTTCATGCTTCAGAGGGATGATAAAGGTCTTATATACAATTTTCTCCGGTTTTCAAGAAAATGCTTTACTACTCAATTATGATATTCTAAGCCCGAAGATGCAGCGATAGGCAAGACTGATTTTTACTCATATCGGGTGGTCCAACCATAATGCACGATGCTAATTGTGAGTTACACCTTAACGTCAAGTTTTTTGTCGAACTTGAACGCATTTGGGCAAATGAGAATTCACGAGTGATTGTTGAAAAGCCGATGCATCCACAAAGAGTGACTGTTTGGTGCAGTTTATGGGCTGGCGACGTCATCGGGCCGTACTTCTTCGAAAATGAGGTCGGCCAAGCAGTTACCGTGAATGGTGTTCGCTATCGCGAGGTGATAATGGAATTCTTGTGGCTAGAAATTAAGGATATGGACCTGGACGATATGTGCTTCCAACAGGATGGTACCACTTGTCACACAGCCAACGAAACAATGGCTCTTTTGCGCGAGAAATTCAATGGCCGTGTTATCTCTCGTCGTGGCGATGTTAATTGGCCGCCACGATCATGTGATTTGACACCGTTGGACTTCTTTCTTTGGGAATATTTAAAAGAAAAAGTGTAAGTCAATAAGCCAAGAACAATTCAAGAGCTAAAGGATGAGATAATTCAGCACATCAACGACATTGAACCTCAATTATGTCTCAGAGTCAGTGACAATATGCACCATCGAGTGGAAGTTTGCCACCGAAGCCGTGGCGAGCATTTGGCCGATATTTTGTTTCACACATAATTGCCATAGATCCTTCCTTCATAATAAAAAATATTAAGATAATTCTCTGAAAACTTTTTGTTTTATTTACAATTACCAATGTGCGTTAATTATGGACCACCATTTATTTCTGCTGACATGTTGTTTGGAGAACTAATAGCAGATCGAAATTATGTGAAAAAATGTTTCCTACTACCTCGAAACCAAGGCTGTTGATTGTAACGTTCTGTAAAATTTATCGATGTTGTATGTCCCTTCTTGTTGAAGGTATACAAGGTGGTGCAAAAAGTTATCAGCCGATTGTCTTTGGATGAAATTCCTTTTGTGAAGGAAAAGCTTTGGTTCTGCTTTTGGATAGTGTTTATTTTTCCCATTAAGTTGAGAAAATGATATCTGCTAAGTGGACGCCGCCAGAATTTATGACCATTCGGGCCCAATTTATGGCATTTCTCTTGTCAGATGGAAATTCCGGAGATAGGACCTCGCATTTATGACGGGTATTCTCTTTGATGGCTTTACGAGTCTGAGGCTTGGTGACATAGACTCGTGACTTCAAAAAACCCCACAAAAAGGAGCCTGGAACGGTTAAAACAGGCGATTTTTCCGACCAGTCCAAATCGTCAAAACGAGAGATTAGGAGACCTAGAAATGCAGCTCATGCGATCTCAGACTTTTGGATCGGGCTCGTGCATTGCTCCATCCTGTTCGAACCACATGTTGTCCATTCTAGATTCATCAAATTGAGGAAGAAAATAGTCTTTGAGCATAGCTCTGTAGCGATGGCCTGAGGCGTTTTCGAAAAAATAAGGGCCGATGACCATGTAGTAACTTTGAGCGGGTGCAATAGCTCTTCGTAGGTTATACGCGGATTTTCAGTGCCCCAAAAGGGATGATTTTGCTTATTCATATATCTACAGAGATACGAATAGGCCTCGTCGCTCTTGATGATTTTCAATGAAAAGGCGCCTCCCTCGTGGTCGGGGTTCAGAATTAGAGATTCGCTATGCAGTCAACAACTAACAGTTGCACTGTCTGCACTTTGTAGGGGAACATCTTGTGGTCTTTCACCAAAATTCTCTGTAAAGACCGTCGATTGATGCCCAATTGGCTGGAAAGTTGTCTGGTCGATACTTCGATGTCCTCTGCGACACTTTAAACAACACCTGCGATATTCCCAGCAGAACAGCTGCTCTGAGGTTGGCTTGATCTGGCAGTATTCCATTTTGTCCCATACTCTTCTAGGTGTGCGGCTAAACGTCATAGTGTTTGCCCAGTTGGTGTCGGACGACCGGGAAATCCGAGGCAAAATTCACTCGGCGACTACACCATCGACGGAGTATTCCGTAACAATTATTCCGCATTCTGTAGAGGTATAGCGATTCATGTCTTCTTGACGTGTATTTTGTAAAATTGACATTTCCCGCCACATGCAAAAATGATAGCAACTTCCTATAGAGTGATGACTTTTGCGCCACCTAGCTTGGCCATCATTTACTGCTAAACCCATTTTGCAATAACAGCCCGCTATGTTATTCCAATTATGCCGCTGTCTTCGGCGTACGCTAGTAATTGCAAGGACTTTTTAGACTTCAGTGTCCGCTTGTGAGCTCTGCACAAATTTTTTAAGAAGTCATATAACAGCGTATCAGTTGTCAAAAAACCTTTTTCACAAAGGTCTCAGCTAGGTGGTTACCAATCTGACGAAGTATGGTCGAATTTGGACCTAGGGGGTCTTCTGTTTTGTAGAGTGGGCTATCAATACTAAACTATTCAATTCATTAGTAAACTTCGTCTGAAAAAATCTGAGCGATGAGTTGATGTGTGCTCTCCGAAAAGTCATTTACAGTAGCCACCTTGGCCAGTAAGCCGTTGTATCCAGCTGGTTTGATTGACTACAGCTTGGACATTGCTATGCACAATTTATTTTAGTCAGGTGGATGCAAGTTCTGGTTATCCTCGTTTAAGTTGAATGGTATACTTTGTTAGATGTTGGGATAATAGCTTTCGCCGTTTTACAGTCTGCAGAAAAAGTTTATCCATGTTCTTAGCACCGAATGCGAGTCCACTACTAGATGTCCTTTGTCATCTCTTTAGGTTTATGTACTGGTCTTGCTGCCTTCTTTTTACCTTTAGGTGAAGCTTTCGTACATTGTTCTTGAATTTCTTCTTCAATATATTTCACCTTGGGTTTCTCTTGCTCTTAAGAGGTTCTTTCTGTTTCGTCTTTTATGGAGCTCAAAAGCGGCTCAGGTCCTTTGATACTCCACCGCTTCGCATGCTTCTTGTATAGCTAGATAGCCTGCCGGAATTATTTATTATTTCTTGGTGGTGAGTAGTTTCAACCCAGCACATTTGTGGCATTAGATGAAAATCTGCATCTAGTTCCAAAGTTTTATTGGATGAATCTTAGAAAAAAACCCTCTGTATCAGATGTAAACTTGGTGTCCATTCAATACTTTTTTCGAGTTGAAAAATTGTCTGGTTTTGTAAGCCTTAATCCTAGGGCATAAGGGTGTAGTAGAAGACGAACTACCAAAGAAGTCCCATCCACTTCCTTAACAAAAATTCCAAAGACACTCTTACATCAGAGACAATACCAGAAGAACTTCCTTCCCGGAATACTTTCAGCAAAAATAAAAATAAAAACAAAAACGGAGACTCAATTTCAAAGAGTGTCAGAGGAAATACCAAACAACGCTTTAAATCACCAAAATGTGCAGTTTCTCAAATTTCGCTGACAGTACCATAAAAAGAAAAACGCGCCAAGCAATCTAGATTGCCCTCAGAAATACCTTTCATTTGTCGCATTTTCCGCACATTGTCTCTGTTTTTTTTTTTCGTATTTTTGCGGAATCACATGGTTCAAACCAGAGATGGAAATGGAATTCTGCCTTACCCTCCAAAAACCGATACTATATGTTCTCGTAAGGTAATGTGAAAAAGTCCTTTCACCTTAAAATATACGAAAAATCGTAAAACATTCGTATCCTTTTAAGTCACCCACTCAAAGTGGGTA
The DNA here is from genome assembly GCA_928272305.1 of Volucella inflata. NCBI lineage: Eukaryota > Metazoa > Arthropoda > Insecta > Diptera > Syrphidae > Volucella > Volucella inflata. The sequence continues at coordinate 30,713,724 of OV743716.1, forward strand.
ATAGGGAGATCTAAACGAAAATATACTTTGACACTCTAAAAAGGAGAAACCGAAGAAATAACAATAAAAAGCGAAAACGAGATCTGCGACTCTACAAAGCAAAATAAAGAAAAAAAATGAAACAACGACACAACCAAACAGTAATAAATCAAAGGACACGAGGAGTATGGGCACAGTCGAAGAATACAGTACAAGTCGCAAAAAAACAGCTCCCCTGCGTCTAACAATGGCAAAAACAGTTAAAGGCGAAAAAATATTGTGGTTGGCTCAGTCTGCAGATATGAGGCACTCTGAGCAAAAACACGTTCCATAGTCTAGAAATTGAGTTTTCTTTCTGTTTTTGTACTTTTTGTTGGCCCTAAAAAACGCACACCATTGCAAAAAACAAAAAAAATAAAGCACAACACGAAAAGACATAAACATCGCCGCAAACATAACACTACGGGTATAGCTACGACTGGGCTATGCCAATGTTTAGGAAGGAATGTATATCCTGAACAAGGAAAGAGTAGGTGCGGCACAAGAGAACACAATGGAATGTGGCAAAGGAAGAAGAGTTTCTTAAGCCGGCCAAGGCAGGAGTACAAAGAATTCCTTACATTCCCAAGGAAGTCCTTTGAAAAATCCCAAAACGATTTAAAAGCAAACAATAATAAATACGAAACGTTTTACTTCTTGCGCTCCACTGGTAAGTAATTCTTTGCTTCCGGTTTCTGTTAGTTGAACTGTCTTTGAGAGAAAACGAAGGCACAACTGACGGAGGCCAGTAGATGGACTTGAAATTATTCGGTTCTTCTGTGGGTTGCAACTGGAGTTGACTGAGAGAATCAGAACCGAGGTGAACCTCCTTCCGATGCTTTTTAATTTATGTTTACCTTTGTACATTCGGCTCATTCTCAATGGGCTCTGATGAATAAAAAAGGATTCCCTACACGTCAAGACAATATGGGGCTAATTATGAACAGGCGTTTTCCTCAAGTTTAAGAGAAAGGGCCAGACTTGAACATAACTTTGTACATCCGAACATAGCAAAGCCAAGCAAAGTTTTGCAGACACGTAATTACTTAGTCACTCAGCAGTCAGTGACGGAATCCAAGAGATCAAAACATTCAGCACAATAAGATTAAACTTTTGACAATTGGATATCTAAATTCGGTTTTAAATGCCGAGAAGATTGCGGGAGTTTACAGGCTTTTTTCGAAATCTACCCAACTGGTCTTGGCATTTCAAGCTATTTGAGGCCGTCTTCATGTGTGACATTAGAGACAGTTTTCAGTTTTAGGACTTAGTCTCCTTTTGGTAAAAGAATTTTTGAAAATATTTCGCGCTGATCTACTGATGGCCATACAATCTGCATAGCATAGCCATTTTTGTCTGCTTGGGTGCTGTAGAAAGTTGCCTTACAGGACTGCAACTGTTTCTTAACATCAATTGTCTTTATTTAAACTTCCATTGGTAACCATCGGGTACTGGTCGATGTCTATCCAGAATCGACTTATAAAACTTACAAGCTGCTGCTGCGACATCTAGTACTGATATGTTGTTCAAGGACTTAGGCAAGAAGTCCAAACCTTTTCAGGGCAAAATTTACTATTATAAGCCTAGTAAGCGCGCACGCCCCCACAGAGGAGAAAAATGACGACATCAAAGACTGCTTCTACGAGCTCCTCAACAAGACCTACGAGCCCTAACTATGACATTACAATTGTCCTTGGTCGTTTTTTATACAAAGCTAGGAAGAGGGGGCATTTTTGATAGTACTGTCGGAAAATATATCATGCACAACACCTCGTCCGGTTACAGATTCAGGCTAATCGACTTTGCGGCGGGGCGAAACATTATCGTGGCTAGCACGTGGTTCCCACATCTCGACATACACAAGGGGACTTGCAGAACTCCTGATCAATTAATCGTCAACCGGATTGACGGCATTGCTTTCGACGCAAGACATTCCTCCAGTATTATGGATGTCCAAGCGTTTCGAGGAGTCAACATCGCCTCGGACCATTACTTTGCTGTAGCCAAGGTACGGTTGCGGATATCCCAAACAACGCAAAGATAACCTAATGCTGTGAGGAAATTCGACGTCAGACGGCTACAATCACAAGAGATCGCCAAGTCCTTTTCCGATCGAGTGTCTCTTAATCTCTTAAGAGGTCCAATGCTGCCAGCATCAATCATCGAAGACCATTGGAAACACTGCCAAAACGCCATCAGAGATGCCGCTTCTGATGTGCTGGGTTTCACTCGTTCACCACAACGAAACCCCTGGTTTGATGACGAATGCCGACAAGCACAAGCAGCTAGGCAAAACGCGCGCAATGTGGCGCTGCAAAGAAAGACCAGAGCTGCTCATGAGCTCAATGAGCAGAAGAGGAGAGACAAATACCGGTTTATCAGGAGAAAAAGAAGCAGCTTGAGTCGAGGAATTTGAGAGATACTGCTCCAGAAACGAGATTCAGAAGTTTTACCAAAAAGTGACAAAAAACATGCCACGGACACAAGACCCGAATCAAGGCCTTTAGAGACGAACAAGGGAACATCTTTGTAGAGTAGCAGTCGATGATGGGGATTTGAAAAGATCTTCTTCTTCTTCTTCTTCTTATCATTTTATTAACCCTTTTCTCGTTATACGAACTTATGCGTAACGAGTTTCACATTTTACTAAATCGCATTCTGCTCCGCTTATGGGGTTGGCTAATGTCGCAGACCGCAAAATGCGTCCACATAATGCTCGGTCCTGGATCGCTTCAATGGTTAGTCCTAGGCGTTGTTGCGCATTCGCCATCTGAGAAGTCCAGGAATTCTTTTTCCGACCTCATTTTCTTACAGTTGGAGTGATAATAGTTGCTAATGCCTTTTTAACCGGATTTTCCCCAGATCTTCTTTGAACGTGGCAATACCAGCTTATTCTATTCGCCTCAAGCTGTTCGGTTACCAAATTCTTTATATGTTCAAGTTCCAAATTCTTATACGCATAGATCTAATGCAATCGCGTTTAGTGACTCCACTAGACATTCTTAACATTTTCATTTCCGCTGCCGTCTTTTTGTTTTTAAAAGCTTCGTACATTGTCCAGCACTGTGAACCGTATATAAGAGCTGGTCTAACAACCGTGGTGTAGAGTTTCCCCTTTAATTTAAGTGGAAATTTTCGGTCGCAAAAGATTCCCGAATTTTCCCGCCATTTCATCCATCCCACACTCACTCTGTGATTTACGTCGTCGTCACATTTCGCTTCCATGTTAACGATTGACCGTAAGTACTTAAAGATATGCTAACAGGTCGCAACGGATGCGCAAATGGGCACGTCAAATGCTCCGTCTTTGAACGACTTATTTTAAACCCGTTTCTCTCTAGCGCATTTCTCCATGAATCTAAGGCGTTCTGTAAATCTTCGACGTTATCGCTAAGTATAACTGCGTCGTCAGCGAAGAGAATTGGCGTTACATTTGCTTCGCGCATGCAGTCGTTTAAAAGATAGTCGAATACTACGTTAAAGAGGAAAGGGCTAAGTACGCTTCCTTGATGCACTCCGACATTAACTGGAAATTCTCTCGTTAGTCCGGCAGAGCTTTTAACCGCAGTTTCCACGTTTCCGTACATGTCTTGTATTATTCTAACATACGTTTCCGGTACGTTTTGAGACCTCAGAGCGGCCCATATGAGATCCCTAGGCACTCGATCGAATGCTTTCTCGAGGTCGATAAATACCATGTGTAAATCCTTAGATGAATCTCGGTGCTTTTCCATTATTATTCGTAGGCTTTGGATAGCGTCCACCATCGATCTTCCTTCAACAAATCCACACTGGCTATTATCGAGCTTTATTATTTGCCGAAGACGTTCGTTTAAGACTCTTTCGACGATTTTCTTCGTCTGTGTTATTGCATTCTCGAGTGTCGCCTTTTCCTATGTATATTGGAACCAAGAAGATACTTCTCCATTGATTCGGCATAGTTTGTCCACATTTTAAGTTATTGTAAAGTTTCGAAAGCCAGTCGCTGCCGATTCCCTCCATGTTCGACCAAAACTCTGATGGAATGACGTCTGGTCCCACCGCTTTCCCCGGCTTCATTTTTCCAATTGCTATACTTATTTCTTCGATTGAAAAGTCCGAAACTTCCTCCTCGAATAGACCAGCTGTCGGCACGATATCACGTGGAAACTGTTTGTTAAGCAACTCCTTGCAGTATTCAAGCCACCGGTCACAAATTTCCTTTTCATTTGTTAATAAGCGACCGTCTGCATTTTTTATGTATTTCGAATTTTTTCGCCTCTGAGCAGCGAGCTTAAAAATATTTGGCACTGAAGTATTGGACGACGTTTGAACTTCTTGGACTTCTTGTATAGCTTGTCTTCTATCTGCCGATCGTAAAGATATTTGTTCCAACTGTTGGTACAGGTTTTCCGAGTTTTTTTTTCGAGTTCGAGCCAGGACTTTCCTTGCGATCTCTTTAAGGCGCTCGTATTCAAGAGCCAGTCGAGCTTTTTCGATTTGATTTGAAAATATCATTTCTGTGAGTTGACTGGTGATGACGAAACAAATATCGCTGTCAGGCAAAATGAACCCTTCAACCTAGATGGTGTAGACCAACAATTCCGTCAACACGACCTGTCTGAAGTGAAAATATCAATATTCAAGCTTAATTCCAATAAAGCTACTGAAGCGACCATTCTGTTGAGTACATTGCAATACCGAACAATGTTGTCTGACTTTTTTGTCTGACATTTATGTTATGGACGTGGATGACGTCCAGTTGGTGTAACAATGGCTCTATTGCACTATAAGTTTGCTGGAAGTGTAATTTCTAGAAATGGATACTTCAATTGGCTGGCCTCCAGCATGCGATTGAACACCTTTGAGGCAATGTAAAACATAAAATCCACGGCAATATTTCACAAACTATTCATGCACTCAAAAAGAACGTCACAGTTGAAAATATATTTCATTATTAACTTCAGGGCTTGTGCCTTAGATTTAAAGAAAATTATCACTCTACATGTGAGACTCCCGTCTCAACCAGACTCGACCGTCTGTAGTTTATGGCAATTTGAGTATTCAATGTGACCTAACATAATTTCTTTATGATCATAAATGTATACATAGGGTGTCAATGTAGTCTAGATTTAACAGCAATTAATTTAAATACGTTAGTATAAGACTAGACACAGTTTGTGTAGTTTTCAGGATTGACATCCTTCAGGTTGGGTGAAGTACACTGAAGCTCTAGTCATAGACATGCCCTAACCTTACGCTGCATTAACTTCTTGTTATGTTCTTTTCCTGACGGGTAAAAGCTTTTAAATTTCATTGTCATCGGGAGGTTCGAGAAATGCTTCCTGTATATCGCCGACATTCTCTAAAATCCTTCTTTCTCTAAAAAAAAAAAATCGACCGCTGTGAAGCGCGATATTTGTTCGAAGAATTTTCAAACCTCCCTCCGAAGAGGATCTTTTACTTCACGCGCTTTTAGGCCTGTCTCTTTTTTCATCACGAAAGGTGTTTCTTCTATCTCCTCCTCGTCCTTCTTCAAGGTGGATCAGTATACAGTACACTTTGCTGTTGTAGAGTGGCGACATCCTTGATCATACCACTCCTTTTTCCAGTTCCGTTCATCTTCGTTAAAAAGCCAATAACTTTCTGACACCAAACTACGAAGAGAGGGAGATATACAAGAGGTCTGTTCAAAAAGTATTCGAATTTTAGTAACAAAACCAACATTAATATATTGAGATATAATTGCTCCCCTTGAGCTGCTACACAATTCTCCCAACAGCTCTGCTACTGCTGAAGGCAACGTTAAAGATTATCCTCGCAATCTGCTATTAGATTAGATTACGTAAGAGGTGGGATGGAAGCCCTTCTAACTGCGACCTCAATTGGGCCTATTCTGAGTACCTCATAATTAAAGTTCAACCATGATGCCGACAGATCTTTGGGGGAATTAACAGAAATTTGTTCTGCTTCGAGGTTGAATTTACCCAAGGAACGTTGATGTGTTCTGATTAGACAGCTGCAGTGGCATAGTAAATTTTCTGCTGACTCTTCGTCTTCGTTGCACAACAACAAATATTGTCTTGTCCTATTCCCATGATCATTAAATGTTTCTTGACGCGACAGTGTCCGGTCAGAAAGCCCATGACCATTCGAATCTGACTTAGGTTTAGGCTTAAGAGTTGTTTCGTTTTGTTGTGGGAAGATTTTGGCGAGAATAGTTTGACTTGACTGTTACTTTCAGTATTTATCCAATAATGATGTGCCTTTTCTGCGAGCCAATTTTAGATGCTAGTGGGTAGGCCACATAATGGACTGGGCATCAAGAATTGTGACGCAGATCCTTTTCTGGCTATTTTATCAGCTTATTCGTTTCCGTCGTGGCCGCTGTGTCCTGGCACCCAAATGAGTTGAACTCTCTTTGAGTTGGCTAGCATTACCAGTAGCTAAACGTAGTCCCATACTAGCGTGGATCTGATTTCATGTGCCTTATTCGTATTTATTGTTCGTCTGTCTAAATTCTCTCGGATGCATAGTTCTATTGCATGAATCTCGGCTTGAAAAACGGAGTTGCTTATTTCTAAGCTTGTGTATAGAGAAGTTCCCGTTCTGGGTCCGAATACTCCTGCTCCAACTCCTTCATCTGTCTTAGATCCATCCGTGTACCAAACGAGGGAGTTTCAGACAAATGTGGATTTGTTCTTTTTCCAGTTGCTGCAGTACTTTGGAAGACATCTGTCTGTAAAAGTATGGCTTCTTTCATTATGTGGAGATGAATGGGTGGGAGGTTAAGAATGACTTCCAGCGCTGCGGTAGGAGTTGTTCTCATACGAGTAATACCTGTAGTGCGAACACAAGCTAGTTTTTGTAGTTTGTTGAGCTTTGCTTGTGTGGACTTTTGTTTTGTTTTATGCCACCATACAGGTTCTGCATAGGTAACAATGGGTCTCGCTATGCCAGTATACATCCACAGCATAATTTTTGGATTTAGGCCCCAGCTTTTGCCGGCTAAACTTTTGCTGGTGAGGCACTGGCCTTGTCTATTGTCTTGGAGAGGTGAGTATTCAGGTGAGCTTCTCATCAAGGGTTACTCCCAAGGATTTGGCTTCTTTTGAGAACCCAATTGCTTTGCCCATGAGTGTGGGGTTTCTTAGTTTTCACCTTTTCTTCTTTTGACGAAAGCAACTATGGTGCTTTTTTTGGGATTGACGCTTAGACCAACCTTTTTGCACAAGTTAGTGACTAGGTTAAGTGCTCTCTGGAAGCGATCCGAGATGGTTTCTTCAAATTAGCCCCTGATTAGGATTACAACATCGTCTGCATATCCGAGGACATACAACCCGTTGTCATTAAATATTGTCAGCAACTCATTTACCACAATGGACAATAATAGAGGAGAAAGTACTCTCCCTTGGGGGCATCCTTTTGCAGCTCTGATCCTGAGTTTATTGCTCTCGAGTGTGGATTGGATATTTCTGTTCTTGAGAATACTTTTAATCCACCTACATGTGTTATCCCCTGTGTTATAGATGCATCTATGTATCTGGGTATGTTCCGTATTGTCTTACGCTCCCTCGATATCTAGGAAGCAACCAACCGCTACTTCTTTATCTTTGAATTATTTCTCAATTCTTGACGTGAGATTCAGAACAGCTTGGTAGGCATATTAGTTTTTGTGCAAGGGGTGCGCCCCACCTCTGATGTGCCTATCCAGAATTTTGAGGAAAAAGGATGCGAGACTAATCGGTCGGTAAGATTTTGGTAGTTCATATGGTCTGCTCTTGGTCTTTTCTGGTTTACAATCTGATCGGTTTCCAAGCCATTTTTAGCTTTAGAGGAGCTATAAATTATAGGGAGCGAGATCAGAAGAGTGACGGAGTTGCCAACTGCCGTCAGTTGGCAATTGATTGCATACGGAGATGGCGCAGAGCCTCTCGGTACTACCCCTTGGTAAAAACAGTGCCATGCAGAGAGTACTTATGATGAACATATCACGATGGGCCGTGTCCATAAGACTTCAGGTCGCATTTCACAATTTCCAGCATGTCCTTTGCGATCTCCACACGAAATTGCTTCTGCTTAATCGTAAGCAACTTTGGTACTAGTTTTTTTAATTCCTCACGAGGGCCGAATTTTCAGTTGAAATGGAGTGAGTGGATGTAGCACTTATGTACATTTTTCCAGGAAGTTTTCGTATAGTTATTCAGCGAGTCTGCACACGTATAGCTTCGTATACAAATATTTAAATACATATGAGGATTGATTTCGCTTGATAACCATCAAGCATGATACAGTAACGCTTTTCAACTTTCCAAAAATAATATCAGGAAACTGTTATTTAAGCATGCTCAGTGTGCAATGCTACGACAGCAACTCGATGGTCCCTAAGCCTCGGTCCTTTAATTTTTTTTTCCTCTGTCACATTAATTGGTCAGATACTTTAAACAAATCTCGAATGTGCACACTTCTCACTATGTTATCGAGTGACAGCTGGAGGCAACGTTCGAAAGTAAAGTTTTTGGTTGTCAGGTTTCTCGTTGATATTTTTCTCTATCCGGATCTGATAATTCTTTCACGTATGTGGACCTTGACAACAACAAAAAAGTGATCCAAACCGATGTTGAAACCAGTCTATGCATATTTCCAAGACATTGCAAGACTACTCCATGCCAATCAGAGTATGGTGAATCTAGTTGCATGCTTATTGACAGATGGGCAGGCTGATGGTTTTACGTATAGATCCACGCCTTAAAATCTGCTGATACTTTTTGCTATATTCCTCACAGCGTTATCGACAGACAAATTTTTTCCATTCATCTTTGTCTGCAAAGCTTCAATATATATTCCCAACAAGTGCGTGTAAATCATTGGCACGTCATTCTTTTAATCGAATGGATACAAATCGATCATTCTTATCCCTACAACGCAAGAGATAGATTTTCTTGTAGATCAAAAATCCAACTCCAAGTTCGTGTCTACCCGTAGTAGACGTACCAGGAGTCTCTATTCGAGCCTATAGTACCTAAGGTTTTATGGAGACATATTGATTCATCTTCCCCATTGTGAGTCCTGATAATTTGGGGGCTTATCCTACATGGTTTTCCATTATACGTATTCAGCCATGACTAGTGCCATTTCGCACCAAACTGATTGCTATATCCAATGCTAGTTGTGGCCTACCAAATTAACCACAAATTAACCACGTTAAACTCTGCATATAGCAGGCGATGTTCTCAGTAGGTCGGAGATTTCGGCGAAATTATTACAAACTTGCCTGTGATGTAGAAAGGGGACCTTTTCTTATTTATTCCTCAATTCACAAGCTCATTTCATGAAGGGCGAATTAGGGAAAAGAGAGAAATAATAGTACACAAGGCTCATAATGGACCTTCGTACACTAAATTACAGCTCACAGATTTGATCCTTAACATCTATCCTCTTCCGAGCAGGCTCACGCAGATCCAAGTAAAGTATCCCACAGTCGTACCTGTGGCCTGTGGAAAGCTGCTCATGTAAATGTCTTTGAGGTGCCTTTATTCCTAAGAAAAAAAATTGATAGTTGGAGCTATAAGCTCTACACTACGCCAAGGAGCTCGACGCACAAGGTTCGCCAGGTTATTATAGAACAAGAACTGCCAAAGATGTGTATTATGCTTTGAACCATAAGTATGCAGTCTCTGTGGCGAGGAATTAACAGATGTCTGACCATAACAGTCGACTATCTTCAGATAGCTCTAAGGTTACAAGAAGATCAATGTTTTTACCAGCAACTCTGCCCACGTCAGATAGCCCAAATTGTAAAGAAATCTCTGCCATTGTTCTTCACTCTGTTCTTGAGAGGGACAATTTTCTTAAAAAGAAATTCTTGCCACACAGCAATCCTCTTAGGCAACGAAAAAACCAACAACCTCCAACTTTTTAATACCAAAGAAAAGAACGCCATTGCGGAACTAATTTAAGCACACCACCCTCTTTATAACGTCTGAGGGTGTGACACGTTTCCGTTCCCTTTTTTTTGCCGATTTTATGGTCTTTGCTATTCTTTATCCAAGCCTTCATCGCATCGCGTAAACTTAATAACTCCAAGCAAAAATTACCCTCAATGGGCTATTTTCAAATTTTCACTACCACCAGGAGTTTCTTGGAACCCTTTCTATGAGTAAGAACTAGAAAAAGCAGGGCACCTACAACTTAATACTCGTACTCCAATGAAGTTGAAACTTGGCTGTTTTCTTGTTAAGAGAATTTTTGTGGTTCATGTTAGTCCTTCATTTCCCGTCATAGTTGAGTACTCGTATTCAAACTACCGACCTGTCTAAGGTCCTGACCTGGCTCCGTAATATTTTTCTAACGAAAACGAGAACATGTCACCGCCATTTCAAACATCACATATTCAATATGCGTGCGATATGTATAACACAATATGTCACTACTGTTCGCACGCGATATTCCCTCAAACAGCACATACTCGTACTCGTAGGTATAATACAAAAGTCTCAGGACACCCACTTATATACCAGTCATCGTCCTGGGAAATCTTTATTATTCTCTGTGAAATGGAAAACAGCGGGAAGGGTGGTAAACAAGGGGCTGTTAGAGAAAAAATAGTTCTCAGTAGGACAACAGAGAAAGGATTCCATCACAAATCCACTTGTCTTTGTTTTGTTTCTTCTCAGAATGAAATCCGATTTCCTTGGTCTCGTTCCTTGGTAGATTCCCTACACCGCAAGGCAAATGTTGTCTCAGAAAAGCATCTCGTCGTGTTGTTTTTATTTCTGTTTTTGTGCAGGATTGCCACTGCGAAGGAAATGGAAAAAAGGTTTTAAAAGTGGCTTAGAGCACCTATGGGGGTAGGAAACAAACTCAGAATATATGGCTGGGTAATCTTCCTTCTCTCCCAATTAAGCTGTGATCTGTGATGATGTCAACTAGGATATCTTTGATCATGTGACAGATCAGAGACTAATTAAACTTAGAACAAATCTATCTGATCAGATTGTACCTTTTGAACAACTATAGTTAGCCTGTCTTTGCATCCAGTTTGAACTCATGTAGCAAGTGGAATTCTTATATCCTTGATGCGAAAGGTGGAGAACTTTAAATTGGCAACACTATTTTCTGTGACAGCGGATTTGACAGTTCTGGATTGTTTTGAGGAAAGTTTGGTTTGATTATTCATCGTGAATATACTCACGCCGGAGCGACCTTTGAAAATTGGTTCAATTCGAGAATCTCATCGGGCATTACGTGCACTTTATGCTACCCATAATCGTCTATCAGAGAAATTAATTCGAAAATGTGGACCGTTTTTGCAATACGTTTAGTCTAATCGTTCCATAAGATGATGGCACTTTTCGTCACATAAGAAGCAATTGATAGTTTGCGGCGTAGAGGTGACGATGATCCAAATGTGTCAATTCTTCATCGTGGTCAACAGTTAAATTTGTGTTTATCCACTTTATGGGAAATTTTACGAAAAGATCTTGGTTTTCGTGAGTGGGGCGGAGGAAACATTGCTTTCTGTCGTCTCCTTTTTAAGTGCCGCTACAGTTCGGGGTGAAGCTGAGCCTCAACCAACAAGCCTCTCCAGCTAACACGGTCTTTCGTCAGCTCCTTCCATTGGTGATGCACTCCAAGTTGGTTGAGCTCCCCTTCCACTTGTTTGCATCACCGTAGAATCGGCCGTCCTCTACTATGTAGTCCCCGGGGTTCGGATTTTAAGATTAATCGGGCCGAAGCTGTGGTATCCATTCGCACTATATGGCTCAGGCATTTTTGGCGTGCTGGTATCGTTGCTTTTTGTAACTGCACAGCCAAGGTCTTTAATTACCTCAAAGTTATAGCTGCCAATTGTGACACTCTGACCATGTTGTCGAGGTCGGGAGTCCTTTTTTGATGACAGCATACTATATACTTGGTTTTTGAATCACCGTGAGACCAATTTTAGACACTTCAATAGCTGCGAATGCCTCATTGACTTCTCGCTGTGTTCATCCAATAACGTCGATGTCGTCTGCGTATGCAAGCAATTGGGAAAACTTGTGGAGAATCATCCCCTTCTATTTGCCAGTGAATTTTGAAAGACTTTCTCCAAATTGATGTTGAAAAAGTCACATGACAGCGCGTCGCCTTGGCTTAAACCTTTTTAAACATTGAAGGTCTCGGTTAATTCGTTACCGACCTTAGTGGAGCAGCTGCACAACCTGACGAGTTTGGCAGGAATGCCAAAACTAAACATGGCATTATACAGCTCGTACCTGTGCAGACTCTCATATGCGGCTTTAAAGTCAACGAACAGGTGGTGAGTGTCGATCTGAGATTCCAGAGCCTCTTCCAAGATCTACCGTAGTATGAATATCTGATCGATGGCCCGAAATCTGATCGTGGACCTATTAGACTGCAAAAGCAAAGAAGATGTTGTAGGCAAAAGACTGATTCCCCTACAGTTGGCACAGTATAAGGGATATCCTTTGTTGTAGATTGAGCTAACGATGCTGATATTTCATTTATTTGGCATGCTTTCTTCTGACCATATCTTACAGATGAGCTGGTGCATGTTTTGCTAACCAGGTCATCTCCAGCTGCTTTAAGCAGCTCAGCTGGGAGCCCGTCTGGGCCAGCAGCTTTGTGCGACTTTAGTCTCGATATCGCAATCTCGACTTCTTCTAGGTCAGGTGGACGGAATTCTCTGCTATCATCGTCCAGTGTTGATGGTTCATTCGGACTGACATCGGGATTATAGTCGTCGCCGCCGTTATACAGTCTGCAGAAGTGGTCTTTCTTTGTACTATTAGGTTTCCATTTTCGTCCTTGCTTCCGTTCTAGCCTTGTAGCCCTGGGATGTTATTTTAATTCTTTTATAGAATTTTCGAACGTCATTCATGCCGCACCATCTCTCCATTTCCTCGACCGCGTTCCCCTCGTGCTCTTTTTTTTGTTCTTCTAAGCAACCTATATTCTCCCCTTCTTTTCTGTTCGAAGAGCTCACGAGCAGCTTTCGTAATGTGATGAAGAGAAGCTTTGTATGCCACTTGTCTGGCTGCATGCGCTTCTCTACATTCGTCACCGAACCAGAGGTTTCTTTGTGGTTGCGGTTTGAAACCAATTATGTCAGATGCTGACCCTCTGATGGCTCGTTGACAGTTTTCCCATTGGTGTTCTATGGATTGTGTAGGGAGTCCCGAATTTTGACAGTATTTGAATTCGTTGTGTTTTTTGAGTTTGCTGGGGTCGTCAACATTGTATCCGTCCGTATCCGAGGCGTGTGGTTGTCTCTGAACTATTTTTTGTTTTACACGGTTGAGAAGTTACCCCTATGCGCAACCCCCAACCTTGAGGGCTAGTTCTTTAGTGTATCCCCAAGGACAAAGGGAGTGTCAGTATCCCACTTCAAGGGAATGCAAGCTGCCTTCAGGGCAGCAGAATCAGCCTCGTCTGGTATAGTCCATGCGCACTGGAGTTCGCAAGCCTGAGCCCTCGCAGGTTCAAGTGTCCAGTTACACACGTACAATCAGACTCAGCACGCACATCCTTAGGTCACTAAAAATAGCTATCTAGGGGGCACCACGAGAAGGTGATGATGCGATTTTGCCTCCCTTCTACCTGAAACAACACCCTTTAATATTTACAGCAGTACACAGTAGGAAGTCCGTAGTAAGATACTAGGAGATGGGGGGGCACTCCAACATTCACTAGATATTCCACGAACTTGTCAAAATTGGAACCATTGTTATATCTGTCGCTAGGTCCAAACTAAAATTAAAGCTGGATGCCAACAGAAGAACAAAACCTAAGTGGACGGTTAGATCGACTTGTTTAGCGACCAGGCAAATGTGGCCGAAACTAGATCTGAATCGCTCTAAGAGTTTGATTCTTTGAAAGAGAAAATATCTTAGCGCCATCATAGGTGTCATCACTGGACACTGCACTGACTTAAGCAACTTAAGCAACACGGACATCAATAAAGTCCTACACGTTATCAAAAGCTCCAATTGGTTTCTAGAGTAGGAGGATCACAGATCCACATGGCATCACAACGGGCCAAAAGGCCTAAGTGAGTTGGTTTTTCTTGTGTCTCCAGACTCTGTCTTGGGGCACAACTTAACCCTGTGATGTCTTCCAAAGAAGTACAGGAACTTACTATGTCAACGCCATTGATTAGCAATCCTTTAACAAATGAACATTTCAGAAACACAACTGTCAATAGCTGTTTGTAGTCTTAAGGCACCCGGAAATCTGTATGAAAAATACGGCTTTCCTGCTGACGAATAACAAGGGCTCACTTCAACTTTTCGCAACTTTTGTACTATATCACCCGCCAGTGCCAGACGTTTTGAGCAGATGCATTGAGTGGCGACCATATGTCGTATGTGGCAGAAAAATGAGGCCCATATGTCAACTCAATGATAATCATTGTGTCTAACTGCTCCAAGGCATGATGGCAACTTCAATGTAGATAAATTTCCAGCGGCAACCCTGCCCCATTCTCTTACTTCATATATGTGTACGAGTATGTCAATTGTTATCCTCTAGGCAAGTTGCTCCCCTTGTCAACCGTTTTTGATAAGATCGCAGCACGAATTGAAATATTTATTTTATAAAATTTCTCCAATTGAACCGAGCCAAATTGAAGTACTTCTCGGTGTTCTAGTTTGTAGTATATGTGTGTGCCATATATAGGTACACAAATAGGATCCTTTTCCCCCATACACGAGGTAGATTTTCTTATCCATCCACTCATCCCCGTCTCCACCGCTAATGATGAGAAGAATCATAAGAAAAAAAACAAAGGTAACATAAGATGAAGTCGAAAAGAAGAAGCAAATTTTCCCAGGCTATACGCAGAGCATCAGGAAGAAAACAGGACGAAAACAAAGCCAGGTACTCGTCCTGCGAGGCATTTTCGTATCTTGCCTGTTATTTTGCTCAAAACAAACATTATTTTAATTTTTTTTTTGTTCCTGCTATTTTTAGTTTTTTTTGTTTTTTGTTTTTTTTTATTATTTTTGTTTGCGTGTTTCTTTTTACACGTGTCGCATATCCTTTGTTTGCTGTACAGTAGACTGTGCTACTGCTGCCGAGAGTATGCTTTTTGTTTGTCTTTACGCTAATGTTGGGGGGGAAAGTGTAGTCGTATATAGTATGTGTGCAGGAGAGTGGGTGGTTTGGGTATACATGAAACGCTTGTGAAGGACATTGAACGATGGGAATAGTTGACACTTTTTGTAGTTGCGAATAATGGACAAATGTGCGTAAAGTAGTTGGCGTGTTGATGAAACTGAGAATAAGGATGACAGGAGGCCTAACAATGGCGTGATTAATTATGTTTAGACACAAAAGACATTTAACTTGTTCCGGCTGGGTTAATGTGCGAGAGAGTGTTAAAGACGATAGTTCTAGTTGCTTGTTAGAACGTTACTTAAAGTCAAATGTTGTCGCTTTTTGAATTTAGTGTAAAAGCGACTTTAATGGGTCTGAAGAGCCGTTGCTAAAACATTGATGGATACAAAAATTATCGATAAAACCTCGAATGAGAAGGATTGAATGATAAGTATTAATATCTATCCGCTAAAATGCAAAGATTTCGCCACATTCTAGGGCGGATTCTGAGCTATCTGTCGAAGATTCGACCACATTCTTTTCCACTTAACAAAATCAGTTTTCAAAGCAACTAAAATTTGTCAAAAATCTAGTACGAAATATGTGACAGAACACTTTTCTTTACGCCAAAGATGGCATTAAAAATGTAGGTCACGCTATAAATGTTAAGAGAAAACGCTGAGTTTCATATATGGGAAAGGTTCCATGCAGCGCAAAAAGAGCGGTCTTGAGATAAATTTGGATTCATCTCATCATAGTTGTGTATATGTCGTCGGAGAGAGACAAGCCCCATGTTCTTTTTAAAGCCCCCTTACACGCATTAAAGTGCACAGGAAGAAGTCGACATGTTTTCGATCACAAGACCTTCCAATCAGTTTTCACCATCAACCTCCAACAACAACCTCTCCACTTAGAGGATTGACTGAAAGCATGAATTACTTCCTCGTAAACTTATTTTTCAGAAGCTCTTGAAATTGTATAGCACAGGGTCGACTGTAATTAGGGGTTTTTGTCAGGCTACAGGCAAGGAAGAGAGGAAATTCTCTAGAAGTACTGTCGAAAGGCAAAAAAAAATGAACATGCCACTGATACAAGAATAGCGTAGTAGACCTGCTGTTGATGATGAGGATTTGAATAGAGCTTTTCTTTAGACTGTATAACGGTGATGACGAACCGAATACCGCTAACAGCCAGAACGAACCTTTAACCCTAGTTTACAAAATTGGATTCGTTTGAACCCCAGTGCATGTTTGAACCCTTATAACTTTTTTTTGTATATCATATTTTCGACCTGAGTTGAAATCTCAGTAAACGAAGTACATTTTTCTTTGCATTTTTTTCTTTTGTTCGGTTATAGGATTCTTATAGATTTTTTGCCTGAAAAAAAATGACAAATTTACCAAACAAATAGTGTATTTGAATAACAAATGATGATTTACAAAGTGACATGAGAATCATTCTGGAATCATTGGTAATTCCATACACGTAATACGAAGGACATTCAATCCAGATTTATTAATTGGAAGTGTATGAACGATCATCGAATTCAAGTTCCATAAGCTCCTCAGTTTATCATTTCTAAATAATTTTTTGGTCCCTTCTTGACATCTAATAAGTTGTTAAATACAACCAGGCCAGCAATAAGTTTGACGTGAACAGGAATATATGAAAATCATCTGGTCGGATACATTGACTCCACCTTTTGTCCAGTTGTAATCCAGTATAATGTCTTACGATACTTAATCGTGAGGCCGAGGGGCAGAAAATCCAAAGATCGATGAAAACATTGGTCGGTATTGATTTTGTTATTTATTTTGATGGGCTCATTGTTTTAATTTGGAAGCTTTTTGAGAACAAATGGTTTTGGGACATTTCTTCCAGAAAGATAGAAACATAAATCTTTATTTCGTATACAAATTTTTATAACGAATATTTACCACAGATTTTACACTATAGAGATATGAAATTATTTATATCTTTCTACTGAAACAATGTTTTTTTTTTTTGGTAAAGTATTGCTTATATTTCATCGGATAGTGTCAAGAAAAGATGTTTTTTTTTCTAGCACCTTCAGTATTCAGTTTGAAAACATCTTTGCATCAATGACATCACTATGTTCTATCCAAGCCCAGCACTTTCATCAGAGCTATATATATATATTGAACCCCCAGAACCTCGGACCATGTTATGCAGGCTTGTCTTAGAGCTTTCGAGCGACCACGCAAGCCTTTCAATTGTTCATCGATAGTAAGATTTTCAGACGGAAGGTACTCATAATTTGTTGACAAATGTCTGATTCAATACATACAAAATATTTCTACTGGCCGAATACCCTCGGGTACTAATTGAACTGTCGAATCCAAGGAAAACGTTAAACATCTGGAAACGTATGTAATTCATCACGGCACTAAGAAAAGGATATCTCTTGATGGTGTCTTATGGTGTACGTACACGACTGTGTTAAACTGTCAATGCTCCAATGCTCCAAATATGCCTCAAGTTTTTTTTTTATTGTCAAAAGCTTCCGAACACGTTGAGTTTGTCAACTCGCATTCAACTTTGATGAAGACATCACTGAACCCCGTTCAAACGAACCCCGTTTTGGGTTATTGATTTATTTTGCATGCTGTAAACTAGGGTTAAACCAAGACAATGTAGTCCAACAACTTTGTCCACCTGACCTGGATGATAGCCATATCTAGGTTTGGATTAAGTTACGTTGTTTACGCCATCTTCATGTCAAATTGTAATTACTATTGCATTCATAACTTAATGTATTAATTTAATTGTTTGTACTAAAAGGAAAAGAAGAGGAAACAGAAAGGAATAAAAAAGGCTTTTGCATTTCAACCATTAACCAAGGAGCCTAGTGTTTTTTTTTTTTGTTCTTTGGCAACCACGCTATCTTTTCTGGTGAAATATCGATTAGGTTCCCCTTTAGTCCAAGGCAATATTCGCGGACATACGTAGAGCAGGCTGCGTCATAAAACACATCACTAGGCACCAAAACAGGCCCATCGCGATCCCTGTGGGACCAGTTGAATTTAACTTCAAAGAGCAAAAACCTAAACAATTTCCCTGGTAAAACACGCATTTTCCTTATAAAAACGGAAAAGGCCTTTGAAATTCGTGCCGTCTGTTTTCTCTTAGTTTTCAAAAAGCATTTTCTTAAGAATTTCCTTCGACTACGCGATATTGTCTCGCATTCACACAGCATGTGTGTTATGTACTCAACCGCTTGTAGATCACCGCAGAATCAACAAATGCCTGTATCTGACAATTTGAAACTCTTTGCGTGTTTCAGCAGGAGACAGTGTCCTGTCAGTATTCATATACATGACCTATGCTTTTTCCTGTTCAGTCTAACTAACTCCCTAGATCTTTTACGGTCGAGAAGTGGCCATAGAGCCTTGGGTACCCTATGACCTCTAAGATTCGACCACCTAATGTTGGCAGTCTTTATGGTCTTTTCCTCGATAGATGTGTAGCAACCTCACTTTTATCGAGTAGCCCTTCTTTCATTGCAAAATCATTCGCTTGTGCTTTTTCCTCTAAATAGCAGTGTCCTGGCACCCAGCATGGTCTTACCCGGTTCTGAGTGCATAAGGCTTTGAGCATTGTGCGGCATCCACTGACTGGCTGTCTTATGGACACTCTTAGTTCTGGTTCTTCCGAGAAAATACCGGAACCCCTTCCTTCCTAAGTTTTCGAGCCATCTGTGAAAAATGCACTTTCATTTGGTCTGATTACTGCATTTTCTTGCCAGTCCTTCCTCTCCAGATATACTGTATCATACGAAATGTAGAAGTCGATTAAGGAAGAAATTTAATTCGTTAAAATTGGATTGCCTGGCAGTAACTCCACTAGGATCGTATTGTTTCTGAATTTACTGCTCTTGAAGTAACCCAAATTAGTGAGTCGTGTCGCACTGAGCGCACGGAACGCACGGAACGCACCTTTAATGGAGACTTACACGCATACGCCGGTGATATTGACATAATCGGAAGAAAGCAGCGTGATGTCCGTGACAGTTTTGGGAGTATTGAGACGTACGAGTAAGAAGCGAAAATGGGTTTAGCGATCAATGAGGGCAGGATCAAGTATATGGTTTGTTGTCGAGTGAAGGTCCAACGACGTAGACGCCTGGGTCATGCAGAGTGGATGTATACCAACGCTCCCGTCGGAAAATTCTTCGATTTCACCCCCGAGGAACAGTGCCGGAGAGAAATCCGGCGACTCAAGTGGCGCATGCAATTGGAAGGGAAACAACTTACCTTGCAAAACTTTAAGCAGATAACAAAAGACCGGGCTATCTTTAGACACTTGTTGATTGAAGCCCACGCCTGACTGTAGGGCCAGATAAAATTACGGTGTCCCTGTAAAAGAGGAGTAATCTTAATATTTAATGTCTCGAAAGGGTTTCTACCGAGCAAAGAACTGTTAAAGCTCTAGAGGCATCCTTCTCTGATATCTACACGTGCTCGATTTGAACCAATTTAAAAGGTTTTGCAGAGCCTTAAGGGCCTAGGTTGATACTTTCAATTTAAAACAAAGTCGTCTTTCGTCTGTCCAGCTAGGTTCTGGCAATGCTCGCCAATGTAGATATGTTATCTACTATTGAAAAGTTTCTTCTTAATTGTAATTGTAATTCATTGAGCAGATCACTTGCACAGGCAATCGGCCGCTCCACAAGCATTTAGGAAGGAAATGCTGGTGTCTTATTTTTTCAATCGAAACATGATATTTCTTCTAATACTGGACGGTATATCCCCGACATAAAAAATGTTGTTGTAAAAATTTCTTTGTTTTCCAATAAATTCCTGGTGCGCGTGCCTGAGGAGTTCGCATGTAATACGATCCTCCTCTGGGTCTCAATTTATTTTACATTAACAGAGTGTTCTACAACACGTTTAAAGAATTTCAGGATCATTGAAGGCCAACTTGGCCTAAGTGTGCTAATGCTGTGCCACTCAGAGGTCTGTACCGACAAATTTCATCAACTGTTTCATTTGCTGGTCCAATGTCTGCACAGATCATGCGTTCTTGTCCTGGGACAACCTCGACTAAATTCACGTTGTTTAAAGAGCAGAAAATTTGCCCAAAAATTAGGCCTTCAGGTAACAATAGAAGAAAGGTAATATAATCTTCAGTAAATAGTGCTTCGGTGACTTCCAATAAAAGGGAGTTAATGTTGAGTTACTTCTTGAAACCAAATATAAATTAATGGACAAGGGTTATTCGACTTTTCAATAGCGGCGTTCACATTGTACGACAAATCGTTCGACTGGGTCTTTCGATGGATAGACCAAAATGTACTAGGTCGTACAGCGTGAACCAAAAAACAGAAATAAGAAGAAGGATCACTCCTTCATTGACTGACAAAATCAATCCGTCGCACAGTGGTGGTAATAAATCAGCCGTTACAGCTAGGAACCTGAAAATTTTCAGGATAGCTTCTAAGAACAGTCCCAAAATATTTTTTAGCCCGCCCATCCGACACGCTTACTAAAGCGCCCACTTTTCTGAAATTTGCCTATTTTTCAATATTTAAAAGATTTATTGAAAATATAATTTTTATCAACTACACTTACCTTCCCCATCCACTTTTACGCCCCCCTTCGTCGTGAAAAAAAAAAACAAATCAGTAAAACTATTTTTTAAATTGTTCATAGGTATGAGTATATATCGAGACTTATAAATTACAGTTGAATTAAATTTTTCCATTAAACACAAAACAAACCCAAAAATTGTTATTACATTCTTAGATATCAGATTCAGGAAGAGCGTTTGATTCCTGGACACTTGGGGGTTTTAGCAAGTTAAGTGCTTGTTTGGGAAAAGACTGCATTTTTTTAATGCTATTTTTGCTTTGATGTTATAATGGGATCCAAGCTCGGTAAAAACAAATTAAATACATCTTCATTCGTTTTTTCACGGCTTGATTTTCTTGAGAAGTTCTCGTGTAAATTTTTAAAATCTTTGTTGCGCTTCCTCCGAATTTAGCTGATCGGCAACAGTGCAAATGATATAATTTCTGGGCCATGAATAAAATATTTATGCAAAGTTGGAGGCAGATAGTATGATACCAGGGATTTTAATTGTTTTTACTGGTTGTGTGATCATATCTTCGATTTTGTTGAATTCCTGCAAAGTTGCTCCACGTAAATAACATTTTTGGTTTGAGGTGGTTTCAGTTAAAGCATTACTAACTTTTCCATCAATCACGGCGAAAATTAAAGAATGATCTACTTTTGCACAGACCTGTTACCGATTACTACGGAAGTTTTTTGAAGGTTTTCAATCTGTGCATCCATTCTCTAATATATTCAATTTTTAAAGGCGTACAATACTTCGTGACAGCTGGACGAGGGTTCTTCCAGATTATATGTTCACCACTTATAAATCGAAGCAACCTTGTTTATAGGGACTACGTCCCGATCTACCACCGAAACCCCACTTTGATATTAAGGAACATTTCTCAAGTTCTTCATCTTCTATTGTTTCAAAAACACAATCCAGCATCGAAAGTAATGTTTTCGATTCGATAATCAGCTCGAAATCTGACTTTGACACATGTAGCTGTGATTTTTGTCATATCTTTGTTGGGATAGCAATCTTTCTTTGCATACGGCACAACTTTGTACGATGGAATTTTTTTAGGAGCACTCATTCTTATCACATTATATTGGTGTCGTGATAGTTTCGCTGCGACTAATACTGCCAAAGCAACTTCGCCAGTCATACAACTTTTCTCCTGCGACTTTTTAAATACTTTTTTGTATTTTTCAGCTCTATTGGGGCCTACAGTTGCTTCTTTTAGGGGTTGGGAGGTTTGAATCTGTCCGGAAGCTCTTAAGCTCATTTGAGTAGCACAATTAAGAGGTAGGAAATTTGTGACCGGTGGCTTGAATGAGTTGCTTAACAAACAGTTTCGACGTGATATCGTTCCGGCAGCTGGTTCATTCGAGGAGGAAGTTTCGGACTTTTCAATCGAAGAAATAAGTATAGCAATCGGAAAAATGAAGCTGGGAAAAGCGGCGGGACCAGACAGCATTCCATCAGAGTTTTGGTCGAAGATGGAGGGAATCGGCAGCGAATCGCTATCGAAACTTTTAAATAAATTAAAATGCCGACCACCTATGCCGAATCAATGGAGAAGTTGCTTCTTGGTTCCATTATACAAAGGAAAAGGCGACACTGGAGAATGCATCAACTACCGTTCAATCAAGCTTATGTCACACACAATGAAAATCGTCGAGAGAGTCTTAAACGAACGTCTTCGGCAAATAATAAAGCTCGATAATAGCCAGTGTGGATTTGTTGAAGGAAGATCGACGGCGGACGCTATCCAAAGCCTACGAATAATAATGGAAAAGCACCGAGATTCGTCTAAGGATTTACACATGGTGTTTATCGACCTCGAGAAAGCATTCGATCGAGTGCCTAGGGATCTCATATGGGCCGCGCTGAGGTCTCAAAACGTACCGGAAACGTATGTAAGAATAATACAAGACATGTACGGAAACGTGAAAACTGCGGTTAAAAGCTCTGCCGAACTAACGAGAGAATTTCCAGTTAATGTCGGAGTGCATCAAGGAAGCGTACTTAGCCCTTTTCTCTTTAACGTAGTATTCGACTATCTTTTAAAAGACTGCATGCGCGAAGCAAATGTAACGCCAATTCTCTTCGCTGATGACGCAGTTATAATTAGCGATAACGTCGAGGATTTACAGAACGCCTTAGATCCATGGAGAAATGCGCTAGTGAGAAACGGGTTTAAAATAAGTCGTTCAAAGACGGAGCATTTGACGTGCCCATTTGCGCATCCGTTGCGACGGGATGGATGAAATGGCGGGAAAATTCGGGAATCTTTTGCGACCGAAAATTTCCACTTAAATTAAAGGGGAAACTCTACACCACGGTTGTTAGACCAGCTCTTATATACGGTTCACAGTGCTGGACAATGTACGAAGCGTTTAAAAACAAAAAGACGGCAGCGAAAATGAAAATGTTAAGAATGTCTAGTGGAGTCACTAAACGCGATTGCATTAGATCTACGCGTATAAGAGGAAGTCTACATGTAGACGCGGTCTGCGGTCTGCGACATTAGCCAACCCCATAAGCGGAGCAGCAGCGATGCAGTAAAAATGGGAAACTCGTCACGCATAAGTTCGTATAACGAGGAAAGGGTGAATAAAAGGATAAGAAGAAGAAGCATACGCATTTGAATGCTTCAAAATGGTATTTTCAATTTGTGGTAGGAAGAAAAGCAAAAAAGCATCTTTGATGCCATCAATACTAGCTTTGGCATATCTTGTTGCTCCAGGATGAAGAGAAATTATATTTTCATTCCGCAATCTACCACTTTGATACTGAAATGGCTGTAGTTGCCAAACAATACCATCTTTCGAAACAAGCAGTGGATCCACATTTTTAACTTCAGCAGTTGATTCGCTGGTTTCATTTGAGCCACTCGCTTGCTTTTCGTCAGAATCTCTATCGTCTGAATATAAGTTATCGTTATCATCAATATTCTTTACTGGCAGAAATTCGTCATCACTGTCTCCAAAAACATCATCGCCATTGCCTTCATTCAAAAATGCTTCCGTTTCTTCCCCTGTCAGATACGAGGGCGGGTCAATAAGTCCGTGACTTTTGGATTAAAACACAGATTTTTTGATAAAAAAATAATTTTATTTTTCAACGTAGTCTCCCTTGACCTCTATACACTTTGTCCAACGCTTCTCCAATTTATTTATCCCTTCCAAAAAAAATGATTTGTCGAGGTCCTCAAAATAGGCCTTTGTTTGCGAGATGACTTCATCATTGGAGTCAAATCTTTTTCCACCAAGCCATTTCTTCAGGTTTGGGAACAAGAAGTAGTCGCTCGGAGCCAAATCTGGTGAATATGGTGGATGAGGGAGCAATTCATAGCCCAATTCATGGATTTTTGCCATGGCAACTGCACATGTGTTTGTGGTCGACTGTGAGCAAACGCGGCACCCATCTTGCGGAAAGCTTTCTCATGCCCAAGTGATCATTCAAAATTGAAACCACTGAGCCATGCGAGATCCCTACGGCTTCCACAATCTCTCGCACTTTCAATCTTCGGTCGGCCAACACCATATCGTGAATTTTTTCGATTGTTTCGGGTGTAGAGACCTCAACTGGGCGTCCAGGACGTTCGGCATCTTCAGCGCTTGTACGGCCACAACGAAATTCAGTAAATCACTTTTTTAGCATTGAAATCGATGGTGCAGAGTCCCCATAGTATTTATCAAGCTTAGCCTTGGTCTCGGTAATGGTTTTTTTTCGCAAGAAATAATGCTTAATAAGCACACGAAATTCACTTTTTTCCATTTTCTCCTCAAATTAGTGAGTAGTCTGATAAAAATAGCTGTCAAACACAAACTAACTGACGCAGCAAGTTTAAATTTTGACAGGAGTCAACTGACAGATGCCTGTTGACAGGAGCAGTGTTGCTGTTTCAGTAAAGAGGTCAGAAATTCAAAAAGGCACGGACTTATTGACCCGCCCTCGTATCTTACTTTTGACATTGTTATCTTTTATTATTTTTATAAATTTCACTAAATATACCAACGATATTGACTTGCTAAAACACTTAACGCAAATGACTTTATATATGACATGCGCTTACTGTCCATATGTGTAGAAATCTACACATGAGGGTAGACAACGTAATTAGTGCATTGTTAACCGCCATAAACATTTTTATTATGGGGAGGTTCGTTTTATTTTCGGTAATCAAGGATATAAACAAAGTCTGAAAATTCCGGAAGTTTGCAATTAGTGGTTTTTGAGAAATTAAGAAAACAAAAAGTTTTTGTGTAGTTTTCTACACGAGGATGAGATGAATGATCTGTAATTCTTTGATCCATATCTTCACTGTATATTTCATGTACAAAGTTCTTACGAAATCTTACAAAAACGTGGTCTATGCATGTCTGAGTTTCATCTGTTATTCGAGTAGGTTCGTTAACAACTGAATCGAGCCCAAATGAAGACATGACAAACATATAATTGTTGCAGTCTTTGTTAGCTTCTATGAGCTATTGTAAAGCAGTAATCCTTTTCTGCCAAATTTGCTTATCAATTGCCGATGCAACGAACACTAGATCGTTAAAAATACTTCAACACATGATCAGTAGCACAATCCTCAGTTAAGTACTCATACACACTACTTGTGTGCAGAAAGAGTGGTCTCCCATTACATGGAAAAAGCATCAGCATCAAAACTGTATCAAAGGATTTCAAATTTCATTATTCTCTCTCGTACGTCGTCGTTGGAACAGATGACAAGCATCCATTTCCGTTTGTAGTCATAGCCCCGATATTTCACAACCAAAGTACTCATGTTTTGGTTTCCATTAGCGAGGTCTCTCTCAAGTACCTATCTGAACTGTAGTGTCCTTGTTGTGTTAGAATATAACACTTGGTTGGACACATATCCTTCTTACAGTGGTAACCATGAGATGTTTTTATCCATCCTCACTGTCTATTTCTTTATGTTGTTGTGTCCTGGGAGAAAAATCTCAGAATTTCTGTCGTTACCACGGTGACTAGATTTAGTGGGTGGAATGATGTGACACAATTGTGGATTCGTTTTATAAAATAAGTAAGTATCCTGTTTGTATAGAATACAAACATCTAGCAACCGAAAGATATCAGCGTTGAATTGAATGCGAATACGGATAGTGATGGGGTTAAGGACGTTTTGCATTTGTGGATTTATTACCAACATGCAATTGCAAAACATACCATCAAGGACATCTTGCGATTTACAGGAATGATTTTTGTTTTCAATGTTTTTTGTTGAGGGATAAAATATTTTTCCAACACACGGTCGAGGTTGGAATCAATCAATGTCCACGTGACTTATAGTCAAGAAATATTTCCATTGAAATATCAGTTCGAGATACTCGTACATATTTTTCCATTACACACTTACGAGTATAGGGCGGCAATGTATTGTACGTTGACTTGATTTTGCTTTTGCTTTTGCTTTTACCTTCACAGTCAATAGTCTTTTGTGTTTTCGAGTAAATGAAAGCTTCCAGGGTTATATTCGTATACGAATATGTTATGGACTCGTTTCGATGTTGAGCGACCTCAATAACCCAAGGACATGGCTACGAGTATCCGTATAGTTTCATAATATTTCTGACTATTGTTAGGCATCGGCATCAATTGCCTTACGATTTTGTTGCTCACTTCTCGAGTGCATCTGTGAAATATATTTTTTCCTCTTGCCCTCTTGGTTTTTTTTTTTAATGGTTCACCATTGTTGTTGTTCTGAAGGACGAAATCATGGTTAAAGTTCAAATTATTTCCATACTCGTGTGGGTGAGATTCGAAGGGAAGATTGCCTGCACAGTAGGTTACACATATAAAATTGAATCAGTATGAAATGCCAATCAATTTGGAAGATGTACGAATAGATATGAGTAGTCATGTCTCTGTGGGGAATGGAAATTGTTTTCCACATTGTATCTACATGAAATGAAAATGGCAATATGCAGAGATGAGGATATACAGAAAATAAAAATGATATTGCGGATACGGTCTTAATGAATGTGACCATGACCTTTTGCCTGGATGACATGACAGGTGGAAATATGTCGACAGAGAAAAATATTTTCACCTGCTACTCGTACATTTATGGATGCGGCAGTGGGTACTGAAAATCGATTGGTAATTGCCAAGCTTGTTTCAAAAGAAGAAGACGACGAGTTTATTTCGAAAAATACGATTCTCTCATTGGTTTCATTTGAACCTTATTTTCGTTGCCCCAAACTTTTTCTTAAAATTTAACAACATTCTCGACACTGGCAGTGTTGTTGTTTTAAAATCTTCACCATACATTCTCCGTAAATGAGTTCAAAGAACCTGCAAATATCTTCTTCATATAGGACGCGCTTTATTTGGAGAAGATATATGCTTTTGCACATGAACTTGTACACTGTGATGACCTGGATCACTTTCAGATGCACAGCCCTTCAACTAAAAAAGAAGGAATTCCTTAAGTTTTGGGCTGTTAGCTTGGAGACAAAGGGTCGAACTAAAAGTGTTTCCAAGCACCCCGGTCCATTATCATTTTTGGACATCGCAAGCTCATAGAGCTCGCTTCTCCTCTTTTAAATGGGGCCAACAAATCCTCAAGGTATTCAAAAGGACCAAAGATATCTTTATTCGCCTCGGATTACATCTATGCTGCGTCGCCTGAAAGAAGGATTGACGTGATGAAGGTTTTCATTTATAATCATATCTGACGACTTGGCAATGCCCCAAACTTCCTCAAAGTTTCATCTGTCAATGCTTCTGTTTCAATACTTGCAAACTCTTCATTAACAGCTAACTCTGTTTTGTTAAGGATGTCAACCGTATCAGGTTCTAAAGGTAATTGCACAGATTGGACAGAGGTGTCTCTTGTGAGGCTTGCAACTGATCTGGTATAAACCTTTCATCCCATATAATTTGATGAATAATACAGGAATGCCGGGACTAAGGCACAGATGAAGACTTCTTTGTTTTTCGCCAGTATCTGTTGTATACCCTATTAAATCTTTTCTTTTATGTGAACAAGGCTTGAGGTTCCATTAACTAGACAGGCCTTCTTCTTACGGAACCTTTGCTTTCAACGCTTATGTTGAAGATTTCTTTTGATTTTTTTTCAAAATACTAGAGCACCAGCTTTAATTCAGAACTCCTCTTGCTCATTTCTGTAGTCCTCTATGGGTATGAAACGTTCTTTCCCGTAATTTTCATCCTCCTTTTTCTCTTGTCTTGTTTCTTGTCACACAGTTTTGTTCCTTTTGTTTGTAGAGCGTACAAGCCCCAATTGCTCTTTCATGTAGCGAACAGATATTTTGCTTTTTAGATAATCAAACCCGGGCGTATGTGCAGGACATAGGCTGCCACGTTTCTAATTAATTTTGACCTTATTTTACCACGCAAATGATCAACTAATATACATACGTCATCATCCAGAGATGCAAAGACATGAACTACGAGATATTAATATAGCACGTTTAGTTTTTCAACCTGCAGATGGTTTGGTTTATGTCTTTGAACAGTTCGTGTATTGCTGACTAATTTTTTAAATTTGAACATCAAATTTTCGCATCAGTAGTCTGGATACTTACCGTGTGAATCCTAAGCGATTCCTGTATATCTTCTACATAGTTCATTTGCTGAAATGAACTTAATTCTACATCTATGAACGGTTCTTAAGCCTCAAACCTCGATTGACCCTCTGATGGAACTATGTATACATAGGCACGAGTAGCTCTTATTTTTCTGTTTTCACTTGTCGCAACTACCTCTTGGCAAATCTTCATTCAACAAAGGCCTTTTCTAGTGCTGTCGTGTGAGATACAAAGTATTAAAACCGGCTTCTGCATTTCTTGTTGGTCTTGAACGCATTTCCCGTTCTTCCTCTACAGCGCTGTCCCGCACGCGAAAACTTTTCAGACAATATTTTCCATCCCCTCTATATGACACAGCCATCTCAGTAGTTGAATTTTCACACCTCCACTCGTCCGTGCAGGTCCTCATTGTTTTTCCTCCTTAATTCACGGTCTATGTAGACGGGATCGAAAATTATCGAAGTACGAAGGATGTCCTCATAAATTTTTAATAATGTCCGTGCCTTGGTGTCTGATACAGGGTCACTTTTATGTTGGGTGTCCTTTTTGGTTGACAGAAAATACTTAGTCTTGTCTTCCTAATACTCGCGAAAGCCCTATTGAAACCACGTTCCGTTCTTCAGATCATGTCAATATCGTCGGTGAACGCGAGTAATTGAACGGACTCTTGAAAGATTTCCTGACCTAAGTTCACACTGATATGGTCGAATAAAGTTGTTCACAAATGGCATCAGGTTGTCACACAGTATTGCAGATAAGATCTGGAATGCGATGTAAAAAAGACTGGTACTTCTGTAGTTGGCGGAGTTTAGAGTATCAGCTTTCTTAAGGATCGACAAACAATTCGTTGGACGAACTTTCGTCCAAAGAGCTCGGCAGTCAGGCCGTCCGCTTCAGCATCTTTATTTAACTTAAACTTAGATATAGCTGTCATCAGTTCATCCAGGTCGGATGGACGGAATCGATGATCTACGTCGTCCAGGTGGAAAGATTCATTCTGCCTGACAGCGGTATTTCATTCGTCATCGCCGTTATATAGTCTACAGAAATGCTCTTTCCAAGTCCTCAGCATCGAGGGGGGCATTGCTCGTAAGTCTCGTTCAAGAGCTATCGGCGTCTTGCTCCCCCATGGGCCCATGTGGCCATATAAGGCAATTGGTAAATTAAGCCTTAATACGGATTGCTAGCAGGCGCTCTTTGAAGTCCCAGAAACTCAAAACTTCTTGTCCAAGTCTGCCTCTAACAAATTCTCATCCGATTGGCGGAGTTTTCCAGTTTCCTTTTGTTCAGCGCATTCCCTTACATTTCTTTAACGGCCGGCGGTAATATATGCTTTGCAGCAGTTTAGGGCCTCCGCTAGTTGTTCGGCTGTATATTGTTTATTAGGGGACGTAACGATCCGCATGCATATCCGAAGTTCATTGTCCTTAGTTCGAGGTAATCTACAACAGATCCGTCCGTATCCAAAATTTGTTTCTCCTTCGTAAGAAAGGACCGCAGCAAAACCCGCAACCTGCAGGACCAGTTCCATATTCGATACTCGTCAACTTGGAATGTTCACATGAAGCCGAGTCAGTCATTGTTTAAGATAGAAAAGCTAAGTAAGGTTGAGACAGGGCTGTGTTATCGCATAAATACTAGGCACCAAAGCGGGGCCACCGTGAACCCTGTGGAACCAATTGAATTTATCTTCAAAGGGCAGAATCTTTAACAATTTCACTGGTAAAACACCCAATTTGTTCCTTTTTTTTTTTACAGAATTTAACACTCACAAGGGTTGCTAAGTTTTTTGGAAATCCGTGCCGTCTATATCCTCTTAGTGTTTATTAAAACATTTTCCTAAGAATTTCCTTCAGCTACGCGATATTGCGTCGCATTCACACAGTATGTGTGTTATGTCCTCAACCGCTTGTAGATCACCGTAGAATCTACAAATTTCCGTATCTGACAATTGGAATCGCTTTGCGTATTTCAGCAGGTGACAGTGTCCTGTAAGGATTCTTATTAGTGCACTAAGCTTGTCCCTAGGGATCTATTTCCCTAGATCCTATAGCAACTAGAAGTGGCCATAGAGGGTTTTATACCCTATATCC
This sequence comes from Volucella inflata, assembly GCA_928272305.1. Lineage (NCBI taxonomy): Eukaryota > Metazoa > Arthropoda > Insecta > Diptera > Syrphidae > Volucella > Volucella inflata. Next base: position 30,744,079 of record OV743716.1, read on the forward strand.
TTCCTCGATGTATAGACACAAGGGTGGCTTGATGTTGGCAGCCTTATTATTTTAGAATAGCCCTCCTCTACTTGCAAGCTCATCCGGTTGTTCTTTTTTCTCTGAACCCCAGTGTCCTGGCACCCAGCACAGTCTCACACGGTTCTGAATGCATAATGATTTGAGCATTGTGCGACAGCCCCTGCCTGTATCAGAGCTGATGTCGGTTGATTTCATTGCCGATCTCATCTGCATCAGCTCAGCCGCCCTGAGTACAGCCAAAACCTCTGATTGGAAGACACTACTTGTGTCCGGTAGCCTTATGGACACTCTTAGTTCTAGGTCTTTCGAGAAGGTACCTGAACCTGTTCCTTTCTCAGTTTTCGGGCCATCTGTGGAAAGGAAGAAATTTTATTCATCAAAATAGGACTCCCTGGCAGTAGCTCCGCTAGGATCTTGCCGTTTCCGAAGCTACTGCTCTTGAAGTGACCAAATTAGTGAGTCGTATCGCACTGTTGCCAGCAAGTGTTTTTATCAGTAAGTCAAGTGGTGTTAGCTGCAGAAAGGTGTCCAATGCTGCCGTAGGGGTGGTAAGGAGCACACCTGTTATAGCTATGGGGACGGTTTTCCTGTTTGTTGCTTTCCACCATACCTACTAGTGTGCCATATGTAAGTCTTATCACCACCTCTTATAACCAGGTTTTAGACTGTCTGTCTATAGAGGAAACTGAATGCTAAATTTAAATGAATAAATCAGCTTCCTTAAGCATTTTCTTTTGTTTTTTTTTAAATGGTGAGAACAGTAGGTGTAGATGGATCCCCCTTTACCTTCTCAAAACAAGTCTTTTCTGCTGTTGCATTTATGAATTTCACACCATTATCTATCAACTCAGACCATGTAGTGAAATTCGTGAAGTTTGAAAAAGTCTGTCGAATTTAATTTTATAATAATTTAAACCTTCCCATAGTGCATAGTGCCCATAAGTGCAGCATTTCAAAACACATAAAAGGTTCCCTATTATTTTGAATCGTCAAAAGCATGCCACAACGAAACACTTTGCCCCATACAGTGCCTTTGCCTTCATTTAAGAGCCCCAGCCTATCGTATCGTTAACATAAAACCCTTCATGTTGGCTTGGTTTTTTTTTTTTAATTAACGAGCACTGGAGGTGCCTCCTTCGTCGCTTAAAACTCAAAAACGATTTAAAATTTAAAAAAAAAGAAAAAACCTTGGCAACAGTTTGCTATTCCCCTAAATTTGATTTCGTTGCTCGCTGCAGTTTTTCATGTTTTTTTTCTTTCTTCGTTTTAATTAATAAAGTCGAGAGATGGCAGGTAGTGTGAAGAGGTATCCGTAAAAGGGATGTACCACGGCAAGAAAGGAAGAAATGAACGAATTTAAGCAAGCAAAGCAAGTTAAGCTAAAAAGCAAACACACCATGCGCCGTACTTGAATAGGGTAAATTATTTAATAGGTCACTAATAACACAAGGATTTAATTTGTTAATTAGATTCAAAAATTACAGTTTCCATCCGCACTTGCACCTCACCCTGCCTCAATTTTGTATGTTTGTGCGCACCCCCAAAAGGTAAACATTGTCTTGTTTGAGTCTGGCGTACACATAGAAATAGTGGCAGCCAGGCTGTAGCAGTAGAACAATTACCATGAGCTGCAGTAGAGGTAACTCGTTGTTCCATACTCTTAGTGTAGGGAATATCTGAACATACCTTGCTCGAAGAAATAGGACCACTCATGGTGATCATATTTCCTTGGAAATTTGCTTCGCCATTAAAACAGGATTTTTCCCTTGGAATAATTAATTCAGGGGTGGAATGAGATCTACGAGAGAGCTGCGTACACAAGTCGGCTATAACCTGAGTTTCGGTGCTACCTAGTGTAAATTATAACCTTTGCAGATACGTAGATACGTGTAGATATCCTATAACTTGTATTTGAGTTTGTCTATGGATAATTATTTCAAAACTATTGCGTTGTAGCTGAGGTTGCATGATTTAGTGGATTTCATAACTACCACTAGCTGAAGTAAGATTTTGGATTCAAATTTAATTACTGACACCAACGGATAAACCAATGATGTTTGGTGTGCTGCATTCTCGTGCACAAACTGGTGCAGATAACCTAGAAATACCCTGAGCATAGATAGGGCAAGGTAATGAGCAAGTTTTTCTTAAATTTTACTTTTTTCAGTTGGCGATGGTTGAAGAGATCGGTAAAAGAAATTTTGTCACTACAGATTTACAGTCGTAGTTGAAGAAATCTAGCTATCAATAGATACTCGTATTTAACGGATTTTATGGTCAAGATTTATTTATTAAATAGCTCTCCGCTACTTACAAGTCCATCCGCTTGTTCATTTTTCTCTATACCGCAGTGTCCTGTCTGCATAATGCTTTAAGCATTGTTGGCCAACCTCTGATTACATCAGAGTTGATTCCACTGCCTTAAGTGCGTCCTGGCTGATGATGTAGATAACTATATCTCTTCCGGATACCGATCTTATTTGCATTAGTGCAGCCACCCTGAGGACAGGCAGAACCTCTGATTGGAAGACCCTGCTTGCGTTCGGCAGTCTAATTGACCTGTTCCTTCCTCTGTTTTAGAACCACCCTTGAAAATTTCCATTTCATTTGGCTTGTATTGATTATTGCATTAACAGTCCCTGCTCTCCGGATATATTATGTCATACGGAATGTCTAAATCCGAATTGGATTTCCTAGCAGTTACTGCCCTAGGATCGTGTCGTGTCCGAATCTACTCCTCTTAAAGAAACCCAAATTAGTAAGTGGTATTTTTTTTTTGCCAGAAAGTTTTTTGATCTGTATATCAAGCGGTGTTAGGCGCAGAAAAGTGCCCAATGCTGCTGTAGGAGTTGTACGGATCAAACCTGTATTGATTGATTCTTTCCGCTACGTGGAGATTCCAATTCAGTTTTTGTACAGAATTACACCCAGATACTTCGAGAGAGATAGTTCAACTCCGTAGAGTTTTGGAAGTTTAACGATCGGTATCTTGTACTTTCCGGTGAAAAGAACTAGTTCCGCTTTGGAAGGATTTGCATTGAGAGAACCATAGATTGCCTTTGTGCTGATCGTCTCTAGCGCAATCTCCATAATCTCGAATAAAATATTTAAGTTATTTCCCTTCACTATTGCGGCCACGTAATCTGCGTAAACTTTTTAAGGATGTCATTGATAACTAGCGCCCAGAGGAGTGGCGAAATGACTCCCCCTTAAGGGGTTCCCCTGGTTACAGACATTCTAACTGAGCTTTCTTCAATAGAACAGTTTATTTTTCTACTTGCAGGCATGTTGCAAACCCAATCTATAATTCCCTGTTTAATATTTTTTCGTTTACTAGGTCACTTTTATTGGCGCTGCACTTCACGTCATTTAAGGCTCCTTCTATATCGAGGAAGGCCGCCATCGCAGACCCATCGAAGTGTGGACTCCTTTCTTTTTTCTCCACCAAGTCATGCAGGGTGGTTTCTTCAGACCTACCTTTCATATATGCATGCTGCGACTCGGTAAAAAAAGCCATCACTGCATCTGTTACGAATATGAATCTCCAACAATCACTCTAGGGTTTTAAGCACAAATGATGACAGACTTATTGGTCTGAAATATTTTGCTGTTATATGACCCTGTTTGCTGGATTTAGGTATAAAAACTACCTTAACCCTTCAAACCATTTGAATGTCTAAGATTTTCCATAATTTTTTAGATTGCTACCTCGGGTAGCATAATCTGTAGATTGCCATCTGGACCTTGAGATTTGGGCGATTCAAAGGACTAAATTGCCCACCGTAATTTTTGCTTTAAGTAAAAATACCTTTAATGTGGGAGATTAATATTCTCTGTGTGCCGCAGCATGCCAGAGTTTCGGTTTCCACTAATGTTTCCAGGACTTCTTGGCTGCTTGTCAAGTGTTTTGGGTACTGTTGTTGCAGGTTTATGTGACGTTGTTAAACACTTGTGTTTGAAAAACTATGGTAAACGATTTCCACGATCGGTGGAGCCCTTGGTAGCGAAAGTGATGCTGGTATTTTCCGCAAAACCTACTCATGCTATGGGAATCTAACATCACTAGAAAAACACACCGTGCTACTTTGCTTACAATTGTGGCTTTCCCTTACGGAAGAACCTTATGGGAGCATATCCTCGAGCTTTGGTCAATTTTTTTGACTAATAATCGGTCGGTGGTGTTAGCGCAGCATGAATTTCGACGTCGATTTTCTAAGGTTGTCGCGTCAACTGTTCAAACATTCCAGCGCTTAGCTACTCGACTCGAACAGACTGAAACCACAGTAGACCATGCAGGGCGTGGCCGCCACCAGACTGGTCGTTCGGCCGAGAATATCGCGGCTGTTGCTGCCGATGTCGCTGAGAACGAAGAAACATCAACCAGATGACGGCCACGCAATTGGGCATCAACAGACGGACCCTACAGTGAATTTTAGTGAAAGACTTACACATGTTCCCATACAAAGTGCAAACAGGCATCAGTTAATGCCTCCAGACTGTCAGTTGCGTTTGAATTACTGTCAAGCCATCCTCAATCTCAACAAGGAAGATGACGATTTTGTGTCGAAAGCTGTTAAGTCAATAAGCAAAATCTTCGTTTCTGGGGAACTGAAAATCTGCGTGTGATGCACGAAGAGGCATTACATCCACTCAAACCCACTGTGTGGTGAGGCGTTCACGCGGGAGGAGTGATTGAGCAGTTTGTTTTTGGCACGCCATCGGCCATCGCCATCGTCACTGTTACGAACGCTACAGGGCCATGATAAAAGACTTCTTACTGCCGGAATCGGATGAGTGGGGCTTGGTGAACATGTGGTTTCAACAAGACGTTGCAACCGAACACACAGCAGGAGCCAATTTTCCTGTTTGGCGATTTGGCATGGCCAGAAAGATTGCCCGATTTGACCATCCCAGACTTCTTTCTTTGGGGCTTATGCCAACAAGCTTCAGACGATAGCTGGCCTCAAGGAAAATATTCGACAAGAATGAGAGCAGTTATTACCGGAAATCATACGGAAAGTCTTAGAAAATGCGACAAAACGGAAACAGATGTTTATCATCGGATATCATCTTTTCCACTTAACAGAAAAAAATTATAAAGGTCCAAGTAAAGGTTTCTATCACTAAAGATCTTTTTTTTTATTTAGTAAAAAAGTAATTCAGAAATAAAATTAGATGACTAACTACCTACCTTGTTTGAGAGGTACATACTTCTCCAACAAAAAAAAGCTTATCTTCAGAGGTGAGGAGAAGAGGGAATTGACATCAGAGTTTCTCCTCTAGGTTTCTTCAAATATTGCTGCATGGATTCCATTATTGAAAGCAGCGGCTGCTAAATCGTTGGGCGATTTCTTTTCGAAAAGTAAAAATATCGTCTCTAACCAAGAATTACATCAAATCCTTCTCCTACTTTTTTTCGACATCATTGATTTTTGTTTTTTTATTTTTGTAAATTAAATTTGACGAATTCCATAACATCTCATTCTCTTCAAAGACTTCTATGAATTTTTCTATATGCTGCTCGATTGATATTAAAAATTGCCCAACTCATACTACTTGCATCGACCCCCAACAACGGCAACGATAGCGACTCATTTTACTCACAATTATCTGAAGTATCTCAATTTTAGACAGCACATGCGACTGCGGTTGCGGCTACGATAGCGACAACGGTACTGTCTTCCAGCAGTTAAGTAGAGGATCCTCTATTTTAAGTTTTTGGTATAAAAAACCCTTCTATTAGAATTTATTGTTTTAGGAATATGAAATAGTTAGACATGTCTAATGTGTCCAAATCTTATTGGGTTCAGGTTTAATGAACCAAGCAATTTACGATTAATAACAGGTGAAAGGGAGTTCCATCGTAACCAGCACTTCCTACAAAATTTCGCAGTAGTTCCATTTATTCTAAACACAACCTTGCAGTATAGTCTGCACATATATTTCCTTGTAAAAGATACATATTATCTGTTGTTTTGTTTCCTCACAGAAAATCTAGCAGACTTTGAAGAAGGCTTTTATAATAAAGAGCCTTATCCAGCACTTTGAGATTATGTCCTTTTATTTTAACCCTTAATAGCCTGACTTTTTTTTTGAGCTGGAAAACATTAATGTTATAAAACTCTCGCTTCTGAACAACTTTTGGTCTACGACTTTGTTCTTTTTTTTTATTTACCTGAGCTAGGTATGAAGAAACCGGCCCAGATCCAAACGTGGAGGCGGTGTCGCGATCTTCATTAAAAAAGGTATAAAATTTCACAGAGTGTACAAGAGAGTGTTGCGCAGGTTCCGGGTGTTGGAGGCAGTCGTCATTTATATCCCGCTCCGCAGTGGAAAGGGGTTGTACTTGGCCTCTGTTTATGCATCTGGGGCTTCACAATCCACCTTATTCATTACAGAGCTCGACACACTTTTTCGACTTCTGAGGCTGGAATCGGGGGAGGATTATTTTATAATCGGCGGGGACTTCTACGCTAGACACATAGATTGGGGAAATAATTTGCCAAATACTAGAGGGAACCTACTACTCGATTGGTGGGGTCAGCACGATGCCATGTATAGACTCGGTCTTAAAGTGATGGATAACCCGTCGTTTCCCAGAGGCGGGTCTTATTTGGATCTATTACTGTACGACGAACGTATACGACTGACAGGTACGAATTTACAAACGCTTAACTGTCTGCGCACATTCGTGTATGACAGCGACCATTGCGGTTTTAGCACCGAAATCACAGTTCCCAACGAAATTGCGGAATTGGAGGAGTTTGTCCAAAGATACTCTTACAACTACAGTAAGACTCGATGGACACGCTTCTCCGCAACCTTGACAAGAGCACTCTCCTCGAATACGCTCCACCCACCATCCCCTAGGAATTTATCAAACGAGGAGATCGATAAGTACCTTAAACGAATGGACGAGACAATAAAACAAACTATGGACACTACAATACCGCGGTATAAACAAACGACTAACGAAGATCTGTTCCGCAATCCTACTATTGACTCACTGCACCGACAGAAAAGTAGACTTCTGACAAGACTGAAAAACTTATACAGACAGTTTACAGACAGACAAGACCCAGAGATTAGGACACTGAAGTCGTCGATTAAAAATATTCAAATGTTAATCAAAGAGAATTACAGAATTGCTGTAAGTTTGTATTGGAACAACAAGGTACGGGCCGTAAACACCAGCAACCCGAATATGTTCCCGCAAATAAATAAACTATTTCGGAGAAAAAATCAAAACGACCTGCAGTGTCTTAAAATAACCCGGACTACAGACAACGAACGGTTACTAACAATAGCAGGCATTGATACAAATGAGGCCGCTGATGATGACGACTTCTTTGTGATCGAGGATCCACAGGAGAAGGTTGAGGCCATAGGGGCGACTTTCCAGGAAGTATACAAGGCCAATGATATCATTTGCCCTAATTATGACCTGGACAATCGCATCTTGGTGCACAACTTCTATATTCGAAATGAAGTAGAGAACTGGCGATCCGAGGGCTCTGGTTTCACACGGTTCAGCGACGAAAATATGGCAAATAATGTCATCGCCAATGAAGGCGACCTACCCCCGTTCATTTCGAAAGAAGAACTCCAGGAGATCTTCGACACAATCAGAAGTAAGAAATCAGTGGGGACCGATGGTATTCCGAACATCGTGCTTCGACATCTTCCTCTAGAAGCGGTGGACATTTATACCACCCTGTTTAATAATGCAATGAAAAATGCACATTATCCAGCGCATTGGAAAACGGCGGTGGTTCAACCTATCCCCAGAAAGGGAAAGGATATATCCAATCCGGCGAATCTCCGGTCGATAAGTCTCCTTCCGAATATCAGTAAGGTTTTCGAAAAAGTAATCAATAGAGCTTTGACTAAGTGGGTTGAGGACAAACATATAGTTCCGGATAACCAATTCGGTTTTAAGGCAGGACATGCTATCTCACATGCCGCGACTAAACTGGTGTCCGATATCCAATGGAATAAAGGCAAAAAACAGTGTACTGGTGCCTGCCTAGTTGACTTGGAGAAGGCTTTCGACACTGTATGGTTAGGAGGTCCTTTCTACAAGCTGGCTGGTCTGGGGATTAGTAAACCACTCTTGTACATTCTTTATAATATGCTAACCAACAAACAGTTCATTGTGAAAAATGGTGATGTGACTTCTGTTGGAATATTTCAAATTAAAAATGGTCTTCAGCAAGGCGCGGTCAATTCGCCGATCCTATTCAACATTTATACAAGCGACTTGATAGGTTCACTTCCCCATACTATTGCGTACGCAGATGACTTGATAGTTTAGAGAACAGGTCCAAAAATCGAGGTCATTAATACTCTCTTACAGCGTGACTTCGATAAGATAAGACGATTTTGCGATGACTGGAAGTTGAAAACCAACTTTCAGAAGTCGGAAACCATTCTTTTTTGGACGCCGTTGTCTGGAGCCTCTAGGGATACCAGAAAAAATTGGCGAAAGTTCTCGATCATTGGACAACACGGACAGCCTCTTGCCTGCCGAAATGTAGTCAGATACCTTGGGATTTGGCTTGATCAGTTTCTGTATTTTAACAAAAATGTAGACGCTGCTCTATCCAGAGCTAAAGACGCTTTTGCCCCCACAAAAAGACTGTTTTATAGCAGCCAACTCGATGCGAGGGTAAAGATAATCTGCTATATGGCCCTTATCAAGCCCATGCTGGTATTTGGGTGTCCCGTGTGGTTCAATGTACGAGCAAGCTTAATGGAAAAGATTCGGGTGTTTGAGAGGGCTTGCCTTCGGGCTTGTCTTCGCTTGTACAGAACACCAGAGTCGGAGTACAAAAAATTTTATCCTAACGAGGTCCTTTACAACAGAGCGAACCTAATACGAGTGGACAACTTCGTAATTAAGCTAAGGCCTCGACGAATAACCTGATATCTGGGGCTTACTACCTCAATCACCTTTATCATGAGAGTGTGCGCTTCAACGGCTTCGTTCCACCCGAAGCATTCCTCTACCTTGATCAGATAGGGTTGATCCAGGATAGATCAGCGGTCCCATTAATCTTCCATGTCGCTCGGACAGCTGGGGACAGGCGACTCAACTACAACAGAGACGTCGCACACGGCAGGGTGGATCGTCTCAGGTTCAGTAGGGCGGGGGGGAATCGCGATAAGAGGGATGTCATTCGACAGCACCAGCACTCCTGGTGGTTGAGTGAGGGGGAAGATGTTTTGTATTCGTTTCCGTCAATTACGGACCAGCCTCACTAATGAGGCAGAGCTGACAAATCTATTTGCTCTGTAAATAGCGATGGCCAGCTTACATAGGTTTAAGTTAGCATTTAAGTAATATATATTTATATTAGTATATACAAAGGTATATACTAATGTATGTATATAATTGTGTATAATGTCTATGTGTGTGTGTGAACGTATTGTATGTAGGTTAGGTTAGCCTTAAGTTTAGAAAATAAGAAATCCTAAATAAAATGTAAATAAAGTCGAAAGACATAGATATAAGAATTTAGAGTAGCTTAGAGTGCCTGTGTAGGGCCAGTAAGTTAGTATAAGATTGTTTAGTAATTGTAAGCTAGCATATAAGCATTTTTTGTTAGTATGTAAGAATTCATGATTAAGAAAATAAAATGCATTTAAGACTAAAAAAAAACTAAACCTGATCTGGGTAAGAAAAATCTCGTTGGTTCTTTGAGGAACCACTTAGCACCCGGAGATGAAAATTTTAAAGGTGTATTTTCCATCAAACAAATTTTTTTTTAACAAAAATCAACATATTTCATTCAGGAAATTCAAAAAAGTTACAAAAAAATGAAGAATTAATAACATTAAAACATCAGCAATGGCACTAAGTTTTGGTGAAACTCAGCAAAACAGTTTTTTTCCGTCGAAAAACACAAATGTATCCCACATTTTTGGCATCGAACTTTTGTTCGGCATGTACATTTCGGATTTGTGCATCGCGGTTTCCTTCCTTGTATTCGGGTAAATGCCGAACGTTATCGTAGACGTTTCACAATAATTTCAACTTCGAGATTACTTCGTCAACCTTTTCCCACTCTTATTTCAGTACCAGATTTTGTCAAGCAACTGGCAACTTCGCGCACAAATTCATGCAACACTTACTTCGGCTCCGTTTGATTAGTTACTGCATGATGTCGCTTGTATAAAATCCAGGTATTGATTAGCCATATCACACATATGGTAGAACAAGCGATTTGTCCATTTGCGTGACTTTATGCGAATATGACTACGGCCGAGTGACGAATCTAAAAGGTCAACATCGCCCATTTTTATTATATCGCTTGGTTGGTGCATTCTCGGGCGTTTGACCATCGGCCGAAATATATGGCTACATTCCAACCATTGCTGATGCCAAGTTTACAATCTTATTGTCATTTCATGCCACTGTTGTGACGTCGATTCTATGAAACGTTCCCACATATTCTTCACAATCACCTCTATTGGCGAATAGATGTCTTGTGTTCGCAAATGTACCATCAAGAGAATCGATGTATAGTTTTTATCAAAATATATGGCATGATATATGAATCGAGGAACAGAGCTATCCAATCATTGTACAACATTCGCAGGCGCACCCAAATTCGGTTCATTTTCCTCATGATGGTCGTCGTCGCCAGAATAAGTTTCATACGAAAAGCAAAATCCGGAATCATCGCACATAAGAAACAAGCTGTCACCCCACGTGTGTTTCATATAGTGTTTAATCTTTGTCGCACAAATTTGCTCATCAACACACAATCTTGCTCGCTTTGGTACTTTTTGAAAATTCCGGTCCAATGCGGTGATGATCGGACGTATTTTGTACAGACGATCGTAACCTGGATTGTTTTGTGGTATGGGTCCACACATTCGAACTGCTGCGTCGGCACGATTATGTCTGCGACTGCGCGCATTTTCGGAAGATGTTGATGGCTGTCGATCAGATGTCGATTGCTGATGATCTGATGTCGATGGCTCTTGAACACGATGATTGCACGGCATTGTCTGGTTGTTATTGAAGTGCAAGAATTGACGAATTTTGTCATGACGATTTCGAGTCATGCAATCCATTATTGGTTTCAAAATAGTCACCCCAATACGATCGAACGCTTGGATACATGAATACCATACATGTAGTAATTGATTCCCATGAATTGTTTGATTTCATCTGGTGTGGTATTCAGCGGTTTTTCAACGGTTTGTTGCACTGCGTAGGAGTTGCTCTGTTCGACAATATTTGAAATAATATCGTCTGACGTGAAAAACGAAAAAAAACTGAAGCGGTGAGTTCAATGCCAATATTTCCGGTGTCAAGGCGTCATCGCCTCGAAATTTAACACAATTCGAATACAATTGAAGATTTATTTTACGGCACAATGGTTTTTTAAAAAAATTTGAATCTTTATGAATCGAAAGGTTTTCAAACATTGTCGCATATTCTCCCCCTCGGGAACGATCAACAACAATTACTGGGTCTTCGGCATTACCCATTTCGACATAGCTTACGTCGACTGCTGCATTGTTCTGAACATCTGCTACCATGTAAATGGCCTATTTGCTCGTCATCTTCAAAATGTTCATTACGGAAAGCAGCATCAAAATCGAAATCTGGGTCATAATCACTGTCGTCAGTAGAAAAATCAACATCATCTTCACTTTCCGACCACGCAACCGAATTGACAAACTCGGAAAGCTCTTCTTCTGTTCTAAAATCACGAATACCACGCCACATTTCTAATCAATAAACTGAAAGAAAACCATAACAAAAACGTTTCTATAAAAAAAAAAAATTATTATTTCAAACACTCAAAATAGCTTCTAGGCACTATAACGATCTTACTTACTTTAAGTGGCGCTACAGCCCGGGGTGGACCTGGGCCTCAGTCAACAAGCGTCTCCAACCAGTCCGATCACTAGCTAGCTGTCTCCAATTTCGCACGCTAAGTTGGCTGAGGTCCCCGTCCACTTGAGTTTGCCACCTGAGTCTTGCCTTCCTCTACTGCGCTGTCCCGCGGGAGCAGATTCGAATATTGGTGTCCATACGCTCTACATGACCCAACTATCTCAGTCATTGGATCTTCAAACTTCTCGATGTCACTGTACAGTACGTATAGTTCCCCCTCCAATTTTCTCTCAAAACAATCAAGAGGACCCTCTTCCATATTTGATAAAGTCCATGTCGCTGCACCATAGACCAGGTCTGGGATAATTAGGGTCGTACAGGGCTTTGCAAGTCAATTGCTTTCTTAGTCTTTGGGCAGCGATTGGCAAGAGTAATTCTTCGTTTGATCTCAGCGCTGATGTCACTGCCTAACTACATCAAAGTTATAAATGTCGATGATGATGTTCTGTCTGAAACAGCATATACTTGGTCTTGCCCTCATTGACCGCTAAACCCATTTTCGCTGCTTCCGTCTCAATACTCGCGAAAGCGCCACTGACATCACGCTGCTTTCTCCCGATTATGTCAATATCGTCGGCGTATGCGTGTAGTTGGACGGACTTTTGAAAGATAGTGCCTCTTGTGTTTGCTCGTGAGTTTTGCACTATACTTTCAAGTACGATGTTGAAAAAATCGCATGACAGCGCATCGCCTTGTCTAAATCCCTTCTGGACATCATAGGTCTCGGTGAGATCTTTACCGACCTTAATGGAGCAACGTGCATTCTCCATCGTCATCCGGCACAGACGAGCGAGTTTGGCCGGGACGCCAGGGAAACTAGACATTGCTCTATATAGCTCGTCTCTGTAAATGCTCTCATACGCGGCCTTAAAATCGATGAATAGGTGGTGGGTATCGATCTGAAGCTCATGGGTCTTCTCCAGGATCTGCCGTAGTGTGAATATCTGGTCGATGGTGGACTTTCCTGGCCTGAAGCCACACTGATATGGACCTATCAGGTTGTTGACGAAAGGCTTCAGGCGTTCACACAATATGGCGGATAAGATCTTATATGCGATGTTAAGGAGACTGATGTCTCTGTGGTTGTCGCAGTTCAGAGGGTCTCCTTTCTTGAGAATTGGACAAACAATGGTGAGGTTCCCCTCATTGGGCATACTTTCGTTCGACCATATCTTACAGATGAGTTAGTGTATGCTCCTTACCAAGTCATCGCCTGCCGCTTTGAAGAGCTCTGCAGTCAGGCCATCCGCTCCAGCAGCTTTGTTGGACTTAAGCTTCGATATAGCTTTCTTCACTTAATCCAGGTCGGGTGGACGGAATTGCTGGTCATCATCATCCAAGTTGAAAGGTTGATTCTGCCTGACAGCGGTATTTGGTCCGTCATCGTCGTTATACAGTCTGCAGAAAATACAGTCTTTCCAAATCCTCAGCATCGACTGCGATTCTACTGAGATGTTCCCTTGTTCATCTCTACAGGCTTCGGTTCGGGGTTTGCTTCCGTGGCATGTTATTTGTACCTTTTGGTAAAACTTCCGAACCTCATTCCTGCAGTAGCATCTCTCAATTTCCTCGATTGCGCGCTTCCCATGCTCTTTCTTCTTCCTCCTGAGAAGCCGGTGTTCGTCGCTCCTCTTCCGCTGATAGAGCTCATGAGCAGCTCTGGTCTTTCCAAGCAGTGCCGCGTTATATGCATCTTGCTTAGCTGCATGTGCTTGCCGACATTCATCATCGAACCAGGGGTTTCGTTGTGGTGGACGAGTGAAACCCAGCACTTCAGGAGATGATAAGATCACGGAAATATTTTTTCAAGCTTCAATTTTGGAAGTACGCAATTTCGCAAAAGTTTTTTTTTTCGAGGTTGTGACACTTTACTGAACATACACGAGTCAAATAAAGTCGGTTTCAAGTGGCGATCGGCGCAAACGATGGCGCTTGTATCAAGAAATATTTTTAGAGTGTCAGCGGGAAGTTTAAAAAATATCGTTTAACAAAGTTTTGATTATTTTTCTGGGATAAATGAAATTGAAATCTAGTATCAATCCTTTCCCCGAACAAATTTAGCTTCTCTAAAGCAGAAAATATTCTTATTCTTGCTTTCTTTTTTGATTCCCCTTTGATACCGTATACCGTAGGCCCCTGTTGTTGAAGGGTTAACCCTTGAATTCTCAAACCTAAAGTCTTTATCCCTTTTTCAATGCTGATCCAACTTTTCGCTTTCAAACTTAATATGATTTTACGCCAAGTTTATGGCACAAATTTTGTGGTGTCGCTTTGCCACTCGGTCGTGATAAGTAATACTTTCTCCTTAACTCATCATGAGCGCTTTTGTTTTATTTAATTATGTTTTCGCCAATCTGCTTCGTCTTCGCATTTTAGTTTTAAAGTCATAATGCCAATTTAGTTGAAAACGGTAATGTCAGCATTAACAAAACTTTGTCCTACATACCATAATAGTTTGGAAACTCTTGAATTACACCCCATTTCGCTTGTATCTGCTGGTATGTGAGAACGAATATATGTCTGTAAGGGGGTTGGATAAAAATGCTGAGACAACTCTTAACCCATGTACAACATTAATTTTTTTGTCCCTCCATGTCTGCGCACATGTTACCAACGATCATCTTTGGAGGAGCCTTTGCAGTGACAGAAAGTCAAGCAGCATAACCACATACGAGTACGACTACGAGTATCTATACCAGTACACACTATATTTATATGAAGGTAGATCCGACCACAACCTACTCATGCAAGGCTGACTCTTTTACCGCTGTTGCAATTCTCCTAACCAATGTCAGCCTTGGCTGTCTTTCACAGAATGCTTTCCACAGCAAGCTTATGTCCTTTTTGTGTGGCAACGGAGGATGGCACGAAGTTACAGATACGAATACACACAGCCAGATAGAAATGGAAAAGCCGGAGTATTTCTGAAAGAACTAAAATAAAAGTACCGTACCGTATATTAATTTTATGCTTTTAGCTATTTTATTTTCTTTATTCTTCTTCAGCTTACTCAACCCGAGGACTTTGTCGTGCTCGAGGTCTGTGTTAGTGCCAAGTCTTACATAAGGTACACCAAACACCACCACCACCACCACCACCATAACGACCACAAACGGCAGCCGTAGTCACATGACAATCTGTTCATTTTATATTCTGTGCATGTGCATCCTCTAAGCTTGTTACGTTCACCCACCACAGGGTCACCTGTGGATAATTTCACGCATATTTAAAGCCATAAAATGGTTACTGTACGGTGTAAGACATCCTTTAAATAACGAAACACTTTAAAAGGGTCGACTTTAAAGTGACAACATTTCTTGGAAATGACAGAGGACAGAGGGCGATGTTATTGTTTTTCTTGCTTTGCTAAAGGATCAATCAATTAATTCCTTTATCATTGGCAGAAGCCTTCTGCATCTTTTCTGAAACCGATGTGTATCTAGTACTGAGAAAGTTTCAAAATATAAACTCAAACAAAAGGATTTCAATGAGATTTGAATAATTTGTGTGTTGACTTGAGCGGAAGGCCAATAAGACTCTCATCTGTCGAATTGAGTACGAAATATATACGTGGGTCGATCAAGACAGGGACAGGACAAGAGAAAAGGAACGTTTCTTATACACGTAGATTGCTGCTTGGTGCTTGATGTTCGACGGGGAAACAAGATGGTACTGCTGAACCATGAGTTGGAGCAAAGAAATCCGCTTTGTCATGATTGATTGCTGAAAGTGACCCAGTTTTTCATTAAAATGTATATTTGCTCCTTTCCATGAATAATGTCGATTAAATTATAGATTTGTTGGAAAAGACGAAAATAGGCTGAATTGCAGGATTCACTTGTTTACGTGAATTGTTGTTTGGCTCCTCAAGGAGAAAAATATCGTTAGTGAGGCGAGTCGAATCAGTTGAATGAGTATTACGTTTTTGAGGGATGTAAAGTATGGATATTGCGGTGATAATGAGCTTTGTAATGGCTTCTTATTGCGATGAACTTATTTGCAATTGAATCCGCTTTTTCCTATCGGGACAGAGTACTCGAGCAAAGAACTATTCCGTGGTGCTGTTTGTGTGTTCCTTTTATTGAAACCTTGCCTTCATTTTGTGAAAAGATGAGTTAAAGTGCCTACAGTACCAGGAGCTACCTCATCAAAGCAGAGTATCTATAGCCTGATGGGATCGAGAGCGAAAGCCGAACATTCACAGAGGTAGTGAGTTTCACAGCCAAGGTCGCAGGAAGTTGTATCACTTATTCCCAGCACACTTAAGTGCTTAGCAAAGGTATAGTGACCAATCATGATGCCAGTAAGCGGACTTCAATCTTAAAATCCTAGGGACATCGTGACAAAATGAATCCCAGCTGTCAATGAAAGCGTTTATTAAGACCACAGGCAGACCTAACATAGGTCTGGTTTTGAAAAACTCTTCTTTGTGTGGCAAGTTCTTCTTTATCTGTGATCCTGTTGTAACCCGGGACCCTAAACAAGACTCAGTGAATTTAGTTCAGTAATGTCTTGCAGTTCATAACTAACTTGGAAGTTGTACGAGGGTTCAGAAAGTATCGAAGCGCTACTTGAATGTCGATATAGATGGCAGTATTCTCCAGCTCCATCGGTTCTTCGCATTATAATTCGTTTCTAATTAGGAATCTAATCTAACGTCGCCGACGTTCTGCAGAGAGACACTATCGCTGCATCCTATATCGGTTTTTGAAGCCATCCGTCAAATGCTGTACCAAATACCACTTCCTTATAAACAGAATATGGTTTTGAGATTGCAGTCTATGACATGACTATCTAGGGAAGGGAGACAGACTTTTCTGTGTAGTCTGATTTTCGTCAGAGCTTATTCTACTAGAAAACAGACACGCTAAACATAATTGGCTTCATCCTGGCCACTAGATCCAGAGGGGGCCCTTCTCGGTGAGAGACTTCATATCTTGTTGACGGCACCTTAGAAGCTTGCGATGTAATACATTTGTCTCACAGAAGTTTGTTATCCAGGGTGATACCCAAATTCTTCGTTTCTTTTGATTTTGATGACTTTAGGCACTAGATGAGTCAAAACATTTAGCTTCCTGCTTCTCGTACAGAGAACAATCGCTGTTTAGAAAGGTTTGACTGTTTGACACATAGTATGGCTACATCATCGGCGTACGTTTGCGCGCAGACATCAGAACTATTGAGCTCGTTGGGCACTGAGTTGACCAACATACGAGTATACTATGGCATCATCGACCCTGTCTATCCTCGCCGTCACATATTGGCCACAGTCAGCAGCTGCAATCAATTTCCTCTTCACGAGCATTGCCTTGATCCACAAAGCCGTGCTGTCTAACTGAGTTGTAGTGCACTTCTGTAGGACTTTTTACATTGTCAGTACCAGGCTAGCAATGTAGATTGTCTGCAGAGGTGCCAGCAGCTAGTCTATATATTAACATGTATGTCGTCGGTGCATGAATCCACAAAACGAAGCAACCTCACCACAACTGATGACATATGTATACCAGCTGCAGCACTTTGTGTTACTCACCTTTCTTGCAGCTTTAATAATGGACTTGTTGTGAGCTAGTTTGTTGTGAGCTAGAGATCAGATTACCCGAGGTAGGATTCGACTCAGTGAAGATGTCGTCAGGTCTTCTGAGTATTTATAATCTTCCGTTTAAAGGAATTTTCCATTTTTAAGGAATCTGAGCAGCATACAGATTTTGTAGGCGGTTCGAACTGTAACCAACCATTTTGTTAAGGGCTGGACTTACTTTACTTTAGGGAGCTCTTTAGTCCGGGATGGACCTCGCCCTTAGTCAACAAACGTCTCCAGCCAGCTCGATCTTTGCTATTTAAGTTGGCTGATATCCCCTTCTACTTGCGTGCGATATCCGAGTCATGGTTATCGTCCACAGTCTCTTAGCGTGGATTCGAAGACTTTTCGGACCGGAGCGTAGGTGTCTATCTGCTCTACATTACCCAGACACGCCTCTGTACCATAGAACAAGACTGGGATTATTAAGGTTTTATGTAGTCAGTTGCGTTCTTAGCCTAAAGGAGCAGCAAACAGCAAAAGATTGGGAAGAGGTACTCTTGAAACTGACACTTTTGCTGGATAGCATATATATGTCAGGTATACTAGACAGCAAATAAACCGGGCCACCCGCTAAAATTACATTAAATTTATTCTTAAGTACCGTTAACTCGAGGTGGTGACCCAGCATCTATGCGACGTCGGCATTCGTACAATGGACTGGCCAGCTCGAAGCCCGGACTTGAATCTGATGGAAAACTTTTGGAATGAAGTGAAACGTCGGGTTCTAGCCCGGGTACAAATCAGAGTTCGAACGTATCGGGTGACCCGGTTTATTTGCTGTCTAGTGTACTTAGTCTTGCCCTCATTGACAGCTAAACCCATTTTAACTGCTTCTGCCTCAATATTTGCGAAAGCACTACTAACACCACCTGCTTTCTTTCAATCGTGTTAATATCATCGGCGTATGCGACTAATTCGACGGACTCTTAAAAGATTGTACGTCGTGCGTTGGCGTTTGAGTTTTGCACTGTTTTTTAAAGAATGATTTTAAAGAAATCGCATGACAGTGCATAACTTGTCTCAGTAATTTTTTGACATCAAAGGTCTCAGTGAAATCTTTATTTGAAATCTTGATGGAGCAAGCGTGCACAGATGACTGAGTTCTTTGTAGTTGGCGCAATTGAAAGGGTCTCCTTTCTTGAGGATCAGATAAACAACGCTGAAGTTTCATTCAAAGGGCTTACTTTTGTCGGACTATATTTTACAGACGAGTTGGTGTATGAAACTTATTACCTACTGCTTGGCTGTCAGGCCGTCCGTTCCGGCTGCTTTATTGGGCTATTGCTATCTTCAAATCATCCAGGTCGGAATTTTTGGTCTACATCGTTTAGGTTGAAAGGTTCATTCTGCCTGACAGCGATATTTTGTTCGTTATAGCTGTTATGCAATCTACAGAAATGCTCCTTGCGACTCCACTACGATGTTCCCTTGTTCATCTCTACAGGCTTCGGTTCGGGGTTTGTTTCCGTGGCATGTTATTTTTCCTTTAAGTAAAACTGCCGAACCTCATTTCTGGAGTAGCATCTGTCAATTTCCTCGACCGCGCTCTTCTCATGCTCTTTCTTTTTCCTCCTAAGAAGCCGGTGTTCGTCTCTCCTCATCTGCTCATAGAGCTCCTTAGCAGCTCTAGTCCTTCTATGCAGTGCCGCTTTGTATGCATCTTCCTTAGCTGCATGTGGTCGGTGTTACTTTTCGTCAAATTAAGGGTTTCCTTGTAGTGTCTAGTGAAAACCAGCACATCAGAAGCATGTTGCCACTGGTCTTCGATGCTTCGAGACTCGATCGGAAAAGAATTTGGCGATCTATTGCGCTTCAAGCTGGCTGACGTCGATATTCCTCACAACATTAGCTTATCTTGGCGCTGTTGGGATATCCGCAACTGTGCCTTGGCTACAACAGTATCGTACTCCGAGTCGGTGTAAGCTTCTCGGAACGTTCGGACATCCATAATACAGGCGGAGTGTCTTGTGTCAATCGCAATGTGGTCAATCTGTTTGTCGAGATGTGGGAACCGCGTCGTGCACAATACCCTCTCTTCCTAGTTTGGCATTACAGTCGCCGAGGATAAATTTAATGTCATAGCTAGCACCAAACTCGTCCGTCTGTGCAGGATGACGATGGAGAATGCACGCTGCTCCATCAAGGTCGGTAAAAATCTCACCGAGACCTTTAATGTCCAAAAAGGATTTAGACGAGGTGATGCGCTGTCATGCGATTTTTTCAACATCGTACTTGAAAGAATAGTGCAAAACTCACGAGCAAACACAAGAGGCACTATCTTTCAAAAGTCCGTCCAATTACTGGCATACGCCGACGATATTGACATAATTGGGAGAAAACAGCGTGATGTCAGTAGCGCTTTCGCGAGTATTGAGACGGAAGCGGCAAAAATGGGTTTAGCGGTCAATGAGGGCAAGTATATGTTGTCAAGCAGAAAGGACCACCAACACCGACGTCTCGGGCAGAACGTCGCCTTCGACAGATATAACTTTGAGGTAGTTAAGGACTTTGTCTACCAAGCGTATAGACACCAATACTCCGGTCCGAAAAGTCTTGGAATCCGCTCCCGAGGGACAGCGCAGTAGGGAAAGGCCAAGACTCAGGTGGCGCACGCAAGTGGAAAGGGACCTCAGCCAACTTAGCATACGAAACTGGAGGCAGCTAGCTAGGGATCGAGTTAGCTGGAGACGCTTGTTGACTGAGGCCCAGGTCCACCCCAGACTGTAGCGCCATTTAAAGTAAGTAAGTAAGCTAGCGCCTTGCACGTAGGTCTTGTTCAAAACTTCGTAGAAGATATCTCTCTCCTCTGTGGCGCGTGCGTGGAAATCAGGCTAATGTTGGCAGATATAGGCTTGAAACGGATTGTTAGGAGGTGCTTGTTCATACGCCGGAAACTCCAGGCTCGAAGGCTAAGTCTGGAGCAAATTTACATTTAAATAGACGTTGCTTTTGCCGTCGATAATAATCCCAGTATAAGATGTCGCTGTTTTTCGTCCTCTTGGTGTTCGGCTTAAACATCGTGTTACTTGCATTGCTGTCGGATCTGCTTCGCAGCCGTCCAAGGCCCTCGCTAGATTTGGCTGGACGTGGCTTAGTAAGGGACCTAACATTCCATATGCATTTCCTAAGTTCGTTTTCCTTGATTCGTTTGCAGGGGTTTTCAGTAGTAGATCGGTCCGTATACGAGGCTGGTTTCTGCTTTGTAAGTTTCGTAGTTTTTATTAGTAGTCACAGTTGGTGAAGACACAGTTCAGTTTCAAAATATCTTCCCCTTACTTTCGATTTGTTACAAGCTTAGGCAAAGCATTGATGAATTTGCCAAGCTCTTCTTTTAAGCTACTTCAGTTGGTTTTGTTTTGTCGTCACAAATAGTGGCTGATAGGCAGCTAACATTTTCACGAAAATTTACCTCAGGATATATTCTGAAGCAGGGTTCCTAATCTTAAAAATAAACCCTTCGATCCAGTCGCACATCTCTATACCACCTCTATATAAGCAGGTGTGTATCAGATGATTATTGAAAAGTTAGTACGTATGTAGGACAGGTAATTGGGGGCACAACCTGCAGTGAAAAGTAGGCCTTAAGCTAACCGATTTGAACCAGTTTTGTACGCGGATGTGGATATTGAAAAAAATCAACACCCAAATACTCGCATGTGTAAACACATAAATATAAGAGCGCCCGAGCAAACTGTCTTCACATTTGTCAATACAAATACCAGAAAAAAAAATCCTTCTTCCACTACCCCACTTATGTTTGAATTCATCACAGTAAAGCCCACGTATCCGTATTTGTATCACAACTACGATATGTACGAGTAGTATAAAGGTTCATTTTTGGCAATTTTTATTTTTTTTAATAAAAAAAAAGTTTTATTTTTCACATCTCCCTACTCGAACGAATGTGTTTGAGTTGGTTCATTGATCCCCGAGGGTTAGAACATATATAAAATATGTACGTTCGATAATACCTTGGAGGTGAAATTTTGATGGCACTTAAACCCTCTTAATCTGGCTTATTTTCATCCGGCTTCAATTTTTTTTTTTTTCTACCCTACTCTAAGTAACCTAGATACCAGCGATCCAAGTATCAGAGAAACAGAGCATGATTGAGTTTTGAGAGGCAGGTATTGTATGTGGAAGGGCGAGAACAATGTGCCTTCTTATTTTGATTGAAAATCAAGCGGCTGGCATATTTCCCAAAACTCTCATCCAAACACACATACTCCAACACGACTATAGGTAGTTACTCAACACCATAAATTTTTTTTATAAAGCAGTCCGTATAATTTAAGCGTAAGCTTTCGGGTTGTTTGCATACTTTATTTTGATCCTTAATTTTTTGGGCTGTTTGATATGTTATACTGGCTTAGAAGTTGTACACCTCTTCTGTGCCCTTCCTCTGGGACGATAGCCTTCTGTTTGATTAAGATTCTTGGACCGAAACCAAAATTTATGACTTTAACGAATTGAGCATAAAGCAAAGCGTTTCCGATGTTGACTGAACACTTTCGAGACTTTTATGCGTTTCACTTTTATGACATTGAGAAAGAAGTGGCCTATTTCTGTTTTTTTTTTTAAGGGATGAAGGCGAATGTTTCATCAGAAGAAGGGGTTTTACATAAGCCCCAACCCCTCAATCTTACTAAAGATGAACAATTTTTGATAAGGTTTATTGTGTTTGGTTTTCAGATGATTTATTAAGCATTGATAAGCTATAAATCTTTATGAAGTCTAGTAATAACATTTTTTCCCCTTTTTTACATTTTATTTATACGAGTTGGGAATGAGAGAAAGAAAAATATTGTTACCAAAGTAAATGTCAATTACGGACTTTTATTTAGGTTTGCTTATGTAAACTGAGAAGATTGGTTGGAAGAAAAAAAACCCTCAAATTGATTGCTGATATGGTTTGAGTTTGTATGTGAACAAAGTTAAGTATCTCACATCGACAAAAGGAAATTCATTGAAGGTGGCAGGCTTTAGTCAAAGTTGTGCAGAATTGTAAGGAAAAAGTCAAAACAAAACCAAATGACAGAGTATTGTCCCTTGGAACGTACTTCGATAACTTGTCTCAACTACTTTTTCGTTTAGGACGGCACTTGGTTATTTAGGGCATTAAGCCTTGTTGTTCATTCCCTTTTCAGGAAAGCAGCTTTCGTAAATCTACGTGTCCATAGGCCGCATAATTTTCCCCTCATCCACCAACGTATCTCGGTTGATACTTTATTTCAAATTGGATCTCTGTGAAGATTTTCCTAAGAGAGGACTATTTCCAAAGTGACCTAAACTAATATTGTGTCATCCAATTTGTGGCCAGGATTTGATATAACAGTTTCAATTAGAAATGTGAAGTTTATGATTTGCCATTTTATAGAATGGATCGTTCAACAATCGCTGTTAAAATAATAAAAAAGGAGATAGCTTTCGCCCGTTACGAGCATAGTCAACAATCTCATCCTCTATTGAATACTATCAGAAAAAAAATTGACACTTCTACACATGTCCTAGGGCCTATCCATCGTCGAAATGCATGCTCTACAGAAAATATGGCTGCTGTCAGTGAAATTGTTGTTAGGATAATCAACTTCAAGGTGGGTTGGTGGTTCCTTTGTCAAAAGATTTTTCAGCAAAGATACGCCGCAAAGCAGTGTCTTCTCACCAGCAACAAACAAACTGCTGATATACCTGGAAGCGGGTTGTAGCAGGGTGATTGCGTATGCAGATGACGTTGTTATAGCCGTCTTGGGAAAACATCTTTATACAATTAAACAGCTGCTACAATTTAATCTCAATATACTAACACGCTGGGCGGATTGTTGTGGATTGTAAAAAACCGATCTCGTCCTCTTCTCTAGGAAATACAAAATTCCAAATATAGACCCAGCCTCAATCAATGGTACCAGCTTGGTCTTCTCCGACACAGCGAAATATTTGGGTATAATTTTTGACAAGAAACTAATCGTGAAACCTTATATTTAAGAAATAGTACTGAAAGTCTCAGTAGCCTTAATCCCTTGCAAAAAAGCCATTGGGGACAAATGGAGCCTCCAACCTCCTATTGCCCATTGACTATATCTCTCGGTTATCAGACAGTTACTCACCTTCGGAGTGGTTGTACTATATGGTGCAAAGTCCAAAGAACAGCATGTCTGGGCATTAGCAAAGCTTTAGGCAAAACTCCATCGGCTTCACTAGATGTTCTGTTACACTTTGCATCCCTCGATATTTTTAGCTAATGCAAAGCATCTTTGCAGTGTACAAATAAACTTTTTGGTCACGCAAAAATTTTTACACATTAGAAATGCTACCAGAGAACATCGACTAGGCCTTACGAAAACAATGGTTTGACAAGAACTTCCAATTAAAGATTTCCCTCCAGATCCTTCTGGGAAGAAACTGTCTTCTTGGACGATAAATCAATCCACTTTTACATCGACCGGTCAAAAACCAACAGTGGGGTTGGTTACAGTGTCTTTGCTGATAAGCTCAACCTAAGCCTCTCCTTCCGCCTTCCCAATCACTGTAGCATGTTCCAGGGGGAAATTCTGGCAATTAAAGAAGCTCTGTCCTGGCTTTCATCAAATTTAACAAAATTAAAAGGGATCATATGTGACCCCATCGGTCTCAAGTAAAACTTTTTGCGATATTTTTTCATAACTGCTTACGCAGTTTTGTGCTTCTTTCATTTTCGCAGTTCTGATATAGTAGGTTGGAAAATGACACAAAAATGGTTCTACTTAAATAAAGAAAAGGATATGGAGGAAATATGCCAACTTTAAGAAGCAAACAATAGTGACGAATAAGTGGGACACTTGACAATATTGAGCCTGGTGGAGAAAGGAAACAGATCTGGACAAACCATCTCCGTCCGCCGAGTCATTAAATGTTTTGTCGCTGAATGCATTTGAGGCTCTCCTCGACGTTTTGATTCCCTTCAGGTGGCGTTTACGCAAAAGGAATTCGATAGAACATTAGAGTTTTCATACTCTAAAGTCTCTGAAGGGGACTGCGATGGCACTTTCTTATCAATATTCGACAATGTCACTCAGCTCGAAAGGCTATTGCTTCTGATAAAGGAACAAAGTGAACTTTATGCTTTGTAAAACGGTAAGGTTTTGTTGCATAAAAATGGGTGAGCTGAAGGCATTTATCGGCAAAACTTACGTCATGAGTTATCATGTGCTGCCTTCAATCAGACATTATTGGTCCAACGATCCCGATTTGTGTGTACGGTATGTAGCAAATATTATGACTCGTGGTCGTTATTTTGAGATTCGAGCTACATTTTGCAGATAATTCGATACAACCACAAAGAGATGATATTAGACACGACAGAGCATTTAAGGTACTTCCACTGTTGGACTATTTCAGTAAGGCTTACCAAGCAGCATTTTCTCCATCGCAGCAGCAATCAATTGACGAGCATATGATAAAGTTTATTGGCCAAAATCAAATGAAGCAATACGTCAAAGGAAAGCCAATCCAGTGGGGTTTCAAATGTTGGTGCCGTTGCGATGCTAAGGCTGGCTACCTTTATGAAGTTGATATGTACCTCGGTAAAAGCTTGGCTGAATCCGTAATATTTGCACTTACGACAAGCTTCGAGAAAACTGGATGCGAATTTGACTTCGACAATTTTTTGAACTCTCAAGCGCTCCAGGTGAAACTGTCTCAAAAGGAAATTAAACCGCAAGGAAATGTCAAAGTTTGAAACCAGTAAGTCAGTAAGTTAAGACCGATGGGGTGAAATACAACCCCAGCTTTTGCAGCTAAGAGGGGTTTTTCCGAATTTTCCAGACCAACTTTTTTTCTTTA
Organism: Volucella inflata; assembly: GCA_928272305.1. Lineage (NCBI taxonomy): Eukaryota > Metazoa > Arthropoda > Insecta > Diptera > Syrphidae > Volucella > Volucella inflata. The sequence continues at coordinate 30,769,413 of OV743716.1, forward strand.
TTTGACCACGAGAAAATCGAATCCGGATCCTATTTTGGGATATCTATTAAGGTTTAAGGTTCGATCTCAAGGGGTTAAAGGTGAATGCTAATAGAAGAAAAAACCTTAGGTGGACGGTTAGATCGACATGTCTAGCGACCACTTACATCTGGCCAAGGCTAGATCTAAACCGCTCCATAAGTTTTATTTTTTGAAATAAAAAATATCTTAGGTGCCATCACTGGACACTGCCTTCTGGGTTAACGTGCAAGAAAGTTTGGAATGTTTTCTAACGAATTATGCAGAAGCTGTATGGACGAGGGGGAGGAGAAGACAATCATACACCTCCCTTGTTGTACATGTCCAGCTCCATCTCAAAGACGAAAACTCCATTTAGGAGCCATCTTGTATAATTACTTAAGCCATTTGGGCAATACAGACATCAAAAGTCTTCTACGCTTCGTCAAAAGCTCAAATTCATTTCTTGAGTAGGAGGATCGTAGATCAACGTGGCATCACAACCCCAACAGGGATTAGGGTGTTTGAGAGGGTTTGTCTTAGGACTTGTCTTCGCTTGTGCAGAACACCAGAATCGGAGTACATAAAATATTATCCTAACGAGGTCCTGTACAACAGGGCGAACCTACTTAGATTGGACAATTCCGTCATTAAGCTGACTCGAAGGCACATTGCTAGAGCAATGGCCTCGACGAACAATCTGATCTCCGGGGCTTATTACCCTAACTTTCTATATCACGAGAGTGTGCACTTTAGCGGCTTCATTCCCCCATAGGCGTTCCTCTATTTTGATAAAGAAGAGCTGATCCAGGACCAATTAGCGGTGCCGCGAATCCTCCACGTTGCTCGAACAGCTGCAGACAAGCGACTCAACTACGACAGAGACGTTGCACATGGCAGTGCGGAGCGTCTCCGGTTTAGTAGCGCGGTAGGAAGTCGCGATTTGAGAGACGTTTTGGTGGCTTATTGAAAGAGAGGAAGCTCCTTCGTCGTTTCCTTCTAATTCGAGGTAGTGTCTATAAGACGCAAAGTCGGTTTACTTAAATTTTAAGTCATGGCCGGCTTACATATTTTTTTTGTTTAGCACTGAAGTATTAACGAATGAATTTAAATAAAAATGCATGAAAAAAAGGCGTATTCTTTAAACTCTATAACGCGGGAAATCGGTTTGGAAATCTCGAATTGTTTCGAAACTGAAATGGGGTGCACTTAAAGCTGCTTTCTTCTTTCACTCTTCATTAACGATTTTGTATAGTTTTTACCGGGAGGAATAGAGTCTGCTGAAGCCCTTCAACTTATAATAAATCGACTTCAATGGTACTCCCTGCTGTCGAATCATGCAGTTAATCTGTTCAAATCAAAGGTGATGGCCTTTAAAATAGGTGCAAGAAGAAACTACAGAGACCAGAAGCGGTACTATAAGGTGAACAGAAGAAAAACTACTCAAATCAAAAGTTAAATATAAAGTATTCGTAGCAGCACAAGTCTTGGGATACCAAAAGTAGACAGAAGATGAAAAACGACTACGGTATTGTTTAAAGAGAAGCCTCCATTCAACTAGAAATACGTTCAACTACGAGTACATGAAAATCATCGAAACTTGATTGACGCTCATAAGCTTCATGTGGGCTATGTTACAACAATGATTGCGACGTATACAACTCAAAAGGTGAAGCATTCCATAAATCTTAGCAAGTCACTGCGGAAGTGATCTCTATTTGTTTTAGGGACATAGGTTGCATACATTATATGACCTTGTTTCTAAAGTAGATAAAATATGAAAATCTATATGTGAGTATCGAAAGACCATTGCATCCACGAAAAATTACAGTATGGAGTGCAATTTGGTCTGGTGGTGCCATTCGTCCATACTTCTTCGAAGGTGTAACCGTCCCGGTCAATTCAGTTAACCTAATTTTTTTGGCATCGAATCGAAGATATGTCTTTGGAAGACATGTTGTTTCAATGAACGAAGCCATATCTTATATAACGTGTCTTGACTTTTTTTCAAACAAAAGTTTCTTAAGCAGTTATTTTGCGTTTTGATGATGCGAATTGACCACCGAGATCGTGTGATTAGTCGCCGTTTGATATTATTTTGTGATACTATGCAAGTTTATGCACACAATCAGCAAACTCTTGACGCTTTGAAAACAAATATTTGTCAAGGTATAGCCGAGTTATTTTGCCATATGTGTCGAAAATTCCAATCCATCCAATTCCATCCAAAATTTCCTTTGTCAGAATCAAGTCCTGCAAGCACCCCTGTAAAAGACATTTGAATAATGTTGAAATCGATTCATAATGGTAAGATACAAACAACACATTGAAATACAAACTGAATAGTTAATTTGTTTTATTTTTATTTACTTTCGAAGGCATAAAGTGGATGACCCTTGATTTATTTTCGACAAAATTTTCCTGGATTCAACACTGCTGTCCAAACAAGGATATATTTTAGAAGATATACAATATTTTTTTTTTTAAAAGCACTTAGCAGTAATGCAAGTTACAAACAGTAACTGAAACTGAATCACAAAATATCATATAATATGAATAGTGGCTTGTGACATTATGCTTGAATACGGCTTCAGATATGTGGCTTACTCGACTGCTTTTAATGAGGTGCATCCTATCGGTCTGAATTTGAAGATCTTTTCTAGGTTTTAGGATTGGATTTTACCTTAAAACCCGCTGATTATTAACTACCAATGCCTACTACTTTACATGACAGCACCAGAAGAAGTACTATTCGGTCGATATCCAATTCACTGGTTTATTCGCGATATATTGTGGCACGTAGCTCTAGAACAACATGTTATGCAGATCAATGGCGTCAATATTCTCATAAAAATATGCGCTGATCATTGTTCGTTGGCCATTAAATTAGAGCCCCGGCCTAAATTTTGAAAATAAGGGGTTTTCTAATAGGGACATTCAAATTTCGTTTTTTAATATTGTACGAAAGCACCACTAATTTTTCTTTTACTATCTTTTAATGTCAGAACGTCAGTCAAGGCTTATATTTTTACCATGGTGGAGTTCGCGAATGAGCAACATTTCAGTTCAGTTCAAAGTAATCCAAGTCAGACGATTCCAATTCACAGGAATCGCAAATCTCTCAGTCTACACTGTGGTGAATTTTGCGTAAATACGAGTATCTTGGCCCTCACCCTTTCAAGATCAAATCAACTCAAGAACTAAAGATTTTTCATCATTTGAAGCGTCGAAACCTCTCTGATAAGGCTTCCCAAAAGTTTGTTGAAAATTCTGAGTTTCAATAAGAAAATCATTTTGAGCGATGATGCTCGCTTTTGGCTTAAATGGCTTTATCAACAGCAAAATGTGTGTTATATGCCTGCAACAAACCCACATGTGCTTCACGAGACTCCATTTCATTAACAAAAGTGACCGAGTGGTGTGGACTTCATTGATTTAGATGAACTTGACATCAGTAATATGTGGTTCCAACAAGATGGTCTGGTCGAATGGCCGCCTTTCACATGCGATTTAACGCCGTTGGATTATCAAAAGCTGCAAATGCGCTCACGATGATCAGTCGAATTCGAGACTTTAAATTAAAATTTATATACAAAATTGTAAATAGCCCTATTTACACACGATTTCAAGCCTCCAAGGCCCGATCTGAAAATTTCGTATCAACTAGGATCTCCTGGGCTTCGAACTGGCGGCGATCTTTTCACAAAGCACGAACTAGCTCAGTCTCTGTCTCATTGCCTAGAGTGGGATTTTACAGGTTGGATTTCTCTCCGAATAACAATAGTAAACTCTTCGGAATGTTTATTCATTGTGTATCGCTTTTCTGACCAGGTCAGTGAGATTGTACTGCATTTCAAATTTTGGAGTTCAATCAGCAAATGGGATTGAAATTGATTCGAAGAATTAGGCATTTCAAACGGCCAAAGATAACTTTAGCCAACGTCTAGGCATCTACCGAACAAGGTCGGACTAGTAAAATGAGGCCCTTTTATAGATTCTTCTTAGTATTTCTTGACAAGGCCTTCTTATTCATTCTTTTTGGGCCTAAGAAGGCAATTTCGAAGAAACATCAATTGGCAAGAGCTCATCATCTTTTGAATTCCGATGTCATCTTCAGACTTGACATCGGAGTCGAGGTTTGATGTTGAGTCGAGGTTCAAGACTAAGCTTATTTTTGTCAATATGCTCCAGTTCATGCAGGGGCACCAGTAACAGCATTCTGCCAATGATGTCAATGTTAGCAAAGTCAAGTAATGTCAATCAACTTTTAGGATTGTGCCTCTGGTGTTGACTTGTAAGTTGTTCTCAACCTTCTTAAGTTTGATCTGGAAAAGAGTGTGGGATAGCGCATCACTTTGGCTAGTTCCCTTTTTGGCCATTCTTCATCATCATTCACAGGGATACCAAGGCTAAAGATGTTGTCATGTGCCGACTTAAAATCGATAAAGAAGTGCTGTTATGGAATTAGCCATAAACGTTATTAACAGTTGAAAGCAATTCATTCATTATCTAACGTTCACTTTTTGCGTGGAAGCAACTCTTTCAAAGCCTTCCAAGTGTTTCCGGGTAAGCAGGTAGTTTTAAAAAATTGCAACCTCTTGTAATGCGGCTCAAACAGACGAATGTTTTTGTTATATATGGGAATTGTATTCTACGAAGAACGACCCCGTGGAGGAGAAGATACAACGATAACTTGTAAGGTGAAACGACAGAGACGGTAGGGTAGACACCAACGTTCTGGGCTGAAAAGTTTTCAAATCGGCCCCGAGGGACAGTGAAGTACGGTTCTACTTGCAAAAACCGAAACAACTTTCTTGCATATCCAATCTTTCGCTGTCGCCAGTTTAGTGTAGGATTTGTTGCAGTTTTGACGCCATCAAATCACCAGTTCATCTATTGCTTTTAAAATTGCATTGTTACCGATCAACGGATTTTTTTCTTATATGTCAGGCTGTCTACTTTCCTGACTTATTAGCCTTACTATGATCTCTGTTAAAAGGAAAGTAAGGGCAACATATGTGGGCATTGCTCGTAGGTCTTGTTAAGGAGCTCATAGAAGGCACCCTTTGTGTCGTCATCTTTCTCCTCTGTGGGGGCATGTACACATATAAGGCTTATGTTGGCGAATTTAGCCTTGATGCGAATTGCTTCGAGGCGGTCGCTCAGATACCTGAAGCTCAGGACTTCTTGACTTAGTCTGCCTCCGACAACAAATCCGCATCCAAATAAGCGCTGCTTTTGCCGTCGAAAGCAATTGCCGTAGTAGATGTCGCAGTTTTTCATCTTCTTTTTGTCCGGCCCATCCAATCGCATTTCTTGAATGGCGGTTTTGTCTATTTTGCAGCAGTCTAGGGCCTCCGCTAGTGGCTCGGCTGCACGTGGTCTATTAAGGGATCTAACATTCCACGTGCATATCCCAAGCTCATTGTCCATATCCGAGGCTTGTTGTTGCTTCGTAATTTCCTTTTTTTTTAAGTCGCCGGGCAGTTACCCCGGCGGCGCAACCCTCAACATGCAAGACCAGTTCCATTTTTAATGCCCCGTTCCGGGATGTGAGCGTTACCGTTGGCCCATATAGGGTTCATCTGCCACCAACCCTTTTCCAAGACCCCGACTAAGTTTTGAAAATCCTTACCGGCCTGAGTAGCCCGGATAAGGTCTTGTTTTGCTTTTTTTCCGACACTAATCCTGATTTATGGCTCAGGAAACTCGCCATTTGTTCCCTTCACTTCGCAATCTCCAGTGAGATTCCTAGATGGCGCCACGGGGAGGCGTGTATTAGGGCTTATTAGCAGAGCTGCAAGATGTTCGGCTGCAGAGGCTCATTCTCGTTACCAGCACCAGCACCTGTCGGAAGTTGCTACTTCTACGAGGCCTTATACTAATCGTTGCCATCCGACACCATATCATCGCTTTATAATAATTAGCGTCTGTAATTAAATCCCGTGGTGTCGACGACATTGTGTTCTAACTTGCCATTCAGCTAGTGAAACCATGGTTTATCGTGACAACGATTCGTCGAACAGCTAATTTCACGAATAAACTGGGGAATTAGCCTCCTAGATTGGGTGAAATCTCACTTCTAGACTTTTTCCTTTGTTACTACGTAAAGTTCTCAAACTAGTCTAACACCACTCGTAATGATGGAACGCATCATCGAAAATTAGAACTTAGTCAAGGTCTTCAACTTCTTATCTCAGGTACAAACTGTTACTGTTCTCTCTTTGTTCCCTCCAACAATTTTATGACTTGTTTTGAAGGTGATTCGATACCAAAGACTAATTTTCTTAACTCGTAAAGAGCCAGGACTCAGAATCAGGTTTTAAATCTGAGTTGTATTGATTGAAGGGGCAAACGTATTTGCATCTATTTTGCGTAAATTTTCAATCAACTTTGTGTGCAGAGTTTCAGTTCTCTCAGATTTCAATTACAACATTCTTTTAAGTATTCACCGATACAAGATTTTATTGATTAAATACATACGAGTACGTAATCCTCTACATATCCTTGTTAAACAAAGAAGACTATTTTTTTTTTTTTTGTATTCTTTATGTTGTTCTATCTGAAGATCTTATGCAGATACTCTCTAGACATTCTTCATTCTGATTAAATTGGCTTCTTGCATGTACATATGTGCTGATTGCAGACATAGGGAAAATCAAATTTACACACAAAAGTAAGGAATCCGGAAAATGTAAGGAAGTGGCAAAAGCAAAATAAAGCACAAATCAACTCAAAGAAGAAAAGAAAACTACGTACAGAAGGAAAGGAGGAGAAGAACGAGAGCACTTGACATGAAATTTAATATTGCCGACAGATTCTTCCTATTGTCTCGTATCTGTATTTCGAAAAAAAAGGAAAATAAAAATAAAGCCATCTTCTCCCAATGAATGCAAATATTGCCGAGTTGTTGTTGCAAGGATCTCAAGGTGTGTACGAGTATGTGTATATTCGTACAAATCACTGTGAGACATTTACGTACAAAAATACGAGCACAAGACGTACTGGCGTTGGTGTTATTTTTGGATATGCAGGAGACTTTTTTACTTCAATTTTTGCTTCTTCTTATTTTTTTTAAAGCAAGCGGTACAGGGTTGTATATTTTCTGTCCAATAAGGGGCAAAGTTTAAATATTCATTTTAAAGTGCATAATTGTTTGTTTTATCTCAAATTCAGATCTTTGATTAATGCATTCGTACATAGATGGATACCTGAACTATGTCGTTTGTTGAAGAATTTCGAAGTAGTTACAGAACAATGGGATCCAGTTCAGGCATGGGGACAGCCTTTTAAACAGAACTTTTCAAACACAGAAATAAAGAAAAGAATTCAGTCAGAGTTTGTTGGTTGTGCTCATATAGAAACAGTTGTTTGTAATTAGATTCTTGAGCATGCATTTGAAGATACAGAGAATGTGCAAATACAAGCTTTAAATTAAATTTCCCCTTCTCTTGCCGTATAAACTCTGACCTCGCTGTTTAGGAAACAAGTCCCGGGACAAACTGCAAGCTCGCCCTCTGCTATGAACTCGATGTCTTTTTCTAAAGGTGAGATGTTGCAAAAAGATTTTTGTTTGGTTTGTCTTATAAATTAGATATTGAGAAAACCAGTATTACGAATATTTGGTTACAAAATATTTCTGCAGGAGGTTGTTCTCCTTACGAAAAGAAGAAAGCTAACTGATCTGACTCATCTACGCATCTTAAAGGCATTCCCATCTAATTCTTCAATTCTCTAAAGAACCTAAGGATTTGGGTGACATCCTGGATAAAGAAGAACTTCTTTGCACTAAGTATGGTATGACCATAGCCTCTGTCAATATACCTATTCAGGAGCTTTCCCCACGACATTGGGTTTATCACAGAGAAGGGTTCCTTTATATTCTCTGTATACGTTATCTAGTGGAAGTGTCTGTCATACCTAGCACGACTGCCCTTATACTAGACTTTGAATATCCTGATCCTTGATAGTAATTTCATGGGCTGCACTCTCAAAACCGTATTCCGTTTAAAAGTAAGCAGTCGTTGGTACCACACGACCTGGAGCTTTGAAGACCTTGCATGTCTTTTCACTCTGGCCTTATGGACAAGCACCTGCAGCTGCGGAAAAAATACGAAATATAAATCCGGTTTACCAAAGACTCACTACGGCTAGAACCTGAGCAGGAATATAGTTGGGTTTTCACGAATGACTGCAAGACCGATATTGTATACAGCGCTGGAGTCTTGCTGGAGGACGACAACTTTAGATTCAAATCTTACGGATAAAGTAAAACTTATATACGTCTGTCTTCCAACCGGAGACATACGCAAATTTGATGGAAGCAATCGGCGGAGGGGCCAAACAACAATTAGACTTCGGTTTAAACCTTGCTATACCCTCTTACGACTTTTAAGCTATATTGAGCATCGAAAGTTAGCTGAATTTATTGAGACCTGCGTGTCAGTTAGGGCAAATGGGGTTCATAAGAGTATGATTGCATATGGTTTGAACCTCCAGGTTGCTGATCAAGCTTTCCCCCTGTCCCTTTGATAGGATTACAGCAGCTCAGCATAAGTGGCATAATATACTGCGAGGCTTCCTGTGACCGTCATACGAAAACCTGGAGCATTTCTTTAGTGAGTGTCAATACATAGGTATAGTACATTAGTCTGTATTCGGTGCTGATATTGTGCGTGCTGCTACTGAAGGCACCTTTCATCACTGAAGTCCTTACTCAGCCTGTTATTGTCGGAGTCGTAGTTGATAGAGGTATACAATCTGATGTGGGAAGTTAGATGAAGGTTTTAATTTTTAGTTTTTGTTGGAATTATGAAAAATATGGCTCTGTAAGCCTAAGCCATGCGTAACCCTTTAACACTCAAACTATTACGAAAATACCAGACTCAGCTGAAATGCGTACTTTACTAGTTTGAGTTGCGAAAAATTAATTGATTGTTCAGATTCAAAATAATGGTCAACGGAGGACTTTTCCAGTTTTCCATTTGGGTTAGGACTGTTCACTCTTTTTGTTGAAATAAGGACATAAGCGGAACCATCTCAATTTCAGTATTCAATTGTGGAAGTATCAGAGCAGAAGAAAGTCTGTCTGTGCATTATTCGAGTTTGCACCAAATGAGACCGCATGATGATGCAATTTTACCAGTTATGGTCTGTATCTGTCTCTCGCTGGTGGTGGCCAAATTTAACCTTGTTTCTGTTGAACTGAGACCAGCAGTTGAGGGTCGACACAATTTTTCTTCGTATCTACATAGGCATATATTCATTTGGCTACCGTTTGAAGCAAAGCGAAATCAAAATCCCGGTAGCTTTTAAAGACAAAAAGAGCAAACGTAGCTTCCGGCTGAAATTCAAACAATGGCTCTCTGTCATTGAATAAACATTTGTCAAATCTATCTTAAAAGTATTTTTGGCACAGGTACGGACTGAAAGCGTACAATATCGGCCTTAACTTTACCTCATTAACGCTAAAATATTTTTGACAGTTGGATTGCTTACTCAATAGTTTTGATATCAGGGCTTCTTTCCATAAAGCTGAACTCTGAAACTAATGTTCGTTAGCGTGCAGCTGACAGAAGAAAGAAACAATGCTGCTACCTCAGATGAAGTAAATCCAACTCACCTACCGCTGATAAGACACTTATTTTCGCGAATGGAGTTGAAAATAGATTGATTGATTATTGAGACAGAACATCTCATGTCCCATGTGCGACTCCATTTCACAAGATGCCTATAAGTCCAGGAGGGTCAGGATAGGCCTTTAGACAGAATTCTGTGAGGCTCTGACTCCCACGGTACCATGTTTTAAGTCCTTGTGTGGACTATCGGTGGTTCTGCCATTCAACAGGATCTATGATTTACATCTTGTAACTGCTCCAACAGTAGGATCGATGGCTTAAATCTTAAGATGAACAATATTTACCCTGCTCTCGTTCATTATTAGACTATGTTAGGCTTACCTTTGATATTTGAGTTAGTGGCCGGTTATTGGAGCAACAGAGGATTATAAACAAATTGAAATCACTCACAAGAAATTCCTTGGCCTAAACCCAGAATTGGGGAGATTGACAATGGGATTGTACACTTTCACTCCAATGAAATTAAAAGCCCTGGCTTAGGATAGAATGACTGGAGAGGAAGTGAAGTAAGTGGATATTAGATGATGAGTGCGGATTCCCTACCCATTACACATGGTTAACAGCAAGTGGTTGGAGACCTTTCGCGGATTGTCGCTAGTTGAATTCACAAACACAAGCTGACCGTGAACCTATATGATGTACTATATTCAGCAGGATTGATCTAGTAAGGGCATTCCGTTAGCAAAACAAGAGTTTTCAAGACCGCGATCACAAAGTCTTTCGGAATGCTTGAATTTCTACGACTGCCACTCAAGTCCAGAGACGGCGCACCATGACACAAGGCCACTATGTGAAAGCATTATAAGTGTCACATAGCCTTATGTCACGGCACCCCTTTTAGCGTTTCATGAACGAGATGACCAGGGCCTTAGAGTTTGTATTTGTATACGCTTACGACATCTTAATAGCTAGTCGAGACCTTGGTAAACCATGAAAATCATTTGAAACAAATATTTGAAAGTATCGATCATAAAATTCAGGTGCACAAATGTGCATTCGGAGCTGATGGGCCATAAGGTAAATCAACAAGGAAACCTACCGGAGGAAGACACCGTAGATGCTATTAACATTTAAATTCCTTATTAAGAAGTAGTCCCAAACCTTCTCCTAGCATTGGTGACTCTGGCGCTCTTTTCTAAGAAACTTACTCGAGCGGAACCGAGATTTTTTACATTGGATAGGGAGGGTTTGCAGTCTATTTACCTATTTAACATTTTGGGCATTTTCTAGAGGGTCGTGCTTTTAATGTTTTTACGGAGTATAAGCCCATTACAATTGCACTAAGTACATAAACAATGCAGTCTTCGTCAGGCCTGCCATCAAGATTTTATTGCGCGGTTTACTTCCATCTTTAGAGTAAAAGAATAGGAAAATATTGTTACTGACACGTTGTCCCGTACAGAAATTCTCGATAATTTGGGTTCTCATTTTGATTTACGCCCATAAGTGTAAGTGAATAGATGAAGAACTCAATAACTTTCAAAGGAAAACAACAAATCCGACTACATATTACAAAAAAAAACCTTTTTTTCCTACGGCCAATGAGCCTGTTTGGCGCAACGTAGCATTAAAAATTCCGAGACCATTTAAACCACAGGTTTTTAGAAGAGAAATTTGTAACTACCTACATAGTGTCGGTCATACAGGCATAAGATCATCGCGAAAATTGGTAGCTGAAGTTTGTATTTCTAGCCTTAGATCCAATCCGATGTTAAGGATTCGGTTAAAGTCTGTCTCCCTTGCCAGAGATCAAAGCTGCAACACCATACAATAAGTGAACCTGTGGAGATAGATCCCTATGCATCTTAAAGGTTTGAACACGTTCATTTGGACCTGGTAGTACCCTTACCGCTTTCCAACGGTTATACTTGTATTCTGACTATAGTCGATCGTTTGACTAATACAAAAGATGGTGGAAGGATACCCACTGAATGACTCTCTGACTTAAACTTCAATTTGGTTAGGGAATTCGTCCGCGTTACGACTGAACAAGGTACCAAGTTTGAGTCCTGAGTAGTTCATCGCACTTAACTATGACAACGGTCTACCAACCGCAGGCGGTGGAAGTAACTTTGATGTGTCAGGAGTGCGACGAGAAGTGAATTAAGGATTTGGCAATTATTTTATTGGGGATTCGAAGTGTATTTAAGGCGGATCTGGGGTACTCCCTGTCTTTTCGAATTTTTCACGTACATTGGAAACTCAAAAGGTACAGACCAGGAATAGACATATATCCTAAAAATCGTTGCACAATAGTGATTGGATCTAAGTCAGAGTTGACGAAACCCGCCCGGGTTTGCAACCACCGTATAAGGGCCCCTTTCTAGTAGTCAAACGGCTGTGAAAAGCTCTTACCGGTGACATTCTTTTTCTTTCCTCGTTATACGAACTTATGTTTAACGAGTTTCCCATTTTTAATGCATCGCTGCTGCTCCACTTATGGGGTTGGCTAATGTCGCAGACAGCAGAACGCGTCTACATAATGCTCGGTCCTGGATCGCTTCAGTGGTAAGCCCCAGGCGTTGTTGCGCATTTGCCATCTGAGAAGTCCAGGAATTCTTTTTCCGACCTCGTTTTCTTACAGTTGGAGTGATCGTAGTTGCTAGTGCCTTTTTTACCGGATTTTCCGCAGATCTTCTTTGAACGTGGCAATACCAGCTTATTCCATTCGCCTCAAGCTGTTCGGTTACCTTCCTCTTATACGCGTAGATCTAATTCAATCGCGTTTAGTGACTCCACTAGACATCCTTAACATTTTCATTTCCGCTGCCATCATTTTGTTTTTAAACGCTTCGTACATTGTCCAGCACTGTGAACCGTATATAAGATCTTACCGGTGACATTCATGGGCAAAATAAAAACCTACGCTTAGATTGATTATAACCAGCGTTTATAGTGAACGCTAGCGTAATAACAAACTTATATCTGAGAAAGGTAAGGTTTAAAATGAAATCGGTATAAGCTTTTCACTAGATAGGTGGTGGCGATGGCGCGTTGGTTAGCTCATTGAACTATCATGCAGATAGAGATCCCCTCTATCACCAACAATTTTTGAATCTTCATCACCCTTTCGGTGGGCAATGGCAAACTCCCGAAAGTAAAATTGCCTATGAAAAAGCTTCTAAGGAGTGCCATTCGGATTCGGCGATAAACCGTAGGCCCCGCCCAGATGTAACTAAAATGACCACATGAGCAACACAAATGAGTGTCAAGAAGCTTGGCCATGGCCCATACCAGGCTGCCAGTGCCACCGCATTTTTGTTTTAGATAGGGGGCTTGACGGCGTTGAAAGAAAATAACCAAGCGGAAGGCCTTATTAAGCGAAAGCGTGACATTTATTTAAAATGAGAGGGCTAATAGCCTGTTGAATAATGAGTTGGTTATTCGATTCTGTGTCTTGATCGAGTGATGAAATTCTCTCAATTGAAGACTTTTTCACTGAAAGTTGTCCGCAGTTATTCGAACACGGTTCTGCTGGACGGAATACTCAAGAAACATCTACGTTTAATTTTTGCTCTTGACGCCCTTTAGAGCACACGTGGGTGTTAAGATCCCAATTCTTATTTGCAGGACTGCAAGGCTCGACCAAAGGCTTTCTTTTTGAACTTTAGAAGCCATCAGTCGATGAAACCTCTGTCCAAACTTGGCCTTGTAATTGACTCTCCGGTATGAGTAGTGCCTTTGACTGAACATAATATTTTTATGTTGTATATGTTGTATTTGGATAGATACATTATCGGTTCGACATTAAATGGGACAATGGTAAAGAAAATTGACTCACTTGGTCAGTCATCCGATCCGAAGTGGAATTTCGTGAATAAGCCGGTATTTCACACCGACCCAAAGGATACTAACTGGCACGTTCTATTAATTTCTTGCTCGGCCTACTGTAGATTATTGCCAATGTTCTATACGAAATCTTTCAAACAAAGCATGAATGGCTTGGTACTTTAGAAATAAAGTAAACGATGTGGAGTGTCAGGTGTCCCAGTGCTACAACTGTTAATACATAAAAATTTTGCTTATTAATCCTCGAAGTGGTCACCATCGATGTCCGCCACTGACCAGTAGACAAAAATAGCAACAGTGCAAATGGGATAGTTGATGAATTCCCTAGATGAAATCAACGGTGGAAAAAATCCCAAAACTAATCAAACCTTATCCAGGCTACTCTGACATATTTGGAGCTCATGCTGGTAAGGATCTCCTAGGCTTAGCAAAGGTCTTGGAAAAGAGCTGGTGGCAGATTAGGCTTTATTGGAGTAACAGCAGCGATTACATCCTCAAACAGGTTACTAGCTCTGGTCTAACCGACCCCTTTTCCTCAGGGTATCTAAAATCAAAGTGGTCCTCCAGGTTGGAAGTTGAGCTGCCGGGCAACTATCCGGCTATGGAAAAAAGACCAAAGTTATGAAGCAGAAATAAGTCTCAGAAACGAATCAAGGACAATGAACTTTGTATATGCACGTGAAATGTTGAATAAGACCTACGAGCAGTGCTATAGCTATGACATAAAAATTGTCCTTGGTAATCTCTATGCAAATCTAGGAAGAGAACGTGTCTTCCCGGGAGGAAAAACAAGAAGCATGAGAATCGCGCAGTCGACCAAATTGAGAGATACTACTTCAGGAATGAAATTGGGAAGTTTTACCGAAAATCAAAGCAAACATGCCACGGATCAAACCACGAACCAAATTTCTCTGTCAAGCAGAATGAACCTTCCAACCTGGATGATGCAGTCGAACAATTCTGCCCACTCGACCTGGATGAAGTGAAGATAGCCATATCTAAGCTTAAGTCTAACAAAGCTGCTGTAGCGGACAGCCTGATTTAGGCAACTGGGAATTATAGAAGATACTCTCTGCCGTTAACCGCGTTTTAGTTGCAAAATTTTATTCACTTTGTTGCAAAATTTTCCCGGGGTCACAATTCTATCGGCAGTTATTAATATTTAGGATAGCCGGGTTGCCGACAGAACAAAAAAACTACTAAAAAAACTAAACACTCGAATCTTACAAAAAACCCGAACCACGCGGTGGGTGATTAAAGCTCTAAGTGGCTATCTGTAACTTGAGATTTAGAGGAAAAATGAATAATTAAATCGTGGGGAATTTCAATTTAAAAGAATTTGCTTTTACTTATTGATGGTCAACCAAGAAGTGGTTAACCCTATACCATTGATATTGGCTCGGACCGTAGGTCCCATACATACGTCCATTCGTACAGCCGTTCATACCGATGCAACGGGCCAATTTTTTGGTTTTTGTGTGCAACACTCCGCAATTTTGCTGAAGTGCGCCACCATGCCTTGGACCTCCGTTGCTTCCACTCTCACACACACACACCCCTGAAAATCTCATTCTTATTTCCCACATCTGGGGAAAATTTCCTTAAGATTGGGATTTCCCTTTGGTCCGAGCTAATATTTCCCTTACGATCAATCATTGGGGTTGCATTCAGTCGCATTGCAACACCAGTCCTTCCCAAAAGATAAAAAAAGGAAAAAGATAAGATACTCGCGTTTATATGTCCTGATCATTATCCGTTTCTGATAATGATCGGATGAGGTGTCGTGGGGGCGAAACAAGGAACTACTCGTATGACGAGACTATTGGAAGGAGTTCTACCTCTGAGCGCTACCCAATGTAGACTAACCAACGACATCCCGGTGAATCCTTTTGTCTTAAATTTCGTAAGTGCGGGGCACGCAAATGGGGGTCCAGTCTTTACAATTATATTGCTTTTAAAATTTTTATTTGGGGTTCGATGGGCGACCGTCCGTCACCGAATAGGGCGTCCGTAGTTTTCAATCTTCTGGGGTTTATGGCACGGAGAGGGTTCCAGACCGTCCATCTGGGTCGAGACGTAACGCGCTTTTACTAAAGTGACCGTCCGTCACTACCAAAGAGACTCCTGTCTCTGCCTTCTCGCAGACCTAGTGGTTGTCCCTCCGACAAGCATAGAAGCAGAAAGACAGAGTTCAAGATATGCTTCTCCAAGGAGACAATGGACATAAAATGAAGGGGTGGGCCAAAACAACGGATTGGGCAGGAAAGAAATGGGTGGAGCGGAGATGCCTTCTAAGGCAAAGGAGACTACCCGATGGAAAAGACGACACCACACAAGGGCAAGAGCCGACAACTTCGGTAAAGGCTCCTAAACATTAATTCGTTGGGCGCGGTTCCTGCTCCTTTCCTCTGGTCGGTTCCATAATGGACCGTCCGTCCTACCTGCGATGGTTGATTCTTCAAGATACTAAGAGGGTGCACCAATGGCTGATGAACCCATGGCTGCCCACCACACTTCTAGGATTTTGAAGAACCAACGGAAAAGAATGTAAGTGGAAAGACGAAGGAAGGGAAAGAGTACAACTTGTTGTGGTAAATTTTACCGCAACGACTTCCTTTTGAAGCACTAAACCTGTTGTTTATCAGACTGTTGCTGAGATTTCAGACTGATATCCTCACGTAAGATACCGATGCCATTCAAATTTAATTGCGGAAAATACGCCCCTTTCAATTTAAGAGCCGGATCACAAAGAGAAAAGCTATTATAAGTATGAGCCAAAAGCAGATGGAAACGTTAGTGAAGGAAGATTGTTCTTATATCATTTTGAAATAGTTTGTTTAAGGTTTAACCATTTATTCTTAAGGCTTTAAAGTGACGAGGACCTATACGAAAATATGGTTACAAATCAGCCTCAAATAATTCGCAGAAATTGAATAGAGTAGAGAAAAGTTGTCGCAAAGCAGCGCAATCACATATGTCACTATTGAAAGATAGACAGCCTTTTTCAGTAAATTTTTTCAGGCAACGGTTTATATTTTCTTTAATATACTCTTACGTCTGCATAGTTTTCCAAACATACAAACATATGAAAGGACTCTGACCGACTTCAATGCGACATTATTGAAAGGGCAAACTATACAAACTCACTCCAACGTACCTACTACTTTATACTATGTTCACGAGATACTCCTTGTATTATAGGTATACTATCTCCAATACTACTCCACTTTAAGTCAAAAACAAAAAAAAATATATAAACGAGTATAAAAACAAAAAATTCTCCCTCCCACGTTCAAGTCTGACGTCGAAAGCGAGGCCCTGGAGGATATTTTTGTGTTGTGTTACCCTAAGTGTTACCACACATAATAAATCGATAAATTATGGGGAGCACACGTTAAATCTCGCATGAAATAGAATCATTTCCTTCCAATTTATCCGCATGGTCCACGAGGGACAGTGCTGCCAGGAGCGTAGTGAAGTTAAGTCACTACAAAAGGGATCCCATTCCTCGGCCTAGCCAAATGGAAAGACCAGGCAACTTGGCAAACCACCGTAAATGTCAGAGGATTTCATTTCTCTTCGAAAGATACAACGTTTCAAAATTGACACATAAACTTAAACAGGATAGATAAGGTCTATTGTAAGGGTGTACTTTGTTTTTTTGTTTTCATTTTCTCTGTTCACTGTGTTCACTTTGTTATTTCTGTTGCTGTTGCTGTTGCTGTTGCTGTTGTATGCGTGAAAGGTGCAATGAAAATCCTGGCTATCGATCTTTTGTGAAGGTCCACTATGTATTGGCTTTTATTAAGCCCGTTAAGGTAGATGGCTTAGATGTGCAGCTTTACTTGGTCAACATTGAATAAGCTCAGATGAACCCATTCTCTACGGTGTGCACCTGAAATAATCCCTTTATATCATAGATACTCGTACCTAGAGAAGTGTGTAGTATAGTATATGTAAAGCGTTAAAGGATTTCAGTCTTTGGAATTATGTGCGGTCGTTATAAGTCTTACAATGGGGATATTTATTTTTTTTCTTTTAGCTCAACTTCCGGTCGATACTACCTACTCATATACTCGTATACCTGAAAAGTTGGACAAGTTGTTTCTCCTCTTCAGCTTAATTTTTGTCTGTTGTACCGAGGAATGGAGCCAAAATCTCCTCTCCTATGACTTGGGTTTTGATAAGTGGATACACACTTGGAGTGTAATTTTTGTTTCCCTCTTCGTTTTTATTTTTGGTCTTTCACGTCCAGTCCCAGATACGGATACATGGTGTATACAAGTATGTCCTACATTTGATACCTTGGGGAGAAGGTAGTTATTTTTCCTTTTTTTTTTTGTTTCTTTTTATGTTGTTGTTGCTATACCACACACTTTGGAAGAAGGACATCAAGGTTTGATTAACGGTCGGTGAGACTTCTCTGGCCCGGCTAATTCGTTATGGTTACAAACATTGGTCTGACAGTTAAGTTGTGGTGGTTTTTAGTTAATAGACTAAGTAAAGTGTCCTGGGAGAAGGTCTATTGATTTTGGGACATTGAGTTTGTTGGTTTCATGTAACATTGACCACAAATTGTTTTGAGGCTCCTGAGAGTATTACTGCAGAACGGCATGTGGTTTAATTGGAGGTGAGTGGTTCAATTTGTTATTCAATGAGTGGATTTGACCTACTATTAGTGGGTTTCAATGACTGCGGTGAGATGGGTGTTGACATCGATGAAATGTTATATTGTGCGACTAAATTGAAAATGCATTAAGTGCGACACCAAATGCTCAATTAATTTAAGCAAATGATTTGTGCAGCGTTCGATATTCAAATATCATAAGACTTCAAACGACATGACTTTTTCAAGGAAACATTTCTTCGTACAGTTTATTTTGTTACTCCAAATGGATCCAGAAACCTCTAGTTATAGACCCATTGGTTTGATGTGAATTATGGACGGGAAGCACCCCCATTTACTATTATAAATAGCATTAGAATAGAGGTATTCAACATAGACCTATGCATGACTTTTATAAAAAAGAATTATAAAGAACTGGTGTGTATCATCCGAAGCCTCGATCTCGGACCATAGCCACATCCTATTTGGTACTACCATTTCTGAAAAATACAGACAACCCAAATCTACAGACTAGGACATATACTGTCAACAACTCATGGATAACATGGGAAAGTGTTACACCAACATCAGAGATAAGATAATATTGAGCTAACGTGGGACAATCTCAATATGGCAATCACAACTGCCTTTCAAGCTCGCTCAGAAAAAGAAAAAAGCTCTTAGCCGAAACACTTACCAGAATCGACAATAATACCATAAGCCCAAGAAAACACTCCACAGACAAGGATAAACAGACCGCTCAGAGAAGCCTGGAACAGATCAAAGGAAATTTTTCAACTTTACTACCAAAGGGCATTCTACAGCTGCTGCCTGCACTAATCAACTTATTCAGGGCTAGGTACGTGTTGGGTTATTTACCAAAGGAGTGGAAGGAGGTTGCCGTCAAATACATATATACTTACCTAAGGCAGGATGCAGACCGTCTGAATTACCAAAATCGTAAAGACCAATTAGTCTCACTTCCTTTGGCTTTATGTAAAAAATCATTGATAAACATATCACAGACGGGACACTTCAAGTGAACCCCTACACAAGTATCAATATGCCTACTAACCTGGAAAATCTACCACATACGCTTACATGAGAGTAAATGTATAAAATGTATGCTTAAGGATACAAAAATACAAATCACATTAGCTAGCATTAAACTCAGTGTGATAGCTACGAAAGGGTGCTCCAGGGAGGAGTGCTCTCACGCCAACTATGGTCCAGCGTAATTGATGAACTCTTGATAATTCTTAGTAATGATGGTTTCTTTGTCCAAAGATATGCAGACGACATTGCTATCCTTATCAGGGCTAAATTCGAAGACACAATCTCGGATTGCCCCCAGAAGGCTCTGCACCAAGGTTGTATGGTGCACCAAGGTACAGTCCTTAGAAAAGCAAAATAGTTGCACTCACTAGGAGAAGAAGACGAGGTAGACTCAGAAGTGACACTCTCTTCTGTAAAACAATAGGGTTTCCAACGGAAGTCGAATATCTAGGAATCACACTGGATGAAGAACTTACGTGGAACGCTCTAAGACTATCGACAAGGCCAGGACCTAACTGTGGACCAGCAGAAGTCTAGTTGGGAAAAACTGGGGTGTCAATTCCAAAATGACATACGGGTGTATACGGAAAAAACGAGACTCATCACCACGTATGCCGCCGCCGTTTGGTGGCATAAAGCTATGCAGTTGTCATCGCTGACTAAACTTAACAAAATACAGAGACTAGCCTCTGTGTGTGCAACTGGTGCAATGAAGAGACCGCATCAACGGCTGCACTTGAAGTTATCCTAAACATCCCACCACTTCATCTAGAACTCATGAAAGAAGCAATGGTTAATGCGAACATGCTCATCACAAAAGGTGAATCAAATTCCAACTACAATACAATCCTTCATGGCTTCATAAAGAACCAACTACTTGCAATACACTCAGTAGACAAATGTCTACCACGATATAACTTTTGGCACAAATTTAAGGTTATTTTTGCAGCCCGCATTATTTGGAAACAGAAAAAACTAAGAGTTTCCAAGGACTCACATGTATGATACTCGTACACAGACGGATCAAAAACAAATGAACGAGCTGTAGCCGAAGTATACGGTCCTCGCATTAGAACATCTCTACACGCTAGTATAGATACAAGCGGCTCCGTATTTCAGGTTGATCTATTAATGAACACCACAAAAGGAAATATTTAAACCTGGCTAAAGGAAAAGAAGCTACATTTCTGGAGGGAAACCGAAGAAAACAGACAAACAAAAACGTTATGCCAAAGGGCTTCCGTAAAAAAACAACTCTTACAATTAAATAGAAGTCAGATTCGTCTGATCACAGGTTTTCTCAGAGGGCACTGCCGTGTGAAAAAATCTTGATGGCCACGGGCATAGCAAACCACAATACCTGCAGATTGTGCAACGAGGAGGTGGAAACAGCAGAATATATACTGGAAATACCAAGTTAAATTCAACCTCGAAGCAGCGGACATAGCTGCCAGCTTACTTATAGACTTAGCCGCCTTTCTAACATATTGGGGCATCATAGGTGAGCTGTTATTGGAGGACATCATAATAGCCCCCATCTGTGGCCGCAGTGATCTGGGATACATTATACAACCTCCTTTAACAATATAATCTAATCTAATGTGAATTATATTCTGGAGCCGCATGTGCAGCTGACATTGTCAATGGGCAGCAAGCCTAACTTATTGGTAACTGAATCTTTGAACGAGATAGATGTGTCAGAATCAATTCTTTTATCAAATTCTTTTTATTATATCAGCCGCTCAAATGAACATACGTCTCTTGGGTTTGTCTTGAACACATGTTTCGTTAAACTTAATTTCTCGGGATACCAATATATATGTACATGGTAGCAAAGATACGACTTGTCATCGCTTTTTGTCAACAACTTTGCAAAGGTTTCATCTTTGGTATGAGTCAAGCCCAATCTTTAACCTCTTACTGATCTAAGGGTCTCATTACGTTGCACTGAACTCTACATCGACTGACACCAGCAGGGGCACCCCCTTGGTTTCTGGCTAAAACCACAGCAATCGTGATGCTCTTACAACAGGGCCTACCTCTTCAAGTCACTCTCACGATACCAAATTTAAGTCTTCGTATGGAATACAAGTGGTCTTGCCACTCAACAAGACCTATGACCGAGAGCTTGTAACCAGACAAATTGTATTAACTTCAGTGGCGTTAAGGTCTGAAGATGTTATCGATAAGTCCAATTTTGCTTTGTCCCTGCTTTTATTAATTGATGGGCGAACCCTCGATAATAAAGTGTGGGTCCCGCTCAAGTGGACAACCCGATATTTAACTACTGACTTTATGTCATAATTTGACATTGTCACACATCTTTCCGTAGTCCTTTTTCCTTACACAGGGCACCCCAAAAATCTGAAGAAATACCAATCACGTCACGTTTATAAGTCAGATTGCAAACTTGTGTATCGTGGTGCTACATATCAAAATACAATTTTACGGTAGATAAACCTGTATGGAATGAAAGGATGGAACTTTTAGTCCTAACTAAACCTTGTAATGCTAACTGCGGCTTTCCCATATTAACCAGCATTCTGTCTAAGTGTCTGCTCTCATTTGGAAGTCTGAATTCACTGAGTCATGTATGGGTCCGTGGTCACAATGGTTTCACAGAATTTCTATCTCCTTGGGATTGTAAAGCCAAAACTCATATATATGGGAGCTTTTCAGGAGCTGGGCTCGCGAAGGGACTGCATTGTGGTTTAGAGCCGGGAAAGTGCTTACCATAGGGCATTTTACCTTCACCTACGGAACTTAAAGGGAAGAGTTGGCGATGAACAAGATGTATTAAATTCAGACCAAGTGCTCCCGAACAACTCGCTTTCGCAACTCAAGAAGTAAGATCAAATGAGGTAAAATCTATTACGGCATTGGCTACAAAAGAAACCAAACGACTTTTATTTGTCTCGTGGGAGACACAAAGTTTTAAGCTTTGGGATGTAAGCAAACGCCGCATAGCAATCCGTTCCTGAACCTACAAAGGGTGGCAGAATAAAAGATGAAATCTACGGCCCTCTAAAATCAACATGTGGCACTGCCGTAGCATTGACACCAAACTTGTGTCAGGAGGTCTCAATGCAGGGCTTAATAAGGTTTTAGAATTTGTTCCAGGTAATCAATGCTCTGTAGTCAGTAAGCTACCCCCTGATCAATCAAGCTTCAACCAGGTTGAACATTATGCCCTCAGGAACAGACATCTCTCCACCATACTGAATAACTGAACTTTTCAAACAGCCAATATCAATTTGGATCTTTCCTGCCAGGGCACGGAGGCAGATATCAGAACATCGGAATTAAGATAGACCGCAAAAGTTCTACATTGACCAGCTGAAATTTCGGGAGACCACTACAGTTTTTGCCGAGTGCAAAGCTGTCTTTGAATGATAGCTACTACATGTACAGAATCCCTAGAACATAAAAGGGACTCTCTTCAACAAGCCATCAGATAAGATGTTTTGAGATGTGATTGACTTAAAGGACCCACCACAACGAAACCTACGGCTTAGCGACGAATGTAGGCAAGCACTTGTAGCAAAACAAGATGCACATAAAGCTAGCTGCATCGAGGGACAAGATCGGCTTTTTAGTTCTACGGGTAGAAAATAAGCAAATAGCGCAGTATTTCTGAAGAAAGAAGAAATCGCTTGAGAAGTTGGCGTTGACTTAGAGCAGTTTGCTAATGCAAAAGCTAATCTGTTATACAAAGTAGCGCAAAAGTTGTCACCCGATGTTCTTTTGCTGTAATTCTTTTTGTGAATAAAAAAACTTTGGTTCCGCCTTTGGATTATGTTTATTTGATGTCTTTAGTTTTTGTTTTTAGCAAGCTAAGGAAATCATATGGGTTAAGTGGCCGCCGCCAGAATTGATCACCATTCGGGCCCGATTTATGGCATTTCCCACCACTCTTGCCAGAACTTGGGGTGATAGGTCCTCGCATTTTTGAAGCATATTCTCTTTGAGGGCTTCAAAAGTCTGAGGCATGTCTGGAACGGTTAAATCAGGCGATCTTGCCGGCCAGTCTAAATAGCCAAAACGAGAGATGAGGAGACCTGGAAATGCAACCCTCAGACTTTCGATTGTGGCTCATGCAGTATGCGCCGTTGCTCCATCCTGTTGGAACCACATGTTGTCCAGTCCCAATTCATCCAATTGAGGAAGAAGAGAATCGTTGAGCATAGCTCTGTAGCGCTCGCTGTCCACAGTAGTCGTTTGGCCCGCGGCGTTTTCGGAAAAATAAGGGCCGATGACCATGTAGTAACTTTGAGCTGGTGTAATAGCTCTTCGTGAGTCAAACGTGGATTTTCGGTGCCCCAAAAGCGATGACTTTGCTAATTCACACGTCCACAGAGATGGACGTAGAAGTAGACGAGGTCGAGATTCGCTTTAGCGTAGCTATGTTACCTTAGTGTGTAGCTAACAGCTGATGCACAGTTTGCACTTTCCAAGGGAAAATCTTGTAGTCTCTCACCAAAATTGTCCGTAAAAATCGCAATCACGAATAGGCGTCTACAGAACCAACGTCTAAGACGGCTGAGCCATATTGAGTGTTGATACACCAAGGAGAGGGGACTGTCACACCTAATGTGGGCCAAACAAATCGAAAGGACATTCAAACCAATTTGGAAAGTCACCTAAGTATAGGTAAGTAAGTACGTTTAATTCTGATGAAATAATATAAGCTGTTGACGTGCGTGCTGCTGGATTCATTGGCAGTATTTGATAAAAATTTTCTCTACACCTCTCTTAGAATACAGTAGAAAGTGGCCATAACTAAAAGCTATCTTCCCAAAGCAAACATGTACACGTATATTGTTCCCCAGTAGACACCTTTAAATCAGATCCTTCTTCCCTCAATTCTCAGCCAGAGGTCCTGATATTGCAATTTTTCAACAAACAATCTAAATCAAATGAACTCCATTTCGAACTGAGATTGCTCGTTCATTTAAAACAGTGCAGGAATAATTGATTTCTAAATAATGACTCAGGCTGCCGCACATTTTGTTTAAACCCAACAAACGACGACGATGCCAGGACGTGCCCACCATTCTAACCAACTTCTCACTTCACTTGACACATGATACTATTTCTCTTGACTGTTGTGCAGCACTGATTGTGAAGTGCGTTGCAATTATCCTTTAAATCGTTTCACGGTGCCAGCAGCACAGCAAGTTGTCAGATTGACTGCATTGGGGCAATGCATTCACGACAACAACACAGACCGGGTCTGCTGAGCTCACTCAGAGGAAGGGTTGCTATAAAATTATGTCCTTTTGTGAGACATCCTTTTGTTATCCATGATATCTCAACATTTAAACACATAGATAATAAAAATGTAAAAGAATCAGGACATGGACAATGGACAAACGTGTATGTGTGTTGAATTTTTATGAAACGGAAGGGAATAAAGTTAATGGTTTGGCTTAGTGTTGCCAGTGTGCTGGGATGATTTTTATATGGATGAAGAGATAAATCCAATAAAAATTTGAACAATCTTTGAGTCCATGTAAGCAGATGCATGATACTAATAGACGAGTAGTGCATGTAGCCCGAATGTGACACAAAATAATATTGTAGTACGGTGCGAGTAACATCTTTGAAAGAAAGGAGATTGTTGAAGTGCTTGCGTTAGAGAATTCAATGCTCCGACGATCCTATGGACGAGAGTAATAAGCCTATCCAGACTATTCAGATGATGTTCGATGCAAGAGTGTTTGAGTACGCTAATTGTTATATAAAGTAAGCAACGACTTTACAGTACCCCATCTACTTTTTGGCGATATTGTTGATGACATTAGAATGACGTTCAACAAATTTGACGATTTTCCCGTACAACTTCAGCCCCAATTTAACGCCATGTACCTCGTACCTTCTGAGACATCCTTACCAACACCTCACTTTCCATCTCATACCTCGCGCAGTAAACAATCAAAGTCCTGGAGTTTTAAAGGTTGCTACATTTCTCTCGTTTTCTCCACTGAAACATTCACTTTCCTCCCCTCATGTCATCCACTCGAAATATAATAATGATAAGGAGAGACTTTTCCACAAAACCCCTCACACCAAAATGTGTCTCTTTCAATATGAGACTCAATAGCTGTCCTTTAAAAATTCAAACCTCAAGTCCTAAACTTCCTCACTTTCCGCCCCTTGTCAACATTTCATGCGCTCTCACAGATTTAATCCTCCCTCAGCCGCGTTGGCATGAAATTCCTCTAATACTATTGAAATCCTATCCTCCACAATTTTTGATCCCTTGCTTCCTTCTACAGTAAAACTTATCAAGAAGTAAGCCGATGTTATGTCCTTTCCTGTTTGAGCGACAGTCGGCTATATCAAAATTTGTGACCTTACCTTACTTACTTGCATGATAAGACCGACTCTGTCTGCATCGGTGGTACAATTCGTACAAATATCATTGTTTCAATCCAACAGCAAGGATTTCCCACTAGAACCAAAGTTCTGCTTCGAAATATCTTCTATTTATCTTAACTTTCAAAAGCTTTCGTATGATATTTTTGCTTTAACCGAAACTAATCTTATATCTAATATTAAGGATTCGGACCTTATCATACCTGAATTCCGTTTATTTTGCGACGATTGACGTGATGATTCTATACCTTCTTTCTTACCTTAACTTCTTTCAATCAAAGTTCGTTTTTGGACCTTGACCTCGTTAAAAAGTCATCTATTGCCGATTTCGATTTAAACTGTACTTCCTCCAAATGCAAACTTTATATCTTCTGTTGCTATCATAGATCCCAGTGACAAAATGCTCCTTTGAATACAGATTTGTCACTGACGGGTTAAAGAAGAATTCATAAGTTTTGGGGATATTTATGATATTCATTATGAATGCTTGTCAGTAAAGTGGGAAATGACGATGAAAGATAGCTTTAAATGTGTTCTGAGAAAGTTGGGAATGATAGAACGAACCCTTGGGTCCGGAAAATCTTCGAATCCGCCCAAAGGGGGGAAGAACGCGACTCGACTGGCTAAGCTGTCCAAAGTAGCAGATACGACGCGATTAGGAACATGCAGCAGCTAATTGAACCCCTAAACTGGCCCAATTATAGAAGCATAAGTTCCCTTAATATAGGCTTACAAATTGTATCTGTTAAGTTGTGCGAGCAACAAATACTTCTGAAGAAAATTCACAAATTTTAGATCGATTCAATCGCCTTTTCATTTCTGGAGATTAGCTTTAAAGAGCAATACTTCATTTGGATATCCTTGCTAAGACCGTCTAATTCAGCCCTGTGCGGGATGGTAGGACTACTTATCTATAAAATAAACCTCAGCGAGACTTTTGGTATTTATAAAAGATATGTGTTGTGTACAACTTACATTTTTTATTGACAACTTATAGCACAGTTTTCTGCATAGTCTTGTAGTGAATGTTGCTAAATTTTTCTTAAAAGCAGTTAAAGCTGTTTCACTGTCTCTATAGCTATTATTTTGACCTCCTACTACATTATTTTAAAGATCATTTCTATATAATTTTCTAAATCAGTTTCTTTTTGGAAGCTTTGACAGACACGACTAATTGTTTGGGATCGAGGTTTCCTGAAATCAATCTGGATATACGAGTATAAAGGGTGTTTTTTTTTAGAGCCGAAGAACTTAAAATTGAAATAAAATACGAGGGCGGGTCAATAAGTCCGTGACTTTTTGAATTTCTGACCTCTTTACTGAAACAGCAACACTGCTCCTGTCAACAGGCATCTGTCAGTTGACTCCTGTCAAAATTTAAACTTGCTGCGTCAGTTAGTTTGTGTTTGACAGTTATTTTTATCAGACTACTCACTAATTTGAGGAGAAAATGGAAAAAAGTGAATTTCGTGTGCTTATTCAGCATTATTTCTTGCGAAAAAAAACCATTACCGAGACCAAGGCTAAGCTTGATAAATACTATGGGGACTCTGCACCATCGATTTCAATGGTAAAAAAGTGGTTTACTGAATTTCGTTGTGACCGTACAAGCACTGAAGATGCCGAACGTCCTGGACGCCCAGTTGAGGTCTCTACACCCGAAACAATCGAAAAAATTCACGATATGGTGTTGGCCGACCGAAGATTGAAAGTGCGAGAGATTGTGGAAGCCGTAGGGATCTCGCATGGCTCAGTGGTTTCAATTTTGAATGATCACTTGGGCATGAGAAAGCTTTCCGCAAGATGGGTGCCGCGTTTGCTCACAGTCGACCACAAACGCATGTGCAGTTGCCATGGCAAAAATCCATGAATTGGGCTATGAATTGCTCCCTCATCCACCATATTCACCAGATTTGGCTCCGAGCGACTACTTCTTGTTCCCAAACCTGAAGAAATGGCTTGGTGGAAAAAGATTTGACTCCAATGATGAAGTCATCTCGCAAACAAAGGCCTATTTTGAGGACCTCGACAAATCATTTTTTTTGGAAGGGATACAAAAATTGGAGAAGCGTTGGACAAAGTGTATAGAGCTCAAGGGAGACTACGTTTAAAAATAAAATTATTTCATGAAATTATTCGTTCTTCAAGTGTATCTTTCAGTAAATTAATTTTATAGCGCGCTGTGTGGCATCAATGCCTTGTAATTGACGCACGAAAAAGTTAGTAATCATGTCTCGGTACAGCTCATCGTTGACTGCAACTTTCTGAGCTTATTCATAATGAATTGCAAACCAAACTTTCCTTAAAGCAGTCGAGGACTGTCAAATTGGGTGTCACGGAAAACAGTGTTACCAATATAAAGTTCTGCGCCCAATTATCAAAAGCTCTGGTTAAAGAGAAATGCAGACATAACGCAGGCTGGTTTCGTCTTCTTCAAAACAAAGTCGGCACTCCGGAGAGTCGACTAGTCCTACTTTGTTGAGGTGATATTTTAAACCGCGATGATCTGTACTAGCTTTCTGATATCATGCCGGCTTAGATTCATACATCAGTTGGCATTTTTATTGAAGGGCAGGATGGCTCGTTTGGCCTGTCTTAGACCTGGAATTGGGAGGGCATATGAGATGTATTTCAAGATCTCCAAGCTATTGATGGCTATAATAGATTGACTGCTGTTTTAGGGGTGCAGCAAAGGGGTTCAGGTCAGTTAAAGGGTGTTTCGTGAACCTTTTCTGGCGAGTTCGTCAGCCTTTTTATTACTCTCATTGTCCTCATGCTCAGGAACCCGCCATAGTTTTGTCATATTCCTTGTGCTTATTTTTTGAAAGGTTCTCTATCCGTGAATACAAGAATGTTTGCGCTTTTGGTACCGGAGTTGTCTATAAGGTTGGCGCATTCTTGAATGGCAATTCGGCTTGGAATACATTAGGAGTCTTCCCTATGGCAAATGACATGCTTTTTCTAATACGCTCCCAGTCCCGATTCCATTTTGTTCCATTTGATTCCATCCGTGTACCACTTCCGTTTGAGCTGTTTGGTGGGTTATTTCTATCCCACGCTTATTTGCTGGAAATCTGCGTGGAGAATCCTTTGTTGAAGGATAATTTATTTTAACGGTGAGCTATTACTGCGCAGATCATTTCAAAATCTGGTATTTCACAGAGCACGATATATAGGTTCGAGTGGTCGCAAAGATCTGACTGTTTGGTTTTAACCATACTTGCTGAGCTGTGTAATGCCACTTTGTTTGATAAATAAGTGTACGGGTGTTAATCCTATTACTGCTTCTAAAGCAACTATGGAGCAGGTCCTGAAGGCTCCGGAAATGCCTAGACATGTAAGACGCTGCACTCATTTGAGCTTTGAAATACTACAGAAGCATATGTTATGACGGAATCATTGTGCAGATCTAGTGAGTAATCTTTGAAGAAGACCCCTCATGAACTGCCATACATGCGACAGCATGTACGTACATAAGGCGTTGATTGCTTTTGTTAGTTCATTGTTTAAGTGCGAGTTCCAATTTAGTGTTTTATCAAGGATTTCTCCAGATATTTGATCTTATCAGTCAGAGTATCAACTATCGTGTCGTAAAGTGAAACTAAACCTAAGTTTAAATTTCCTCCTCTCGTGAAGGGAATGAGAGCTTTGTTTGGATTACTGGAGAGGTTCTCCCTGGAGCACTTATCTAGGACTACCCTAAGGGCGTGTTTCATACGTGCAATGACTTCGTTTGCTTTTCTTTCCCTAATGGTAATGATGCCGATGGTTTTTGGCATAACTAATTGCATCGAAGGCCAGGTTGCTTATCCAGAGAAAGGGCGATACTACGTCTCCCTCCCAATATTATAGCATCCACTTTGTCAAGAAACGCGTAGAGTGCAAGTTCTGTACTACGGAAGGACCTTTTGATTTCTGCTGTCAGCTTTAGCAGAACTCTTTCTGTCGATTTGAATTTCTGATACGCGCATTGGCTTGGATGCAGAGACATGCTATTTTCTATGTCAAGCCCACAGGACGCTATGATTAAGCAAGCTCACTAGTCTTGTTGCTGGGTTTGGGGATATATACTACGTTTACCACCCTGTATGTTGATGCTGAATCTAAATAAGGCTATTAGGGTAGGTACAAGAATATCTAAAACTCTTTTGTAGCAAGGCGTGGAAAATTCCGTTTGTACCTTGTGCCTTGTATGGTATGACCTTATTCGGGCCAAAGAGTTATTCACATTCTGCTATTTACTATACAAAACTATAGCTTAATGATTGTTCACGTGCTACGGTTTTTAACAATTGGAAAACTACACCGATCTACGATATATTGAAGCAAACTTCTCCATTACAAAATCCATGACAGACATCGGTATCCTTACTGTTTATTGATTTTAAATACATTTGTGTGGGCCCATTAATTCAGTCTTACATCCTTTACAAAAAACCGCCTTCAAATTGTCTTATTTTTACTTACTTAGGGGCATGCGAGGACAAAGACATAAGCGTCATAAGAACAGAACCGTGAAAAAAGCCAAACAATGACATTAAATCTGAATCGCTACAAAAATATTACTTACAGAAATACTCGTAGTTCACCTAAACATCCTGATCACAATAATGGCATTATAGTTGGCGGTCTTTCCTTCCTTCCTTTAGGTGGTGCTACAGTCCGGGGTGGACCTGGGCCTCAGTCAACAAGCTTCTCCAGCCAGCTCGATCCCTGGCTAGCTGCCTCCAGTTTCGCACGCTAAGTTGGCTGAGGTCCTGAGTCTAGGCCTTCCTCTACTGCGCTGTCCCTCGGGGGCGGATTCGAAGACTTTTTGGACCGGAGCATTGGTGTCCATGCGCTCTACATGACCCAGCCATCTCAGTCTTCGGATCTTCACTCTTCTGGCTAGGTCCATTTCCCTGTACAGTCTGTGCCAGGTGCAGATGCTGAGGTGCCATTCACTGACTTTCGTCCTACCATCTTTAAAAGATGAATTGGTGTATGCTCCTAACCAAGTCATCGCCTGCCGCTTTGAAGAGCTCGGCACACAGGCCATCCGCTCCAGCAGCTTTGTTGGACTTAAGCTTCGATATGGCTATCTTCACTTCATCCAGGTCGGGTGGACGGAATTGTTGGTCATCATCGTCCAAGTTGAAAGGTTGATTCTGCCTGACAGCGGTATTTGGTCCGTCATCGCCGTTATACAGTCTGCAGAAATGATCTTTCCAAATCCTCAGCATCGACTGCGATTCTACTACGATGTTCCCTTGTTCATCTCTACAGGCTTCGGTTCGGGGTTTGTTTCCGCGGCATGTTATTTTTACCATTTGGTAAAACTTCCGACCGCGTGCTTCTCAGGCTCTTTCTTCTTCCTCCTGAGAAGCCGGTGTTCGTCTCTCCTCTTCCGCTCATTAGCAGCTCTTGTCTTTCTAAGCAGCGCCGCGTTATATGCATCTTGCTTAGCTGCATGTGCTTGCCGGCATTCATCATCGAACCAGGGGTTTCGTTGTGGTGGACGAGTAAAACCCAGCACATCAGAAGCGGCATCTCTGATGGCGTTTTGGCAGTGTTTCCAATGATCTTCGATGCTTGATGCTGGCGGCATTGGACCTCTTAAGAGATTAAGAGACAGTCGATCGGAAAAGAACTTGGCGATCTCTTGCGATTGTAGCCGTCTGACGTCGAATTTTCTCACAGCATTAGTTTGTCTTGGCGTAGTTTGGGATATCCGCAACCGTTTCTTGGCTACAACAAGGTAATGGTCCGAGTCGATGTTGGCTCCTCGGAACGTACGGACATCCATAATGCTGGAGGAGTGTCTTGCGTCGATCGCAATGTGATCAATCTGGTTGACTGTTGATTGATCAGGAGTTCTCCAAGTCCCCTTGTGTATGTCGAGATGTGGGAACGGCGTGCTAGCCATGACAATGTTTCGCCCCGCCGCAAAGTCGATAAGCCTGAATCCGTTATCGGAGGTGGTGTTGTGCAGGCTATATTTTCCGATTGTTCCACCAAAGATACCTTCCCTTCCTAGCTTTGCATTAAAATCACTGAGGACAATTTTAATGTCATAGCTAAGGGCTTTGCTCGTAGGTCTTGTTAAGGAGCTCGTAGAAGGCATCCTTGGTGTCGTCATCTTTCTCCTCTGTGGGGGCATGCGCGTGTATGAGGCTAATGTTGGCGTATTTAGCCTTGATGCGGATTGCTACGAGGCGCTCGCTCACATGCCGGAAGCTGAGGACTTCTTGTCTTAGTCTGCCTCCGACAACAAATCCGCATCCAAATAAGCGCTGCTTTTGCCGTCGATAGCAATTGCCGTAGTAGATGTCGCAGTTTTTCATCTTCTTTTTGTCCGGCCCATCCCATCGTATTTCTTGGATGGCGGTTATGTCTGCTTTGCAGCAGTCTAGGGCCTCCGCTAGTTGCTCGGCTGCACGTGGTCTATTAAGGGATCTAACATTCCACGTGCATATCCGAAGCTCATTGTCCTTAAATCGTTTGCATGGGTTGTCAACAGTAGATCCGTCCATATCCGAGGCTTGTTGATGCTTCGTAACTTAGTTTTTTTTTAAATGGCCGGGCGGCACAACCCCCAACCTGGAGGACCAGTTCCATTTTGAGTGCCCCTAGGACGAGGGGTCGGTTACATCGAAGCCAGTAACCCGTTCCGGGATGTGAGCGCTGCCGTTGGCTTTTATAGGGCTCGTCCGCCACCATCTATTTTCCAAGACCCTGACTAAGTCCTGGAAATCCTTTCCGGCCTGAGCTCCAAATATGTCGGAGTAGCCCGGATAAGGTCTTGTTTTGTTTTTCCGACACTAATCCTGGTTAATGGCGCAGGAAACTCGCCATTTGCCCTCTTCACTTCGCAACCTCTAGTGAGATTCCCAGATGGCGCCACGGGGAGGCGTAAAGTAGGACTTATTAGCAGAGCTGCAAGATGTTCGGCTGCAGAGGCTCATTCTCGCCATTTAAGTAACCAGCACCTGATGGTAGATGCTACTTCTACGAGGCCCTTTACTTATCGTTGCCATCCAGTTGGCGGTCTTTCATCAGGAAATAATCCATCCTCCGTCTCGTAGAAACCGTAAAGGAAACAAGCATTTTGTTAAAAGTTTCAGTTGCAGCAGATGTGACACAAGGCTGAATTTTAGGCCTTATACTGTTTAGGTTTAGTTAATTCAATTTTCTATCCACAGTTTCATATTGAAGCTAGCACCAAACGTTATTTTGGGAGTGCGGCAACGCTGCATAGTGCTCTCCCTATGTGAGTTATACTGTATTCCAGAAGCGCCACCAGCAAGAGCGCGAGGTAAACACAAAATGATAAACTATTTGCAATCCGCTCCAGTGCCTCCGGCTGCGGGGGAGTAGAATGTTTTTGAAATAAATGTGCCATGAAGGGTGCATTTTATTATACGAATATTTCCGAGAATCTACTCGTACTCGTATATACACATACATATGGATCTGTGACTACGTAGACGTTTATTTTCATCCTTATTTTATATATGCACTCGTACAAAGGTATTGTGTTTCTTTAGGGTGGTGGTGATGATGGTTCTTTTGTGTTTTTTATACTGTCGGTCGTCCAGGTCTTATGTTGATTGTGCGCAATTTTTATTTGTTTCGTCCCACCTCTCCCTCATCTCCATGGAATCCCTCAAGCATGGCATCGCAAATGTCCTGCGGTTCGCATAAATAATACGACGGGGAATTGATTTGCCGCAGGATATTTTCACTTGATCTGAAGCATGTACATGACACGCTATGCGGTTCCTAGGTAGGTGTTTGTTGCAGCGGCAGCAGTAGCAACAACAGCAGCAGCAGCAGATTTATTGCGTTCGCAAAAAGATAAAGGTTCGAATCGAGCGAGCCCCTATCATCAGAGACTGTGTTTTCTCTTTTTGTTTTCTATTTTTGGTTTTGGTTTTTCAAGGCCCGTTTTCCCGGAAATCATAATCATTCGACTATGTGTCGGGAGTGTCACGTTTCACGTTGTTGTGCTGCTGATGTTTTTTGCCGTTGTCCTTGCTGATGATGGTGGCGATGAGGTTTGTGTTACTTGCTTTGGTTTTTGGTCCACTGATCCATTTGAGTATTTTTGTCATTTTGTGGTTGGTAATTGGAAAAGTGTGAGGTTACATTGAATAACGAATGTCCGGTTAGTGATTTTTCGTATTTATTTGGGAATTTTTGGATGAAAATTTAAATTACAAATCCATTGGTAAATAATTGAGATAGGAGTATTTTTTTTTGTGTTGAATTGTATTTCCTAAAATTAGAACATTAGTGTACGTACGAGTATATCGATTCCAGGAAATGAATTCGTTTCCGAAATTAGTTTTCAGCGTAATGTGATTATTCTGGGTAGCGCTATTGCTTTTGGTATTTGTCGGATTTAATTAGATTTTTAGTGATGTGTAGATAGTAAAGTATTTCATGGAAAGGCATTTACGTTTGGTGACAATTAATATTCATTCGATGGGGGAATTATTTGTAAATGACGATTCGACTGTAGTTAGTTATTGATTTTAGAACAAAGCGATAATCCTTGTTGATTGCAAGTCCTGTTATAAAATTTATTCCGTATTCAAATGGGGATGAAAACTGAAAATGCAGAAGATCCCCTCATTTGGGAATATTTGTTTAAAATTCCATTTAAAGGGAGTTCTATGAATTTCGTCCTTAGTTGGATTTTACTGATGATTTCATAAGTGATTTTGACTTAGGTTTTGTATATCTGAAGGCTTGGATACCCAATGTATTTATATGTTATTATGAAAACTTCCCTTATCATTCCATATATAGTTAGATATATCTGTATCGATTTATCTCATTTTATTTTGTGACTAATGAACGTAGGAGAAACAATTTTTTTTTACCACTTTCAATGACTCATATACGATGAACACATCGACGATAATAATTATTTTGATGACTAATGAGTTTTTGAGTGACAAAAAGGATTAATTACTTACAGATCACTGTCAAATGCATGCTAACGTCAAGATAAGAAAGTTGTCTTGGTTTTTAGTTGTTTATTTGGGGTCATATTTGATTAAATTGGTGAAAATGGTTGATAAGAGATATACGACTGAAGAATTTAAACAACCAGGTCCTCCCATCTAGCTATGGTTGCTGCTCGATACCTTAGTTGTGTCCACGATCACCAATTTTGGGACTGAGCTTGCGTCAAAACAATTGACCTCCATGTTGTTCTTGGCCTACTCGTACCAACGTGTCTTACACCTTGAGAGTTCCATTGGAAGCATTGCTTCGCTATGTTGTCATCTGGTTTCCTTGGTGTTGATGTCGACATCCTCTGTTTGATGTCAACATCCACATTTGTTTGTCCAGTCCTTAGCCACAATTTGTTGTGGCAACTGGATTTTTAGGATATTGCGCAGAAATCGATAGCTTGTAACCTGCCCGAGATGTTGGGATAGCATTTCCACGATTCATATGCGTATAGCAGTACAGATTTTACGTAGGATTCAAACAGTTTTAACATCACATAATGCGAAGCGATATTCTCCTAGAATTCCAGACTGGAGAGAGGATTCCGAATGCACTACGAGCTTTGTTGAGTATATTTCTGACATCCAGATTTCCAGATATTCCACTATAGAATGACACATAACTACCCTGATATGGCTTTCCGTCTGAAGATAACCTGCTAGTCTTGGTCTCGACGAATGCCTTGTTGACATTTACTCTTAAGCCAGCTACCTCCCCATTCTGTTGCAGTGAATAACACATTTGGTTAAGGGCACCAATTGTGTTTGCCAGGAAATAGATATCATCAGCGATAAGACGAACGTCGGTGACAGTACATCTTCTTGTCTCAGTCCTTGTCACACTTCAAATGCATCGGAAAACTCTCCACTGTGCAAAACGAAACATCTTGCGTTGTTGTACGACTCTTTAATAATAGCAGTAATTTTTTGCAGGGATACCTTTCATAGCAAGCGATCTCTAGATGCAACCACGATAAAGGCGATTGAAAGTCTCCTCAGAGTCGATGAACGGTGATTGGTACTCGAACGATTCGCAAGGTGTTAATATGATCGACGCATGATCGACCACTGCGAAATCCCGCTTGGTGCTTTTTGAGGGTGGTTCAATTCAGGACCTTATCCTCTTGAGAATGATAGTTGCCATCAGCTTTGGGAATACGAACGAAACGGTGATACCACGCCAATTGTTGCAGTTCTTAAGATCGCCGTCGATCGGTAATTTGAAATTAACTCTATTCTTCCATTCCCTGGGAAAGGTTTCATTCGCCCAAACAGTTCGTCCAAGTGGAAACGAAATACAGGCCGCTGCGTCTGGATCCGTTTTCATTATCCCAGCTGCTTTTTTGGGGGGATTGGTGTCATTTCCCCTGCTCCTTTCACCTTTGCAGTTGGTCTTCTAGCGACACTAAAATATTGCAGTGCGTAGCTAGCACAGGGTGCTACTTTTTTTGACCTCTAATGTCCTTTGAGATTTCTTACAGCTGCTTCAGAAGAGGGTACGTCTCACACAGCGCTGCACTGTCTTATGAGCTGCTCTATACTCGTTCTGTAGAACCAACTTTCGATGAGCATCAGTTTCATTGTTGATTTTAATTTTGAGTGTTCTGCGGTGTGTAATTTTCTTCCAGCTGTCTTGAGATATCCAGAGATCTATATCCCTTGATTGCCTCAGTATCGCTTCAGATATTATAGTCGCTGATGAGTCTATAGTCAAATTTCCCGACTATGTGACACGAGGTCTCACCAAATTTATTCCGGAATGTCGCATCAGTTAGAGTGAGAACAGTGGTACAGCTCACAGAATCATTTTCATTATTGTTGCTGATAACTATTATAATAGTTTACCGTTGGCTGAGTATTTAAAAGGTCGGAAAACTTACTCGTGTAGCACTTTACGTAAAAATAAAAGAAATTTGCGAAGAAATTGTAAAATCGAAGCTATTGAGGGGAGAACAATAAGTTAGAGAAAAGGACATCTCTATACTGCACTGAAATGGCGTGACAAATGTGACGTACTTGTACTTGTACGTACTTGTGATACTCGTACAACCAAAAGCAGACTACTGTACGAAGCCGGCATGTAATTTAATGTTGACTTCTTTACGATGGGAAAACCGACATCGACAGAGCAAAAACTCCAGACCTTGTAGACTTCTTCATTGCAAGAGGCGTAGCTGCAGACTTTATGAACGACGAAGAAAGTTTTGAACTCTCACCAATAATTTTGACAATAAGCGAGCGTTTAATGAATAAAGAAGGAGCCCCTA
The DNA here is from genome assembly GCA_928272305.1 of Volucella inflata. Lineage (NCBI taxonomy): Eukaryota > Metazoa > Arthropoda > Insecta > Diptera > Syrphidae > Volucella > Volucella inflata. The sequence goes on from OV743716.1 coordinate 30,806,146, forward strand.
GATTAACTACGAATCAAACTAACTCAACCAAATGTTGTTCTGAATGTGTCGCTTAAAACATCATATGAAATAGAAGATGAAGTCGGCAGATTTATCGAAGTCATACAGAAAGCCGCGTGGGACAACACTCCTGTTAGAAGGAAAGAAATCGTTTATAGCGAAGCTAAGTATCCGCCGGAAATAAAATAACTGATAAGTCAAAAGAGGAAAGCACGCAAAAGATGTCAACAATCCCGAGCTTCCCAGAACAAAACTTTATTTAAACACCTACAGAGGGGGGCTCAAGTAAGCAACCAAAAATTTCGAAAATCGACAAATCTCTAGCTATGTTATCTTGAAGGCTTGACTGGCCAAAAAAGTTCAAATTATTCACTATGGAAAGCTATGAGAGCTATAAAAACAAAAACAATGGCGAGTGGGCAAAAGAAGACCCTTTGACGGACGGATGGTGGTAGGATTACGACACCTGACAACTTTTAAATAAAAAGCGTGTCATTGGTCGAACTTTGCCAAAAAATTAAAAATTAAAAGAATTGAGAAAGAAAGCCCTCATCAACCTAATGCATATTAAAAATGTCCCGCTTAAATTATTGTACATTCCAAAGGAATGGCAAGTCGCCGAGGTTTTAATGGTACCGAAACAAGAAAATGACAAAAAATCGTACATTTGTCGCTCTTGCCGATTGTACTAACTTTGAATGGAAACCTGCATCAAACTGAATCCCCAGGCGAAATTTTTGACACATCAAAATAGTAACTTTCGGTAAAAGCCCGGAGGCCTTTTCTTAGCTTCATTGCTTCAGCTTTTGAGAAGTCATTTTTGGAGCGAAATACCGATGTATTAGAATAGTCTGGCTCTTTTCATTCGGAGACACAAAATTCATGCCTTTCTTGAAGGAATCACTTAGATAAGTTTACGAGGGGCGGTATTGATATGAAGGAAAATGCGAATTCAATTAAAATTATTTTTATTTTTAAATTAAACTCCTTTTACATCAATGCATTTATTACATCTGCAGATTAGCTTTTTAATACCCTCAAAAAAATATGTTTCCTTTTTCTCTGCAAAATATCCATTTATTGCCTCCTTGAGCTCTTCATCATCAGAAAATCGCTTTCCACGAAGATATTTTTTTCAATCAGGAAAGAAGAGATAATCACTAGGGGCAAGGTCTGGACTATAGGTTGGGTGTTGGATTTCTTCGAAACCTCAATCTCTCGCCGTGTGAACGGGAGCGTTGTCCTGAATATACAACACACTTGTTGTCAGTTTACCCCGTACTTTTTTCTTAATTTCCTCCCGTAAATGATGCAAAGTGGATTCGTATGATGTGGTGTTTATGGCTTCACCTTTTTTTTTTTTTTACTCAATCAACAATATTCCCTTTGAGTCCCAAAACACTGTGGCCATGAGCTTCCCTGCAGACGGAGTGACCTTGAACTTCTTCAGGGGGTCTGTAACTTTTTTGTGCCATTGCATGGACTCTTGCTTGCTCTCATAATGGTCATAATGGTAAGCCCATGTTTCATCTCCAGTTCAAAAATACCTTTCGCGTTTTCACTACAGAGTTCCAAAAGCTCTCTACACCACGCGACTCGTACTTTTTTCTGAGGCGCTGTGAGCATTCGTGGCACCCACCTTGCACTGACTTTTGAAAGGTTAAGGTGGTCATGAAGAATGTTGTGTATGGTACCAGTCGAAAGCTAAGTGATCTCTGTCAGCATCTTCAAGTACAAGTTTCTCGACTTCTTTAAGGTTTTCATCCGTTCAAGCAGTAAGGGGGCAGTCTGAGCGGGGGTCGTCTTCAATGCTCTCTTTACGTCTTTTAAACTTACTTGACCAATTTTACACAGTTGATAACAAAGGTGCAGAACCTTGGTAAACAGGCACCATCTCTTCAGGAATAGTTTTTTTTACTTTTTCCTTGTTTTGTAAGAAATTTAATCACAACACGGTGCTCAATTTTCACCATCATCGTCTCACTTGCCATTTTAATTGTGTTTACCTAGAGATTAAATGCGAATTAATAATCACATGTATATGAAATTTTACAGTAACGCACTAAAATAATAGTATTACTTAATTAATAAGTCAATTTATATATAGCACCAGAACTTCACCCCGATACAGAGAATATATTGAACTCTCCTCGTAAGCTATTTAAAGTAAGTCAAAAAATAAATATGTAAAGCTGCACTAAGAGGAACTCTCAAAACCACATTTGAACTAGAGTGTTGTGGATCTATCGCGCCGACTGCCTTTGGACCCAATTCTGTGGCCAGTTTAAGTAAATAATACCAGCATTTCTATCAGTTAATAAGTACCAAGTCAACATTCTTTAAGCTAAAGACTGGTTTTATCAGGATTGGAAAACAATGTTTTTGGTTTTTCATGGAGGGCTTCAAAACTGATGTAGAATGGGACGTTGTATTTCCTCTTTAACAATGACAAAACTTCCAAGTACAGTATCCTAGTCGCGCTTTATTATGCAGAGTTAGTGAAGGTTGTAACGGTATTTATATATATATAATTTGATTCAATTCTTTATTATAATTCACACACACAGTTACAATCTATAATTGTTATACTATATCCATGAACTGGGCAATTATAATAAAGGGGGGTGTGCCTTGATGTTATGCACTTCCACCCAGAGTCCTTTGGTTCACATTGAAATATCGACAGATCGGAGACCATGTCTGGACTCAAAAAAAACTCTTTAGGGACCCTCCCAACTACCATTCACTTACCCATATGACCTCCAGGCACAGGCAACCAGAAAGACCAGTCCGGGCAAGAAGTAGAAGGGGGTTGATCAGTTGGTTGCGGCAGGCATGCTTGCTTTAGCTCCGTCTTTCGCTCGCCGGAATGGGGGGGGATCTTGCCACCAACATAGACCAACCGCAGTTACATTTATTTTTCCATGCCTGGCTCCAGATGGAATTCGAGCAAAAATGGTTTAAAATTTGGGACCCGAACTTGTCCTTAGATATCTTCGACCTATCATCTCAGTCCCACACCAAGATTCTACCAATCAGCTAAACTTCCATAATACTTCTTAGCAAAGCAAAAGATGTGTGAGCTAGGTGTAATGCTCAACCGGAACAACCCTCACCTAAGTGCCTAACATAGATTAGCTAGGACACACCTTGGTAGCTACTAGATCCGTAGGTGTATTAGTAACTACCCCTATGTTGTATATAAACCCTTTTTTTTCACCTCGTCATCCTTCGCAATCGGTTCCTCCCCTTGTTTCTCGCCCTATACAAACCAAACTTTACATCTCCATATTAAGGACCGTATCCCTGAAAAGAAAAGAATGCCTTCCCAAAAAAATATTGAATCCTAAAATCTCGTCTAGCAGCAGGCACAGATTATAACCACAAAATCTACACATTTTTTTAAGAACCAATTGATGAAAACAAAGAGAATCGATGGTTCAGATGTACAATGCAAGTTTAACATTTTTATTTAATTCAAACATAAAAAATTTACGAAACAGTCTTGGGGTTGGGGAGGGCAAGGACTACCGTACTTAAATTTTACATATGTATAGATAGTAATAGATTTTTTTTTTTCTTTTATATTAGATACGGCGTGTTCTGACCGTTTTCATTAGTACTAAATACATTTTGGTTTTTTTTTTTTGTTCTGAATTACTCTGTTCTTAAATGCTTTCTTTTATCACTTCTGTTATACCGTATGGGTTACCACTTATATTACATTTGTACGTTATATGTATATATTAACAATAGAAACTGTACTTACAGTTTTAAAACCAAATTACTCAGGGAGGAAGTGCACTTCTTCGCTGGACGATTCGAATTGTTGGACTCTCGTTTTATTTGTTTTATTATTACTTTGACTGTATATTTGGAGATGCTAGTTAAAGTGAAATGCAATTTTAGAAGAAAGCATATTCTAGTATATAATAAAAAAAATTGGATTGTTACAACCTTTTACAAGCTGCGGATATCCTTGCTAACACAAATAGGTGGGGTTGGGGAAGGGAGACATTTGGTTGATTCTCGTGCTTCAGTTTTCCTTGTAACGGCTCGTTGCTGATCGGCAGAATGTGTTAATTAAATGTTGGATGCAGGACTTTTCCTTTCTGGGTGCTACTTTGACCCGTATATCGTTTCGGAGCTTCGCTATAGCTGGGGGTGAGTTTCGGCAGTGGCCGCCACTGTTGATTGTTGGCTTGAATAATATCACATATATCACATCCAGAAGCGGCACAATAGTCTTTAGTTTTTTTTTTTTTTGTTGAATTTTAGATTCGTGTTCTGGATAATATACGAGGGCAGGTCAATAAGTCCGTGACTTTTTGAATTTCTGACCTCTTTACTGAAACAGCAACACTGCTCCTGTCAACAGGCATCTGTCAGTTGACTCCTGTCAAAATTTAAACTTGCTGCGTCAGTTAGTTTGTGTTTGACAGTTATTTTTATCAGACTACTCACTAATTTGAGGAGAAAATGGAAAAAAGTGAATTTCGTGTGCTTATTCAGCATTATTTCTTGCGAAAAAAAACCATTACCGAGACCAAGGCTAAGCTTGATAAATACTATGGGGACTCTGCACCATCGATTTCAATGGTAAAAAAGTGGTTTACTGAATTTCGTTGTGGCCGTACAAGCACTGAAGATGCCGAACGTCCTGGACGCCCAGTTGAGGTCTACACCCGAAACAATCGAAAAAATTCACGATATGGTGTTGGCCGACCGAAGATTGAAAGTGCGAGAGATTGTGGAAGCCGTAGGGATCTCGCATGGCTCAGTGGATTCAATTTTGAATGATCAATTGGGCATGAGAAAGCTTTCCGCAAGATGGGTGCCGCGTTTGCTCACAGTCGACCACAATCACATGTGCAGTTGCCATGGCAAAAATCCATGAATTGGGCTATGAATTGCTCCCTCATCCACCTTATTCTCCAGATTTGGCTCCGAGCGACTACTTCTTGTTCCCAAACCTGAAGAAATGGCTTGGTGGAAAAAGATTTGACTCCAATGATGAAGTCATCTCGCAAACAAAGGCCTATTTTGAGGACCTCTACAAATCATTTTTTTTGGAAGGGATAAAAAAATTGGAGAAGCGTTGGACAAAGTGTATAGAGCTCCAGGGAGACTACGTTGAAAAATAAAATTATTTTTTTATCAAAAAATCTTTGTTTTAATCCAAAAGTCACGGACTTATTGACCCGCCCTCCTACTTGGCACTTTAGGTGGCTTTCTTGCCTAGGGGGGTTATCGCCGCGGTGAATAAAAAAGTTTTGTTTTTTCTTCTTTTACACTTATTATAATAGGATTCTTTTTTTTTTCTTTTTTTTGTAGAATTTTTAGGTTTCTGTACCGGGCACTAGTAACTTAGGTGGATTTCCTCGCTAGGAGAGATACTACAGCGGGGAATATAATTTGCTATCACTTCTTTCTTTTTATTTTTCTTTTTTAATTTTTTATTTTTTATTTTTTTCTGATTTTCACTTTTGAACTTTCAGGTACTAGCAGAACCGTCACCACCGAGTAATTATCATCGAATCTCTAGCTGTTATCTCTTCTCGCTTGCTCAACACCTCTTCTCTGACCATACAGCGATTCCGTTTTTTGCATGGACCGCATTTTATTTGCCATATGATGATTCTAATGTTAATTGCCTTGTCTCTCACAGCATCCACATTTAAGGTCGTTCACCCTAGCGCTTTTCCAACCAAAAATGTTCTACGTTTTTTGTTTTTGGGCCGCAGTGTTATTCTCGATGCACGAACCACACCGTAGTGGGTGGGTGAGAAGGAGTTTCAGAAGGAAAATACCAATCGTCGCGTTTTTGTTTTGTTTGGGTTGTTATCCGAGCTATTGTCCTTGCTGATCATTTTAGGAGATGTCGCTGGCGTCAATATGTGGTTTGGCTTACATATAATTATTTTATAGGTAGCGAAACAAAATACTCACTACACACGCAGATCATACACAAATACTTATTTGCGACTTATGTATGCCGTGTAGGCACCTAGTCGTTTCCCACAAGGTAGCAAAGTGACTGCCCCTTTTGCTATACCCAGAATTTGCACTCGATGCCTTGCAGAAATGTGGTAAGACACTTGAAAATGAAAGACGAAAATGAAAGACCAAATTTACTAAATTTTGGATGTGTTCCAAGTCACAAGGGGAACGGAGTACTAGTAATTGAGAACTTGCCAAGTAAAAATCAGAAGGGAGTTTCTTAAGACTTGAACCTACCTTAGGACTAGCTTTGTTCTATATTAAGGCTTCCATTGAACATAATTTCATGTGGGATGACGTTTCAAAATACTTACCATCCGACTTAAAAAATGATTCTCGTTGTTGCTAAAAAGGAAAAAGGGCTTTCGGCGCTCACGTGGTGGACGCTGGTATAGATTAGACTTTATAATTGGAGTGCTTACTAATCTTTTTAAAAAATACTTATGAATTACTGTTAAAGAAAAACAATATTATCCATTATGTTCAGTTCCAGGAAAAAAAAAAGTTGAATAAGTGCCTAAAGTCGAATTTCAAATTAAATTTAAATAAAGAATCAAATGAGTTTGCATATTTCAATACCTGAATACCTCAAGAGAAATGTTGGCTTCTAAGAATTTTGACAGAATACATTCATTAGCGTTCCAGATCGCCTAATGCAGTGGAAATGACACATATCTGTTAGCTTAATTGTAAAGATACAAATCAGTTGTTTTTAAATCATGAGTCTGAGAGGCATATAAACTTACTCAACAAGTGAAATAAAGCATCAACATATTTGTTTTCATTTAAGAAATCAATATCTGAATAAAATGTGTTGGTTATAGTGACGATGTAGGGGATGTATAGGGACCATCTTGTTGAAACCACATACTGTCAAGCGTGGTCAGCGAAATCCCAAACGATATGAAGTAATCAAGGTCTTGCAAATGTGGAACGTCAATGTTTTGCTATGACAAAGAGCTAACACCTCTATCATATAAGCCGAAATCTAATAAAATGGTATATTGTCCCGAATGACTAAGTCCAAATGTGCAAAGTGCAAAATAAATGAACGTGGAGAACAAAAAATTGATATTTGCACCAAGTGTACAAATTAATTTTTTTTTTTCTGTTTTTGTTGCTCTTTTATGAATTAATCTTTATGTTCCTGTTATTTTGTATCAATATTTTTATTTATTTCCATAAAAACCTTAAAAAAAACTAAAAAGAGATCTCATATACATATATGATTATTTCCTAGAGAAAATAATGAAATAAAGAAATAAAGAATTACTTACTTACTTTAGGTGGCGCTACGGCCCGGGGTGGACCTGGGCCTCAGTCAACAAGCTTCTCCAGCCAGCTCGATCCCTGGCTAGCTGCCTCCAGTTTCGCACGCTAAGTTGGCTGAGGTCCTCTTCCACTTGCGTGCACCACCTGAGTCTTGGCCTTCCTCTACTGCGCTGTCCCTCGGGGGTGGATTCGAAGACTTTTCGGACCGGAGCATTGGTGTCCGTGCGCTCTATATGACCCAGCCATCTCAGTCTTAGGATCTTCACTCTTCTGGCTAGGTCCATGTCGCTGTACAGTCCATACAGTTCGTCGTTGTATCTCCTCCTCCACTCACCGTCAATGCAGACGGGACCGAAGATCGCCCGAAGAATTTTTCTCTCGAGGCAACCAAGAACACCCTCATTCATTTTTAATAATGTCCATGCCTCTGCGCCATAGAGCAGCAGCGTGACTTTTGTTGTCCGAGAGAGGGCTTTGCTACTCAATTGCCTTCTTAACCCAAAGAAACAGCGGTTGGCAAGAGTTATTCTTTGTTTGATTTCAGCGCTGGTGTCGTTGTCTGTATTTATAGCGGAGCCTAACTTAACTACCTCAAAGTTATATCTGTCGAGGGTGACGTTCTGTCCGAGACGTCGGTGTTGGTTGTCCTTTTTGATTGACAGCATATACTTGGTCTTGCCCTCATTGACCGCTAAACCCATTTTCGCCACTTCCGTCTCAATACTCGCGAAAGCGCTACTGACATCACGCTGCTTTCTCCCGATTATGTAAATATCGTCGGCGTATGCGAGTAGTTGGACGGACTTTTGAAAGATAGTGCCTCTTGTGTTTGCTCGTGAGTTTTGCACTATTCTTTCAAGTACGATGTTGAAAAAATCGCATGACAGCGCATCGCCTTGTCAAAATCCTTTCTAGACATCAAAGGTCTCGGTGAGATCTTTACCCACCTTGATGGAGCAGCGTGCATTCTCCATCGTCATCCTGCACAGACGGACGAGTTTGGCAGGGATGCCAAAACTAGACATTGCTCTATATAGCTCGTCTCTATAGATGCTGTCATACGCGGCCTTAAAATCGATGAATAGGTGGTGTGTATCGATTTGAAGCTCATGGGTCTCCTCCAAAATCTGCCGTAGTGTGAATATCTGGTCGATGGTGGACTTTCCTGGCCTGAAGCCACACTGATATGGACCTATCAGGTTGTTGACGAACGGCTTCAGGCGTTCACAAAATACGGCGGATAAGATCTTATATATATATCTCTGTATCTCTGTAGTTGGCGCAGTTCAGAGGGTCTCCTTTCTTGAGAATTGGACAAACAATGCTGAGGTTCCATTCATCGGGCATACTTTCGTCCGACCATATTTTACAGACGAGTTGGTGTATGCTCCTTACCAAGCCATCGCCTGCCGCTTTGAAGAGCTCGGCAGTCAGGCCATCCGCTCCAGCAGCTTTGTTGGACTTAAGCTTCGATATGGCTATCTTCACTTCATCCAGGTCAGGTGGACGGAATTGTTGGTCATCATCGTCCAGGTTGAAAGGTTGATTCTGCCTGACAGCGGTATTTGGTCCGTCATCGCCGTTATACAGTCTGCAGAAATGATCTTTCCAAATCCTCAGCATCGACTGCGATTCTACTACGATGTTCCCTTGTTCATCTCTACAGGCTTCGGTTCGGGGTTTGTTTCCGCGGCATGTTATTTTTACCTTTTGGTAAAACTTCCGAACCTCATTCCTGCAGTAGCATCTCTCAATTTCCTCGATCGCGGACTTCTCATGCTCTTTCTTCTTCCTCCTGAGAAGCCGGTGCTCGTCTATCCTCTTCCGCTCATAGAGCTCATGAGCAGCTCTGGTCTTTCTAAGCAGCGCCGCGTTATATGCATCTTGCTTAGGTGTATGTGCTTGTCGGCATTCATCATCGAACCAGGAGATTCGTTGTGGTGGACGAGTGAAACCCAGCACATCAGAAGCGGCATCTCTGATGGCGTTTTGGCAGTGTTTCCAATGGTCTTCGATGCTTGATGCTGGCGGCATTGGACCTCTTAAGAGATTAAGAAACACTCGATCGGAAAAGGACTTGGCGATCTCTTGCGATTGTATCATTAGTTTGTCTTGGCGTAGTTTGGGATATCCGCAACCGTACCTTGGCTACAACAAGGTAATGGTCCGAGTCGATGTTGGCTCCTCGGAACGTACGGACATCCATAATACTGGAGGAGTGTCTTGCGTCGATCGCAATGTGATCAATCTGGTTGACTGTTGATTGATCAGGAGTTCTCCAAGTCCCCTTGTGTATGTCGAAATGTGGGAACCGCGTGCTAGCCACGACAATGTTTCGCCCCGCCGCAAAGTCGATTAGCCTGAATCCGTTATCGGAGGTGGTGTTGTGCAGGCTATATTTTCCGATTGTTCCACCAAAGATACCCTCTCTTCCTAACTTTGCATTAAAATCAATTTTAATGTCATAGCTAGGGCATTGCTCGTAGGTCTTGTTGAGGAGCTCGTAGAAGGCATCCTTGGTGTCGTCATCTTTCTCCTCTGTGGGGGCATGCGCGCATATGAGGCTTATGTTGGCGAATTTAGCCTTGATGCGGATTGTTACGAGGCGCTCGCTCACATGCCGGAAGCTGAGGACTTCTCGTCTTAGTCTGCCTCCGACAACAAATCCGCATCCAAATAAGCGCTGCTTTTGCCGTCGATAGCAATTGCCGGAGTAGATGTCGCAGTTTTTCATCTTCTTTGTGTCCGGCCCATCCCATCGCATTTCTTGGATGGCGGTTATGTCTGCTTTGCAGCAGTCTAGGGCCTCCGCTAGTTGCTCGGCTGCACGTGGTCTATTAAGGGATCTAACATTCCACGTGCATATCCGAAGCTTATTTTCCTTAAATCGTTTGCGTGGGTTTTCAACAGTAGATCCGTCCATATCCGAGGCTTGTTGTTGCTTCGTAACTTCTTGTTTCTTAAATGGCCGGGCAGTTACCCCGGCGGCACAACCCCCAACCTAGGGGGGGTCGTTTACACCGAAGCCAGTAACCCGTTCCGGGATGTGAGCGCTGCCGTTGGCCCATATAGGACTCGTCCGCCACCATCTCTTTTCCAAGACCCTGACTTAGTCCTGGAAATTCTTTCCGGCCTGAGCTCCAAATATGTCGGAGTAGCCCGGTTAATGGCGCAGGAAACTCGCCATTTGCCCTCTTCACTTCGTAACCTCTAGTGAGATTCCCAGATGGCGCCACGGGGAGGCGTGAAGTAGGACTTATTAGCAGAGCTGCAAGATGTTCGGCTGCAGAGGCTCATTCTCGTCATTTAAGCAACCAGCACCTGTCGGAAAATGCTACTTCTACGAGGTCTTATACTAATCGTTGCCATAAAGAATTAAATGTGTATAGTATAAAAGAACCAAATTGAGTTTTTTTTTACAAAAATGAGTCGATGAGAATAAATAATTCACAGTTACGAGAATTTGTGAATAAGTTTTTCTATAAATTGGGTCTAAACTTTGCGTCGTCGCTTCGACGAATGACTAGTCTTATTGTACTAAAAAATATGATAAGTCTTCTAGGGTTAAGTGTCAAAAATGTTTCCTTGAGATAAGCTTAAAATGCAAGCCATTGACCTTAGGCTTCGGAACTACATCGTTTTGAAAAGGATAATTACACATGACCCAATGACGAAAAAGTATTTTTTCTGCTAGTTCAACACCCTTTTGAAGTATATTGTATGCTGCCTTGAGTTTTAATCAGTTGTGTCTGACATTCTGTAAAAATATAAGCGGGAATGAGTCATTCAAACGGTACGCATTAATAGTTTCTTTAAAAATTTCCTTTCTTATGTTGGTACATCTGTCATGACGCTAAGTTTGTGCACCAGCACTGGAACAAATAGTTTGTTGTCAGTAACGATTTTTACTACGAAAAGAAATACTGAGAACAGAGTTTGCTTAACATTTTGTGTAACGCATGAAATTTCTTGTTCGAATGGCTTCAAAATGTTGGAGAAAGTCCATGGATGGACTCTGTTATATGAAGAACAGGAGCATTTGAGTGGTATAGAGCGTTCGAACGGGTAGTGAAGTTTTGAAAAGCTGGCTCTGAACATACCTTAGAATACAGCTGTGCGGCGCTAATGAAACAGGGTTATCCATTTCTTTTTGTTTTACTTCCGAATGTTACTTTAAATACAACATTTATTGGACTTTATTTTGACATACACAATTTACGAAGACTTTTCGCAATAACTCGGTCAAAACTTGGCGAATAGTTAGTTGTTTATAAGGCATCTAGAGTCTGCGGATTGTGTGTAAAGAAAAATTCAATTGCTACAAATCACACTATCTTGGTGGCTAGTTCACAACACCGAAACCTGAAAAAACTCTTGCAAGAATTTTTTCCTGTAATTTACCCAAAACGCCTCGTGTTGTGTGAGATGTGATACCGTCTTGCCTTCTTCATCCATATCTTCGACTTGGGCCTAAGATCCTCTTAATATTTGCTGTACGACAAGAATTGACGACCGCTATTACTCCTTCCTTATTTTGAAAGAAAAATGAACCAATGACACCACCAGACCAAACTGCACAATATATAACGACTTTTTGTGGATGCAGTGGTCTTCCGACACTATATATACTAAACAATTTTTTTTGTTAACTTATCGTCCGAGTAAGATTGGCCTCATCTTTAGAAAAAAAAGGTCGAATGAAAATTGGTCATCCAAACGCTGATATCAAACCACTTAATCGGCGTATATTCTGCTCATTCCATGGTTAACTGGATACAGTTCCTGAGTGAGTTGAACTAAATAAGGGTGATGATGTAAATCCAAACACAAAATACGCCATAGTGTGCCGTTAATAAGCTCAAATGATGCGCTTGCCGTAAAAAAGATATATTTGGATCTTCTTTAACACTTTGACTAACATCAGCCATACTTTTTGTAGAGCGCGCATTTCGATGATGGTAAAGCTTTAAGACATTTGCTGCCGATAAGTCTATTCATTTTCCGCGGTAGGGAGGTTACCCCTACGCGCAACCGCTAGGGCCAGTTACTTAGTTTACCCCATGGACAAAGGGGGTGACAGTATCCCACTTCGGGGGTACGCAAGTTGCCGTTGGCTCATGATAGAGCTCGTCCTCCATCTTCAATTTTCCAGAACCCTGATTAGTCCTGCAAATCCTTTTGGACCTAGGCTCCAAATATATTGTAGTAGCTCGCATAAGGTTTCGCCGTCCGATTTTTGGCGTCGCCGTTGACTCCATCTTGGGGGTTCGTCCGCCGTATGCCCTCCTTCTGAGACGCATATTTAAGACATCGGGGCAGCAGAATCTGTCTGGTCTGGTATAGTCCGTTCGCACTGGAGTTCACAAGACTGTGTTCTTGCAGGTCCAAGTGTCCAATTACACCAGTACAATCAGGCTCAACACGCTCATCGTTAGGTCACTATAAATAGCTATTCAGTGGGCACCACGAGGAGGTGATGATTCAATTTTGGCCCCAAAATTTTTCTAGGAGACCTGAATGCGAAGCTAGGCAAAACAGTCGTTTTTGATCTTGTCATTGGGAAACAAAGCTTGCACGATACCACATCCGAAAACAGACTCAGGTTTTTAGACTTCCTGCGGAATGCAACCTCATAGAAGCCTACACGCGGTTTTTAGACCTCAACATCAAAGGGACTTGGCCGTCTGCGGACCAATCAACCGTCAACCAGATAGACCACATTGCAATCACACCAGACACTCCTCCAACATTCTTGATGTCCGAACTTTCCGAGGAGCCAACAATGATTTGGATCACTACCTTGTTACAGCCAGGGTAAGGATGCTGATATCACGAGAACAACGGTTTTGAGTCAGACCAGCCATTTTCGACGTTAAAAAGCTGCAATCGCAAGACACCGCTAGAATATTTGCCGATCGCGTTTCATTCAAACTCTCTAAAAATCCGGGTTCCCCTACACAATCCATAGAAAACCAATCGGAATGCTCTGATCAGAGAAGCAGCATCTGGTTTCAAACCGCCACTACAAAGAAACCTCTGGTTCGATGACGAATGTAAGGAGGCGCATGAAGGTAAGCAACAGGCACACAAAGCTGCTCTGCATCGCAGGACGAAAGCTGTTCCTGAGCTCTACGAATGGAAAAGAAGGGGAGAACAAAGACTTCTTAGAAGAAAAAAGAAAGAGCACGAGAAGCACGAGGTCGAAGAAGTGGAAAGATGGTACGGCAGGAATGATGTTCGAAAATTCTAACAAAGAATTAAAAAAACATGCCCGGGCTACAAAGCCAGAACGGAAGCCCGCTAGGACGAAACTGGAAACCTAGTAGTAAAATCGCAATCGATGTGAACATATGGAAAGACCACTTCTAGAGATTGTATATCGGCACCGAATTCGGCTGTCAGGCAAAATGAACCATCAACACTGGACGATGATAGCAGAGAATTCCGTCCAACCTAGTTGAATTAGAGATGGCGATATCGAGCCTAAAGTCGAACAAAGCTGATGGCCCAGACGGGCTACCAGCTGAGCTATTAAAAGCAGGCGCATGATCGTGTGCCTAATCCACAAAAAAGGAGATCCCGTCAACTAGGCCAACTATAGGGTGATCAGCCTCCTGAACATCGCCTACAAACTATTCTCTGCCGTTTTTTGTAAACGCTTGAAACCGATCATGCGCAGTCTGATAGGTCTATATCAGGGTGGTTTCAGGCAAGGAAAGTCTACCATCGATCAAATATTCAGACTACGGAAGATCTTGGAAAAGACCCTGCAATTCCAGATCGGCAACCACCATCAGTTTGTCGAATTTAAAGCCACATATGACAGCGTGCAGAGGGACGAGCTGTATAATGCCATGTTTAGTTTTGGAATTCCTACCAAACTCGACAGGTTGTGGATGATGACAATGGAAAATATTCGCTGCTCCATTATAGTCGGTAACGAATTAACCGAGATCTTCAATGTAAAAAAGGTTTAAGACAAGGACACGAGCTGTCATGTGACTTTTCAACATCGCCTTAGAGAGAATCGTGCAAAATTCACTGTCCAATAGAAGGGAAACGATTCTCCTCAAGTCTTCCCAATTGCTTGCATAAGCAGATGACATCCACGTTATTGGAGGAAGACAGCGAGACTTCAATGAGGCATTCACACTTATCGAAGCAGATAGAATAGAAAACCAAGCATATGCCGTCATAAAAAAAAAAATTCCAAAATCGACAACTTGTGTAAAGTGTCACAATTGGCATCTATAACTTCGAGGTACTCGTAGTTAAAGACTTCGTCTAGCTTGGTTCCGCAGTTACAAGTAGCAACGAAACCAACACGAAAATAAGACGTAGAAAAACTGTTGCCAACTGCTGTTTATTCGACCTCGGGAGGCAATTGAGTAGCAGAGTCCTCTATCGTAAGACCAAACTGGCTTTATTCAAGAATTTATTCATCCTCTTCTTGCTCTATGGCGCAGAGACATGGACACGATTGAAGAAGGATGAAGAAGCCTTTGACCGTTTCAAGAGGAAAATACTACGATCGGTCTGTATTGAGCGGAATGGAGGAGGAGATCCAATTACATATCATTAGGTGACCCTATATAATGCAGCTCAGTTAATGCTTTTCTTGGCAGCATTTTGAAGACTCCTATGTTGATTAAGCCGTAACCAGTTGCTTACCTTGAGTTTGATTTATTTATTTTAGTACTCGCTCCACTAGGGCTGCATTTGTTATCGTATCGTTTGCTGAAGCTCTATCTAATTCAAGAGGGCTTGAGGGTCCCTGCTAGATAAGAAGCGAAGATCTTCGCCTGCACTTTATCTCTCTCCTCCCATTTGTAGTTATTTTTTTCTTATTAGTGACGCGGAGGCTTTGGGTCTTTAGGTGAATTTTAGTGCTTTCCGAAGCGAGTTATTAGATTCCATTTTTGCTGTCAAGCTTCGAAGGTAGATACTCGTACTTGTCTACTGCATAGTTTTTGAAGTAGCTAATGCTGCCTCTTAGCAAGCTGCACAGGTTATTCAAATATGTTTTAAGCTGTGGAGCACGCCGTTGGCTTCCGATTCGCGGGGTTTTTTAGGTTCAGTTCCCAATTTGTATCCATGGCAGTTAGTCCTGCTGGTTCTTATTTTTTAATTAGAGTTTCACTAAATGCCAAAATTTCTGTATCAATCGAGCGGTATGTCGCTTTTCCTCTCAATAAAACCTCACAAATAGTGCTCCATACCACCTTTATAGAGCATTCTACTGTTCTGTGTTATGCATCTTGAGCCCTAGAAGGTACCATGATTATATACTCAGATTCGAGCTCGGTTTAAAAGTTTTCAGTATATGTGATCAACTCTTAAGTGTACAACGAGGATTCGCCTTCACCGTGAAATTCTCAAAAGTATCTTATTTTTCCACTCGATCCCGTTTTCATATGGACTTTAGAGATCAAGCAAACGTCAATTATATTCTCTTGTATGAACAATTTTAATTTCACAAGTCCGTTAGCATTCCATTTAAGTATTTTGAGCCGAAGTGGTCATAAACTATGGCATTGTGCCATCCATCATCTGACATGAATGGGTGTAAAACATTGAGGACCGTGAGAAGGATAGCGTTATAAAATGTTTAAACTTCAAGTAAACAACCCATAACAGTCGGATAGCTATCAAACCACCTAATTACCCAGGGCAATTAGATCAAATGGTGTGGTTGACCTCGGGTATCTCTCAACTAGATATCTCCCTTTTTTGGCTTTCTAGTCATTGTAGTGACCCAAAGAACTATGAATGGTCTAAGGTACTATAGAACATTTCCTAAAATACCTTCAGGGAGAGCTACTAGCTCATAAAAGGTGGAGTATAGTCTTGACACTGCAAACAGTCACCATTGTTCCAAGTCATTCATCATCGTAGCCAATCCGAATACATTTGAGTTCAAGCCCTTGATTCGCTTAATCATTCTCAGTTTAGAGAAGGCTCCTAACCAAGGATTCGAGTTCAAACCCCCACATTTCTCCACAGCAAATATCGTACATCTATCATAGCGATAAATCACCTTTACCATGTTTAACATCGCCGCATAATAGTTTCCACTTCACACCTCGCTCATATTTATCGGCATTCGATTATGTGAACATAATTCATCTGTCCAAGCTCATTTTGCTTTCCAAGCACATAACCGTACTCGTACGTGAGCTCCAAGGACAAACTCATCTGAAAGTTTTAAAACGTTGACACATCGAACAGCAAATCTGACTCTAGCACCCAACTTCTCTGTCTCCATGCAACATACTCGTACCAGTAATCATCAGCGCTTCATTGGCAATTGTAGAGATCCTGGCAGCGCGTTCGTAAACCCGTCACACATAGAAAATTATCGCCTCATTTAGTATTCAAATTGGTCGTGCACACAATAAATGCCATCGAATGAATAAAATACAACGCAACTGTCCTAATGACATAATCTGGCGCACGTCTTGACGGTAAATCTCTTGACCACCAACCGATACAAATTCATGTGTGCGAGTATACTATAGTACAGTTACAGTCGGCTATCAAAAATGCATTCGCAGAGGTAATTATTAGTGTTCGGTTGCCGTTATTTTATGATTTTTGTTAGAATAATTAAGTGGATGAAATTTTAATTACGAATACGCCAGGGATGATGCTTTAATGGAAATGGGTCGTGCCTCGCGGTGGCGTATGTGGAACATTTTTTTCCATTCAAATCGATCAGAAAGGATAAAATAGCATTTTGCGAGTGCAATCATCTAGGAAAACTGGTGGATGTCGTTCAAGGGGTCAAAATTGGAAACCAGTTCATGTTGTCACTGAGTGTATGGTGCTGGGAGGAAGGAAAAGCCTTTTTAATCGATTTTTCCATTTATTCCACATCGAGGCGTGACGGATGGTTGAATCTGTTGATGATGGGCTCAACGGTGATAATGATGACGAAAAGTGCTTTGCAAGTGCAATCGATAGGAACGATGATAATCGCCATTTTGTGCGGAAGAATGAAGGGATGTTCTTGACTTCTAAAAGTTTATTGTGTCGGAAATTTCATTGAACTTACAGACTTTTGCAAGTTTTCATTATGTGTCGAGGCTAAGCTGGCAGTAAGTGGAAGTTTATGCGATACAAGGTTGATTACTTCAAAGTTTATGAAGAGGAATTTTGTTTTTATGTCAGTAACGTTGGATTCATTGTCAGGTAATAGAAGGGAAAATTTTCCTAGCCTTTGCTCATACGATGCGAGAGCTCATTTTTGTTAAAACTTTGAAAAGGCTTCTGCGATACCGCATCTAGGATTATGAGGCCAAGCAGGACGACCTATGATGTCATGGTGTAAAAGGACTTTTCTGACATCAAGATAGTTTTGTGGTATTGGCTTCGACCCGGGGAGTTTTACAGGGAAGTTGCCTCTACAATCACTGTTGGTAGGTATCGATCTGGTCAATTTGAGATTTTTTCAAGGATCTGCCTTGGAAAGTGGTAAACTAACCGCGGCCATCAGGTCATTGAGAAATAGTTTAGGATTTGGCTAAAGTTTTGGTTATATTCACCTGTTAGCAGTCTAGACGAATGGGTGAAAACTTGAAAGGTGTCTTCTTGCCACTGCTCATCTGCGACTTTAAGAGTCATATTGCGGAATTCGCGATCATCAACGATTTTTATTGTTCATAGCATCTTTCCATCAGGAACTGATCTAGAATCTACACTGTCTTTCCATAACGCAAGAGACTCTTATATCGATTACATTGTGATAAGTTTAGCTAGCGTTTTCATCACCAGTTGACTGTCACGGTCCTTTGCGAACATTAAGACCCAGTAATCGGGTGATTTAGTGATATCCTTGTTCAAAGTCAGTCAACCTAAGGTCTTATTCTTCTTAGTATGAAGTTTTGAAGGCTTGCTTTATGATTATATTGGGTCATCTCATCCATAATGGCCAGGATTTGATATCCATGTTTCAATCACATACATCAAACCGAACTGCTATCCGAGACAGTATGTGTTTAGTTGAAGGTTTGTCATTTCATAATATGGATCCCTGAACAATCGCTGATCCTGTTCAAAATGTGAAAAATTTCTGCAAAACTAGTGATTCTGTAATAAGTACGATTCGCGCATCATGAGAAGATTACGGTCGACATAATCCTCCATCTGAGTGAGATGAGTGGCTTTGCTGCATATGTCTAAAAGCTTATCCATTATCGAAATGCTCGATCTACAGAAAATACGAGTATGTCTGCCGTTAGTGTTAATGTTGAAAAAGATCCAAATCTGTGCACATCAAGGCGGATACAGCATTTGGGCTTGTTATAAGGCACATTCTGGAGTATTTTGCATTTGGATTTTGATCTTACTTACTTCACTTTAAGTGGCGCTACAGTCCGGGGTGGACCCGGGCCTCAATCAACAAGCGACTCTAGCTAGCTCGATCTTTTTCTAGCTACCTTCAGTATCGCACTTAGTTGGCTAAGGTTCTCTTCCACTTGCGTACGCCACCTGAGTCTCGGTGTTAGTCTGCTGCGTTGTCCCTCGGGAGGCTCAGAATTTTTCGTCTAAAACAACGAAGAGCACCCTCATCCAGTAATGTCCATGCCTTTGCGCCATAGAGTAGCACTGAGATTATTAAGGTCTTATATAGGGTAACCATTTGTTCTTTGAGGGTGGGCTTTACTAGTCAATTCCCTTCTTTACCGAAAGAAGCAACGATTGCCAAGAGTTATTCTTCGTTTGATCTCAGCGCGGATGTCGTTGTGTGAATTCATAGCGGAGCCTAGGTCGACAAAGTCGCCAACTACCTCAAAGTTATTTCTATCAAAAGTGACGTTCTGTCCGAGACGTCGGTGTTGAGTGCCCTTTCTGCTTGACTGCATATACAATACTTGGTCTTGCCCTCTTTGACTGCTAAGCCGATTTTTGCTGCTTCCGTCTCAATACTCGCGAAAGCGCCACTGCCATAACGTTGCTCTCTTCCGATTATGTCAATATCATCGACGTATGCGACTTATTGGACGGACTTTTGAAAGATTGTGCCTTTTGTGTTTGCGCGTAAGTTTTGCATTATTTTTCCAAGGCATTGCCTTTCATGAGTGATGTGTCGTGTCAGACTGAGATGGTATTTTTATTCAGCATTGTTTGACATTTCATTAAGGAAGACTTAGCCCGGCGCAGAGTCTACAAATTATTCAGCTGCACTGCGAAAATCAGCGCTCTACGAAGAATGTGTTTCGTGTTCTTTTATCAACAGATGGTCTACATAATTGGCCTACCGATTTCGCTACACCATCGAATTTGAAAATAAAATTTCGTTATTTGATAATAAGCTTCAAGATGTACAATGTTTGTAGCTGCTGTTGCGGAGAGTGTACGCGAAGACAGAGATAAATCGATTTGGCGTCGTTTTCAACAGCTTGGTTTTTCTTATGCAACAACTTGGAGGATTTTACGTGAGTATCTTGCCTTAAAAGCATACAAAATTAAATTCGCGCAAGAACTGACCTCCGGCCGATCTCCTAATCGCTTCCTTGTTAATCACTGGGGCTTTGAAAAACTTCAAGGAGATCCACTGTTTCGACTAACATTTTGTTCCATAATAAGGTCCAATTTCTGTTTTAGCCGCTTAGCCCCAAGCAGAATACCTACTTTTGGGGTACGGAGCAACTCTAAGAAATTCAACAGCTTTCATTGCATCCAGACAAAATAATTGTTTGCTGTGGTTTCTAGGCTGGTGGAACCAACGGTTTATATTTCTTTAGAACTTAGGGCGGCTGAAAAGTAAGTGCGAACAGCACCCGTTATTGCACTATGGCAACGGACTATTTGCTGCATAAAATTCAAGCCCTTGTTCTCGACGACAATTGGTTCCAAGCAGATGACGCCGCTTGACACGATAGCCATCTATATTGCGAGAAAGATTCATTAATCAGCTTCTTTTACGCTTTAGATGGGTGAATTTTTCGCTTAGACCATGTCATATTGCACTACTAGATATCTACGTGAATAGACCACTCGATCACTCGTGCGTCATCGAAAATTAATGGCCAGCAATTGAAAGAAACAATCTTTGGAATAATAAATGCTAGGATTGGTTCTTTTGTACGAAAATAAAAACTATCTGATTATCTTGAATTGTTTTATTATTTTTTTATTGTTGGAAAAGGTACCTATAAAAGAATCACTGGTTATATATAGTGAACGCGGTCTGGATATGCTCTTTGGATTCACCGTTTTTCTGTCAACCAGCTGTTTTAGAGACCTGGCCAAGCACTTGTATGAGAAACACGCCAAGAAGTTGCGCATAATATTGGAGAAAGAATCAGAGTCCCGACATTCCATGACTGGGGATTATTGGAGCCCCATTTCCACAGATGTGGGATAAGATTTAGATTATTGGTACACCAGAGTTACTGCACCTATTTCTGCCACCTTATCCCCTTTCAAAAGGCTACGCTTTGTTAAGTTCAAAGTTGTAAAACACCCATTGTAGGCCAGAATTTTCCAGTAGGTTTCCATTGCACATGTCACGCATAACTTTAGTTTGTACCTCTTAGTCCGAAACAACCAAAACACGTGTCTTTAATTAAATATTTATTCAATAAACCAACGAGCATTTATCACTCACTCAAGAAATCCATTAAAAAAGGTCAAAAACCACCATCAACCAACCACATAATATAATATTCAAAAATTGTATTTAAAGTCGTCTCATTGAAGAGACCAGCACCACAATGGCAGGGGATGTAATATTGTGTGTGCCTCAATCAGTGTTGTGGTGAGGGTGGAATTATTTTCCTCATAATTATTGTACAAGACACTCAACAACCACTTAACACTAAAAAATAAAAAAAATAAAAAAATGTGATGTCCTTTTAAATAACCATGGGTTGGGTGTTGGTAATTGCGGATATAGTACTCTCAGGTACTACCTAAAAGAAGTAAAAGAAAGCAAAAACAAAAACTCCAAAATGACCTTGCTTATTTAAAGCGTGGAAATTAGCTGCCACTGGCGATTTCCTTCTTGACGCACAGATGACGGCGCGGCGTGCTGTGAAATAAAGTACTACCCCCAAAAACCTTCAACTAATTGCTATCCCACTATGGACGCCAACCACCTAAGTGTTGAGTGCAGAAGGGTTCTTTTCCTCGTTTTTCTTTTTTATGTTTCTTCTTACTCTTGTCGTTGTCGTTGTCATTGTCCTTGTTCACCTCTTCAGCAAGATGTTTTCTTAAAATGCGTATAAATTACAAACATTTTATTTTTTTATTTCTTTTGTGGGTTTTTTCCACACTGGTACTTTTAGCGCGGCTGATGTCACTTTCCTTAGTCCTTAGGCGGAAAGATTGCTTTATGGGCGTTTCAAAGATAATGTGAACGCCTGTGGAGAGTAACAACTTGGAGTAAAGTTTTGACACATGCTCCTTTGGGGCCCATGGGTTAATATGTATACAGAATGGTTCAACCTTGAATTGTCATGTAAATATATTCCAATTCAAGTGACACTAATCTGAGAACATAAGTCCTACACGGCAAAGGTCATGAGTGCTTTAGGTATGAACATTGAACATATGAACAAAATACGAAATACGAAAACGCTGTGTGTGTCCTTGGACCTCGCAGCAGAGTTGACATTTCGATTACAAATTAGACACACATGCTAATTCGTTCACTTGGCAGTGGATTTGTATCCTCAGAGAGATAGTGCCGTTCCTTATGGTGGGTAGGGCATAACACACATTTTCTTTATGTGTTTTTCGTCCTTAAAAATAAGTAACAAAAATCCTTTTATTTTCCATTAATACGATACAACGAAAATGTAAACTACGAATACATTACAAAATAGAGACTTGAACAAGGGTTACCCTAGAGGTTCGGCAAGAATAACACCAACTTGGTAGGGGTAAATGTTGTGGGATTAATGTCAATTCTGTCAGTGCTATTTGTATATCCTTTTGATGGCAGGATTATACCTATATGCCAATGGCTGAAGGCTAAGATTAAAAATAGAATGACCATTTGTGTGGGCTATGAATAATGTCCTTTTAATAAGGAAGCACACACTCGTATAGCTAAATAATTTTCTAAATATCTACAGATAAAATCGTCATGGCAATGTGGGATTTTTGTCAATGTAGGTAGATACAAAATAGGGGATCCGAATAATTGGGACTGGAATTGGTCATTCAGACACATATAAATATGCTTCAGATCACCTTAACTTAATACTATGCGTGTTCCCATGACATAAAATCATCAGCAAATATTTTCCTTTTAAAACAACAATATCTACTACTCTTAGAGGTAGATAGTACTCGTAGTATCTTTTAATCAAGTTTACATAAGGACATTCCGGAATTGCTTGTGTAACCTGATATAAAGAGGTATTTAGCCGATTAAATTTTATAAAGGATTAGAATTAGAATTATGATTGTACACCCGAGGAGGTCTTAAGTCAATAAGCCAACAAGTAACTATTATTTCAGAGCCCTTAGGCAATACCACACCCGTTTATCGTACCTTAGATTGACGGTAAACCATAATTGAATGAATTTAAGAATGATTTTGGATCATTTTTAGAGCGAAACGGGAACGATAACATATATTGTAAGAATAGAGATGTTGAAAAAGAAGATGAATTACAGCGACATCTACTATACTATGGGGATTGTTATCGATGGAAAAAGCAGCGCCTATTTGGATGCGGATTTGTTTTTGGAGGCAGACTAAGGCGTGAAGTCTTGGGTTTCCGGCATGTGAATGAGCGCCTCCTCCGTAGAGAAGAAAGACGACGGTACCAAAAATACCTTCTATGAGCTCTTGAACAAGACCTATGAGCAATGGCTTAATTTTGACATTCAAACTGTCTTCGACGACAACCGAAAACGAAAACCGACCGACAAGGAGAAAAAAGAAAGAGCACGAGAAGCGCGCGGTCAAGAAAATTGAGAGACTACTCCAGAAAGAAGATTCGGGAATTTTGCCAAGAGGTATTTTGGACACAAGCCCCAAACAGAGCAATGTCTTTGTCTTCTTCGGCATCCCTGCCAAACTCATCCGTTTGTATAGGATGACGAAGAAGTCCGACCAATTACTCGGATACGCCGACGATATTGACATAATCAGAAGAAAGCAGCGTGATGTCGGTGGTGAAATTGGGTTTAGTGGTCAACGAGGGCTGTCAAGCAGAAAGGGCGCTCAACACAGACGTCTCGTACAGAACTTAATGGGCGCTTGAAGTGCGGCACTCTGTGATTCGTAGTAGGCTATTGCTAGCTTTAGGAAAATATTGTAGATAGGATAATGAAGCAACAGTAAAAACAATAAAAGATAAAAGCCGTTTTTGAAATTCTTTCGATGTTGTCTTCTCGACGCGGCTATGTTAACAGTTCGGCCATCCTAAACTCATCGTTTCCCCACGATCATATCGTAACGCCATCATCATCACCAACATTGCCATCGGTAAGAATGGAAGCAACAGTTTTTGAGTCCGGGCTGTCTTCGCCACCCGCAACTGAACAATTTGTATCTTCTGCACCAAAAGCCTCGTCTAGCAATTCACACCAGGGCTTTAACCTGTCCGAAGTCACCACTATGCTGAATTGGCGTTGATTTCTCTGCATTCCAGGGATGTCCTTAATAAAGCAGCGAGCATTGGCCAGCAACTTGATTACCAAAAATTTTCCCCAATAAAGCGGTTCTAGCTTACGAGATTCACCCGTCGCAAATGCTTCATGCTCGACCAGAACCAAATGGTCCACCTCGTACCGCAACAGCTTCCGATGTCTCATGTCATAGCATTGTTCCTGACACACCTAACTATTCTCAATCTTCTATAGCAATCTCCCTATCCTCCGGCGCATCTCTTCCGCCTCGACTGATTCTGCCTTTTCTAGCTCCAGTGTTAAATTAGTTCTCATGATGTCTCTCGGCGTGAACATGAAAAAAGCTTGTGCGGGCTCGCTCTCGTAGTAACATTCATGACTGTCTTTAACCCCCATTGGATCGTCCTCAAGTAGCTCGCCCAATTCTTTTCCGCTGAACGGCCAAATTTCAATAGCGCTAAAATGTCCATTTACCTGTGCCGTCTTCAAGTATTTTCTCCTGTGTTCCTTTACTACAATACTAACTGCGTTTGCCCGCCTCTTCTGGAATTTGATCTATAACGTGCACCACTACGCTATGGGACTGCTCTCGAAACAAAGAGCAATTCAGCCGATAATGTCCAGTTTGTCTTTATACTGACAATTAAGAAAGCTAAACGATTGCCAATGCTTTAAACGTTTAAGCCTAGCTTCCTTTAGTTAATGAGCATATAAAAGTTTGTTGACTTACCTTCTAAGATGCAACATGATTACCAGCGTTATGCAAAATTAAAGTCGCACTACACAAGAAGGAATGCTAAATTCGACAACGCCATTTGTTTTACGGCGCTTGCGATTCGAAAGGATTATTAGGCGTAGATAAATCATTTGTTTTGTGTATCAAATGCTGGCGAATAAGAAACTGGTCGCGTGTGGTGACTCCCGTCATTGTGTAATGTTGGGGCTCTATTTCCACTGCTGTGCATCATTGTTATTGGTTTCAATAGTTCTGACGTCTACGTTATACTGTCTGTTGGATCTGTGTAGCAACTGACTTTAAGTATGAACAGCTAGAGACATGATCTACGATAGGTGTACTAGAAACGGACTTTCAGTCAATCTTCTCAAAACTGAGGTTATTGTCTTTATAAAAAGGAAGAAGCTGGTTGGTCTGACGCATCTAGTGCTGCAATTAATCAAATCTAATGCTTCAAAGGAGCTAAGTACTACATTTGGATATCATTCTGAATTACTAATTTTTGTAGCCTAAGTTAAATGTTACGTCAAAAGCTTCTAAGGTGTTGTAGGCCTTCTGACAATGCAAACTAGTAAAGGCCGTTACCGTAAAGGGTCCTCTGGATCAACATGTCTATAATAAGGCTGATTAGGATATGATTGTCTGGGAAAACAAGATCCTACGCCTTACCATATTCTAAAGAACGGTTCATCCCGGCTGCATAAGGTTTATCTATTGGACATGCAATTTGTTGCACTGACACCAGAACTCCTGCTACAAAAAAAATACGAAATCGGTTTTCCCTATGTCCAAAACTACATAGTTCCGACCAGAATCTGAGCCAGGAAATAAATGTAGTCGGATGACTCGCATCTGGTCGCAGGTACGCGGTGTTGGCGAGTACTAAACTTGCACTATATCATTGAAGCGCTGGCTTTTCTTATTTCAAAAGACGGAGACGTTTCAAAAAAAGGATCTTACGCTACGTCTGCTGTCATTAACCCACCAGTTGACTGTGGCCGTCATGATATTAAACATACAATAGTAGAAAAAGTTGTTGATGCTGCATACACTCTTGTAGGGATCTAAACATTTTATGTTGTTACCCCAATATATCATGGTCCTTTCATCATTTTGCAGGGTTGACAACTGGTAATCTGTCAACGTTTGGTAGGTTAGTGACATTTTCGTTTGCTCAGTATAGAGTTATGAACTCTTTATGATACCGTACCACTATTCGAACCTGCATTTGCAATATATCCAGCATGCGTTGGCATTTATCTATGTTGTTACCAGAAACCATTATGCCTCGAATCTGATTGCTAAGCGACTGGGCAAATGCCATCTAAAACATTGCATGATTTGCAACTCTGTTGAAGCGTTTGAAGTATGCCAATGAAGAAGACATAACGGACTGTAAAGAATTTTCAAAAATGGTTCAGAAAATGCTTAGCGAATAATTGGAGGCATCTGATAAAAAGTTGTTTTATACAGGCCCATCATAGAACCGCAGTTCAATCATACGTCAGCTAGTATGAGAACATTTGTTTTAAAAACTTGTTCACGTAAAATAATTTCCAGTAAAATGATTTAGGAAAATCCTTATTATATTCCACATCACCCAGGTCATCAGGGGCCGTAGCCTGATGCATCGGTTAAGTGTTTGAAACTTTTTAAGCAAGTAAACCATTGAAAGCTACAATGTGAAATCGCAGCTACGAGTACTTCATCCCCAGATAAGAGAGTCAACCTAACTTCTTATATTTCCTTCATTTGGTTATCTGCAAGATTTTTTTGAAATATACTTAAAAACTTTTGAATTCATATTTTCAATGTATTTTCAATTCTATTTTTGTTGCTTACAGATGGTGAAATACTTCGTGTGCTTGTCAATAGTTCTGCTCAAATAAAATGTGATGTGGGGTCAAGTTTGCCAGATGACAAGGTCCTACTTGTTGTTTGGTACAAAAATAATCTTCCAATATATAGGTAAGCAAATGTTACAATAAATATGTGTATATACGCTCATTCTCGCATATTGTATTATATTTTATAGTTTTGATACGAGGGGTGCTCACGCTGGTACCCCATCACATTGGAGAGACGAAGAAGTACTAGAAGACCGAGCGGTCTTCAGAACGCACAAAGAGCCAGCTGAATTGATAATAAATCCTGTTAAGGTATGTACAGTTTATAATTTACCTAATATTTAAGAATCTTATCAAAATAACAACTCACCTCTGCGTATGTTCATGACCTGGCAGGATCAATATTTTATAGATCTTGGTCTTCTCAGAGTAATTACGCTGGATGTCATCGGATCTTCACTTAAGTATCGTTTGTGGAGTTAATGTTGACTTCGAGGTATTAGAACTCCTTAACTTCCTCGAAGTTGTAGTGGCTTTTTGACCTTAACGGTAAACGGATATTTCTTTCTTCGTAGATAGCATGTATTTCGTATTCTCTGCATTCACTTCAAGACCCTTCAACTTCGCACTATCTGCTCCAGAATAAGATCAAAGACATCATATGCATCTCCTTGCTGAAATCCGGTGCATGTTTGTTCGTAATAACTGTTTCCAAATTGTACATTGCGCCTCATGTTTTTCAATATCATGCCACACAATTGGATCAGTTTTGTCGAGATCCCAAATTCGGCCATCGCCGGGTAGAGATCCTGACTATGAATGCTATCAGATGCCGCTTTTAGGTTGATGAAAGGGTGGTGAGCCTCGACTTGAAATTCGTTTGTATTTTCCAGGATTTTCTTAGTGTGCAAATGTGGTCTATTGTCGATCTGCCGGGCCGGAAGCAAAACTGGTACGTGCCGATAAGTGTGTTGCGGAAAGGCTTTAGACATTTACCTAGTACGTTGGATAGCATCTTATATGCCTTGATAGACTTGCAGGGCATCGCCTCTTAGATGGGGAAAAAATATCTGATAGTCCAGTCATCGGGCACACTCTCCTCCACCTAGACTTGGTTGATGATTTGGTGCACGCGCCCTTCCAAAGCACCACCTTTGTATTGGAAGACCTCTGCTGGGTATATCTCGCTCTACACTCTCTCTTTTTTCAACCCATTTAGGAGCTGTTTCAGTAACTGGGTTTCCATCGCTTGAAGACAGCCGCCCATTGCTCGACATATAAAGCCGATACTGTAGAATGTGCCTCGGATGCGGGTTACAGCCAGGCGATCGTTTTTCGGTTGAAATCAATTACCTTTGACTATACTACGGATCCACATCTGAACATGAGTGTCCTTTTATTGGAACTGTACTAAAAGTCCCAATGTTGTCGATTTTACATACCTAATCGTTTCCAACTCGGCGAGTGTACCTTTGTCTGTCATAACTTTGTCTTTTTTATGTGGTAGGGATGTTTCCTCGATGGCGCACTTTCTCTCTTTTTTGAACTCCAGGTGGAATAGCGTAGAAACTTATAATCAACAGAACTAGCTTCAAGACACAAAGAATTTCAGCAATTAGCATGGGCCTTTGGACAATTGACTGCGAAGCTAAGCATTCCTTTCAACCCTCAGTGCCATGCCAAGTTGTACAAAACAGATCACTTGAGTTGTACTATCTTAATGGCGTATTGTCGCTACCTGTGTAGACAGTTCAAGGCAACCACTTCTATTAAAAGTAACGTATAAGGAGTACAAACGATAAGAGATCTGTTTGAGTACAAATGAATGAATAAGAAGCTCGTCCAGCATGCACCGAATGTTTTTATCATGGCATTATTCCTTGACCATGGAAATGATATGGAAGTTATGAAGGACATCGAATTTTGGACATATTCGTGGATTAATAGTTCCTTTAATAGGCAAAGCAACGTCGAATAACTAGCGGCGGCTTTAACTGCTGCAAAGCAGATATTACCGCCATCCAAAACATGCGATGGAAAGGGCCGGACAAACAGTACTAAAGTTATTGTTATCGACGGCATATAAACGAGCATCTCTAAACAACCCGCGTTAAGGATAACAACTTTATATGTGCTCATATCGCCGCAGAGGAGAAAGATGATGACACCAAACACAGCTTCTATTAGCCCTTCGAGCAACACCCTGACAACACCCATGACAATTATATTCGGCGAATTAATTGCAAAGCTAGGAAGAGAGTGCATCATTGGTAGTACTTCCGGAAGATATAGCCTGCATGAAACCACCTCCGATAACGGATTCGGCCTAATAGACTTTGCGGCGGGGCGAAGCATTTTCGTAGCTAACAAGCGGTTCCCGCATCTTGATATTCACAAGAGGACTTCTAATTAATCAACCGTCAACTAGATTGACCACATTATGATCGAAGCAAGACACTCTTCCAGTATTCTGGATGTGTCGGACCATTGCCTTGTTGTAGCCAGGGTACGGTCGCGGATATCCTGAGGAGTCCGAAGGTAACCTAATGTTGTGATGATATTATACGTCAGATGGCTGCAATCATAAGAGATCGCCAGCAACAAGTATGGAAACCAGTGGCAACATTGCCAAAAAGCCATCAGATATTGGTATATCGCAACGAACCCCCTGATTTGATGACGAATGTTGGCAAAAACATGCACATGCACACAAATCGGCACTGCAAAGATGGCCTAGAGCTGATCACGAGCTCTATGTGCAGAGGAGGAGAGACGAACAGTCGAGGTTTTACCAAAAGATAAAAGAAAACATGCCACAGACACAAACCCCCACCGAAACCTATAGAGACGAACAAGGGAACATCGTAGTAGACCAAATATCGCTGTAAGGCGGAATGAATCTTTCAATTTGAACGATTCACAACAACAATAAAACTGCTGAGCGGGCGCCCTGACTGCCGAGCTCTTTAAAGCGGAAGGCGGACCCTTGGTATGCATACACCTACTCATCTGTAAGATATGCCCGATGAATGGAACCTCAGCATTGTTTGGCCGATACTAAAGAAAGAGTAGTTGAGCTGCGCCAACTATAGAGGAAACAGTCTTCTAAACATAGCATACAAGATCATATCTGCCGTATCATATAGTGAATGCCCGAAGCTGTTCGGCAGCAACCTGATAGATCCTTATATAAGACCTTAAAAATCCCAGTTCTGTTCCATGCCGCAGTGGCATTGATACGAGGGCGGGTCAATAAGTCCGTGACTTTTGGATTAAAACACAGATTTTTTGATAAAAAAATAATTTTATTTTTCAACGTAGTCTCCCTTGAGCTCTATACACTTTGTCCAACGCTTCTCCAATTTTTTTATCCCTTCCAAAAAAAATGATTTGTCGAGGTCCTCAAAATAGGCCTTTGTTTGCGAGATGACTTCATCATTGGAGTCAAATCTTTTTCCACCAAGCCATTTCTTCAGGTTTGGGAATAAGAAGTAGTCGCTCGGAGCCAAATCTGGAGAATAGGGTGGATGAGGGAGCAATTCATAGCCCAATTCATGGATTTTTGCCATGGCAACTGCACATGTGTGCACCCTTGCATTGTCTTGGTGGAAAAGAACTTTTTTCTTGGCCAAATGAGGTCGTTTTTTTTTCAAATCGTCATTGAATCGGTCCAATAAGTTGGCATAATATTCCCCATTGATTGTTCTTCCCTTTTGAAGGTAGTCAATGTGGATTATCCCGCGTGCATCCCAAAAAACAGTCGCCATAACTTTATTGGCTGACAAACCCACCTTGGCCTTCTTTGGCGCCGATTCACCCTTAGAAACCCACTGTTTTGACTGTTGTTTGTTCTCTGGTGTGTTGTGATGGATCCATGTTTCGTCCACGGTTACAAAACGGCGCAAAAACTCCTCCATATTGCGATTAAACAACGCCAAACCTTCCTGTGAAGTTGTTACACGATTGCGTTTGTGGTCGACTGTGAGCAAACGCGGCACCCATCTTGCGGAAAGCTTTCTCATGCCCAAGTGATCATTCAAAATTGAAACCACTGAGCCATGCGAGATCCCTACGGCTTCCACAATCTCTCGCACTTTCAATCTTCGGTCGGCCAACACCATATCGTGAATTTTTTCGATTGTTTCGGGTGTAGAGACCTCAACTGGGCGTCCAGGACGTTCGGCATCTTCAGTGCTTGTACGGCCACAACGAAATTCAGTAAACCACTTTTTTACCATTGAAATCGATGGTGCAGAGTCCCCATAGTATTTATCAAGCTTAGCCTTGGTCTCGGTAATGGTTTTTTTTCGCAAGAAATAATGCTTAATAAGCACACGAAATTCACTTTTTTCCATTTTCTCCTCAAATTAGTGAGTAGTCTGATAAAAATAGCTGTCAAACACAAACTAACTGACGCAGCAAGCTTAAATTTTGACAGGAGTCAACTGACAGATGCCTGTTGACAGGAGCAGTGTTGCTGTTTCAGTAGAGGTCAGAAATTCAAAAAGTCACGGACTTATTGACCCACCCTCGTATTATCAAAAATTGATATTATCAAATGGGCGTTCTTGACTGCTACGAAAGGAAAATTCTTCGAGTGGTTTTCGGTCCCGTCTGGACTGACGGTTAGTGGAGGTGGAGATACAACGACGAACTGTATGGATTGTACAACAATATCGACTTAGCCAGATAAGTGAGGGTCCAAAGACTTAGATGGCTGGGTCGTGTAGAGTGGATGGATACCAACGCTTCGATTTGAAAGTCCTCGAGTACTCTCCCGGAGGGATAGTGCGATAAAAGAACTCTGCGATTTAGATGGCGCTCGGAAGTGGAAGGGACCTCAGCTAAATTAGCGTCTAAAACTATAAGCAGCCAACGACCGAGCAGGCTAGAGACGCTGGACTGTAGCACCACCTTAAGTCTAGTAAGTTTACAAAGCAGAATCTCGTATTTTTGCCAGGTTTTGGTACTTTTAAATAAAACATTTTAGAGTCCAAGTAGAACTTGCTGGGGTAAAGTTCAACTTGAAAGTAGTTTGGTTCTGCACCATCATACGGATTTTCTCTGCAAACATGATCCTCTAGTGCCCCAATAGACTTTCCCAAAAGCCAACAAAAAAACTTTATCAATTTCTAATTATAATTAAAATTTAACTTTTAAATATCTTTTATGTCTAAATCTATCTTTCTTCTTTCAGGAAAAGGATGCAGGGAATTTTCGATGTAGAGTAGACTTTAAGTTATCACAAACTAGGAATAGTAATGTCAATTTAGAAGTTGTTGGTGAGTATCTGTTGCAGATTTGTCTTCATCTTTTTGTTTTTGGAAATTTTCTACCCTTAAAACAGTCCCATATAAGACAAATCTAAATTTATATAGAACTACCCGACCTCGTAAATTCTAAAAATCCTGTCAGATAAGTGAATTAAAACTATAAATTGAAATACAAATGAAAGTGTTGGGTTAAATCCGTTCTAACCAAAGTTTTTCAAATATTTGTGGCTGTTCCCAGTGGAACTGGAAAATGTTTAAAAATCAAAAAAAAACATCTACAGCAACGAAATAAAATTAAATTCATCAGCTTTAACACGCATGGAAATGTTAGAAAATTATCTCTGGATAAGTGCGGACCAAGAGCTCGGTATCTGGATGGCTTTCTATCCTGTCTGGGGTCTGCAATTCACAACTCTACTACTCGCCACTGCCACGGTTGTTTTTTTGTTTTTTTTGTTTTTCGAAAAGATAAACGAAACAATTAAATGAAACAACAACGAAACAGTATAGCAAAACTGTTCCTAGCAATGTATCCGTATACTCGTATGTAATTGTGTACCTTTCGAGTGGGCTTTTAAAAGTGAGCCGATGGTTTGTGGGCTTTGCTAATCTGCCACACCTAACGTCCTGTTTATTTAGTTTTTTTTGTTTGTTTTCATTTTTTCATTTTATGTTTCCTTTTTTGGTTCTGTTAAGTTCAGTTCGCTTTTAAACACTCTTTCGCTCGAGTTAGATTGGTGTACATTTGTTGATGGTATTTTTCTGGGGAAACTTTTATTCATTTTGAGGTTTTTGTTTGGATTTTTCAATTTAAAAGTTTTTTCGGGAACATTTCTGAACAGCGAACTTTGTTTTGTAGTAGGTAAGGTACCCACACGGAAAATGAACAAACATGCATATCTACACAAACAAATATGGATTGCACGAATTGTTTTTTTTTTTTTTAAATTTTATATTTTGTTGAAAATATTTTTCTGCATGCCGAGTTCTTGGCCGTGGTGGGGTGAGAAATTTTCAGGTCGCTTCGGAGTCTACAATATGTGGCAGATTGTATTTCATTTCGTGTTTGCCTCAGAGATTGGTTACAATGAAAACTTGTCCAAAAGTTCCCACCGACATGACTGAAGGGTAGAAAATTTGTTTTCAAATACGGAATGTGTTTGTTTCGGTTTGTTTTCCTTTTACTTTTTCGCTGTAGTAGAAGATTGTTTTTAATTAAGTTTTTTTTTTTTTGTGTTCGTCCTGATTTTTGTACAAATGTTGTTGTTGTCTTGTTTGTTTTTCAATTATTTGCTCTTAGTGGTGGTATTTGAATGAACGAGTAATGTGTTTTGATTTGTTTTCTATTTGACAGTTCCGCCGCAACAACCAAATATCTTCAACGAACGCCGAGTACGAATTGATTCAAGAGCGGGGCCATATGAAGAAGGTGGTAGCCTGGAAGTGACTTGTGTCGTATATGGCGGTAAGTAACACAAATACCGATACAATCAAATTTAGTTTAGATTAAAGCATATTTCAATATAAACTTCAAAAATTAATTTGCGGCCCTATTTGTGAAATTAAAATTTTCGGTAGTAAGTAGAATTTTGAAGTATAGGAGGACATTCCCAGAGCCTTCGCTGATCAAGCATCGTTCTGAACTTTTCTGCCAGAAGCCATCCAAGATGCTGCCTCTGATATTTTTGGTTACTGTTGGCAAAGAGAGTCAGGAATCCGAGACAAAAAGCATTTATTGTGGTACAAGATGACCTATCATAAATATAATAGTAAGCCTGGGGACCACGATCGAAGACATATTGGGATTCTGTTCCAAGAACAAAGTTTAAGAAATAAGCCATAGAGTAGAAAGGCCATGCTAAGATTTAAGAGTCTTAGCTGAGGCCTGCAAAGCTGAGGCAATTTGTAAAAGTAGCTTATGGTGATTGTAGCCAATCCCATAAGCGGAGCAGCAGCGACGCAATAAAAATGGGAAACTCGTTACGAATAAGTTCGTATAACGAGGAAAGGGTTAATGAAAGGATATAAAGAAGGTAATTTTTGCGACGGCACATGAGTGGATGTGATTTCGAGAGACAGGCAAGACTTTCGATTTGGAAGGATTAAAGAATAATTCATTCAAGGATGACCATGATGATATAGTGTGCAATTAAGGTCCTTCATTAAGCTTTAAAACTGCGTCTTCTATTGAACCTATTGGGGCGCTTAACTGGAGTTGTAAGTGATTGGCATACATGTGGAAATGGCAAAAAGACAAACACCAAAGGCAAATCGTTGATGAACATTGAGATCAGCAAAGGTTCAAGTACTGAGGAAAACCTCTGGGGACTAAATGTATGGAGGACAGTTGATGATTACTATTTTGAGAGATGACAAAATAGGCTTTTCGACCTACTCCGACATATTTGGAGCTCAGGCCGGTAAGGATTTCCAGGACTTAGTCAGGGTCTTGGAAAAGAGATAGTGCCGGACGAGTCCTATATGGGCCAACGGCAGTGCTCACATCCCGGAACGGGTTACTGGCTTCGATGTAACCGCCCCTCGTCCTAGGGGCATTAAAAATGGAACTGGTTCTTAAGGTTGGGGTTGTGCCACAGGGGTAACGGCTCGGCCATTTAAAAAAAAAGGAAGTTACGAAGCATCAACAAGCCTCAGATATGGACGGATCTACTGTTGACAACCCACGCAAACGATTAAAGGATAATGGGCTTCGGATATGCACGTGGAATGTTATATCCCTTAATAGACCACGTGCAGCCGACCAACTAGCGGAGGCCCTAGACTGCTGCAAAGCAGACATTACCGCCATCTAAGAAATGCGATGGAATGGGCCGGAAAAAAAGAAGATGAAAAACTGCGACATCTACTACGGCAATTGCTATCGACGGAAAAAGCAGCGCTTATTTGGATACGGATTTGTTGTTGAAGGCAGACTTAGGCAAGAAGTATTGAGTTTTCGGCATGTGAACGAGCGCCTCGTAACAATCCGCGTCAAGGCTTAACTTACCAAAATTAGCCTGATATGTGCACATGCCCCACAGAGGGAAAGTATGACGAAACCAAAGATACCTTCTATAAGCTCTTGAGCAATACATTCAGGCTAATCGACTTTGCGGCCTGGCGAAACATTGTCGTAGCTAGCACGCGGTTCCCACATCTCGATATAGACAAGGGGACTTGGAGAACTCCTGATCAATCAGCAGTCAACCAGATTGATCACATTGCTATCGGCGCAAGACACTCTTCCAGTATCATGGATGCCTGAAAGTTCCGAGCAGCTAACATTAACTCGGACCATTGCCTTGTTGTACCCAAGGTATGGTTGCGGATACTCCGAGCAGCGCAAAGGCATGCTAAAACTGTGAGAAAATTTGACGTCAGACAGCTACAATCGCAAAAGATCGTCAAATTCTTTTCCGTTCTAGTCTCTTCTCTTTAATATTTTAAGAGTTCCACTGCCAGTAGCATCAAGTATCGGAGATACGAGTAAGTAGCAATACTGCCAAAAAGCTTTCCGTTATGCCGCACCTGATATTCCCCTTTTATTCGACCACCACAACGAAACCCTGGCTTGACGACAAGTTCCGGTATGCACATGCAGCTATGAAAAATGCATACAAAGCGGTGCTGCATAGAAGAACTAGAGCCGCTCTGGAGCTCCATGAGACGAAGGGAAGGGACAGACACCGGCTTCTCAGGAGAAAAAGGAGGAGCATGAGATGTGTGCGGTGATGAAAGTTAAAAGATGCTACTCCAGAAATGATCAGACACCTACTCATCTCTAAAAAATGAGTGAACGAAGGTGTGCTGGATGAATGTAACCTTAGCATTTTTTGTCCGATCCTCAAAAAGGAGATCCTTTGAACTCTTTGACCTACAAAGGAACTAGCCTTCTTAACATCGCCTACAAGATGTTATCTGCCGTAGTGTGTGAATGCCTGTAGCCGTTCAGCAACAACCTGATAGATTCTTATGTAAGATCTTGCTAATCCCAGTCCTGCTCTATGGCGCAGAGGCATGGACATAATCAAAAATTGATGAGTGTGCTCTTGGGTGATATGAGAAGAAAATTCTTTGAGTGATTATCGGTTTTATATGCATTGACGGTGTGTGGAGAAGAAGATACAACAACAAACTGTACGGATTGTACAGCGACATCGACCTAACCAGAAGAGTGAAGATCCAAAGACTTAGATGGCTGGGTCATGTAGACTGCCCCCGAGGGACAGCGTCGTAGAAGAAGACCGAGACTCAGGTGCCGCACACAAGTGCAAAGGGACCTCAGCCAACTTAGTGTGTGAAACTGTAGGCAGTTAGCAACACATCGAGCTAGCTGGAGATGCTTGTGGACTGAGGACCAGGTCCACACCGGACTGTAGCGCCACCTTAAGTAAAGTCAGAATCTAATTTCGAAATTTTCGAAAAATGCGGTCAGTGAGGGTATCAAGGTTACATGTCGTATTTTTATCAGGCAACTGGCATATGGCCTTGTAAATTAAAGAATTCGTAATAAGCGAACCTGCTACAATAATGCTTTGTCCATTCTGCTTCTGTTAGTCTGCCGTAGCACTCGCTATACTATGCCCTTCTCCGTCGTTTTTGGCATTAGGTACTGGGCGTACTGGGTACTCGAAAGTTGTGCCTGGTATAAAAAAATATGAGCTTTTGCGGATGCAAATATATTATAAGATGTAGCAGTTATTGATCAGCCTTGTTAGACTCCAGAGTAAAAAATTTACCCACCGAAAATTCATAAAAAATATAGCAAAAATAGAACTTAAAAAATTAAAAGTATTTATTTCCCGTCTCCAAATCTGTAAAAATTAATAAAAAAAAATGTATCTTTATTTTTAACAAATTTATTAATTTTTTCAAGAACACCTTCCATCATAGTTCTTATGGCTACATCTGTCACCTTTTTGGACCTATTTTTCCAACATTTTTTGAATTCTTGCAGGGTGTTGACAGCGTTTTTGGTGGCCCTTAACTCTTTTTTGACCAGGGCCCTGTATCCTTCAATTGACCTAAGTCCTGGCGAATTCGGAATAAGGGAGATCTCGATGCTTATTGTAAAAATGCCTTAAGCGCTTCTGGAGACACCATTTACATAAATTTCGCCATTTATTGAGCCAATCGTGATGAAAGTTTGACTTCTGAGCCCACAAGAACAAATTGCTTGACAAACAAGGAATTTTGTTTTGGAAATTTCGCTCTAGGTTGGGTTCGAAACTTTGCTTTAACATTTCCTCTACAACTTTCCTCATTCGCATTAAAAATTTTTTTGGCGTTCCGATCTGGAACCTTTTGGACTTTGTATGTGTTCAAGTCCGTATTTTTCCTCACTTTATGAACTAAAAATTTTGAACATACTGCTTTTTAAGTCAAATTACGTTCAGAAATGGATTTTTTTCAAGAAGGCTCAAAATCTTAGTGACCTTTTTTGGGTTCATTAAACCGGCTTTTCGACCAGACCCCTTTTTTATTTCAACTGACAGGTTCTCTTTTTAATTTTTAATAGCAGTAGCAACTGTTTTCCCATTAACTTTTAGTTGCTATGCGATTTTTTTATACGTCCACCCTGGGTGTGCTAGGTGACACTTAATAATATTTTTTCTTATATCCAATTCAGATTCCATGTTGATTATGTTAACGACCAAACAGAAATGATATAGAATTTAAAAATCGAAATGAGGTTTCGATGTGATGCCAATAAAAGCATCCATCTCATTTATAGTCCCACCCTTTTAACAATTTTTTTAAGTTTTGAGGCACAAGACGAACGCCGTTTATGCCTTTCTAACTCAACTCAGCAAGATATAAGCTCACAAAGCACTCTAGAATTTGCTTAGGTTATGTACGTGAATTTTCAGAAAATCACCTGGATCCATGGACGCTTAAACTTCACAACGTATTTCACTCTGAAGTAACATGGAATTCAGGCCAGCAACCCAACTCTTAAAAATTTTTTTTTTTTTAAATGTTACTTTTTTTTATTCAATATAGTACCCTTTTAGCTTGATACACTTATTCCAGTGATTTTCCAACTTCTTGATCCCGTCCGAAAAGTAATTTTCCGGAAGGTCTGCAAAATACTCCTCCGTGGCGTCGATGATTTCCTCGCGTGAGCTGAATTTTTGATGAGCCATCTTTTGAGGTTTGGGAAGAGATAATAGTCCAAGGGAGCCAAATCGGGCAAATACGGTGGATGCGACAGCAATTGGAGCCGTAAGTCATTGATTTAGGCGCATTGTCTTGCAAAAACAAAATTGTTTTTCGCTTCATGTGAGGCCGTTTTGCAGCGATTTCGGCCTTCAATCGCTCCAATAATGCACAGTAATACTCGCTGTTGATGGTTTTTTCCTTTTTCGAGGCAGTCCACGAAGAGTATGCCATGACAATCCCAGAAAACCGACGCCATAACCTTTCCGACCCATTGAGCCTCCCTCGGCCGCTTCGGAGCACTCATGCCGGCTTCAGCCCATTGCCGGGCACTCATTCTGTTCTCTGGTATGTAATAGTGGATCCAGGTTTTATCAACAGTTACCAATCGACGCCAAAAGTCCGCCCGATTCCGCATCAGCAAGTCCAAACACTCTTTCGAAGTGCTCTCGCGTTCGTGTTTTTGGTCAGGAGTGAGCATGCGCGGCACCCAGCGGCAGGATAACTTTTTTATATGCAGAATATTGCCCAAAATATGGCGTGTGCGCTCAGTACTAATCTTTGTGGTATATGCTAGCTCGCGCACCTTCACTTTCCGTTCAGCCAACACCATTTCATGTATTTTTTTGACGTTGTCTTCTGTAACCGCATCGGAGGGCCTGCCGCTGTGGACTTAATCGGTAGTGGAGTTGCGGCCACCATGAAACTCTCGTGGGTTTTGTTTCCTTCGCTGTTTTGCCTCTGAAAAAATAATGTTTTATGAGAGAACGAAAATCGTTTTTGTCCATACTCAACTTGATGCCAAACACGTCAACAAAAATCAGCGGTCAAAACAAAACTAAAGACAGTATCGCACTGAAATTCAGCATTTCTGCCTAAATATGAACGGACTTCAAGGCACCATAACCTTTTTTTCAGTAGCAACGCATTCTGACTGTCAAGGAGGTTACTTTTCAGCCCACCTAGTAGAAATGATGTTGAGTGTGATATTTCGTCTGATCAAGAATAGAGATGTGATTCTGCTTCGGCTTATTTAGTTGAAATTCTAACAATTTATGATCAATACAGCCCTTTGTAATGAAGCGTTGGATATAACATTTTTATAAACTGTTTGGTGGCCCTAAAGCAATTGAACTCTAATACCAAATATGCTTCAAATCAAAAACTACACCACCGAAGTCCAAAAGTCATTCCTCGACAGTTTGATTTAGTTGCCTAAGATGCCGCTGATAAATTGTTTTGTGAAACACATGTCGAACAAAATGTATACCAAACCAACCTAGTCAACCTTTAACCTTACAGAACGTTGCCTAGAAGGCCAATCGCTGACTGCAGTCATTATTTAACTCCCAAAGGTTAGGTAATGTCCATATTACCGAACAGCAAATATTAATCAATAGAGGCGGATAAAGAATGATTAATGACAGAAGTGACTCATGTATAAAGGAAGCATAATTCATTTTTATTGCCTAACGGTTACTTAATTCATATTGATGGGCATAAATATGTTGAAATTAATTACGTTCCATTGGAAGTGATCCATTAATATCGCCAATATTACAAAAATGATGCCAATGACAATGGCCAATTCATTGATTAAAATTAAAATTGCAGAATGTGCCAGAATGTCCTTAATAATCACATGACATGAGTGACACAATCCACATCATTTCTATCAACAACCAATGCTCTCTTCAAAAATTCAAATAGACTCGGCCATGTGGATTCGAAACAAGTTGTTGACGCTAAATTCATAAACCTCCCCTAGCAATGTGCTTATCAAATCCTTTCAAATTCATGTCACTTTACATACACCATTCATTGCATCACAAGACCATAAATTCTAAAATCTAGGCTGCATTTTATCAGCTATTCTAAAAACTTGTTCTCTTACTAATAAAAAAAAAATATATCTCATAAATTAGAACCGATAAATCCGATTCAACCCCACAACACACAGTAGACACCACCAAAAAATAAAATCAAGTAAAATGAAAAAAGCAGAGCAACACATCTAAATGGCAACATGGATTAAAATTTATGACAAAATTTATAGCGATCCCACCAAAGACCAGGCCATAACTCTTGAATTTCAATTAAAAATTCCTCACATTACGACGCTTAGTTAGCTGGTATTGCCTAGCGCTACCCAGCTGTTATCGGCGGGCAGTGGTTTAAATAACATTTTTGACACTTCAATTTGGCACTTTGAACTCAAACACGATACTCAATGGTGTCGGTAGCCGACAGCCGACAGCCTGCCCTCATGCCGTCCCTATTACTGGCATAATTATGATTTTAGGCTGTAACTCTTAATCGATTGCCATCGACCGGCGTTAAATGAATCACCCAACCGCCATCCAATAGAAAGGAGGTCCACTCTCAGGGGTCAGTATCCCCATGGTGCAGTGTCACATGAAACACCGCCCTTCCAGCAGATATTCATACTTGACAATTACATTTGCGGCACGAACCCTCACCAAATGAGTTGGACTTTTGACATTAAACGGGCTAATTAATCACACACCAAATTAAATGACCACATCGAGTGGTAGAATTGACACGTAGCTACATATAAACGTCATAGCATACCTTCTAAACTAGCCGTATGCACATAGGTGATGAGAAGTGGTCACGATCTCGCCCAAGAGAGGGCATAAAATTCAAAATTTCATTGCAACTGACTTCCTTATGGCCTATTAAAGTAATTGCATTGCAGGAGAGCAACCGCCCTGAGTCGGTGTCGGTGTCAGTGGTGTACGATAGTCCTAGTGCTTCTACGGACTTGAAGAAGTTGAACATACAACCTTAACCCATGGTTGTATGTAACTGGAATAACTGAAGAAGGCTTCTCTTTGCGGCACACCAAAACACAAAAGAAGTTGGAAACATTCGTTTAGGGTTATTACATCCTGCACGCCATTTTGGGCAATTCTCGTAACTTGTGAGCCATGAAAAGTTCCTTTTACTACGGAAGTTGAATAGGTGTAGGAGTACCTAGCAATGAAATGATATAACAGTTCAAAGGAAAAAAAACATTGAATGGCGGATACTTTTCTGGAATTGAAGTGATGGATATGCATAACGTAGTTGGCATTTGAAGGGTTGAAGGTAGGCGTCATACTGTCATAAGAATCCGAGGAGTATTGAACCAAAAGACCGATAGTCGAATGATGGAAAAAAATAAATTTAACGGGAAACTGTACAAAGTAACGGAATCAACAATCCACAGTAAATTGAGTTATACGCAGCACTGTCTTTGGCTTAAATGCCAAATCAATCAAACCAGGAGCGAGTTGACAAATGACAGCTGGAACGAAATGACAAACTCTGATTGCAAGGCGTTTGGTTTACCCACTCCTTTCAAGCTGAATATTTAAGCCCAACACTGCTGATATGTACTGTATCTGTTTTTGGTGAACAGGGTACTAGGCACAGGACACAAATCTATCTTATAAAATACAACTTAATCGAACGCAAGTAATGCCACTGCCCCAATGGTTGTTCAGGCACTTAAAGGTGCAACAATGGAAAAAATTACTACAGGGTTTGCCTTAGACCTATCAGTCTGACTTCGAACAGTCTGGTCGAACTTCATGCAAAGATGCTTTTTAAATGCGATCCTCTGTCCAATATGCGATATGGTTGTCAAAGGGGAGGATCCTGTAAGACTTACCTAAAACTTAGACTCGTTATCATGATTTTAACTTTTTATTTCAGACTTAACACTAACCATGCTACTTAACCTACCTAAACAACTTAATCTAACTTAATTGCCAAGTGGTCACTACCCCCGATTTCGTTTTCGGGCACCCTACACCGTGCACACTGGCCTTCGAAATATTACCGAGGCCAGAGGGTGCGGATCACCTTTCGAAGGCACCCATTCATGCTAACAAGCCCGGCTTCTCTACGAAACGAAAAAGCTCCTGTACATAGACGACGTACCCGTCGTAGATGAGCCGCTTATTCTTCGCACCCCAGTAGAGGTGATATAAAACCGGAATACCAACCCAACTCTTCACTTACATTTCGGCATCAATTTATAGAAATGCCTCTGGATGAATAAAACCAGATCAGAGTATGCCCTCATGGTACATGATAGCAATCAAGCTATTGTCGCTGTTCATCACTCTTGCGGCGTGTCTTCGAGTCACCTTAATAAGCAAATTGTCAATCTTGTTTATTATAGCGCTTACGTAAAAAGCCTTGTTGGGATAATATTTCGTGTACTCAGATTCCGGTGTTCTGTTGAGTCGAAGACAGGTTCTAATACACTGCCTCTAAGACAAACGGATCATTTCCATGTAAGACGACGCTACATTAAGCCACACTGGACAGCCGTAAGCGACGATTGGTCTGATATAACAAAGATAACATAGAACTTTCACGGTGGAGTCAAGTTGACTCTTCTCGGCTCCAGCAAGACAAGCATTTATATGATCAAAATCACGCTAAATCGTCTGCGTACGCTCTAGAATGATTGAGGAAACTACTGGATCGTTTGTGTAAATGTTGTTTTGGAGAAAAACCACCCCTTGCCTCGCTCCAAAGACAAACTGATTGCTGGGTATAATTTTGGTACCCTCAACCCACTTCAGCAGAGCTCTTTTAACTACCTTTGCGAATACCTTGCTTATATTCGGCAGAAAACAAATTGACCGAAGATTGGCAGGGTTTGTCCAAACCTTATCGGTTTTTGGAATAGGATGTACAGCTGCTTTTTTCCAGTGCGTTGGTTCAACAGATTATTCCTGTGACCAGGAACGATTTCAGACAAAATTGGTGTCTTCTTGGGGATTGACTACGTTGTATCCGCTCATCATTAGGAAAGATAAAATTCGTCTTTGAAGCGGAAATATGCGCAATCTTGATACGTATAACCGCATTGTGAAAAAACTGGTACATTGTAAAAGGTGGTTT
This sequence comes from Volucella inflata, assembly GCA_928272305.1. NCBI lineage: Eukaryota > Metazoa > Arthropoda > Insecta > Diptera > Syrphidae > Volucella > Volucella inflata. The sequence continues at coordinate 30,848,946 of OV743716.1, forward strand.
TTAACTGCATGAGAAGTTTCGATGGTTGTTGTCTATGGTTTGACAGCTGTCAATGTCAAACTGTGTTGACATTACTGTTTAGTAAGGAATTGTTTAACGCCAGAACAACGCTTCCAAATTGTGGAAATTTACTAAGAAAAAACTAAATCTGCTCGTGAAGTTCATAGAGCACTTCGTCCATTTTACGGTCATCATAATCTGGTTAAATGGCTTCCTCAACAAGGAAAATTGCCGTATATGAAGCGAAGACAATCCTCAAGCTATTAACGAATCACTATTACATCCATTATAATTGACTGTTTGGTGCAGTTTACACGTTGGTGGCATCATTGGTCCTTATTTCTTTCGAAATAAGGAAGGAGCTGCCGTAAGAATGGCGAGCGCTATCGAGCCATGCTGACTGATTTTTTGTTTCCAAAAATATAACCAGCTAAACATCGACGACATTTGGCTCCAACAAGAGGGCAAATTTTGGTTTGCAAAATCATTTCGGTGTCAACTGTATTTCCAGAAGTGGTACTGTTAACTTGGCAACGATTAGTATAAGGTCTCGTAGAAGTAGCATCTTCCGACAGGTGCTGGTTCCTTAAATGACGAGAATGAGCCTCTTCAGCCGAACATCTTGCAGCTCTGCTAATAAGTCCTACTTCACGCCTCCCCGTGGCGCCATATTGGAATCGTTTCCTGCGCCATTAACCAGGATTAGTGTCGGAAAAACAAAACAAGACCTTCTCCGGGCTACTCCGACATATTTGGAGCTCAGGCCGGAAAGGATTTCCAGGACTTAGTCAGGGTCTTGGAAAAGAGATGGTGGCGGACGAGCCCTATAAAGGCCAACGGCAGCGCTCACATCCCGGAACGGGTTACTGGCTTCGGTGTAACCGACCCCTCGTCTTAGGGGTAACTGCCCGGCCATTTAAAAAAAAATTAAGTTACGAAGCATCAATAAGCCTCGGATTTGGACAAATCTACTGTTGACAACCCACGCAAACGATTTAAGGACAATGAGCTTCGGATATGCACGTGGAATGTTAGATCCCTTAATAGACCACGTGCAGCCGAGCAACTAGCGGAGGCCCTAGACTGCTGCAAAGCAGACATAACCGCCATCCAAGAAATACGATGGGATGGGCCGGACAAAAAGAAGACGAAAAACTGCGACATCTACTACGGCAATTGCTATCGACGGCAAAAGCAGCGCTTATTTGGATGCGGATTTGTTGTCGGAGGCAGAGTAAGACAAGAAGTCCTCAGCTTCCGGCATGTGAGCGAGCGCCTCGTAGCAATCCGCCTCAAGGCTAAATTCGCCAACATAAGCCTCATATGTGCGCATGCCCCCACAGAGGAGAAAGATGACGACACCAAGGATGGCTTCTACGAGCTCCTTAACAAGACCTACGAGCAATGCCCTAGCAATGACATTAAAATTGCCCTCGGTGATTTTAATGCAAAGCTAGGAAGAGAGGGTATCTTTGGTGGAACAATCGGAAAATATAGCCTGCACAACACCACCTCTGATAACGGATTCAGGCTAATCGACTTTGCGGCGGGCCGAAACATTGTCATGGCTAGCACGCGGTTCCCACATCTCGACATACACAAGGGGAGTTGGAGAACTCCTGATCAATCAACAGTCAACCAGATTGATCACATTGCGATCGACGCAAGACACTCCTCCAGCATTATGGATGTCCGTACGTTCCGAGGAGCCAACATCGACTCGGACCATTACCTTACTGTAGCTAAGGTACGGTTGCGGATATCCCAAACTACGCCAAGACAAACTAATGCTGTGAGAAAATTCGACGTCAGACGGCTACAATCGCAAGAGATCGCCAAGTCCTTTTCCGATCGAGTGTCTCTTAATCTCTTAAGAGGTCCAATGCCGCCAGCATCAAGCATCGAAGACCATTGGAAACACTGCCAAAACGCCATCAGAGATGCCGCTTCTGATGTGCTGGGTTTCACTCGTCCACCACAACGAAACCCCTGGTTCGATGATGAATGCCGGCAAGCACATGCAGCTAAGCAAGATGCATATAACGCGGCGCTGCTTAGAAAGACCAGAGCGGCTCATGAGCTCTATGAGCGGAAGAGGAGAGATGAGCACCGGCTTCTCAGGAGGAAGAAGAAAGAGCATGGGAAGCGCGCGATCGAGGAAATTGAGAGATGCTACTCCAGGAATGAGGTTCGGAAGTTTTACCAAAAGGTAAAAATAACATGCCCCGGAAACAAACCCCGAACCGAAGCCTGTAGAGATGAACAAGGGAACATCGTAGTAGAATCGCAGTCGATGCTGAGGATTTGGAAAGATCATTTCTGCAGACTGTATAACGGCGATGACGGACCAAATACCGCTGTCAGGCAGAATCAACCGTTCAACTTGGACGATGATGACCAACAACTCCGTCCACCCTACCTGGATGAAGTGAAGATAGCCATATCGAAGCTTAAGTCCAACAAAGCTGCTGCAGCGGATGGCCTGACTGCCGAGCTCTTCAAAGCGGCAGGCGATTACTTGGTAAGGAGCATACACCAACTCATCTGTAAAATATGGTCGGACGAAAGTATGCCCGATGAATGGAACCTCAGCCAGCATTGTTTGTCCAATTCTCAAGAAAAGAGACCCTTTGAACTGCGCCAACTACAGAGGCATCAGTCTCCTTAACATCGCATATAAGATCTTATCCGCCATATTGTGTGAACGCCTGAAGCCTTTCGTCAACAACCTGATAGGTCCATATCAGTGTGGCTTCAGGCCAGGAAAGTCCACCATCGACCAAATACTGACACTACGGCAGATCTTGGTGAAGACCCATGAGCTTCAGATCGATACACACCAACTATTCATCGATTTTAAGGCCGCGTAGGACAGCATCTATAGAGGCGAGCTACATAGAGCACTGTCTAGTTTCGGCATCCCTGCCAAAATCGTCCGTCTGCGCAGGATGACGATGGAGAATGCACGCTGCTCCATTAAGGTCGGTAAAGATCTCACCGAGAACTTTGATGTCCAGAAAGGATTTAGACAAGGCGATGCGCTGTCATGCGATTTTTTCAACATCGTACTTGAAAGAGTAGCGTAAAACTCACGAGCAAACACAAGAGGCACTTTCTTTCAAAAGTCCGTCCAACTACTCGCATACGCCGACGATATTGACATAATCGGGAGAAAGCAGCGTGATGTCAGTGGCGCTTTCGCGAGTATTGAGACGGAAGCAGCGAAAATCGGCTTAGCAGTCAAAGAGGGCAAGACCAAGTATTGTATATGCTGTCAAGCAGAAAGGGCACTCAACACCGACGTCTCGGACAGAACGTCACCCTCGACAGATATAACTTTGAGGTAGTTAAGGACTTTGTCTACCTTGGCTCCGCTTTAAATACAGACAACGACACCAGCGCTGAGATCAAGCGAAGAATAACTCTTGCTAACCGCTGTTTCTTTGGGTTAAGAAGGCAATTGAGTAGCAAAGCCCTCTCTCGGACAATAAACGTCACCCTTTATAAGACTTTAGTAATGCCGGTCCTGCTCTATGGCGCAGAGACATTATGGAGACGCAGAGACGCATGGACATTATCAAAAATGGATGAGGGTGTTCTTGGTTGCTTCGAGAGAAAAATTCTTCGGGCGATCTTCGGTCCCGTCTGCATTGACGGTGAGTGGAGGAGGAGATACAACTACGAACTGTATGGACTGTACAGCGACATGGACCTAGCCAGAAGAGTGATGATCCAAAGACTGAGATGGCTGGGTCATGTAGAGTGCATGGACACCAATGCCCGGTCCGAAAAGTCTTCGAATCCGCCCCCGAGGGACAGCGCAGTAGAGGAAGGTCAAGACTCAGGTGGCGCACGCAAGTGGAAGAGGACCTCAGCCAAGTTAGCGTGCGAAACTGGAGGCAGCTAGCCAGGGATCGAGCGTAACTCGTAGCCACGGCGCGAATATGCCGGAAATCATATTAAAAAAATAAATGCCAAGAAATTATCTACCAGATTATAATAATAAAAAATTCATTTCAATAATATTTCTGTCTTTAAAGGTCTCTGCTTTTGAAAAGACCCAGTTTAGTGAGTCGAATCGCACTGTTGCCAGCAAGTTTTTTTTATTTGTAAATCAAGTGATGTTAGGTGCAGAAAGGTATCCAATGCTTACGTAGGGGTGGTACAGAGCGCTCCTGTAATGGCTTTGGAAGCCGTTCTCTGAAACGCCTATAATTTTCCGTAGGTCGTTTTCTTAGTTGTTACTTTCCACAATGCTAGTGCGCCATATCTCCGTAGGGGTCTCATTACTACCGTATATAGCCGGTACACCATAGCAGATTTTAGGCCCCAAATTTTTCCCACGGTTTGGCAGCATGAATTGCGGTATCTTGTAATTTCTGGTAAAAAAAAAAAAGTTCCGTTTTGGAGGGATTGATATTGAGACCATAGATGCCTAAGTGCTGATCGTCTTCAAGGCAAGCTCCATGATCTCACTTAATATGTTTAAGTATTTTCCCTGCACTATTATGACCACGTCATCCGCGTATGCCGTGGCGCTAATGCCCACTGAATTAAGCTTTTTGAGAATGTCATTTATGACTAGTACCCAAAGGAGTGGAGATATGACTGGTGTTCCCCTGGCCACTGACAATTTAGCCGAGCTTTATCCAATGGAACAGTTTATTACCCTACCTGCAAGCATGTTCCAGATCCAATTTGTTATCCCTCGTTCTATGTTTGCGTCTACTAAAGCACTTTTAATGGTGCTGAACTTCACGTTATTGAAGGCCCCTTCTATATCTACAAAGGTCGCCATCGCAAACTCACCGAAGTGTAGACTTCTTCCAATTTTCCCCACCACCTTATGTACGGCGGTTTCTACGGATTTGCCCTTCATGTAGGCATGCTGTGACATCAGTTTCCAGTAAACGCTCCAGGGTTTTAAGCATAAAAGATGACAGACTCATTGGTCTGAAGTCTTTTGCTGTTATGTGCCCTTGTTTGCCGGCCTTAGGTATAAAAACCGCCTTAACTTCTCTCCATACTTTTGGAATATAACCTATTTTTAAAGGTGCCGTGAAATAAGGCCATGCGAAATAAGAGCATATCTGAAAATATGGCCTTATTTCACTGCGCAATTGTGAAACAAAGCAATATTTCAACATATATCAGTTAGTGAAATAAGGCCATAGGGTAAAATATGATTCAATTCAAGTTTGAGGTAGGTGACTCGCTTCGTTCGCTAACAGGATTGAACCCTTTTCTCCGCAGGGTTTAGCCGCTCACATGACTTCGTCGCTTCGCTAAGGGTATGTAAACAACTGTCAGGCAGGTGCCTAAAAGTTAGATTTCTCTAAGCAATTCATAGGGCCGTAATTGGTTCATACTGGGTAAGCAAAATTAAAAACAAAGCAAAGTGAAAAAAGACTTAAAGATTGAAAATATAGTCAGCTGATAGTGTCGATCCAGGGAAATGAGTTTTCACCAACGTTACCAGGACTTCCTGGCTGCTTTCAGCCCACGTTCCGTCGTTTTTTCTGAGGAAGCTAGCTAAATATAGTTTCGGACATTTAATTGCGCGTCCAGGTGACTATTTCATTATGAAACAACCAAAGGTTGTCGAAAGGCAACGAAAGCAACATAAAAGGGGTAAAGAGAACATGAGACTTTTTTTTTTGTCCTGTCCAACTGTTCTACAGAATGTCATAGGTTACATGGTTTGCTTTCTGATGAAGCAGGGCACTCGAAGCCGAACAGTCAAACACTTAGAGCTTAGAAATGATCGATGGGTCCCGTGAGATCCGTCAACATTGTATTTTTTGTTGGAGACTCAGGCTTAAGCCAATCGTATGTACGAGGAAAGTCGATTTTGTACTTTCGCAGTGACAGAAGTTCTGACCTCATTGCAAGGGATAGAATGCCCATAAGATCAGATCCTCGTTTACAAGCACCATGCCTTGCCGAAATGCGCCAAAGAAGTTTGTTTGTTATCCGCCACCTGTTTAATTTAAAGAAAACTACAAGAGCTGGCGGAATCAACATTTTAAGCGAAGCAGCGCCAAAGCTTCAGCTTCAAAAATCCTTGATTCTAGCTTAGCAGGACAATGCAATGTAGTAAGTTCTCGAATTTAAAGACGCTCCTGGGGAAAACCAGAAGTTTAGGTCGTTCAGATGACATATTTTATGAGGCTTTGTACTTCCTTTAAACGTTCACCCAGAGTAATGCACTACCATAATTTAAAAGCAATTCAAGAAGAAAGTTTTGCAGGATCAAATTAACAAATAATGGTGCACATGAAAGATCTCACTCTCATTACCAAATTGTTGATTTTTCATTAGAAATAACAGCCCAACCCTTGTTCTAGGAATAACTCTAAGGTTACCAGTCACAGTTCTTACGTACAACAAGAATGAAAACCAAACACTACAGAACAACTTGTACAGCATTAGGGTTAACAAACATTTTATTAGACCAACAAAAGCAGCCCAGTTCTCAGGAATAGTTGCAACAATAGCAAATCGTTTCATGAGAAACAAACCAACACCACCACATCCAACTAGGCATGCACTACTCGTAGTCTTAGTTGTACTCGAATGTAAAGCGTCAACAAGCCACAAACAAAAGTAAATTCTACTGAGTATCCTAAAGCCCTTTAGGAAAACCGAGATTCCACAAACACAACACACAAGGTAACTCCATCTCTAACTGGTTGTGTTGAATCGAGTCCTTTTTGTCACATGCGATTCCAACGAATGCGAAAACCCAATTAAATCTCAAAAGCACTTCTTAATGACTGTTTTCTTGTTTCAGGATTTTTTTCTTCCCATTTTATTTTTGTCTTCCTGTATGACGTCCTAGTATTTCTATTTATTTTTGTTTTTTTTCTTTGTTCCTCTGGCATGAAGGTTCTTTCTTAATTCCTTGATTGCATCTAAGGAAAAACAATCGTTGTTTGTTCCGATGTGGAAAATCAGGAATACAATTGAGAACTTAGGACTCTAGGAGTAAGAAATAAGGTGTACCAACTCAGACACAGACACCAACACACTCTTTGCGTGCTGGTTGCAATAAAACCAATGATGTTGGTGGGGAAAAAATATTGCGCTACTAAAGCGCAGTACGAGGAAAGAATCGTTGCCCCAATTATATGTCGCATACCAACACACGATGTACTTTGAAGGAGTAGCTCCCATGTAACACATAGATATGTAAGCCTTCGAAGGTTTTTAGAAAAACAAACTTGTTAACGAGCTGCATGGAGTTTGGCAAAAAACTATTCAAACGTTTTTGGATAATGATACGTTCTCGTAGTCAAAGTCGTGACTTGCCCTGCCAGAAGTTTTACAAGCGGAAGCAAGGATACGATCGCCGTATGCAGGGATTCCAATGAGCTTACAACTGCAGCTGAAAGGAAAGATGTACACAAATAAAAGAAAAAATCAGGAAGGAGCAAGTGGGCTATTAACGCAGTCAGAATTAATTTACAACGCGTTCCAGCTCCCACAGAGTAGGGCATGGGTGTTATGGAGAGACTGCATGCATGATTTACGAACGACTTCAAGTACATACTCGTATGTATGTGCTTTGGCACAGTTTATCCTGCCATGTCACTCCTTTTATACTAAGTTTGTAATTAAAAAAAAAAAAAAAAAACGAGGTGAGCATTTATGCACTGCACGCACTTTGTGCTGCGTTAGCTGAAGGCACATAATCAAGCTTTGGAGTTGCCACAGGAGAACATGACAAAGGAATCGTGTGGCTCATGTTTGCATGACGTTTTCTTTGCCCATATGTGACCATTAATTTAAGTTTTCTTTGGCTTAAGCCTTCTGATGTGAGTGTTACGATAGTTTATTCAAGCTTCGTTGGGTTTTGTTGTAATCCGATGGAATAGTGGGGATCCAACTCTTTTAATGAGAGTTTCATGAGCCGAAAAGTACTACATGCTTACTGAATATATTGGTAGTTGATTGGCGATAACTACAGTAAATATTAGAAATTCTGCCTCATCCTCCAGCCCAACGCTCATTTATAGGTACAATATACTGACATTCCGACTGTCAGTTCTTTGGACAAAGCCAATCTGCTTGCTGTACACCTTACGGCCAACACAACATCTCCAGATTGAGTTATGTCTCCGCCTACACTGGCGTGTGTCGAATTTGCAATGGGAGGAATCCATTTGCGCACTCGTAGAGTAGTTAGAGTACTTCAAGATCTTAACATTCAAAAATCCGCTGGTTCAGATGGTATACCTCCCCTTCTTTTGAAGAGGTGTTGCTGCACGCTGGCAAAACTACTGCGTAAGCTTTTTCATCAATCCTTCTCTTTAGGACTCTTTCCAAGTTGATGGAAGACCCTCATTTGTCCAGCACGTCCCTAAAAAAGGTGAATCTTTTTCTCTCTCCTCTTACCGATCCATTGCACGTCCCTTCTTTCCAAGGTCATGGAAACACTGATAAATCGTCAGCTCACGAAATATCTCGAAACACGAAAACTTCTAAATGACTGGCAATCCGGTTTTCGTAGCAACAGGTCCACCGAAAAATGGAACCAAAGTTTGGCTAAAGTAAGATAGTTGCACTTGCTATTTCTAAGGCATTTGGCAGAGTTTGGCATCAGGCTCTTGGGTCAAAATTTCGTGCATTTGGGATCGACGACTCTCTTCTTCAATCTTTCTTAACCTTCAATTCAAGTTGTCTTGTATGGTTAAAATCTGATATTGACGAAATAAATACTGGCATGCCCTAGGGCTCCGTTCTGTCTCCGACACCCTTTCCAATTTTTATCAATGATCAATTGTCTAATACCATACCAATTGGGGAACTATCAACAGAGTGGAATTTAATGCGTCCAAACACAATGCTGTCTATTGTCACTAAAGCGAAATCCGAATTTCCAGCCATTATCCATAAATGGCACTTGCATCGTTGGAACCGAAAAAGTCTCCATTCTAGGTATGTGTGTGAATGACAACTTATGTTGGAATCGAATCGTAGTCATCAAAAATGCTGCGAAATGTCTAGGTTTCCTCAAGCGATGTAAGAAATTGTTCATCTCTCACGATCCTGCTTCAATATAGAAGGATTTCATCCGGCCAAAATTAGAGTACAATGCTCACATCTGGTCAGGTGTCCCTCAAAACCGTGAGGTAAAAGTTATAGGTGGTGCTAATATTACACAGTCGACTGACAATCTCGGCCACTGACGTAATGTGTCCTACATCACATTGTTCTATCGCTATTTTCACCACCAGTGCTCCTCCGAAATTTCCAGTGCCATTCCGCCCTTTTAAACCTCCAATCGTAACCCCCGTCTCCCTATAAATGCTCATCTGTACACCCTCAAGCCCCCTTTCGGACCTACCCTGATCTTGATTCTTATGGAATACCGTACCGAGCTCATTATTCCCTAGTCATTACAACCTCCAAACATTCAAAACCAACGTACATAGGTACATCTCTTTCTACTTGTCCTAATTTTCAATCGCCCGTGCTGTGTGCAATCAATTTAAAAGTTCTAATAACCCCTTCGTACAGCGTTCACAAGCCCAATGCTCCCAGATGGTATAATGGTTCCTCTTACACATGAGCATGTCGAAGCTTCAATAGGATGAGTTTATTTTCGAACTCGTGTATTAGCAGGAATATTCAAAGATCTTTCTTTTTAAAATCTGCTGATTCAAGTGGTATACTTGAATATATAAATACTTCTTCTATAAATGTAATTTAATTTTGCAAGCGTTTTTATCTCTCTTTTAGGACGCCGTCGGATCGCCGAATGGCAACGGCGCGATAGTTGGCTCATTGGACTATCACGCAGAGAGTCTTGGTTCCATTCCTGGCTGGATCACTAACAATTTTTCAAATCGCCATCGGAAAATGGCAAACTCCCGAAAGTAAAATTGCCTAGGAAAAAGCTTCTAAGGAATGCCGTTCGGAATCGGCGATAAACCGTAGGCCCCACTCAGATGTGACAAAAATTACAACATGAGCAACACAAATGAGTGTCAAGAAGCTAGGTCATGGCCTAAGCCGGGCTGCCAGCGCCACAGTGTATTTTTTCTTTGTGTTCAATGAGTGTTCAATGTCCAGCTCGTCGTTAAAAGTATGAATCCTTACGCCCTCTACTTATCAACGTATTGCACTTAGCTCTCCTCTTTTAAAGTTTATGAGCACGCTTAGGTCATAAAACATCCCAAAACATAAAACCTTCAAGATGAATGCATTTGAGACCGAGGAAGCTCTTCCTCATTTTCAAAATTTCCTATCGGAACGTTATATTCAAGCTGTTTTGGATTGTTTCAAGTCTGATATACACGAAATAAATACTTGTCTGCCCCGCTACCGTCACTCTTTTTAATATTCACAAATATTCAATATTCTACTTTTTGTATTCGTCTCCGGAATCACCTCTGTGCTTTCTTGGAAGCTGTGGTACAAACTTAAAACAACTCAATTTTATTCACTCTTCTTAAAAAGATATACTGTTAGTAACTTAATTCTTAACAATATCCAGATATATACTGAGCATAGTTTTTGACATGAACCTAAAAAGTTCCGAGGAGCCAATATCGACTCGGACCTTTATCTTGTTGTACCCAAGGTAGTGTTGATATCCCGAACAACACCGTGATAAATCGCCAAATCTATTTCGATCGAGTCTCTCTTAATCTCTTAAGAGGTCCACTGTCGCCAGTCTAAAGCATCAAAGACCAGTGAGAATACTGCAAAGAAGCGATCAAAGATGCCGATACTGATACAGAGCGTCAAAGACCAGAGCTGATCACGAGTTCTATGAGCAAAAGAGGGGGGACGAACACAAGTTTCTCAGGAGGAAAAAGAGCATGAGAAGCGCGCGGTCGAGCAAACTGAGAGATGCTACTCGAGAAATGGGATTCGGAAGTTTCGGTAAACTTGGTAAGGAGCATATATCAACTCATCTCTAAAATATGGTCAGACAAAAGTACACCCGATGAATGGAACCGCAGCATTGTTTGTCCTATCCTCAAGAAACGAAACCCTCTGAACTGCGCTAACTATAGTTCAGAGGCATGCTAGATCTTATCTGCCGTACTGGGTGAACGTTTAAAGCCGTTTATCAACAACCTCATAGGTCCTTATCAGTGTGACTTCAGGCCAGAAAAGTCCACCATCGACCAGATATTCACACTACGGCAGATCTTGGAGAAGACCCATGAGCTTCAGATCGATACCCACCACCTATTCATCGATTTTAAGGCCGCGTATGACAGCATCTATAGAGACGAACTATACAAAGCAATGTCTTGTTTTGGTATCCCTGGATTTAGCAGTCAATGAGGCAAGACCTAGTGTATGCTGTCAAGCAAAAAGGACACACAACGTCAACTTCTCAGACATAACGTTACGCTCTACAGATACAACTTTGAGATAGTTAAGAACTTTGTCTTCCAAGGCTCCGCTATAAATTCAGACAACGACATCAGCTCTGAGATAGATCAAACGAAGAATATCTCTTTTAACTCGCTGCTTCTTTGGGATAAGAATGCAATTGACTAGTGAACCCGTCTCTCGAACAACAAAAATTATCCTATATAGTACCTTAATAGTCCCAGTTCTTGACGCGGGAGCGTAGATACGAGTATTATCAAAAATGGATGAGGGTGCTCTTTGCTGCTTTGAGGGGAAAATTCTTCGAGTGATTTTAGATCCCGTCTGCAATGATGGTGAGTAGTTGAGAAGATACAACAACGAATGAAAGATACAACATCGACCTAGCCAGATGAGTGAAGATCGAACGACTGAGATGGCTGGGTCATATAAGCGGATGGTTACAAATGCTCCGTTCCGAAAAGTCTTCGAATCCAGCGCCAGCGCAGTATAGGAAGATTGAGAACACCCAAGTGGAAGAGGACCTCAGCCAACTGAACGCAGCTTTCAAAAGATCAAACTGGCTGGAGACGATTGTTGACTGAGACCCAGTTCAGTGTAGCGGCACCTAAATAAGAAAGAAAACGTTTTCTTAGTATCTGCTTAAGGTTTAGATCTAAAATGTAGATTCGTACGTACGTACGTGTGCAAAGTTTGGGCACCTTTGCAGTCAGTTTTTGTGTAATTATCATGTAGTGAAGCGACTTAAAGTAATATTCTTATTATTGAGTACTTCAACTTCCGAATTGTTGCAAAGAAATTGTTATTCGTTTCAGGCATTTTATACAAACTTAGAGGTGAAATTGCTGATTGTTTGGCAATTGACGTCAGTTTGAAATGATTGAGATTCAAGTGATGGAAATGTCACCTTGGATCTAACAAAAGGAACATTCAACCAACATAATTGACGGGCTATATAAATTATTACAATAAGAATGTATTTGTATATATCTTTTTTGTTAATTTCCTTTATTGTTTTCTTGTCTCGTTTGCAGGAAGTCCTCCGCCAGCCGTAACATGGCTTATGAATGGTCAGATCCAGAACAGTGTTGTGGACTTTTCCTATGATGGAACGATAAATAGCAAACTTATTGTTCGTAATTTATCACGAATTCATCAGCATGCTGTCTACACATGTCAAGCTAGTAACTTTCATAAGAAATATGTCTCCACCAACATTACCATCGAGTTGTATTGTAAGTATCATTCAATTGCTTTTCCAATTAGCTTTAATTTACTTAAGTGACCATATACATTTGTAAAAGTAAAAAGTGTACGAGTACATACGTTAAGTGGCTACAAAAGTACACCAAGTAAGGTGTTGTAGATCGTATATTAAAGCCATTATTTACTCTGTAAGAACGTTGACTCGTTATGAGCTTATTTACTTCCATTGCTTAAGAAATGGCTATGAAATGGACGTCGTCCATCAGTCGAAGAAGATTGAACTCTTTTGAGACTGTTACCACACCTACGAGTTTGTCCCAATCAAGTTTAATCGTACCCGCTGAATATTAATCTACTAACATTTCTTGCACTTAGCTTCACTGTGGATGGGCCTGTATTGTTACGTTTTTTTAAATCTAGCAGCACAATTAATTGCTGTCAAAAAGTCCGTCAAGTGTTAAATATCGCCGTGGTAACATCATTTTTAGATCGTTTTTCAAAAACTTCCTTCGATATATGTATAAGCAAAATGAGCCGGTAAGTTGTTTAGTTTGCGTTTTGTTAGTGATCCCGAAATTCGTGTAATTGTAAAGCGTTTAAAAGAAACTGGATCGGTATCAGGCAAACTCCACATCAGCATGCTCGGCCAGCACGTACAAGCTAAAATATCAACACTGTGAGCGAAAGGGTTCAAAAGCAGCCAGTCACCTCAATTCGTCGCCGAAGTCTACAATTGGGTCTCAACTATGGCACTTTATGGCGAATTTTAAAAGTTCATCTTCATTTTCACGCCTATAAAATCAAAATTAAATGACAATTGAACGCCTGGACCATTTACGACTTCACCGATTCGTTAACTGGATGTTCTATCGGCGGGAAAAATTCTCATCAAATTTGATGTTTTCCGATGAAGCCAATCTTTGAATAGATGGATGGGTATGTAAATAAACAAAATTGTCGAAAAGCCGATACGAGATTCACAAAAAAAACCAATGCATCCCGAAAAAGTCACTGTATGGTGCGGATTATGGGTTGGCCTCAACATTGGCTCGTTCTTTTTCGAATATGAGGCTGGAGAGATAGTTACAGTGAATCGAGAACGTTACCACAACATGTTGACCGGCCATATTTTTCCAAAATTGAATGAATTGAGTCTGCACGATCGCTAGTTTCAACAGGAAGGTGCTACCGTCCATACAATTCATCAATCAATCAGTTTATTTCGTATGAAATTTGAATATCGGATTAAATCGGTTCGAGGAGTTGATTGGCCTACAAGGTCTTGCGATTTGACACCCTTAGACTTGGTATTATTTGAGGGGTAAGTTCTAAACCAATAACCCAGCGAAAATTTAGAAACTCAAACAAAACATTCAAACTGAAATTGTGGCTATTAAACCTCTTGTTTTTCAAGAAGCCATCGATATTTTTGACCTTCGGTTGGTTATTTGCAACAGAAGCTGTGGTAGTCATATAAACGATATAGCGTTTTATTTATTAATTGCCATAAGCCTAACAGTTATATATTAATTTCATAATATAAGTGTGCTTAATTTAATTAGAACTTCCACACTTATTGTTGGCTTAGCCTTTACGATAAATACTAGTAGGTTGATGGAGCCAGTAGTCGGGCATCTAACTTTTTTTTTATGTTTTACTGTTCTTCAAAATTCAGTTGTTAGAGATTTGGATATAAAATTTTGTTTATCTGATTATTTGGAATGTCTAAATTTTAAAATTCTTGATGTTTTTAGTGGATTTGCCATAAAAATTAACTATTCTCAAACGTTGAAATGAAACCGTGAATTTGGATTGGCAACGTTTGGCTATCGAAACTTTTAAATAAATTAAAATGTGGACAACCTATGCCGAATCAATGGAGAAGTAGCTTCTTGGTTCCATTATACAAAGGAAAAGGCGACACTCGAGAATGTAACAACTACCGTTCAATCAAGCTTATGTCACACACAATGAAAATCGTCGAAAGAGTCTTAAACGAACGTCTTCGGCAAATAATAAAGCTCGATAATAGCCAGTGTGGATTTGTTGAAGGAAGATCGACGGTGGACGCTATCCAAAGCCTACGAAAAATAATGGAAAAGCACCGAGATTCGTCTAAGGATTTACACATGGTATTTATCGACCTCGAGAAAGCATTCGATCGAGTGCCTAGGGATCTCATATGGGCCGCGCTGAGGTCTCAAAACGTACCGGAAACGTATGTTAGAATAATACAAGACATGTACGGAAACGTGAAAACTGCGTTTAAAAGCTCTGCTGAACTAACGAGAGAATTTCCAGTTAATGTCGGAGTGCATCAAGGAAGCGTACTTAGCCCTTTCCTCTTTAACGTAGTATTCGACTATCTTTTAAAAGACTGCATGCGCGAAGCAAATGTAACGCCAATTCTCTTCGCTGACAACGCAGTTATACTTAGCGATACCGTCGAAGATTTACAGAACGCCTTAGATTCATGAAGAAATGCGCTACAGAGAAACGGGTTTAAAATAAGTCGTTCAAAGACGGAGCATTTGACGTGTGCCCATTTGCGCATCCGTTGCGACTTGTTCCGGATATAATGTTAGACGGAATAGTTCTTCCGAAAAGCACTATCTTTATCTTTGATCTTTAGGATCAATCGTTAACATGGAAGCGAAATGTGACGACGACGTAAACCACAGAGTGAGTGTGGGATGGATGAAATGGCGGGAAAATTCGGGAATCTTTTGCGACCGAAAATTTCCACTTAAATTAAAGGGGAAACTCTACACCACGGTTGTTAGACCAGCTCTTATATACGGTTCACAGTGCTGGACAATGTACGAAGCGTTTAAAAACAAAATGACGGCAGCGGAAATGAAAATGTTAAGGATGTCTAGTAAAAATGGGAAACTCGTTACGCATAAGTTCGTATAACGAGGAAAGGGTTAATAAAAGGATAAGAAGAAGAAGAAGAAGAAGTATACAGTATAACACTTTCCTAGATATATAAAAATATAAAAAAAGTAATTAAAAAAATACACAAAAAACAACTTCAATATACCTAGTTATGTATGTTTCGACATACAGGTACATAGGTATTAATTATAACTTATAAGTAAAAGTAAAAACCTTTGAAGGTCAAAAATGGATATGCTTAGGTATTTACTTATCACATGTTTCACAGATGAATAATTCATTTTGTATATCTTCGAAATTTCGGCCGGCAAAATGTGTGCACCTTCCATGAATCCATTTAGGACAAGAATCACAGCCAACGTTCTTTAAGTCATTTTCATCAACGTCTGAGATTAAATCTTCATCACAATAGGAACATGATTTTTTTTTTTTTGTTTTTTGGTTTTCCTGCCAGTTGCTTTTTTTCCGCTTCAAAACGCTTTTCTTTTCGACAGCGTTTCCTTAGCTCCAACTCCTGTGTTTTTTTGGCCTTGTCCTGCACTTTTTTGTCGAAGAAATCTTTCCATACTTTCGAGGAAATACTTGCTGGTGGTTTTTCTCGAGCAGGTTCACTGGAGTTGGGGATTGTTTCAGGATAATAAAGGTGCTTTCTAAAAGCAGGATTTACAGCAGAGGAAGTCGATAGTGAGTTCTGAACCATAATATTTTCCTTCTGGGCATTAATGTTCTGCAGCATTTCGTCTATCATTGTTAAGGAATTCGAGTAACGTCGTGTGCATGATGGTCCAGTTAAGAAAATGAAACAATATAAAATGAAATAAATGAAATGAAATTTTTATCAAGTCCTACCACTGTCAATTGTAGAGAAGACCTCATCTGCTTCCTTTAGAAGTTCAATTATAGGATTCTCTTCCTCGTTTCTTATTTTCTGGTGGAGTGGTGATGGAGTTGGTATGGTAACTGTCGCAGGGATTTTTTGAAGCTCTCCTGTATGATCTATAATGTAAGTTCCAGTTAAAGTCTCATCAAGGGGCTTAACCGCGTTAATTTGATCTTCCATATTGGCTTCATCTAACAATTCTATAATTTCGGCTGTCCCATCTTCAATACTGGTATTGGGTTCATTTGGCTGATGTGCATTCTGAAGATTGTCTATAATTCGTACAACAGATGCAAAAGCTAGAACTTTTTTTCTCTCATAGAAACTTGAAGTTGTTATTGTTTCCAGTGGAGTTTCGTGGTGTTTCTCAAGTGTATTCTGGACACATTTAGTATAGTCGACAGCGTGTGCATTAAATGGAAATATTCCACACTTTCGAAAAGCTTTTTTAATGTTTTCCGTCCTGTCTGAGCTATCTAGCACCGCTTTTAGAAATTCACAGAAATTGGTCTTCGTCACGGCTTTATTTGCATTTCCAGGAATACTCTGCCATTTGTGAACCGTTTTTTTATATTCACTCTTTAGTCCCTTAAATGCTCCCACATCGGCTAGCTATTTGGAAAAAGCGCATATAAAATTATCCCATTACTTCTACAGAAATCGCTCAGTTGCATGGTAAAATGGGATTTATTACCATCGACCAGAAACAAAATTGGAGGCTTAATATTATTTTCTGTAAGATAGGCAACGAAACTTTTGACCATCCAGCCAGTCTCCGATCTTCCCAATACCCATTTGTCGGGCATGCTTTTCACCAAAGATGGTGGTGAGCGCACATAAGAGAACACGATCAAAGGCGGTAGAGTTTGACCATTAGCGCTTAACAAAACTTCCTGCATTAACCTTAGAAAGGTTTTTCCATCAATTAGGAGCCAAAACTATCCCAGTTTTTGGAGCCAAGCAAAATGATGTCACATCTCCGTTGAGAATTCTAGAGGAATCTTCCAAAATATCTGCAGCATTTATCTCTTGCAAATATTCCTGCAAATTCCGAAATCATTTTCTAATTGCTTCCTCTGTGACAATCGCTCGTCCTTTTGACAGTCCCTCTGGTGTTCTGAGGAACAATTGAGGATGCCGTTTTAAAAACCCATAGTACCAAGATTTTCTTGGAAGGCCATCTTTAAATGGTGTTGATCTTTTTTCCTCTAATACAACTTTTTGTATTACTGTATTCAAAAGGTCAAATGGCTTTAGTGGAAATCCACATTTTGCGAGGTTGATTATCCAATCTACCAAGCTCTGTTCCTCAGCTTTGTTTAAAACCCTGTTAAGGCCCATATGTCTATTCTTTTCATCAACTCGACCATGAATTCGGTCTTGTAATGTTGTTCTTGGGACTTTATATTATTGACTTGCCTTTCGGATTGCCCATTTTTCTTCTTGAATTTTTTTAAGAGCTTCACTAAGGGCCTCTTCAGAATATTGATGAAAAACACGATTAGAACCATTCATGTTTTGTTTATGTTGAAACCTAAAATATTTTTTTGGAAATTCTTAATAAGGGTTTCTACATAAATTTTTCTCTTTTTTATCTAAAAAATACACTGCCGACACTCG
The DNA here is from genome assembly GCA_928272305.1 of Volucella inflata. Taxonomy (NCBI): domain Eukaryota; kingdom Metazoa; phylum Arthropoda; class Insecta; order Diptera; family Syrphidae; genus Volucella; species Volucella inflata. The sequence continues at coordinate 30,866,905 of OV743716.1, forward strand.
AAAACTATTCTTTTATAGTCGGCCTTCCATTTTACCATTACTAAAATAGGGGGCCGACTACTGAGTTTAGGAAAAAAGTCTCGAAAATCTTGTTAAAAATTAAGAGAATATAAGGTAATCCAATTCTCTAGTAGTCGGCCGAGGCGGCCGACTTTAGAAAAACTGTAAAAAAAATGTCTCCTAAGGTCTTGTTGAAAAATAAATATTTTTTTTTATATTTTCATGCAAAAAACGGCATAAACAAGAAATAAACAATATAAAAACACTAAACAAAATTACTTACCCTCAATATTTATTAATTAAAACACTTTTTGAAGACCACTCTCACTCTATTTTCCCTAACAAAATTTACTTGTACACTTCCTGCAAGAACTTGAACAAAAATGAGAATTTTTAACAAGAATACCAGCAGCTGCTTTGTCTCAATTTTCTTTGGGCCGTTAAAGAACCGCTTAGTTTTAAAAAAATATATATTTTTTTCCTTGAATTCTTTATATGTATGTGTTCCCTATTAAACTTAAATATACGAGTTGGTGGCCGACTACAGTGAGGTGGCCGACCTCGCATGCCATCACCCTATATCCCAGCAGTCTAACAAGTTTCAATAGCTCTGATCTATATTCTCAAAGTTTAGATAAAATCTGTCAGAATTTAAGCGCACAACAATATTAAAACAATTGCAAGCTGTGGCAAAAATATGACTGCAAAACGGGATACGTTTATTATTTCAATGTATAGTATATTGCGGCAAAGACGTTGACGCCGTAGATGGTACCCTTGGGAGAAGGGTTGTGCTAAAATTATGTAGTACTTAATATATATATCACAGATGTTTGTCTTTGCTTTGGAAGATTCTTTACAGTTCTTTCCCTAATACAAAACCTGCCATTTGCATGCGTCGGACATGTTTTGGATATCCAAAAACAAATACTAAAGCTTTCCGAAAAATTAGCAAAAGGGATAATCAGTATCGAATTGTACAAGGGATGGTATAGTTGCCTTAAAATGGCAAGATATGAAAGTGGTAATATATCTTAGAAGCTGTAGAAACTACTATTTTGAGATGAAGTTCCTTGCCCAACTGCAATTGGATTGTACGATGCATACCTTAGAAGACTAGTTAACAGCGTTGTATGAGTTCGACCGGCAGCCCAGAAATGGTGGAGAAAGGTGTTCTATTAGTTGCTCTCATTGCGGCCTTGATAAATCCTTGATATTTTACCATGATATTTTTGGTTGTAGTTGCAGAAGATCTAACAACGTTTGGAAAATTTAACACCGCTAGGGATAAGCGACGTTTGTCCGGGTGCCCGTCAAAAAGATCTAAGACCATATTAAATGTTGGTGATACTTAGCCGATATAAATGGCGAACAAGTGACGTTGTAGACTTTATTTTGAAAAAAATTGAAAAACGTTCAAACACGTTGTGTACTGCATGTGAAATAACTTTGTGCGACACATGCCTTGCCCCTTATCTCACAAAGTGATTAATTAAGTTAATTTCGTTTCGCTAATTAGGTATAGAAAAGTATAATTTTATCATTTTTATGATAATATTTTGAGTTTTGTTAGTCTGTATTAAATCAATCATATTCCTTGCGTGTTCATTATATTGTAGGATTTTCCTGGTTACTGCTACAGTCTGCAACTTTGTTCTATTGTAAAAACAATTTTTTTTCCTGCTGTACCTAATGAATAAATCCATTATCTGATTTTTGAGAAATGTTACCTTCCTTTTTAATTTCAGAAATTATACTGATGATTATTAGAAAACATTGGTTGGTGGTCGGTGATACAATTAGCAGTTGATTGATAGCCGGCCGGACTTAACAAAGAATATACTCGTAGGATAATAAATGGAACCTCTAATTATCTCCTCGCTCATAATGAATGTCCATTTAAAAAGACCTATATTTGTCTAAGCGCATCTTTTACCTAGTTAAGTCGGCCTTCCATTCTGGAAAACTCGCCTTATCAATTTGTTTTCTGTCCATTACAATTAGATACACATAAGAATGGGTATAAATCAACAACATCGTCATCATCATCATTGGCGCGAACACCGAGGTCCAGTCCGGGCCTCTTGCCGCAAGTACTTCAAACTATTCCGATCGCGAGCCGATGCCATCCAGTTTTGGAAACCCAAGGCTTCGAGCATCCTAGTTTACACCATCCTTCCTGCGCAAGCGTGGTCTGCTACGCTAGCTTCCACCGTAAATTGAACTTTCAGAGCGGGATCCTCTTCACTCATACGAACTACGTGCCCAGCCCACAGGAGTCTAACGAGCCACCATATGCTTAGTTTTCCCTTCATTTATGTGCAGGCCCAGGTTTTTTTGCCGCCTGCTCGATTTAGATGTAAGAGTTATGTACAGCCTGTTCGCTTCGTCCGAAGATGTCGTCTGCGTAAGCCAGTAATTGTGTGGACTTGGTGACGATTGCCCATCTTCGAGATGTATCTTAGTCTCAGATTTCTTTCTCCAACGCCAGGTTGAAGAGGAACCAAGCCAGCCCATCCCCTTGTCGGGCTCCATGAAAGATCTTGCCGGTTTTGGACAATAGTTAGCCTACATAGTCTTGTTTATTTGCTTGGGATGCCGAACTCTCTTATGGTGGTATGTTGGAATGTTGAATTCTAGACATTTTTCATTAGCCTTCCTAAGGGTGAAGATCTGATCAATATTTGATTACCTGATTGATATTTGCCGATTATGGTTTCCACGTATGGGGCTATCCCCTCTATCGGAACATCTTATACGATGAACTCAACAATGTTATACCCCTTTAATTGCTGCACTCTGTTATATCTGCTTTCTCCTGTATGGGACATATGATGCCTTTTCGCCAGTCTCCGTGCATCTCTTCATATTCCCATATATGCACTATGATTTGATGTATTGCTTGGTGTAGTGTTGGGCCTCCATATTTGATCAGCTGGGCTTGTATACCGTCAGCACTTGAGGCTTCAATTTATTTGAGCCGATTTATAACTTTTTGTACAATACTTCCTCAATGTTTGGTGGCTGCAGTATGAGGTTGTCTTCTTGCAATGATGGAGTCGTCATTTCTCCGGTGAGCTGCCCATTGAGTAATTCATCAGATTGCACTTCCCACCGCTACAGAATGCCTTAAGGATCGGTGATCAGATTTCCCTCTCCGTCCTACAGTATGTGCAGCATGGTGTGTACTACGTGATGTTTCGGATGTGTCTCGTGTCTATTTCTTTCCATTTCACAGACTATATTCTTCTCCCAGGCTGCCTTTTATGGTTTGTGTAGTTTTTTTTTCTTCTTTTCTGAGAATTTTATATTCCGTTTCGCGTACCCGCGTTCTTGGTATGCAGTATTCTACCGTTCAGTCGCTAGTTTATATTCATCATCAAACCAGTCACTCCGATCTCTGCGTCTACTGGCTTAGATGAAAACAGCATTACTAATGACTTAATTTTTAAGGCGTGTTCACTTCTCTTCTACGCACGGCACTCTGGTCACAGGATTTACTCTATCTTCTTCATCGAGCTCCTCAAGAGCGAGTCTTTGCGCGTGGCCCAGGGTATTACTTGAGTTTTAATCGCGTAGGGCAGCCGTGTTGATCCGAATCTGAGCAGCATATGCAATTTGTCTTGGGCAATCCGCGCTCGGAGCACCATACCATCAAGATAGTGATCCGAGTCGATGTTGGCACCTCGATACGAGCATATCGCGATCAGGCTCTTGCAGTGGCGATGACCTACTTGGCTGCGAGTGACTCCGGGAACCTAGTACTCGCAACTTCCAAGTTCTTGGATGCATAGAAATCTATGATTCGTAATCGATTGTCATTAGTGTTCTTATGCATGGGAGCCAATGTATTGCCTGAATACTGACTCCCGAGCCCTAACTCTTCACGTTGAAATCGCCAAGGATGATTTTAACGTCATACTCTGGGCAGATATCAAGTGTCCTTTCTACAAGCGCATAGTAGGCATCCTTTTCATCTTCTAGGGATCCTTCAGTAGGTCCGTGAACATTTTTGATGCTGATTTTTTCAAACTCGCCTCACACGAAGGATGCATAGGCTTTTATTTACGGCGTTGAAGACGATGATGAGCAGGTTTCATTTTTTTGTTGACTATAAAACCTACCCATCCAGCACATGATATCTTGGGTGATCGCTGTAATATGATTCATAGTTTTTCTTATGCAAGACACCATTCTCAGGCCATCTTTTTACGTGTAGAGCTGTGAAGTCACCCTTGTATATGGCCAGGGCATCGTCTAGCTACTGTAAACCCCGGGCTCTTTAGAGCGATCTCACGTTCCATGAGAAAATACGTAAGTCGAATAGTCGATCCGTTTTCGAGGCTCGCTGTAGGTCTCGTAGTTATATCTTTCACGGAAGAGGTTACTGGCCCCCCGCCAACCCTGCATAGAAGGGACTAGCCTAACCATATTAGCCAAGTTGTATCGGAAAAGTTCCTTATGCTTATGAGTCTGAGGCTTTATATGATTGGAATAATTTCATGTAAGTTGTTGCCTAGAAAACAATAACAATTCTAAAGAGAGAGCACCGTACACATATGTGCATTTCACAGAAAAGAGTATTTTCGTCAACATTTTGACAGCAATCAAAGTTCCACTGAAAGCCATTAGGTAGGTTAAGTACTAGGGAACCATCATCGTTCATGATAAGCCATTTTCATGTTGCCCGTAGACGAACATATATCTGAATCTTTTCTTTTTTCTTAGAGTTTTACTCAGCAGAGATTCGAGTTTCTCTGCCTGGCATCTTCATGTTCCATATATCGTATTTATCTGGTTTCCAGTTGTCTACAATCTAATGTAACGAAAAACATGCACAAAGAATCGATAAATAAGTCAGCCAACTTTGGTCTCTCAGTGGTAGAATCGAAAGGCCGAATCAAAACGGGACTTGAAGCAATGGCTTCTTCTCGGATCGGAAACATTTCTTTAAAAATAAGAAATTTTGCTTTGATCAGGAGCTCAGTCGTTTCTCCGTCCGTTTTCCAGAAGGAGATTACTATAGAGAAACACAATTTTCCATAACCTTAAAAAAATGAACCTTTTCGACTGCCTGTGAGAGTGGATATGAGCAGATCCGGAAGCTAAAATGCAGACTAGTAACCTATTTGAATAATGTCGGCTCAATTTCATCAATACCAGTCGAATCTCGTCTTTTCATTCAGAAATTGTTCTTGCAATTTGACCCCCTGGATATCTTTCTTTAGGGTTTTTTGAACACCTGGCTGGCATACGGCCAGCAACCCCAGAACACTTTCTGAACTGAAAGACGGTATTCGACATGGCATTAATGAAATTGAGGGTACACTATTCCAATAGTCGTATGTCGTCGAAAACTTCGAAAACTTCAGGAGCTCTATGATTACAAGATTCAATTCCATAAACATAATAACTGAAGGCGGTCGAGTATCAGTAGCGCCGTATGCTCTCGGATTGGGTCCTAGAAAACGCTGCACGCTGACATACATTTTTGTAAGAGAGTCGTGTTTTCAGATGGGGCTCGTTTTCATTAATAAGCAAAATTGCCATATCTGGGGAACCGAAAGTTCGAATACATCCAGATGCCAATATACCCGGAAAGAGTAACTCGTTTGTGCCTTTTATGGACTTGACATGTCGTAAGGCCGTATTTTTTTGAAAATGAGGCCGAAAAAGCCATAACAATGGACATTTTGACTTGTCCTCGGCAACGAGTATGTATGAAGTAGCTCTAACCAGCAGGCAGAGATGAAAAGTGGTTTTCCTTTTACGTTAACCTAGGGACAAGACAACACTTATTTCTTATTAAGGTTTGAAGTGAACCTGGCCTTCAAATTCAAGTTCTCCTTTCCTCGGCCCGCATCTAAGGTGCTGTGTTGTCTCTCTGTATTGAATTCAAAAACTCTACGTGCCGGAGCATTGTTGTTCATTTGCCCTACATGTTCGGGGCAACTCGGGCGACTGAAGCATAGTTTAATGGAAGATGGATGTCGCTGTTCGTATAGTTTGTAGTTGAATTTTCTCCTCCAAAACCCGTCAACGCAAACGGGATCCCTTTGATAAGTTTAAGCTTCAGCGCTTATCTCAGGAATGAGATGATCCTACACAGAGTCGCCTTATTTTTCGAGATAGGGCCTAACTATTCAATTGCCTTCTTAGCCCAAAAAAACAGCGCTCCACGGAGACTAGCAGTTTCACAAGCTTTTGAAATGTACACAATTTTTCATATATGATGTTTAAGATGTCAAATGATACCGTATCACTCTGGTAAAAACATTTTTAGACATCAAAAGTCTCGGTTACTTACTTTGTCGGAGCAGCAATTGTTCTCAATCGCACAGATGGACGAGTTTGGCAGGGACGCTAAAACTAGACATTGCTTTTTATGGCTCGTCTTTAGAAGTGTTGACATATGCGGTCTCCAAATCGTGGTGGTGTCTTAGGGGCCAATCAAGTTTATTGACAAGGGGTCTTAGACGTTCAGACCCACCGTCAGTAAGCCGTCAGGCCCACCTGCTTTTTTTTATTTCAGCTTAGATATTGTTATCTTTACTTCATTTTTGTCAGATGGATAGAAGTTATAGCTATCATCGTCTTGGGTGAATGGTCTACTCTGCCTAATGGCGGGGTGTTGGGTTTCTTCGCCGCTATTCAACCTGCAGAAATAGTTTTTTTATATTCTATTCCACTAGCGAAACATAACCAATCTCTGATGGAACGTTGGCAGTCATGCCACTGGTCTCTGGCACATGATCGGGTATATGAGTTTTTGAGAGATTTTGGGATATGCGTCCGGCGAAGATTCTGGCGGTCTCTTGCGATAGAAGCTTTTCTACGTTATGTCTTTTCACAGTAGTTCTGATGAGCGGACATAGCTGAAATATCGTGTCGAGGAGCTCGTAGAAGCATTCTTTGGTGATGTCCTATTTATCTTTCTTAGGGGCTTAAGGACTTTTTAAGTTTATGCCATCAAATAAAGCCTTGATGCGAATTGACATAAGGTATTCGTTTCCGTGGATTCCCGCATAGTACATACGAGGGCGGGTCAATAAGTCCTTGACTTTTGGATTAAAACACAGATTTTTTGATAAAAAAATAATTTTATTTTTCAACGTAGTCTCCCTTGAGCTCTATACACTTTGTCCAACGCTTCTCCAATTTTTTTATCCCTTCCAAAAAAAATGATTTGTCGAGGTCCTCAAAATAGGCCTTTGTTTGCGAGATGACTTCATCTTTGGAGTCAAATCTTTTTCCACCAAGCCATTTCTTCAGGTTTGGGAACAAGAAGTAGTCGCTCGGAGCCAAATCTGGAGAATAGCGTGGATGAGGGAGCAATTCATAGCCCAATTCATGGATTTTTGCCATGACAACTGCACATGTGTGCACCCTTGCATTGTCTTGGTGGAAAAGAACTTTTTTCTTGGCCAAATGAGGTCGTTTTTTTTTCAAATCGTCATTGAATCGGTCCAATAAGTTGGCATAATATTCCCCATTGATTGTTCTTCCCTTTTGAAGGTAGTCAATGTGGATTATCCCGCGTGCACCCCAAAAAACAGTCGCCATAACTTTATTGGCTGACAAACCCACCTTGGCCTTCTTTGGCGCCGATTCACCCTTAGAAACCCACTGTTTTGACTGTTGTTTGTTCTCTGGTGTGTTGTGATGGATCCATGTTTCGTCCACGGTTACAAAATGGCGCAAAAACTCCTCCATATTGCGATTAAACAACGCCAAGCCTTCCTGTAAAGTTGTTACACGATTGCGTTTGTGGTCGACTGTTAGCAAACGCGGCACCCATCTTGCGGAAAGCTTTCTCATGCCCAAGTGATCATTCAAAATTGAAACCACTGAGCCATGCGAGATCCCTACGGCTTCCACAATCTCTCGCACTTTCAATCTTCGGTCGGCCAACACCATATCGTGAATTTTTTCGATTGTTTCGGGTGTAGAGACCTCAACTGGGCGTCCAGGACGTTCGGCATCTTCAGTGCTTGTACGGCCACAACGAAATTCAGTAAACCACTTTTTTACCATTGAAATCGATGGTGCAGAGTCCCCATAGTATTTATCAAGCTTAGCCTTGGTCTCGGTAATGGTTTTTTTTCGCAAGAAATAATGCTTAATAAGCACACGAAATTCACTTTTTTCCATTTTCTCCTCAAATTAGTGAGTAGTCTGATAAAAATAGCTGTCAAACACAAACTAATGACGCAGCAAGTTTAAATTTTGACAGGAGTCAACTGACAGATGCCTGTTGACAGGAGCAGTGTTGCTGTTTCAGTAAAGAGGTCAGAAATTCAAAAAGTCACGGACTTATTGACCCGCCCTCGTATAAGCGTTTTTCATCCTCCTCCTCATTCCATCGGACTTACTTGACTCACAGTGATATATGCATGATAGAAGTCAATTGCTTGTACAAATTGCTCCACGTGCAGATCCGAAATCGTTGTCCTTTAAACTTTGTTTGCAAGAGTCGTCAACAGTGAATCAGGGTATATCTCAGGCCATTAGTTGGTTCGTCAAGTTGACAATCTCGTCCGTATAGAGCTGCGGGCCCTATGATGACGTAGGAGAGCATACGAGTATTACTACAGGCTGAACCTTGGCATTTTAGCCTGCGTGAGTAAGCGTCTCCTTTGCAGTTACTAGGAACCACCACGGAGAGGTAAGGTTACGAATTGGATTGGCGCTATATTAGTTCTAGGACAATCAATAGTTACCGGATCAATCGCTTTACAAGTGCCCAAACAGTACAAGTTGAGCGAGTAAAAGATACTTCTGTTATTCAAGTTGTTGCTATCCGTGGTAAGGTAAACATAATCGTCATTCGTCACACAATATTTTTTTTCGCTATTCACCTACAAAAAGAAGATGAACTTGCTTTATTTTGTAGATTTGAACTGAATTTGTTGTTCATCATCAATCTACGTCAATTAAATGCCACATCTCTACGGAGTTAGTTCACTGTAACTGAAACAGATTTCCAAATTTGGCTAAACAAAAAATATTTCGATTTTCCAGGAATTTTTAAACCTACAAGTACGCACAACAACTGGCATTCTCTTTTTGATTCGTTTTCTAAAAAAAAAAATACATAAAAACTACATCACAATTACTTACCACAATGTCCACCCATTAAATGGCTAATTCATTCCAACACTCGTCCTTTTTTTTGAGTTTTGTTTGTTTTTATCATTTTTATTTTGTGTATTCTGATGGCAGTTTTTCTATCACCAATAACAGTTGCAACTTTAAAAGCCAATTTTTTTGCTGATTTTACATATGTATGTGAGGGTTTTTTGAAAAAGTTATTCCAACTTAGCCACTAATAGGATGTCCTGGATTGGAAATTGACAAGCCTCAGGCATTCAAATGGGAATTTATTAATTATACGCAAAATGGAGTGTAAAAAAGCTAAAAGTGGTTTTGTTAGCATGCCACGAGATATTTTTAAATAAAAGCATATCCATGGGGCAATTAAAAATCCTGCGGATTATTATAACGCGCCAACCATGAATGGTGGTATTAGAATAATTTTCGCGATTTTTCAATTGTTTTTTGTAATAATTACGTTTTGAGGTGACTTGAATGGTGCGGATGCAAATCTGAGCACTTTAATTGTGATTTTATAACAATCTATCTTTGGGGGAACAATTTCCACCTGTCGTTCCTCTACCCACTCCATATTTTCATGGGTTTTTGGTCTCTCTATTTTAGACTTTTTTTTTTTTAAATTAACTTATTGGCTTTGGAAACTATGAAATACAAATATTTCTGATTCATATTTTGTTTTACTTTTTTAATTATTTTATAACTTACATTCAACAATCCAGTGCTTTATAAGAGTTAATAATGGATGGTCATTGGATTGTTCGTAGCATCGATCTTTGATGGTAACCCACAAAAACGACCTTCTTATCCTTCGTCTACATAATGCTTGGTCTTGGATCGCTTCAGTGGTTAGCCCTAGGCGTTGTTGCGCATTTGCCATCTGAGAAATCCAGGAACCTTTTTCCGACCTCGTTTTCTTCGAGTTGGAGTGACCGTAGTTGATAGTGCCTTTTTAACCAAATTTTCCGCAGATCTTCTTTGAACGTGGCAATACCAGCTTATTCTATTCGCCTCAAGCTGTTCGTTTACCGAATTCTTTATATGTAGACTTCCTCTTATACGCGTAGACCTAATGCAATCGTGTTTAATGACTCCACTAGACATCCTTAACATTTTCATTTCCGCTGCCTTCATTTTGTTTTTAAACGCTTCGTACATTGTCCAGCACTGTGAACCGTATATAAGAGCTGGTCTAACAACCGTGGTGTGGAGTTTCACCTTCAATTTAAGTGGAAATTTTTGGTCGCAAAAGATTCCCGAATTTTCCCGGCAATTCATCCATCCCACACTCACTCTGTGATTTACGTCGTCGCTTCCATGTTAACGATTGACCGTAAGTACTTAAATATAGTGCTATTCGGAACAGGTCGCAACGGATGCGCAAATGGGCACGTCAAATGCTCCGTCTTTGATCGACTTATTTTAAACCCGTTTCTCTCTAGCGCATTTCTCCATGAATCTAAGGCGTTCTGTAAATCTTCGACGTTATCGCTAAGTATAACTGCGTCGTCAGCGAAAAGAATTGGCTTTACATTTGCTTCGCGCATGCAGTCTTTTAAAAGATAGTCGAATACTACGTTAAAGAGGAAAGGGCTAAGTACGCATCCTTGATGCCCTCCGACATTAACTGGAAATTCTCTCGTTAGTCCAGCAGAGCTTTTAACCGCAGTTTTCATGTTTCCTTACATGTCTTGTACGAGTATTATTCTAACATACGTTTCCGGTACGTTTTGAGACCTCAGCGCGGCCCATATGAGATCCCCAGGCACTCGATCGAATGCTTTCTCGAGGTCGATAAATACCATGTGTAAATCTCGGTGCTTTTCCATTATTATTCGTAGGCTTTGGATAGCGTCCACCGTCGATCTTCCTTCAACAAATCCACACTGGCTATTATCGAGCTTTATTATTTGCCGAAGACGTTCGTTTAAGACTCTTTCGACGATTTTCATTGTGTGTGACATAAGTCTGATTGAACGGTAGTTGTTGCATTCTCGAGTGTTGCCTTTTCCTTTGTATAATGGAACCAAGAAGCTACTTCTCCATTGATTCGGCATAGGTTGTCCACATTTTAATTTATTTAAAAGTTTCGATATCCAAACGCTACCGATCCCCTCCATTTTCGACCAAAACTCTGATGGAATGCTGTCTGGTCCCGCCGCTTTTCCCTGCGTCATTTTTCCGGTTGCTTTACTTATTTCTTCGATTGAAAAGTCCGAAACTTCCTCCTCGAATAGACCAGCTGTCGGCACGATATCACGTGGAAACTGTTTGTTAAGCAACTCCTTGCAGTATTCAAGCCACCGATTACAAATTTCCTTTTCATTTGTAAGTAAACGACCGTCTGCGTTTTTGATGTATTTCGGCGAGGTTATTTCCATTGAATTTTTTCGCCTCTGTGCAGCGAGCTTACAAATATTTGGCATTTTAGTATTGTACGACGTTTGAACTTCTTGGATAGCTTGCCTTCTATCCGCCGATCGTGAGGATATTTGTTCCAACTCCTGGTACAGGTTTTCCGCTTCTGCCGCTCGAGTTCGAACCAGGACTTTCTTTGCGATCTTTTTAAGACGCTCGTATTCAAGAGCCAGTCGAGCTTTTTCGATATCGTCGCTCCGATCGCATTTTGTCCAAGCTTGGAATGCACGTTTCTTGTCGGCCACAGCTCGTTTGGTTTCGTCATTCCACCACCATGTTTCTTTGCCGACGTGATGGTATTTCGATATAGTCCCCAGATGGGACTTTGCGAGTGTAATGCATTCCTCGTGCATGCTGTTCCACATTGCTTGCGGGCTAAGTGAGTCTGCTATACCATTTATTTTTTGAAGTACTTCTTTAGCCAGTGCGATAAATCTTGGCTTCGTTCCTTTGATAAATTATACCACCGGATTTTTGGCTTTCCAAACGATGCCCGTGTTTTCGGTGGTTCCGCTGTGAAAAATTCTGTAATGAGCAGACGGTGTTGGCTTACTAGGGATTCTCCAAGTATTACTTTACAGTCCTTAACACGGTTTCTCATCGACATTTTGCAGAGGTGATAATCTATTTGCGTTTCGTGGCCTCCGCTGCTATAGGTGATAAGATGTCGTTGATGTTTAATAAACATTGTATTTAAGATGGTTAAGCCGTAAGCCCTACATGCTACAAGGATGTCTTCGTCAGCTGAATTTCTGGTTCCAAAGCCTTTACTGCCGTGGCAGTCCTCATAATCAACATTTGTTTCTCCGACGTGGCCATTTAAATCTCCGCCTACGAAGAGCATCTCATCGATAGGTATATTTCTAAGCAAATTACCGAACTCTGACCAAAATGTATCTTTTTCCGATTGGTCGCATCCATTTTGTGGGGCGTACGCGCTAACAATGTTCCACGTTTCATTGTGTATGACGAGTTTAACACTCATCAAGCGGTCGCTTATTTTCAAGATACCAACGATGTTGTTTAGGAGATCTGCTGCAACAACGATTCCAACACCGTTTCGTCCATTGACCGTTCCATGGTAGAACATCTTAAATGCCTTAGTTTTTAAATCTAGAAAACGCGCTTTATTTCCTGTATTACACCACTTCGTTTCCTGTACGCACAGGATTTGTAGAGTTCTGCGACGCATAATCGCTTCCAGTTCTAAACTTTTTGATGTCATCGATCCGACGTTCCAACTTGCAAACCGAAGTTTAGGAAAATATTTTGGAAACTTGATTTTGCCCGCCCCCGGAATCCGTCGGGCTCTGACACAAGCACTTCTGCTTGCTCTGGGATCACCCGAGTGCGTTGCAATCGTGGTGCCCAGCGGGGTAGTGCTATTAATTGCGATCATTTCCATGAAGTGTATCTAAAGTTTGAGTGGTTTGACACTTGTATGCTCAATTCGATCTTGATTGACTGTTCTTTTACCCCACCGGTAGTCTCCAGACGTGGGAACCCACTGATTGCATACAAACTTGTGGGAAAGTTTTAAGGTGTTAAAGTGTCACAGGCTCATTTTTGGTATATATGATTGGTGTCCCATTTAGTCGCCTCTTACGACATGCTGGGACGCACTGCGGCACTATTCTTTATCCGATGCCGCACGGAATTAACCCACAAAAACGACCAACGACGTCAAATCGCAACTCTGATGAAACACCAGCAAAACGACACGGTTATTGAAATTGTTGTGCACCAAATCGATTGTGGGACCGCGTGCGTGGCACGTAGCCTCATCTTGCTACCACGGATTCACTGGTGATTTGACGGAACGTCTCAACAAAAAGTGTAATCAAAATATATATCATTATGGCGAAAGCAAGATACTCGTAGTTGCCCTTGATACTTCCAAGGCATTTGACAGAGTTTGGCATTAGGCTCTTTTGTCAAAAATGCGTGCATTTCGGATCGATGACTTTCTTCTTCAATGGGTGAAAAATACCCTTTTGCAAAGTTTAATTCAAGTTGCCTTGGATGGTTTCAAGACTGATATTTATAAAGGGTGAGCCAACAGCTAGAGTGTAAGTTAAAATTAAATAAAAAACACATTTATTATAAAATAAACTTCGATCCATTGCAATTACAAATGGAATACAACATCGTTCATGTAACCACCACAGTTTCTGTTTCAAGCGTCCATCCGAAGCTCGAAATTATTAATGACTTTTTATTGGCTGCAATTTCAGTTTGGATGTTATGTTTGAGATCCTGAGCTGTTACTGTTACTGGCACATACCCTAATCTTTAAATAATCCCACAGGAAGAAGTCTAAAGGTGTCAAATTGTATGACCAAGGAGGCTAATCAACTTCTCCTCTAACCGAAAAAATGTTATCTTTTAATTTCGTACGCAAAAAATTTTATTGATTAATGGCTTATGTGGGCAGTAACACCATCTTCTTGAAACGAGAGATCGTCCAGACCTAATCCAATCAATTTTGGAAACAAAAATAGCCGGCCAACATATTGCGGTTACGTTCTCCGTTCACTTAAACTGTCTCTCCAGCTTCATCTTTGAAAAAATACGGGCCAATGTTGCCACCAACCCATAGTCCGCGCCATTCAGTAACTTTTTCGTGATGCATTGGTTTTTTGTGAAGCTCGGTATCGCTAGGATGATTATTTTAACTGAAAAATTCGCGAATTTAATTAAACGTTACTTTTACAAATCGCCCATTTTCGTAAGAAGATTGAATAACAAAAATGGATTATTGCATAGTAAACGATTTCATGCCAAAGACTGTACGATATCTGTCAAAAAGATCAACCGCATTAAATTTAGTAAATGACAGTATTTGACAGCCGACATCCACACCATCTGCTGGCTCAGCTTTTAAAAATATCCAACGCTCCGTTCTCCTTTTTTTTTAATTTTCATCAAAGATCACTATGTCTGCTTCTTCTAATCCAGTACACTTATTTGCTGACAACAGTACTCTCTGCTTTTCATACCGTGCTCACGTCAGCTCATTGTTTGTAGAATTAGAACGGCTGCGTATATTTATTTCATCAAATTCCGATATTAAAAGTGTAACCGATTGGGGAAATATCAAAAGAGTGAAATATGTTCCACAACACAATCCTGTTTACTGTCGTTAAAGCGAACACCCAGCTTTTATCCATTATTGCCACTTTCATCGTACAAACTTTACATTTTGGGTATGTTTGTCAATGACAACCTTTATTGGAATGACCACATGTTCCATGTAGCCATACATGCCGCGAAATGTCTAGTTTTACTTAAACAATGTAAGAACTACTTCATCCCCTCTGATCGAGCCTGAATACATATTACATTCACCTTTCGGCTCTTGGTTACGGCTGATTTTTTTAAGCGCTTGATTTTCAGTTGTGAAGAAAAACGCAGAAAGTTTGCAAAAGTGTACAAGATGTACGAGTATATATTCTATTTGAGACAATTATTTCATGTAAATGTTGACATGACTGCAATATTGACTCTGGCTTATCGGTTTAGTCCCATAAAAACCAGTCTAAAGGCATCAAATCGCACGATCTAATCTACCAATTCACCGGTCCAAAACGAGAGATAAATTGCTCACCGAACTAATTTCTCAATTGGGCCATCGATTCGCGTGCTGTGTGGGTAAAGTGCTGTCTTGCTGGAACCTCATGTCGACCAGGTTCAGTTTGTGCATTTTGGACAAACAAAATTCGAAATCTTTGAACGATAGTGGGCGCCATTGAGAGTGACGTTGTTTTCATGATTATCTTTGAAAAAATATGGGGCAATGATTCTGCCGGACCAAAAACCGTACCAAACAGTGAATTTTTCGGGTACTATGGCAGTTCTTGTATGCCTAAAGTTGCTCATCGGACCGAATATAGCAGTTTTTTTTTTACCAGAAATGAGCTTCGTCGCTGGAGATAATTTTTCAATAAAAAAAAAACGGATCTTTCTTCAGCCCACTCACTGAAATTTCAACGCTGTTGAAGGTCGTTCGGCTTCAGTTCTTGCACGAGCTGTACTTTGTAAGGTTTTCAATCATGACGTAAGACCTTCCAAGTAGTCGAGTAACACAATACCAATTTTTGCGAAATTAACACTGGCTGATGCATCAACGATATGTGAGTTTTCCTCTGTGGAATTGGTACGAAATTTGGTCACTAAGGATTAAATTGCCAGCTTAGTAGGACGACTTTCTACTTACTTAAGGTGGCACTAGAGTCCGCAGTGGACCTGGGCCTCAATCAACTGACATCTCCAGTCAATTCGATCCTTTGCTAACTGCTTCCAATTTCGCATGCTTAGTTGCATGATGTTCCATTCCACTTGCATGCGCCACCTGCATCTCGGTCTTCCTCTACTGCGCTGTTCCTTGGGGCGCATTCGAAGGCTTTCCAGACTAGAGAGTTTGTATCTATCCGCTCTACATGAATCAGCCATCTAGGTCGTTGGATCTTCATTCCTCTGGCTAGATCGATATCGCTGAAAAGTCCATACAGTTTGTCGTTATATTTTCTCCCTTCACTCACCGTCAATGCACACGGGACCGAAAATTACTCAACAAATTTTTTTCTCAAACCAGCCAAGAGCACCCATTTTTGATAATGTCCATGGCTCTGTGCCAAAGAGCAGGACTGGGATTCATAAGGTCTTATATAGGGTAGCTTTTCTTGTACGAGAGAAGGGTTTGCTAATCAATTGGCTTTTTAGCCCAAAGAAACAGCGAATGGCAATAGTAGACCAAGCCTTTAACTTCCTCAAAGTTATATCTGTCGAAGGCGATCATCTGTTCGAGAGACCGATGTTGAGTGTCCCCTTTTGTTTGATAGCAGGAACTTGGTCTTGCCCTCGTTTACCACTAAAACCATTTTCGACGCTTCCTGACTTGGACGGACTTTTGAAAGATGTTGCATCTTGTGTTCGCTCGTGAGTTTTGCACTACTCCTTCAAGGCATTGCCTTGTCTAAATCCTTTTTTGACTTTATAGATCTCGGCGAGATCTTTACCGACCTTGATAGAGTAACGTCTCATCTACGTCGTCATTCTGCACAGACGGACGAGCTTGGCAGAGATGCCGAAACTAGACATTACCATTTAAAGCTCGTCCCTGTAGGTGATGTCGCACGAGCCCTTAATTTGATATTGCTATCTTTACTTCATCCTGGCTGGGTGGACGGAATTGTTGGTCTACTTCATCCAGGTTGAAAGGTTCGTTCTGCCTGATAGCGGCATTTGGTTTGCCATCGTCGCTATTCATTCTACAAATCTTTCATCCTTCAAATCCTTTTCATCGACTGGGACTCTAAAACGGTGTTCCCTTGTTCGTCTCTCTACAGGCTTCGGGCTTGTGTCCGTGGCATGCTTTTTTTTTAAACAAAACTTCCGAATCAATTTCCTCGACTGCACACTTATCATGCTCTTTCTTTTTCCTCCTGAGCAGCCAATGTTCATTTTTCCTCTTCTGCTCACCGAGTTCGAGAGCAGCTCCACTCGTAGGCCTTCTATTCTGCGCCGCTTTGTATGCATATTGCCTAGCTGCACGTGTTTACCGGGACTTGTCATCATACAGGGGGTTTAGTTGTGCTGAAACCCAGCACATCAGAAGTGGAATCTCTGATCTCTTTTGGAAGTAAACGTTGTTCGGGTGTATGTTTTTGCATGATGAAATGGCAATGCATACCGAGCGTGCTGTACTCTGACAAATGACGCGAATCACGCGTGGGCTGTCAAAAAACGAACACTGCAAACAGCAAAAAAATCGCCTGTGCTCGTATTTTTGAAATCAACTTCGAAGCTTCTTCACTATTTATGTAGAATTTTGCTATAATCTTCAGCATCGTGCTGTGCTCATAACCCATAACCCTTCTGAACAGTTAAAGAATGTTAAATGTTTTATTTATTTAAACTATTTTATTTAAGCTGACAGTTACAAGCAATTTCACACAAATTTACTTAACACGTTCCAAACGATCTTGAATTTCAATGAGACTTAAGCCCTTGGTCTCAATCACAATGAACTGGGTAAAAATCAGCGACAAAGCGCAACACACCGAGAATCCCCAAAAAACATAATATGACCCAAAAGAATTAATTAACGGATAAAATCGAGTTATCGTAAATCCCAAGCCCCAGCACGTTAACGTGACACTTGAAGCGGCAATCGCCTTAATATTCGATGGAAACAATTCACCCAGAATTATAAAAGGCAACGGACCAAAGCCTAGACGATACGATATTTCAAACAAAATAAAAGCCACAAACGGGATCCATTGGATATTCGGAGTGTTATAGTTATCATGAAAGTAGAAAAAAGTTCCAGTTGCGAATTGTGCCAAACCTGTTCCAATCGCTGAGATCCGAAGCAAATTCCTCCGCTTGCATCTATCGACTATAACTCCGAGGAAAGAGCTGGAACAGGTTTGAACAATGCCGATGCAAATTGTTAGCACGGCGGAACTAGCCTTCAATCCGGCTTCAATAAAAATCCACTGAGAATTGATCTTGATGATGACTGCTCCAGAGAATTGCTGACAAATCATCACTCCTACAGCGACAATCAGTGCCCTACGATTGCCTTTGTTGTTCAAGATGTCCGAACATGTTCCTTTTGTCATGCTTTGAACACGTTGTACGATAGTTTGGATTTCTTGAAGTTCATTCTGGACGGCTTCCAAACTTTGACCCCGAACTCTTTGTAGAGCTTTAGCTGCGAGATCCGTTTCGCCCTTCATGATGAGGTAGTGAGGACTTTCTGGTATAAAAAGGTATCCTCCAAGGGAAACAATCGGGATAGCCATGCAAAACAATTGGAAAACAATGTAGCTTGTGAAAGGTCCAATGCAGTATACATACAGCATGCCAACTACAATAGAATTGAAGATAGATTAACTCTCTGTCAAACTTAAAATCAACGATTTAGGCTGACATGTCATGCAAATCATCATAACACTTAGTGCTGAACCTCGCTTATCCATAGTGGCTATTTCACCGATGTACATCGGGATCACTGTCATTGTTGTGCTGGCTGCTATGCCCTAATAAACCTTAAACTTTCAGAGTGTTGTAATAGAAGTGTTTCGAAACTATACCTGGAGAAAGCGCCCGATATATATCAGTTCTAATTGCCTAGCTGTTGCCAAGCAGGTGTATGCAATGATGTAAATGCAAGAGGCAGCAAACATCGCTGTCTTACGCCCAAAACGATCTGCCAGCGGTCCAACTATGTAGGCGGCTATAAGAGAAAGAAGTGGTCGATACATTCTATAACATTGCCTTCTTATTGATTCTCATAACTTTGACCAATCAAATGATATCCATAAGATTTGCTTTATTAAATCTGTGAATTGTATAAGATGTTTTGAAAAGATGTTTTCACTTACAAGAAAAAGCTCCAACTGCTATTAATGAGAAAATCCATCCTTCTTGATCCTTTGTGATTCTGTCTTTTAATGGTGAGTCCTCGTGTTGGTGTTTTAACTTTGGCATCACAGGTGACGTCCATCCAATGCAAGTTCCAAGAGACAGACTCAATAGATTTCCTAAAATAAAAGATATATTTTTGTGGTAAATCATTGGAATCTTACGATCTTAGTTGGTACCACAGATGACAACTAAAAAAAGTCGCACTTTTGAAGGCTGATCTGACACTTTAGCAGTATCGGGCTCCATTTTCAACAGAAAATCCTATCGATTTCGGCCTTTTCTTATAAATTAAAAATAAATTTGTGTGCAGTAAATCATGACATGCTTGTTATATAAAGTGAGTTTCGAAATAGAGAAAAATGAGTCCGAAATCAAGTTGAATTTATCTGATTTCTCAAAATATTGCAGCTCTTGCCGAAAGTGGGCACCAAAACCTGAGCACATCAACAAACCATGTGACGTTTGGTGTAAATTTTGAAGTTGGGGCATTATTGGCCCGTTTTTCTCCCAACAAGACTGTAGAAAAAAATTTACAGTTAATAGAGAACGCTACGGCTTCGAAAACTTTTCGGGCCAGAGAGCTGGTATTCATCCGCTCTATGTTACATGACCCAGGCATTTCAGTCGTTGGACCTTCGCTGTTGGGGCTAAGGTGACGCACTTTTTAAATTAATAAAAGGATGAAATTGCATAGGAGCGCATCGCTACGTCTGAATGCCTTTTTGACATAAAAGGTCTCCTTGAAAACTTTACCGATCTTGACAAGCTTTCGTGCATTGTTAATCGTCATCTCGCACAGACGAACGAGTTTGAACAAAAGTAGAAATTGCTCCCCATCGCTCTTTTCAATAGATGCTATCAATGCGGAGTTCAAATCAGTGAATATGTGGTGTGTATCGATTTGAAGCAAATGGGCTTCCACTGTAGATTTTCCTGGCCTGAAGTCACACCAATCGGATTGTTGACGAACGGCTTCAGGCGCTTACATGGCACGATTAGCTTGAATACGTGATCGGAGGTGGTGTCGTGCTGGCTATGCCTACCGAAAGAACTACCTTAGATGCCCTCTCTTCCTAACTCTGTATTTAAATCGCTTAAAACAACTTTAATGTCATATCTACCACATTGCTCGTAAGTCTTCTTCAAGGGGGCGTAGAAGCTGTCTTTGGAGTCGTCATCTTTCTGCTCTTTTAAAGCGTGCGCACATATAAGGCTTATGTTGGCAAATTAAGCCTTGATACGGATCGCTACTAGGCATGCGTTCTAATGCCGGAAACACAAGACTGCCGTAGTAGATGTCGCGGTTTTTTTTGAATTTTTTGGATGGCGTTAATGTGTGCTTTGGAGCAGTCCAGGGCCTTTGGTTGTTGTTCCGCTGTGCGCGGCCTATTAAGGGACTTAACATTCAATGGCATATCCGAAGTCTGTTGTCCATAATTCATCTACATGGGCTTTCAACAGTAGATCCATCCATATCCAAATCTTGTAATTGCTTCGTTTTCTTCTTTTTTTTTCATTGCCTGGCAGTTACCTCGGCGGCACAACCCCCAACTGGAAGTTCAGCTCCATTTTCTGATACTCTTAGGCCGAGGGGTCAGCCTAACTGACGGCCGAAAGCCAGTAACCCGCTCGGGGATGGGAGCGTTGCCGTTAGTTCATAAAAGGCTCATCCGCTACCATATTTTTTCTGACCCCGACTTAGTCTCGGAAATTCGTACGCCTGAAGTCCAAATAAATCGGAGTAGCTCCGTTAAGGTCTCATTTGTTTCGGGATTTTACTTCAGGCGTCGATTCCATATGGGGAATCCAACCGCTGTCCCGTTTATAGTGCTGTTTTTTTCTGTCAGAACTCTTGCTTAGAGGTCAGGTTCGCATGCTCATCGACCAGTACCCAACAGTTACCACTTGGAGATGAAATAAGCACAGTTTATGTATTGTAGCAACAGTACCAACACTGGACATCGCAACGTTAACACTTCTGCCCGCCCTATTCCATCTTAATTTATATTTGGTATAACAATAGCTTCTATGAATAGTTGAAGCCCGGCTAAACATTATTATCAGGAAGTGAGTTCACCCTGATGATTTACTTCTGCTCATTTAGATGTATTCAGCTAACACTCAGTAGAATACTTTTAAACTTTTATTTCCTTTACTCTTTCAGTGCGACCACTTTTGGTGGAGATATCATTCAACAATCAACCAATGTCAGCGGACCGAAAATATGAAATCGAATGCCAGGCGATAGGTTCAAGGCCCCCTGCGAAAATCACCTGGTGGATGGGAAACATTGAATTGCATGCGCACAATCAGAAGGTATGTATTAAAATAAGGTTCATTCTATTCGTATTGTCATGATGTCTTGACCTATCAGGCTCTATTGCCCTCCATTAAACAAATTTCCACTTCATTTTTAATCCAGATATTTTAATTTGTTGCATAATATAATGAATTTACTTACTCTGCTTGCTTAGATTGAGCTGCAGTTTTGGTAGATCCTGCGCTCAACTAAAAGGTCTCTCAAGTTACCGCGGTCCCTGGCTATCCTTTAGTTCCACACTCTAAGTTAAATGTGGTCCTCCTTCTTATTCGTTCCCCACTTAACGTCAGGTCTTGCTCTACTGCTTAGTTGGTCCCCGCCTGATTGTCAAAGCTGGCCTATCAAAGAAGTAGTCTAATAAAAAGCGGAGGCAGAGCAGTACTGGCGTTATCCTAAATATCTTCAGATAGTTGTTGAGTTGAGTTGCGAGACCACCGGTAGTCAGGACTTGAAATACCCTAGAAGTCAGGAGCCTCGGGATTTCGGTTGGGACCTGACTTATTGAGGTAGATTACACCTTAATGCGGAAAGGAGTTGCAAATAAGTGCTGAATGCCATGTCCCCAAGATCGGACTCCACTCATACCAAAGGTGGAGCCGTCAGTTCCGTCTTGGTATTACTAAATTTTCCCACGGATGTATGGGCATCTCGTAAAAAATTGTCTTACACAGACCGATGTTCATGTATAAACACTAAGACGTTCTACTGCTAAGTCACTCCGAGTTAAGTTCTAGGACTCTTCGTGCTGCAGTGCTAGTGTTCAATCGCTTAACATATCCCAGCACTTTTCTGACCAGGTTACTGTAAAACTTGTAGAGTTTGTCGTTAAATTCCTTCCTCCAAATTTCGTCAGCGCAATTGAGTCCAGAAACCTTTCGAACAATTTTGCTTTTGAAATGACCAGGGATGCTTGTGCACCATAAAGCAGGCCTATGATGATAACGGTCAAATAAATTTTTTCCTTAATGTGTCTTGACAATGCCTTTTACTCAGCTGCCTTCTTGGGCCAAAAAAACAGCGATTGGCAAATCTGAACAAGTGGCATTATCAGACTTAACGTCAAAGTCGAGGTATACATACGTACTACGTTTCTGATGTACGTTGACAGAATATACTTAGTTTTGCCCTCATTTGCGACTAAACCCATTTTTGGTGCTTCTGAAAGCACTAGTGTTAGCAGAGTTCTGCCACTAATGTCAATGTTAACAGCGCATGTAAGTTGTGCAAACTTTGGAGCCTCTGGTGTTGACTTGCGAGTTCAAGAAGTTAAATGACGGACCATCTCCTCGCAGCGAGCGTTCTCCATCAACATTTTGTGCAATCTGATAAGTTTGATGGGGATAACAAGGCTTGACATAGCTCTTTATAGCTCCTGTCTATGGTGTGAATAATTACGCGGTAGTAGACTTTCAAATCGTTGATAAATGGTTTCTGACGATCACTCAAGACAGGAGGATATGACAACGGAACTTAAGATCACATTTCGCTTGAACAATCTGTAGAAGTTCCTACTTTTGGTAATGAGAATATCTAATACTCGTAAATTCATCAACATTTAAATTGAACCATGTTTGGATGGCGTGGGCTTTATTTCTGATACAATCAACGGGATGCACTTGATCATAAACAGACAAGCGAGTACTTCAAGGTATGGAACCTGAGTGTTAATCATGAAAAGTCAAAGATAATAATATTCAGAGACGGAAGCGGTATGCATCCGCACGGCAAAAAATCCGGCCCTATTGTCATCAATCAGTAGAGATAGATATGAGAGATACGTAAGCGATGCATGGAGTTCCCACGATCCATTTTGTTGTTCCCCAATTAAATTTAAATAAAAAATATTTCTTATTTAGATTTCAGTCAAATTTCAATTTCAGTATATTGTTTGGATTTTGCCATTGTAAATGAAATATAATATCGTTCAAATGTCCTCGACGGGAGTTCCTGCAGCATTTGATTCTGACAAGGCAATTTTCTGTGACTTTTCGATGCATATCGGGCAATTACTCGGCCATGACTTGCAGCATATGTATTTTCAACGAATTGAAAGTTTAATTTTGATTTTTTTTTTTTTTTTTCGTGGGTAGGTGAAAAGTCTTCATTGACACTATGCGTCCGTAGCTCATAGTAGTGTGGGCTTCTTACTCACTAAACAACTGCTCCCTTCTACTGGTTAACTACGACTATGTTTCTGTATCAAGTAGTTTTAGTATCAAAAATATTCGCATTGGGTAGGTAGCTTCCCAGCAAAACTACCTGCTATAGCCCTCAACTAAATGCGACTGCTCTTATTGCCCGAAATTTAACGGTTTCGGTTCCTGGGACAACTTTCGTCTTTTTCCTAACGAGTTTTCTTTCTATCGGTACTTTCCCCGTAGAACTTTGGATTTTTCCTGTGAATTCTGGCTCGAACGTACGTTTTGCTGGATAAAATCACGCCTTTTTTATGAGGCTCTTTTGCAACTTCACATCCTCTATAGTTCGGTGGGTGCTTCCCTTTGCAGTATCTAACAGTCGTTGGAGCCTGTTTATCTAAGCTGTTGTTTTCCGAAATATAGTATGTTTACCTACGTATTTTACGCATCGTGGTTTCCTTTGACGGTAAGTCTGTGTATGGCGGAAACCTTGATAACGCCTACACTGCTAGATCGATCTTGTGTTATTACGCAATGGCATGACTTTGATTACTATATTTAGTATATTATTAATAATGTAGATATCTTCTTAATTATCGTTCTTGTCAAAACTAGGCATTAACAGGGGAAGTCCACGCTTTACCACGAATTGTTTCTGTTGTTCAGTCTACTGCTTTTCCCTCTTGATGATATTAACAGCGTCAAGAATTTTAAAGCCTTTAGCTTGAAGATCATTCATAATGTCTACATTGGTACACGAAGGATGAAGACTTCTTGCTACAACCCGCAATGAATTTTCTAGGTGTACCATTGGATCTTCTCGGTATTTAATTTTTGGGACACTGCTCGGTAACCGTCAGAATCATGAATGTTAATTTTTGAACGTCATTGCGCAATGACTTAACCTCGAATGTCAATGTTGATGTTCCTTTGAAAAGCCAATGCTCCATTTGGGCGCGGAGAAAGTGATTTTATTGCTTTTTATTTTGTTCGCGACTCGTTGAGCTTGTCTTCTCTTCATTTTTTCGTCTTTTCTTCTGTTTCTCGTGTAAGCTTATCTTCGTCCATGTGACTCATGACTACCTGAGTGGGGTGTGCTATATTCACGTTGTTCTTGGAAATGAGCTATTTAAGGCCTTATTTTCTTCGCTGAGTAAATCTACCTTTTTCTTAAGCTCTTGGTAGAGTACCTAACTCCATTTTATGAATCTTTTGTGTTTCACTGAGTCTTGTTTTTGGCACAGCGGTGTTGCCGGCGGACTTCTTTTACCGGATACATTCGATGGCAATCAAGATACCCTTGAACTCTTTGTGAAATGGTCAAAAGACAGCAATAAATGGGTCTTCCTAGAATTTATAGAGCCGATTTCAGTAGAGGGTGGATTTTCCAGTAAACATGGGCTGCCACCTGGGGTAGTGTATCTTTTTGTTTTGTTCATTGCTTGTTTTGTATGCCCTACACTCGGTATACGGAGGGTGGATTTTAGTCACCTCTTACAGGCATGCAATCCTTGGGTATATTCTGAACCCATACCCGAAGAGGTATTGACAGCTTGATGATTGTAGGCATAAACACGATATTCTCACGAAAGAAAAATCCAATGGCAACAAATCGCACAATCTTGGTGGCCAGTTCAGATCACCAAAACGCTAAATAACTCCTCCAACAAATTGTTCTTACAATAAAGTTAAAAATTGTCATATTGTGTGAGATGTGGCACCGTCTTGTGCACATGTCCTTCACATCCATATTTGAGGCCAACAAAAATTCGGTTAACATTGAGCTATAACATTGAGAATTGGTGGTGACACCTTCCCCATTTTCGAAGAAATATGGACCAACGACATCACAACATACAGTGACATTTTGTAGATTTTCACTCCGCCATTTACGACAATTTTATTTGTAAACGTATCCGCCGAGTGAAAAATGAACCTTAGCGCTGAAGAATATGTTGTGTGACAATTGGTCATCAAAATGCTGATGATCAAGCACCAAATCGGCATATGTTCTATGCATTCTGTGGTCAGTTGGCTTCTATGCATTCTGTGGTCAGTTGGCTTCAATTCTGTGAGTTAGTCAGCCTAAATTCAAATTCGACGTAATGTGCCGTACGACAAGCCTAAATGCTCTGCACGCCGTGAAATCGATACATTTTGATCGTTTCAACACTTTTACTAACGGCAGCCATATTTTCTGTAGAGCGTACATTAAGGATAGGCCTTAAGATATCTGTAACAGAGTCAATTTCTTTGAATATGTCAAACAGTTTTGCCTATAGTATGCTTAGATGGACGATTATGTCGACTATAATCTGCTCGTAATGGGCGAAACGTACCTACTGCAGATTCAGTAGTACAGTACATTTTTGTAGTAAGTTATCAGACTTTTAGCACTTCACCAATTATTAAGCGATCCATATTAAGAAATGGCAAACCTTAAACTAAATATATTCAGACTCAGATGACAGTTCGATTCAATGTATGTGATTGAAACAGGGATGCCAAATAATGACCACGAATTGGATGAGCCTATTTTATTCAGGTAATCTATAAGAGGAATCGCTACTTTACCAACAAAGTAAGCCTGCTATCGAAAGTGAGAGCTGAGCTTAACTTAATTTTATTCCTCATCATCCAGAGCTAACAATCCTTTGCAATTTATGTGACAATAGTGCGAGAGATGGCGTTATCCTGCTTATAGCGATATGTCCTTTTCAACTCCGATATACTTTATACATTCCGTATTCGAAATTGCTCTCAATAGGCTATCTGTGAAAGATTAGAATCATGTTCCTAGCTGTAAAAACTCTGAATAAGCTCACCTTTTATTTGTAATATGTATTTCGAACCTTTTGCATCCATTATTGTAAGAAATTTTCCCTCAATCCTTAAAGATACTAAACATTAATTTTCTTTGTTTCAGGTATCGGAAGATGGCAATGTAAGCATATCCGTTCTATCGCTTACACCAACAAGGGAAGATCACGCAAAGGGTCTGTCATGCCGGGCCACTAACGAATTGGTTCGCAATGGCATTCGGGAGACAGCAATGAAATTAAATGTTTTCTGTAAGTTTACATTTTTTATTTCTAATCTAACTCAAATCTCTTGGATTCTCCAACAAAAATGATAATTGAATTAGTAATTAGAAAGTTACACGTGGTTAATTATGTTTTAAGCTTTAACGATTGTTATCCGGATGGTATTCAAATAATGAGTACTCTTACATCAAATGGGTTTAATTTTAGACAGATATTAATAGGAAATGCCCTTTTAATCGCGCTGATTAAATCGATAATCTGTTGTGTCAGTGAATTTTGTTCGTTTAAGAATGATGTGCATTGAATCTGTGTTAATTACATCATGGATGAGAGAGCCATTAAATTATTGTGACGTGTGAAAGTAAAAAAAAAAAAATACTTTCACAGTGTATATTTTTGTAAGCCTTTTTATAACTTTATGACATTTGAAGCAACTGCTACCGAAGAGTGTCCCATTTAGACAGCTGTCATGTATGAATACTAAGATTTGGTCATGGATTATCACGAGGAAGCACATCGCATAGAACTTGTAAGAATCTACTAGCGAAATGGTGTAATTTTTAAGAGATAATTAAAAAATATTGTGGATTTTTCGGTCACCATACATCACATTGCCGTCGTCGTACAGTGGACTCATTAATCGAGAAATGTTAGTTTCTTCCCGTGTTCGTGGAGCTAGTGATAGTCCTGACCAGAATGAGACTTTCACAAAGCAGTTTCGAGACGACCTTTGACTAAATATTTGTATTGCCG
Source organism: Volucella inflata (assembly GCA_928272305.1). Lineage (NCBI taxonomy): Eukaryota > Metazoa > Arthropoda > Insecta > Diptera > Syrphidae > Volucella > Volucella inflata. The sequence continues at coordinate 30,894,123 of OV743716.1, forward strand.
TCCTTATAAGATTCAGTTGACAATAAATTTGAAGTGAATGTTGATTTTCAAATCTCATGTTTGGTGCCCATTTTGGGCTGACGGAGTAATTAGATCATTCATATTTGGGGTTTACCTATGTGTGAGGTAGTCTTTGCGATCAACAGCCACGGCGTTAGTAACCCTGGTTAGTAGACAACCTCTTTTGGCCTTAAATGTCTAAATTGAATCTAGAAGACATTTGTTAATCTGTCACACATCAGACAAAACAGTAGAATTTTTGATGGCGAAATTAGATGGGAGAGCCTGCGATTTGAATTGGACCCGAAAATCATGCGATTGGACACCATTGGATTTCTTCATATGAGTTTTTTTGAATGGAAAGGTTTGTGCCAAAAACCCAAAAACAATTCCTGAACTGGAAGGCCAAGCTCTCTAACCTAAATACCGTCGTTGTTTGCTTTATACTATGTTCATCACAAAAATAGTTATTGTGCCCCGAATTTTAGCACAGCAGGCTACTCAGTGGAGTGACCCTACTGCGTCCTCTTGTTTGCTCATCCACAAGGACGACCAACCGATACCAATTTAGCTTGGACTTCCAAGTCCCCATATCCTCCACACCGCGTTCCATTCGACAACCACTTGCTAGTTTATACTGTCTCGTCCTACTTCGTATTGTTTGAAGATCTTATTCCTTTGGTACTCAATGGTACGTGCCGTCAGTCATGTTTATTACTTTGACCGCGTATTCCACCTGTAGTTAAAGGATCTTAGAAAACAGTCTTAGTAAGCATGTGTGCAATATGATCATTAGTGGAAGAAGAAATGCAATCTTTATATTGTTTTTCTCCCCATACTGGAGCAGGTTAGTAGAGAATGGATTCCCCATGGGCAACATATCTGTTGATGAAACCTTTCTCCAGGCAGCATTGATGGCTCCTTTGATTTTTCTACTCAATGTCTCTCCAAATAGGAATTTCTCGTAAAATAAGATCGGAGGTAGGTACTTATGGTAGGTAGCTAGAGGGTGCAGTTCAGCATAAACCCACCTACTTAGTGTGCCTTTCTGTACACATGTTTTGGTTGATGATATGTGTTACTGAGTATGTGAGACATTTGGTGCCTTTGCAAGAAATAAGAGCGGGTTTCCTTCCCATTTTCATTCGCAAGAGGCTTAACATCGGAGATCTGCCTTCCGCATACAACTTTCAATCAAACGTTCGAACTTAAGCAACATACCTTTGACAAAGAGCTTATATTTGCAACAACGCGCATACACATTGCACAAGAGAAATGGAATTTCCTGGCCGGAAACTCGCTCTATATTTCTCAAGCAGCTTATTGTTGCCTACCTATGATGTTGAATGAATGGAATCTTAGTATCATTTTTCTGGATTACAGAAAACGACACCTCCTCAATTGTGCCAACTGTAAATATTGCATACCGATGTTCTATTCTGTGTGAATGTGTGTGAGCACAAGTTCATTACGAACTGTAGGGCTAACTATGTAAGTAAGTAAGTAAGTAAGTATCCATTAAGATAGACGACTTCGCAGTGTCGCTGTAAAAATTCATACGATGCATTAAAAAGGGAAATGCTTTCAAAAATTAGAAAGATAAGATCTTCCTCAAAACGCAGTGGTACGAGTATTTTCCCTCTTTTTGAAATATTGTTGAATATGTACATAGGTAAGATTGGTGTTGAGTTTTTCTATCCCCTATTTGTATAGTTGGATAGGTATCACGTCCGATACTGCCGCTTTGCCATTGCCTCGAAGCCTCGACTCATAATACGAGGGCGGGTCAATAAGTCCGTGACTTTTTGAATTTCTGACCTCTTTACTGAAACAGCAACACTGCTCCTGTCAACAGGCATCTGTCAGTTGACTCCTGTCAAAATTTAAACTTGCTGCGTCAGTTAGTTTGTGTTTGACAGCTATTTTTATCAGACTACTCACTAATTTGAGGAGAAAATGAAAAAAAGTGAATTTCGTGTGCTTATTAAGCATTATTTCTTGCGAAAAAAACCATTACCGAGACCAAGGCTAAGCTTGATAAATACTATGGGGACTCTGCACCATCGATTTCAATGGTAAAAAAGTGGTTTACTGAATTTCGTTGTGGCCGTACAAGCACTGAAGATGCCGAACGTCCTGGACGCCCAGTTGAGGTCTCTACACCCGAAACAATAGAAAAAATTCACGATATGGTGTTGGCCGACCGAAGATTAAAAGTGCGAGAGATTGTGGAAGCCGTAGGGATCTCGCATGGCTCAGTGGTTTCAATTTTGAATGATCACTTGGGCATGAGAAAGCTTTCCGCAAGATGGGTGCCGTGTTTGCTCACAGTCGACCACAAACGCAATCGTGTAACAACTTCACAGGAAGGTTTGGTGTTGTTTAATCGCAATATGGAGGAGTTTTTGCGCCGTTTTGTAACCGTGGACGAAACATGGATCCATCACAACACACCAGAGAACAAACAACAGTCAAAACAGTGGGTTTCTAAGGGTGAATCGGCGCCAAAGAAGGCCAAGGTGGGTTTGTCAGCCAATAAAGTTATGGCGACTGTTTTTTGGGATGCACGCGGGATAATCCACATTGACTACCTTCAAAAGGGAAAAACAATCAATGGGGAATATTATGCCAACTTATTGGACCGATTCAATGACGATTTGAAAAAAAACGACCTCGTTTGGCCAAGAAATAAGTTCTTTTCCACCAAGACAATGCAAGGGTGCACACAATATGAATTGCTCCCTCATCCACCCTATTCTCCAGATTTGGCTCCGAGCGACTACTTCTTGTTCCCAAACCTGAAGAAATGGCTTGGTGGAAAAAGATTTGACTCCAATAATGAAGTCATCTCGCAAACAAAGGCCTTTTTTGAGGACCTCGACAAATCATTTTTTTGGAAGGGATAAAAAATTGGAGAAGCGTTGGACAAAGTGTATAGAGCTCAAGGGAGACTACGTTGAAAAATAAAATTATTTTTTTATCAAAAAATCCGTGTTTTAATCCAAAAGTCACGGACTTATTGACCCGCCCTCGTAAGTTCTCCTTCTTGCGACGCAAAGCGCCTTAAACTCCTGATAAGCCCTTATAAATATAAGAAACCCTTATTCCATCTCTGTAAACCATTTCGATCAATCTTAGCCCACCAGTTTCCTTGTCATCCTCACTCAGTACCAAACCACGGTTCTCTGCATCACTTTTAAGTATTCCGAGATCGGCTGTTCGCACTTTATATGAAAGTGCTTGAAGGTTGTTTAATATAAGCTCCGATAAAATATTCACAAGCCTGGGACTCAATTTATCCGTTTTCATCAGCTGAAGGGCAATAGCAGTAGAGATGTGATCTGAATATTTACTTACTTACTTACTTTAGGTAGCGCTACAGTCCGGGGTGGACCTGGTCCTCAATCAACAAGCTTCTCCAGCCAGCTCGATCCCTGGCTAGCTGTCTCCAGTTTCGCACGCTAAGTTGGCTGAGGTCCTCTTCCACTTGCGTGCACCACCTGAGTCTTGGCCTTCCTCTACTGCGCTGTCCCTCGGAGGCGGATTCGAAGACTTTTCGGACCGGAGCATTGGTGTCCATGCGCTCTACATGACCCAGCCATCTCAATCTTTCGATCTTCACTCTTCTGGCTAGGTCCATGTCGCTGTACAGTCCATACAGTTCGTCGTCGACTCACCGTCAATGCAGACGGGACCGAAGATCGCCCGAAGAATTTTTCTCTCAAAGCAACCAAGAACACCCTCATCCATTTTTGATAATGTCCATGCCTCTGCGCCATAGAGCAGGACCGGGATTATTAAAGTCTTATAAAAGGTGACTTTTGTTGTCCGAGAGAGGGCTTTGCTACTCAATTGCCTTCTTAACCCAAAGAAACAGCTGTTGGCAAGAGTTATTCTTCGCTTGATCTCAGCGCTGGTGTCGTTGTCTGTATTTATAGAGGAGCCTAGGTAGACAAAGTCCTTAACTACCTCAAAGTTATATCTGTCGAGGGTGATGTTCTGTCCGAGACGTCGGTGTTGGTTGTCCTTTTTGCTTAAAAACATATACTTGGTCTTGCCCACATTAACCGCTAAACCCATTTCCGCCGCTTCCGTCTCAATACTCGCGAAAGCGCCACTGACATCACGCTGCTTTCTCCCGATTATGTCAATATCGTCGGCGTATGCGAGTAGTTGGACGGACTTTTGAAAGATAGTGCCTCTTGTGTTTGCTCGTGAGTTTTGCACTATTCTTTCAAGTACGATGTTGAAAAAATCGCATGACAGCGCATCGCCTTGTCTAAATCCTTTCTGGACATCAAAGGTAGCGGTGAGATCTTTACCCACTTGATGGAGCAGCGTGCATTCTCCATCGTCATCCTGCACAGACGGACGAGTTTGGCAGGGATGCCAAAACTAGACATTGCTCTATATAGCCCGTCTCTATAGATGCTGTCATACGCGGACTTAAAATCGATGAATAGGTGGTGGGTATCGATCTGAAGCTCATGGGTCTTCTCCAAGATCTGCCGTAGTGTGAATATCTGGTCGATGGTGGACTTTCCTGGCCTGAAGCCACACTGATATGGACCTATCAGGTTGTTGACAAACGGCTTCAGGCGTTCACACAATACGTCAGATAAGATCTTATATGCGATGTTAAGGAGACTGATGCCTCTGTAGTTGGCGCAGTGATCTGAATATAAAACGTCAAAATTCGTTCACCATGGTCCTCCCACCAATATGAACTTTACATATTGGTCAATCAAACTTGTACCACTCAGCACTTTTAACCCAAATGAGTTACAAAACTCCAACAATTCGGTACAAAACTTTTTCCTCTCCTGCGTTTCATTAAAGAAAATCCAATCGACTAAAAAGTACATTTAACTGAAAATAAAAGAACAAAGACTAAAAAGAAAAACAAATAAAAAAAAACCTTAGAAATTGAATACTTTTTTCTGGTAGCTATAAGCAGCTCCGAAATCGACCAATACTTTCGGTGTCAAAATCATCATGATCATCATTTGAATCGTTAGCATCTTTGGCGAGAAAGTCTTGTGCGTTTTGCTTTGCTGCTCTCGATTTTGAATGGCGTGCGATTCTGACCGCTAGGGGTTTGTTTTCGTTCTCTGAATTCCTATTTAACTTTTTTCGTACGATGTCTTCTTTGTTGCTTGATTAGCTAGAATTTCCTCTTTTTCAGGCGTATCTGTGAGGATTCTGCTTTTCCCCAATCTGTGTCCATCACTTTTGGCCAACTTTCAGGGTGCAGCTTTAGCGAATGATCTTATTTGCACCGGCGAAGTAACAACTTTTGAAGATTGTTCAAACGGCATCTTACTCGTATTAGTAAGAGCTTCTGCAGTATATATTGACAATTCGATTTCGTATGCATGTCATGGCGATGCAACCAGCGAAGCTTTTGCAGTTGGTGCTAATAAAATTCTTGACTCACTTAAAAGTTCAGTATCTAGAGGCCTATCAGTTTCGTATGATGACAAAAACTCATCATCACCGAAGATATTTTCATCCAGCGGCCAAATACCAATTACTTGAAAACCTTTTGAAAAGTTTTGGCAGGTAAAGGCTTTCGGTTAAGCCTTTCAAACTATGTGCACCAGATCATAAATCGTTACTGACTTTCCAGAATAAGACAACATGCAATCACTTGTCGCTTCATTATAGAACCTTTTATTAGCTCCGAACGCTGCTCTATTTAATTAGTTTTAGTAAGTTTTAAATGCATTTTATTTTACTTATCATTACTTCTTACATTCTAACAGAAAATGCTTAAATACTAGCTTACAATTACTTTACATTCTTATACTGACTTACTGGCCCCACACAGGCACTCGGGACTGCTCTATTCAGTGGCTGCAACTTGTGAGCAAAATAACATTGTTTTTTTTTTTTGCCTCATCTATTTCCGAAATAGCGATATGAGTGTCGTAGTTGTCCATTTTTTAAAGCAATTTCTATTTTTCTTCTGCAAATGAAATGTTTTAAGTATTTGAGAAATAACTGCTCAGTGGGCGATCCGATGGAATTGGGACCTCCAATCGTTTCTGCAGTAGCTCCATTCATCATATCGCTAATTTACTTGAAGACTGTCATAACTCAAAAATGCGATTTTGCAGCAGGAATTGAGTTTAAAGTTTTCAATTGACTATTGGTACATACTCGTATGAAATGAATTACGGGATATTCTCTTCTAACGAGGAGAGTATACAAGATATAAATATGAAATTTTTACACAATGTGAAGCATGATAAAGCGAATAATTCTGCATCATTAGCTCAAAATTCGCCTTTTTTGAGTTATGACAGTCTTCAAATAAATGAGCGATATGATCTTTGATATTTTATTCGCGGGAATATCATCATTGGAGGCACGTGGTTTCCGATCGCATTCACTGCAGCTATTATTTAACCCTTGTTCTCCTGACGTTACACTTGCTATTTATTGAGCACCTTTCTGAGCCAGAATTTTAGGCGGAACATGAACTGTAGAATTGCCTGTTAAATGAATAACCTGAAGCTGGAACCGAAATTCAGAGTTAAATAGTTACATGTTTCATTGATATGGAAAACTAGATCAGGGATAAACAATCTTTGTAATTCCGGGAAAATGTTTTTACGTTGGCTTCGTTAAAGCTGATAGCTCTAGAAAGACTGGTAGCCTAGGGTTTTCGAAAAGCAATTGTTTGATGACTTTGGAGAAATAAGGTGAGCCGGTTAATACCAGATGTACCCTGTTCAAACCAGTTCTTGGGAATGGTTTTGTTATTTGTTTCAGCAAAACTAAAAGCGAATTTCTTTAATTTAGCCCTAGGTAGTCCGTAGTGCAGTTTGGAAGTCTGTATAACATACTTTGCTAGGAGATCTTCTTCTTCAGGCGAAAATATTTGGCGGTGGTTGATTCGGCTTTCATAAACGAAACTAGAATGGTTCGATGCTTTGTGTTTGGCGATGTGCCACATTAAAGTGATTTTAGCAACGTTGAACATATGTATTTGCTGCAGTGTACATAGATTTTCGATTGTCTACTACTTCCTCCACAGCTCGCTGAAGAGCGTCAATGTCAACAGCTGTTCTTTTGGACCGATCCAAAACAAAATAAACACTTTAGAGTGTGTAATATATATTATATTGTTCTTTTGCACGTCCGTGTTATGGGACAAATGAAAACAAACCGAAATAAGTTCCATGGACATACTTGAAAATGTATTCAATTGGTACTCGGTTCAAGGTGCATAACCTTTACCTACTGTCATTTTCTGAATTCAATGCGATTGATCTTTTTGACAGATGTCATACAATCTTTGCCAATTTTAGTCATGGAGTCGTTTACCATGCAACAACGCATTTTCGTTATTTAATCTTATTACGAAAATAGACGATCTGCGAAAGTACTCGTAATATTTCGTAAAATTCATGAATATTTCGGTCGACATAATCGCCGTAGTTAGTCCGAAATTCGTGCAATGGTGAAGTGTTTTGAAGAAACTGGTTCGGTATCGGGTTGAACTCTATATCAGCATGCCTGGGCAGCACGTACACGCTAAAACATCACCACTGTGTGTGGAGGTGTTCAAAACCAGTCGGTAATTGACAGCCGAAACCTCGGTTCGTCGCCAAAGTCAACAATTGGGCTAATTTTATGGCGGAAGTTCATTTTTATTTGGCACCTTTGGACTTAAGAAATTTTCTGACAAAATTTGAATCCAACGCTTAACCTTCCTCTATTATTTTCAATTCACTGTCCAGGATATTCAGTTTTCTGCTGAGTCCAAAGAATCACTTTTTTATAAATCATACCATAAAGCAATTTAATAAATAAACCTCTCATATCCTTAGCACAGACCCTGTTGGTAAACCTAGGATTTCGTCCTGTATTGCAGCAAGTTTAAGATCAAAATATTATTAGCTCCTAGCATTATTGTGTCGTACGATACAGCTTTCCATTCCCAAAGTCTGTCTTCTCAAAGAATTTTGCACTTTAATGAACTCCGTTCAACACCAAAAGCATTAGGACAACTCATTGTCCTTAAAACAACTTGAGCCGATACAAATTATTGCCATTAATTTCGAAACTTTCATGTCTACCGTTTATCATCTCCTCTACCTAGATTCTCGAGTCATTCATGCAAAATAAATTTTAAACAAAATTTCAATTTAATCTCGAATTTAAGTCTGGAAGAATGGAAATCTTTTTCAAATAACCTGATCTTAGATTTGTAATCTTAAGATACCCATTTTGATTTTACAATGGAAGAGACAGTTTTCTTCAATCAACTACTGATTGCGAAAGCACTTCAGCTTCGTCATTGAATTCAATTTCATGCAACGGTATCCAATTAGACGAGTGCCATTGATATCAAGGAAAGTGTTTCTTTCAGAATCGAAATGTTTGCCACCTCCAGCAGCTCATGCTGCTGTTTGTCAGCCCCTTTGCTTCTTTATCCATTATTTGCTTGTCTGATAGAACCGATTGGCCGGTAGTTCTGTCGACTTGTCGTTTTGTCGTTTTGTCGTTTTGTCGTCTTGTCCATCTTCAATGGAAAATTGCAAATTTCTCTTAAAGCGTCGAAAGAGTCCTGAGATAATAAGTCCAATCTAGCCAAATTTAGTTATCGTCATCGTTCTTATTATATCGTTTTAGCTATTGCTATTGCTACAACTACGAGTATTTCTATATCTATGTGAATAGGATTGTTTCTTAGTTATCATCATCCTGATTGTAGTCATATTCTCATCCTCATTGTCGTGCAGCAAATACTGAGGATTAGTTCAAGGATTACGAAAAGGAGAAATCTTCTGGCTTTGTCTTGACAATTTCAAAGAAAATTACAAAATATACTCGTACTCGTGCTCGTCCTCATGCTACAACTTGAAGTGGTTGTAGTGGTAGCCGGGCAAGGAATCATAGTAACACAATGGGAGTGTAGTGTGTACCTGCCCCAGGACAATCACACTAAAGTAAATAGGAAATGCTTTTCTATAGAGTGGGTGTACTCCTACTCGTATCTGCTTCTGTTCCCTTTCAACCGTACTGTCATTGGGTTATTGTCCTGCCACTGAATGACTATCTACACGATAGTGTTCTACTACTGTTTGCTCTTAATGATGATGATGATGATGATGGCGATAGTGCTAGAGCATTAGTCCTTAGTCTTTAGTTCTTAGTCCTGGGCTACCTAATGTAAAAGCAAGAGAAAATTCTCCCCAAGAATAAAGGGCCAGGATTATCCTTCAGAGTTCATGCAGCAATTTTTATCTATTGTTTTTTGGCGTCAGTCGGTGGTTCTAGTGTTTTAGAGAAATATTTTGTTTGTTCCATTCTCATCCATCTGACAGCATGACAACTTTGGAATGGCAGATGAAATAGCAAATCTTACGTGATATGCCATCAGCTCTGCAATGTCTAAATTTACAACATCTAAGCGATGCCTCAAAAACAAAGCTCATCGGAAAGGTGAAAGATATACATACGAGTACATGAGAAAGGATTAAAGTATTTTAAAGGAAAGTGGTATCCGAAACATGAATATACTCGTATACTCGTATGTACGTATTTTATCTAAAATGTTTTAGTTGCATTACCTACTCCAAATAGAAAACTTAGTCACAAAGGCAAGTTATTTCGTCGTCCTTATTCAGTAATAAGGACGATCAGGTTCAAATTTGAAGTCATTGACAGAGTGTCGAAATACAAAGTGAAGAAATAACATTAGATCAATTATTGCCATCCATGTACATATGCAGGAACATAAAGGCAGATACTTTTGCCTTATAGCCTCGTGTAAACCACAAAGCATTTAGATATAAGCTCGTTTCTAAACGTAAATGCCGACATGTTTTTTTTTGTTGCTCGGATGGGGAAGATGCCTGTCCGGACACCGTGAAGGTGCCAGTGTGAGACTCCTACTAACTAAATCTTACCTCCTCAAAGCAATATTGTCCCTGTCTTCGCTCCACGGAACCGCCGTAAGGCATAACTTCATGGGGCTGGCCTGTAGCCGTTGGTTAAATAACCTGGGCTAGCTAGCCGAGTTCTCGTATTTCGTTATATTGTGGCTTGTTCGGCTGATGACGCTTTCCTGGGTGTCTGTTCTACGTGGGTTTGTTGCGAATGTCGGGGTAGATAATATTTATAGGACCCAGAATAGGTTCTCGCTGCTGTCGTGTCTCTGCTCATATAGCGGCTGTTTGTCTTTTGGGGTTCGATTCAAACGCAAAATCTTCCGTTCGGTTTGTGCAGCTCACAATAAATAACACCCTGCTGATCCCATTAAATTCAGAGAAGAAGCTTCGAATATTGGTTTTGGTTTTTCGGACGATGTGGATACATGACCGGGCTTACCCCACGAGTTTCAATGCTTTGGATTATCGTAGTTTATCCACTTTCCATCGTCTGTCACGATATGGTGCGAAAAACAATTTTTTTTTTCTGCCGCTGAAGCAGTAGTTCACACGTAAGAAAACGCTGTTTTCGGCTTCAGTTCATTCGGCACCCAATGTCCTTGCTTTTGGATCTTTCCTAACATTTTTAAAGGTTTTGAAACTGTTGACTCATCTACTTTCCAAGTTCCGCTAGTGTCTGATATCGGTTTGCACCAAGAAATTCCTCCAATTCTTTGTCTTCAATTTTTTTCGGTGCCCCAGAACGTTCTTTATCCTCAAAATTCCTTATTTTTTAAGCGTCGAAACCAGTCTCTGCATGTCGTTCCCGATAGAGCATTGTCACCAAAGGTCTCCACAGGAATTCGGTGTGCTTCAACTGCAGATTTCTTTTGAATAAAATAGTCCAATGAAATTCCCCGAAAATAAACTTTATTTGGCACAAAAGAAGACATTATCAGAACCAATAATCATACATAAACGGAAATTTAAGGTTACTTCCTTCCAGATGCGTTTCCATTCGAAATTCCATGCACGGAGTACTTCTACTGCCATCTTTCAAGAAACAGAGAGAACTTATGCAAGGTCCTAAAATATGCAGGAAGATGTAGGAATAGGATGGATCTGTTTACATATTAAGTAAGGGGAAAGGAAAGGGACAGCTGTGGGGCTGTGTATGTTGCGCGTCTGTGATTTTTATTCGTGCATGGGCTTGTGTCTGTCAATATTTTCGTTTGATCGCGTTGGCGCGAGTAGCAGTTTCTTTCTCTGTTGCATTTTCCGTCACAGGCAGTATTAGTTTCTTCATCATTTTTACTTCTTTGACGTTAGAGTCTTCTGAGTTCGATCAGGATGACCGTGACTGACCGTCTATTTTTGCCCTGAGAGAGTCATTTCCCCGATATAAACGCTCGCATGTGAAAATCTACTTGGCCTTCTGAAGCGTGGGCAATGGAAAATTACATGGTTCGCATGGATTTGGACAGGTTGGACAAATTGGGGAGGGCTCATGTCCGAATTTGTGCAGATATTGTTCTGAACACACTGTGGCCAATTAGAAACTGTGTGATGTAAAAATTTAACTCTCCAGTTCTTCTTTTCAACCATAGTTCTTTGTTGGGGATTAGTTGGTATATCTATCTTATTTTGGTGGAATTATTCCATCGATTCTGCCATTTTAGTACAGATATATTTCTTTCCTCTTTATGGACAAGATCTCATCCTTGTTTATTCCCGTCTCAATTCCTAATTATATCAATGGACACCTTACCAGCTAAAATGTCCGTTGCTTCCTCCGATACAGTCCAAAAAGCACGAATTGTTATTAAAGCGATTAGTCTATAAATTCGCGAAATGTTTCTCCTAGATTGTTTTATTGCCATTGCGCCTGCTCATACTGAAAACGCGTACAGCATGACAGAGCCAAATACTTTCGATAGCAATAATCTGCGGCTGCACCTGGGTCCTCCGATGTTTGGCATTCGTCTCGTCAGGGGAAATTGAGTAATCGGTGCTTTTTTCTCAACGTAGTCAAGGTAGGTGAGCCTTAAATCTAAGTCTATTATCAATCATAACGCCTAGGTATTTTATTGCCGCTTTTGATTTTATTCCCACGCTCTAGCGGCTGGTGATTAGAAATGCTTCTGTTTTATGTTCGGCTTAATTCAGGCTTGCGCAAGGTTACTTCGATTGATATCTACTTCATGGATGTGCTTGGCCACGCAAAGTCTATTATCTTCAGGTTTGGTGGCTCTAGGCCCCACAGCAAAGGGCCAGGAACGGATCCTTGTGGCACTCTTGCTGAAACGTTGTAGAGCTTGGTACCCTCGTCTGTGTTGTAGCTTAGCTTTTGCTGAAGTAGCTAGAAATGATCTTGAGGATGTAGTTTAATATGTCCATTCTAGCGAGAGCATTCATTCTTAACGTTCAGTTCGCCAAATTGAAAGCATTTCTGATGTCTCATGTGACCACTCCTTTGCTTCGTATCGCCATCGACGTCGAGAATCGATTTATCATACGCTTTTCTAATCAGATCTGGAAGGGTATATGACTCCACAAAGTCGGCATTGAATACCTCAGTAGGCCTTCATGTGCAGCTGCTTTTTTGGATAACAGTTATGATTTTTATATCCTTACTTCATTTTGGTCAGGTGGACGAAAGTCTTCCTATCATCATTTAAGTTGGCTGGTCTATTTTGCCAGATGGCGGGATGTTGGGTTTCTTCCCCGTTATACAACCATATCAATGTTATCCATACACAGTGTGGCAAGTAATATCCCGGCAACGAGCAATATTTTCCCAACCAAGACCATCATCTATTTGTTTTAGCACGCGTTTAAATCCCTGAATCCTTGTTTACTATCTGTCAAAATTTCATAATATTTAATGGACAATAAACAATTTCTAGACCCAGTCCGGGATATTGTTTGCCACACTGTGTATTCTTAACCGCGACTCTTACTCTACGATCATACAAGGTTCCTCTCATGTCTACAGGCTTATTTACGAGTTTTCTTACTATGACACCTGTTGGTAAAACTTCCGTATATTATTCCTGGAGTACAAGCACTCAATATCTTCGATCGCGCGCTACTCGTGCCCTTTTTCCGCTTCTGGAGAAATCGATCTTCTTCTCGTCTCTAGTGATCGTACAACTCACGAGCATCACCGCTTTGTACATGTAGCAGCATGGGCTTCCTGACGTCAAGTCCGATGTCATCCAACCGAGGATTTCTTGGTAATGGTCGCGTGAAACCTGGCACCTCAGTCTCTGATTGCACGTTAACACTGGTTGCCACTGGTCTTCGGTATTTGATGCAAGCAGCATAGGAGCTGTTGAGATAGTAGTTTGTCTGCATTCGCTTTTTGATTGTAACAAGTTGGTGATCCAAGTCAATGTGGGCTATTCAGAATGGGTGGGCATCCAAAATACTACAAGCATGACAGGCTTGTCTATCGCAATGTGGTCATAAAAGTAAGAGTTGCAGTATCTAAAAATCACCATTTCCCTTTTGTCTATTGAAATGAGGAAGCCGTGTGCTTGCTATAGTGTTATTTTATCCTTCCGCAAAATCACAGTTCCTAAGTCTGCTGCCTTGCTAAACACCTGTCCCACCAAAAATGTCCTCCTTTTCTATCCAGTAATTGAAATCGCCAAGTAAATTTTTGCCATCATACGAGCATTTCGAACAATCCTGTTCAAAAGGTCGTAGAAACGTGCCTTGGTAGCATCTTCCTTATCTTCCGTAGAGATATGGGCACATATTTAGCTCATGTTATTGACTTTAGTCTTGTTGTGGATTACCATACGACACTAGGTCACGTATCTGCAATTCCGGCAAGGCTTCTTCCCTAGGTCTACCACACTTGGTAAATCCGCATCCGAATAAGCTAGGATGGGCTTAGCCATGCAGTTACTCTCGACTGACAGTTGGAGGAAAGGAAAGCCCTTCGCTACGAGGTGAAGTGTTGAGCTTCTGGCCCAATCACAGGTTTTTTCACGGCGCACTTTCGTGTCAAAAACACCTGATGACCATGGGTATAGCACAAAGCAATACCTTCAGATTGTGCAACAATTACTCGGAAACAGTAGAACATATACTAAGTGACTGTAACCGTTTAATCAAAACACGCCAACGTTACCTAGGTTAATTCTACCTCGAAGTAGTGGACATAGATGCCAATTCAACTCAGCCGCCTTTCTCACAAATTGCGGCATCATGGACGAGCTCTAAATGGAGGACTTTATAGCAGGCCCACTTGTGGCCCAAGTGATCTGGTATTCATTATACCACCTCCCCCAGCAATCTAATCTATTGTAGTTCAGGACACTGCAGGGGCAAGCTATATTACTTATATAATTGGTGGAATGGTTGCCTAGACCAATAGATATGGAGGATATGTTCTACTCTAGCTGGAATGCTTCGGCCCATCTTAACCGAGTTGGTATGCCATCAAGTTCCATCAAAGTAAAACCGTCGTTCGAGTTCACTGAACACCGCGGCTGTAAGGTGCAATTCCGTCTTTTCGATAGATTCATGTTCATCCATCATTCAATCACGGGCTCTTTGCTATTGCAGTGTTTTTGATCAGTCGTCTGGTTAACTATGCCTTAAGGAAGCAGTGCTCCCGCTGCTTAATTTATCAGATTTGTCTGGGTGGTCGAGGGAAGGATATCCATGTCCTCTATTTAATCCCGAACTATGCTTTCGCTCGATTTTGGAAATGCCAAATCAAACATCCGACAAACGTGTGTTTGGCTGTAAAATCAGTCATGGGACAGAGATAACATCTTGGAGACATTATGACTTTAACTTACGGTACAAGGACATGTTTGTACGTTAACCTATCAATTTTTGGAGGTAAGCTAGGCAACAAATTACCTTATCGATACCTTGCCAATTTTTCGTAAGTAGCGTAATCTCATTCCCTCTGCCAGTAGTCAACTGCTTTACTCCGTTTATGGCTGATTTATTTTCCAAAAAGCGTGGGAAATTTTCCCTGCGTTTCATGCCCGCTTTGAAAAATATTTTACAATAAGCACACACAGCCGAAAACGTCCAGGTTCGCTAAATAGTGCTGAAGTGGGTCAATGTCTATCTAATCGAAAGCGTATCCTCATAGAGTTCCGCGCCGTGTAAAGTTGTCAGGGAGCCCATCATAACCGCCCTTCAAATGTGTTTACTGTCATTTGTGCTTAAAGAAGTATGAAAACGTTGAGTATGAACTTAAGGAGTAAGTTCTTAGTCGTTTGTTTGAATTGAAGAAAAATTATCGCACTTCCCGGTTATAATGATGTCACTATCTCTAAGTTTTGAACAGCCCCAGGGCCATAGTTTCCTACAATTTCATATCTTTTCTCCGTCATGTGTCCTTTTTTTCTCTCTCATCTTTTGTTTAAAATTGGATCACGGTCAGGTTTTCGTCCCCGCTTTGAAACCTTATTAACAGTGAACACAAAAACAAAAAAAAAAAAACGACAGAAATTTAAAAAGCGAAAACACAACAGTAGATACGCATCCATCTGTGTGGGTACCTCATTCCTCGTACATACTTCAAATGCACTCGGGAAAACACACTATTCCGCTCTCAGCATCTGCACAATATAAACTATGTGAATTCGTCCTCAATTCGTCCTCCCGAACCGCCGCCGCCGTTGGCTCGTCCTATTTTTACAAAATAAAAGGAAAAAATACGAGTTATTGTGCCTGCAAAAAACCCTTAAATTAAAAAAAAAAAAAATAATAATAATAAAAAACTAGGACTCAAGGATTCATTCATTTTGGATTTGCTTAACTTGCTTCGCTCCGTTTAATTTTGCTAAATTTTTTTTTTTTTTTAATTTAACGCGCACAGAACAAATACAAACACTTTTTTCAAAAAAAAATCTAACCGTTCACTGCATACACAAACCCAAAACTATTCTTCCTAATTGCTGGGCTTGGGACCGTCCTTTGAAAAAAATTAAACGGAGGAAAGCTGAAGCTGTCTAGAAAAGGCTACATACAAAAACAACAAACAAAAAATCTCTCCTAAAAATCTACTATCTCATGCGGAAATAAACTATTTTCATCCGTCGAAAACAAAAAGAGAAAAGGCGTTCCGCTGGTGGATTTTCTTCTTCTTTTTTTTTTGTTGCCTTTCATTTCGCTGTTGTTGTTGTTTTGTTTTGCACCGTTTGCATGGATGTAAGATGCAGTGAAAGCTCCAGGAGAAGCTATGTACATCAGCCAGCGGGATACTTACCATAGATGACATTGCAAGTAATAGATATACTTCAACCTGTGTAGATGTAGGTTTGTATAATATTTTTTTCAAAATAGAAAAAATCCTCGTACTCCAACATGTTCACAAGGTAAAGCGAACTATGACAAAGTTACCGCTACCAGTCTATATAGACGTACATACGTCTGTAAATTCGTAATGTCCTCTGTACAAAAGTAGTTTCCTGTTAAAAGGATGAAATATATATAACCACCTCCCATCGCAACTACCTCGCTCGAATCAAGTGTTCGTATTTCTGTGCGAAAAAACCGTTTGGTATTGTACCTATATGTAGTTACAATAGATACGAGTATAGATGTTTGTCCCATCCAAAGCGGAAGGATTCCTTAAAGCTCTTAAAGGACATACAAAATGGAAATGGAAAAAAAAACAAAAATAAAGAGGAACAGAAAATTTTTTGAAAAAGTATGGCGCTCGTGCGAGTATGTGTGGTATGGTAAGCATTCTGAATTCGCTTGCATTCATCGTCGATGTGATGCACGAGCAATGCAGATGCCAAGTTGATTCGAGATTCTTAATGCCATTCTCGTCCTGTTTTCTATTTTGCACGTTCTTTTGTTTGTTTGTTTAACTCTTTTGTTGAGTTATTATGCTTTCGAAACATTTTTTTGCATGAGTGTGTTGACGTATTTGAATAATGAAAACGATGAGGAATTGTTGGTGTTTCTTGCAGAATTCGGCTTACTTTATTTCTCGCATTACACATAAATACATATCCGCTTGTCTGATTTAATTTACAAAAAAAAATCTGTCCTTGTAGGGGCTCAAGGGTAGGCAAAATCTTCTTCTGCAGTATTAGCTGCTTAAATTGGGTTTCTGTTTCTATGCCATGGTGCACAGTATTCAAAAGCAACGATGTGGAGGTCTTCACCTCTCTATGAGTGATATTGGGTTGTCTGCTGGCTTGAGGAAAACTATTCCCTTCGTAGCCCTGCTAGTTTTGATGGAGTGGTTCTTGAGTCTCCCCATCTTTCAACGACCAACACATATTGATCTGTGTCAAACTCATTTGTTTCCCTTTGAAACCCATCTTTTGATTGAAGCCCATCTGATCTCAGATATGAAGCGCCAGATGCCATATCCAACATTTTACACCAAACAAAAACTTGGTGTAAAGTCGTGAACTCATTTCGGTGTGGTCGTAGCAGCACAAGGGACGCCGAACGGTCTAGGCGCTCCCGATTAAGCTCACAACAGCAGCAATTGCCGATAAAATCCAAGGAATGATACTCGTTCATATAAGACGATTATTGAGTAAAGACAAACGAACTTGAAGGAGGTACATGATTTTTAAAAGGATCAGTGAATTCAGTTTTGACAAATATTTGGATATGAAAAAGCTATCCGCCAGATGAGTACCGCAATTACTCACGATTGACAACAAACGCATTCGTTTGACAACTTCAAAGGAGTGTTTCGCTGTCTTTAATCCCAATCCAAACGGGTTTTTGAGCCGTTTTGTAACCACGGACGAAAAATAAGTTCATCATAATGCATCAGAGACCAAGAAACAGTCGAGACAGTGGACTTCTCATACGAAATCGAAGCTAGAGAAGGTCAGGGTTCGTCTGTCGTCCAACAAGGTGATTTTTGTGATGAGCGCAGAGTCACTCACAGCGATAACCTTGGAAAGGCCAAAACGTTTATCAATGCCAATAGTTGCATCGATTCGACACCGATTTAAAGCAAAAACGACTGCATTTGGCGAGAGAAAAGTTTTCTCCCTTCGACATGGCTCGACGGTAAAAGTGTTCCTTACTTCAGTTTTCAGGTACTGATTGACTTGCAATTTTCTTGCAATTTCCAATTTATGTGGCTACAGACCGGGGTGTACGTGGGCCTCAATCAACAAGCGTCCACGGCCAGCTCGATCCTTCGCTTAACTGGTCGCGGTTCCTTTTCACTTGCGTGCGCCACCTGAGTCTCGATGTTTCTCTACTGCGCGGACTCGAAGGTTTTTCGGACCGGAGCGTTGGGGTCCATCCACTCTACACGACCCACTCATATCAGTCGATGGATCTGAAAGATTGTGCCTCCTGTATTTGGCGTGAGTTTTGCACAATTCTTTCAATAAATCGGATGCCAAAACTGCACATTGCTCTGTATAACTCGTCTTAATAGATGCTGTCATTCGAGACCTTAAAATCTGTGATAGGGTGGTGTGTATCGATCTAAACCTCATGAGTTTGTACCAAGATCTGCCGTAGTGTGAATATTTGGTAGATGTTGGACTTTCCTGGCCTGAACACGGCAGTTAAAAGAAGACTGAAGCCTCCGTTTAGAGGGTCTTCATTCATTGGCCCTTCTTTGGTCCGACCATATTTTACAGATGACTGGGTTTATGTTCCTTTGAAAGCTCGACAGCCATGCCTTCTGCTCCAGCAGCTTTGTTGGACTTAAGATAAGATAGGGCTTTCCTCACTTCATTCAGGTCGAGGTGGAATAGTTGGTCTAGATCGTCCAGGGTGAAGGGTTCATTCTGCCTGAGAGCGTTATTTGTTTCGTCATCGCCGTTTTACGTTCTAAAGAAATGATCCTCAGCATCGACTGCGACTCTACAACGATTATCCATTGTTTGCTTTGGGGTTTGTTTCCGTGGCATGTTATTTGGTTAAACTTCCGAATCTAATTCCTGGAGTAGCATCTCCCAATTTCCTCAACCGCGCGCCTCTCACGATCTTTGTTTTTCCTCCTGAGAAGCCGGTGTTTGTCTCTTCTTTTCTGCTCATAGAGTTCGTGAGCGGTTCTAGTCTTTCTCTGTGACATTCGTCACAAAACGAGGGGTTTCTTATCCAGCACATTAGCAGGGATATCTCTGAAGGCTTCTTGGCAGTGTTGCTACTGGTCTTCGATATTTGATGACGGCGAAAGTGGCCTTCTTGAGAGATGGATAGAGACTCAATCGGAAAAGTATTTAGCGTTTTTTTGCAATTGAAGCCGTCTGACGTCGAAACTCCTCACAGCATTATCCGCAAGCGTACCCTGACTACTGGAGGAGAGTCCATCGCAATGTGGTCAATCTGGTTGACGGATGATTGATCAGAAGTTAACCAAGTTTCCTACTGAATTTAGAGACGTGAAACCGTGTGCTAGCTGCGAATATGTTTCGCCTCGCTGTGAAATCGATTAGCTTGAATCCGATATTGGAGGTGGTGTGCGTGCAGACTATACCTTCGCCGAGGACAATATTAGATGTCATAGCAAGGGCATTGCTCGTGGGTCTTATTCAAGAGCTAATAGGAGCTTTCTCCTCTGTGGGAGCGTACGGGCATATATTGGCGCGTATATTGGAAAATTTAGGCTTTGTACGGATTGCTACGAGGTGCTCGTTCACATGCCGGAAGCTTAAGACTTCATCCCAAAATCTTCCTCCAACAACAAATCCGCATCCAAATAGGTTATGCTTTTGCCGTCGATAGTACCGCAGTAGATGCCGCAGTTTTTCATCCTGTTTTTTTCTAGCCCATCTCATCGCAGCCTCTCCGCTAACTTTTTGGCTGCAAGCGACCTATTAGGGGCCCTGAAGTTGGTTGTCTTTGGTTAGTTTTCAGGGGTTGTCAACTCTAAACCCGTCCGTAACCGAGGCTTGTTGCTGCTTTTTTGTTACTTATCAGCATTCGCTCTTATAAGTCGACACTAAGCAGTCATCAACTAGTACTCGATGGTTAGCACTTGAATGTAAAATAAGCACAAATGATGTGTAGAAACTGTTGCAACACTGGATATCGCTATGTGCTATGTGCTATGTGAGCTGCATATCGCCATCGATATGTTTGGAGAATTTGGCATCAGTCTGGGCTAGGTCAGAAGAATCTTCGATTCCTACGAGAAATATCAGGAAAATCGTACTAATGGAGCCATTTCTCGGTGAAAGGTGGACTGTTGGTTCAACATGTCTAGCGACCAAACAAATCTGACCAAAGCTGGATCTGTATCGCTGGAAAAGTTCCATCCTTCCAAACAGAAAGGATCTCAGTCCTATTGTACGAGTACTTGTCATCACTGGACACTGTTTCATAGGTAAACATTCAAGAGGGCTTGCGATGTTAACAAACGAAGAGGAAGAGGGGACAATCCTACACCTACTTTGTACATGTCCAGCTCTATCTCAAAGAAGAAAACTACACTTACAAGCCCATTTCTACAGTTACTAAAGCGATCTAAAGAATATAGATGCGAACTGTCTCCTACGCTTCGTAAGAAGTTTAAAATGATTCCGAAGGTAGGAGTATCACAGATCCACGTGGCATCACAATAGGCCTAAGAGAGTTGGCCTTTCTCCGACAGCCCCTCAAACCTTACCTCGATTGAAGCGAAACTTGTGCCGAAAATCGTATGACCTTCTGACCTTGCCTAAGCTTATTGAGTTTTTGATAAATTTCAAAAGGAATTAGTCTTGCTGATGGCTACATCTTTGCATTTGAGAAATCACAACCCCGTTGCTGCCCTCATATTATTACAAAAGTAAACTTTTTCCGATTCGGCATAGTTTAGTCCAAAACCAAAGGAAACACTGATGAATGGATGACAAAACAGAACACATTCAGGAACAACTTTCAACAAAAGCCAACCAAAACAACAGTGAACAAAAAAATCCTTATTGTCAACCATTTTCGCTCATCTCACAATTTCTATTTTACACCCTCCTCCTACAGCATACACACTCACACACATACACTAATAGTTGTCAACTCGTATCCGTATATTTGTTCGTCTTCTTTTGTTTGGGTTGTGCCTATTTATTTGCTTTTCCTCAACCCACCTCGGCTTTGTGTGTGCCAGACCAGTGTAAACAGAATGTCCTGACTCAGTGTTACCAGGGTGTTGATGTCGTTGTTTTCACGCATTGAAAATACACAAAAGTTTTTTTCACGAAAGTTTTTCCAAGATTTTCCATTGCCACAGAATAAAGTGATTTTATCCCTTAGGGGCAAATAAAAAAGTGTAAAAACGAAACGACAACAAAAAATCAGTTTTTTTTTTGTTGTTGTTACCCTTCCAGTTGTTGTTTCTCTTTAGTGTTTCAATTTTGCCCACCCCATTTAAATGAATGCTGCATACATTTTTTTGAAGTTTGTGCAACGTTAGGAGACTTTGCATATCAATGAGTAAGCACCCGGAATCTCGGGTCTCGGGTCTCGGGTTTCGGGTCTCCGGTACGTAGACAAGAGACACTTCAACTTACAGAATACAAAATGTGGATAAACTATTTTGTATCCTAGTCTTAGTTTTCTCCTTCTTCTTTGTTGTGAGAGTTGCCTTGGAATAATAAAAACCAGCAGCAGAAAATAGAAGAATCTTATCCTTTCGGTGCTGTATAGTAGATAAAAAGTCGAAAAAGTCGCAGGCACTTAATTGAAAATACTTTAAGACAGTGTTCTTTTCTTTTCTTCTGTTTGTTGTTGGCGGTGTTTTTCTGTTTTTTTCGCACATAGTGGGTAGATATGATTCATTAAAAACAATTTCCAGCGAAAGAAATTTATTTTTTTATTTTGGATTAGGAGGGAAAGAAGCCTTAACTGGGGTTATACCATATTAAACGTAAAAGTTCAGTAATTATACCTAAATTAAAAACTTTGATTTTTTTTTTTTTCATAATTTCTTTATCGCTCTTGGGGAAGTTGTTCGCGAAGATGAGGTGGAGGTATAAAATCGCTGTAATGGTGGGAAGGTTTTCATTGAAAATTAAAAGTGATGGACTAATTGATATTTAATGACGGACGAGCTGTCATCAATATGCATTAGCCTTTGATGGAACCCCTCAATATTCTTTACTGTTCAATGATTTCATTTTTTTTTTCTCTTTGTGAATTAAGGAGCAGTATTAATGCGGAGAGTCAATAAATTCTTTCATCAATATTCTGATTAGATTGGGGCCCTCAATATCAATGAAGATTCCGTGGAGATTGCCTTTTCGTTTCCTTTTGCACTTTAATTGAAAATTGATTATGAAATTTATCCAGATACACGGACATAGTTTTCCACGTGTTAGTGCTGACAAATTAATTCGTTCTCATTCATTTCCAACTGCCAAAACTTTTTTTATTGGAATTTGTGCTCTGTTAAACGTTATTTACGTTAGCTCATATTTCCCTAATAATATTGCCGAGATAGTTAGACATGCTGCTGTTGCACACGTCGTCTTTATTCGAGACCGCAATCAATCAATTTCGAGCAATTCTCAGGAGCTACATATCTGTCAAGATCGTATTGACCCCGGAGCCGAAGCCAAATAATGATCACTTTCGTGGTTGGACTCTAGATAGAAGAAAACACAGATTTCAACCGAAAAATCATCCTCATCCAGGTTACAACGGAATGATCGGTGAAGTCCGAAGTTGATTTGGATCCGAACAAATAGGGTAGTCGCTGAGAGGTGTCTAGATGCCGATACTCAGTGCTGCAACAGTTTTTGCAGATCAATTATGTTTATTTCATCTCCAAGTGGTAACAAATGAATATTAATCGATGATCAGATGGTCTCAACTTGCCAAACTCTTAAGAGCGAATGCTGACCAGCAGAGGAAACTATCACCACTATTGTATCGGGTTTTCCAATAAGGACTTGACAACGCAAACCATTTGAGATATTTCATAAACTTTATTATCGGCTTGAAGTACAGTCAAAACATTTATGAATGGAACTCAACTTCGTTCATATGGCCACCACGGGCACGTATGCAGCGGTCGACCCAATTTTCAATGACTCGGCCACACATTTCGCCCGAAACGGCCGCTATTTCGCGTTCAATATTGGCTCTGAACTCTTCTAAAGTCATCGGCTTGTTGGCATAAACCAATGACTTAACGTAGCCCCACAGAAAATAGTCAAACGGCGTTAAATCGCACGAACAAGGCGGCCAATCGACTGGCCCATTTCTTGAGATAACACGCTCACCATACTTACTCTTCGATAAATCGATTGTAACGTGTGCTGTGTGACTTGTGGCACCATCCTGTTGAAACCACATGCCGTCCAAGTCCATATCTTCCAATTCGGGCCAATAATAATGGGTGATCATGGCGCGATAACGCCGCCGGCATGCAAACCGCACCATATAGTTATTTTTTGTGGATGAAGTGGTGATTCATGAAGCACATGTGGATTTCCACCCGACCAATAACGCATATGTTGCTTATTGACAAACCCATTGAGCCAAAAATGAGCTTCGTCACTGAAGATGATTTTGCAATGAAATTCACCATCTTGGCGCATCTTCTCCAGAACCCAATCTGAGAACGAACGTCGTTTCAAATGGTCCATCGGCTTCAATTCTTGAGTCAGCTTGATCTTGTATGGGTGTAAACCAAGATCCATAATGTGGTCTGAGCGATGCCCAATTGTTGAGAACGCCGTGGAATTGACTGATTTGGACCGTTTGCTACGGACGCCTGAACGGCAGCGATATTTTCGACACTTCGACCAACCCGTTGTCTCACTGACACGGTAACATTACACAACGAATATGTAGACTCAAATTTTTGCACTTAAATTGTTATTGCCTGTCTACTAGGGCGAGAATTACGACCGAAAATTGAAATTAACGCTCTTAAAGTTGTAGTCACCGACTTCGGATTTCGGTAGAAAATTTTTATAATTTGCAGGCGGTGTCGTCGGTGTACTTTACGATGATGAAAATGTTGAGTTTACTGAATAAATTGACAGTGACAGTTTGATGATTAGTGAAAGAGTGCGTTCACAAATTAAATTCAAAGTTGTTGTTGGAAAACCCCATATAAACAGGACAACGGGCTACAACCACGATGATGACGAATGCCGGCGAATGCTGGAAGATGTAGACTAACAATCGATAATTTGAAAAAGCAATATCTAAGCTAAATTCCTACAAAGCCGCTGGAATGGACACCCTGATCGCCGAGCTCTTCAAAGCGGCAGGGGAAGACTTTGTAAGGAGTACTCACCAACTCATCTCTAAAATATGGTCGGACGAAAGTATGCCCGATGAATGGAACCTCAGCATTGTTTGTCCGATGCTTAAGAAAGGGAACCCTCGAACTCCGCTAACTTCTGGGGTAATAGTCGTTTAAACATCGCATACAAGATCTTATCTGCCGTATTGTGTGAACGCCTGAAGCCGTTGCCAACAACCTCATTGATCTCTATATAAGACTATAACAATTCCAATCCTGCTCTATTCGTAGAGGCATGGACGTTATCAGAAAAGAAAAAAGGTGCCCTTGGCTGTTTTGGGAGGAAAATGCTTCGAGTGATTTTCGGTCCCGTCTACATTGACGGTGAGTGGATGGAGCAGAAACAACGACGAGCTCTATGGACTGTAAAGAGACATCGATTTAGCCAGAAGAGTGAAGATCCAGCGACTGAGATGGCTGCGTCATGTAGAGCGGATCTACACTAACGATCAGCGCAGTAGAGGAAGGCCGAGACTCAGGTGGCGCACACAAGTGGAAGGGGACTTCAGCCAACTTAGAGTGCGAAACTGGAGGCAGCTAGCAAAAGATCGAGCTAGCTGGAGACACTTGTTGATTGAGGCCCACGTCCACCCTGGACTGTAGCGCCATCTTAAGTAAGTAAATAGGTACATTTGTCATCTGGTGCTCAAATATCTGTTTGAGAGAATTTTTGGCAATTTATGTTGTGTTCTGCAAATTTAGTTGAGCAAAGAAATTGTCTTGAATTGAATTGAAAACAAAATATCAAGTGCGGAAGCATTGAAAATGTTAAGGATAGCCTTCGGTGACCGAACAATGTCGAAAAAACATGCGATCTTGGTGTCCCGTTCGTATAAGTGTAGAGTGTTATGCACGATGTTTTTAACATGAGACGACTTGTAGCGCGGCTTGAACTCAGCTGAGAGTGCTGAATTTGTTGCAGGAACAGCATCGCATTGATGCCGCTAAAGAAATTCTTTCTTTGTTATGTTACCAATGGCATCATAACCGGTGACGAGACATTGGTTTATGAATATAATCAGAATGGCGCATCTCAGACGAACCAAAACCCAAAAAACCAAGATTGAGTCGATCCAAAATAAATGCTTTGTTGACCGCTTTCTTTGATTGCCGTGGTGTAGTTCACTCCTAATTTTTGCCGCCAAGCCACAGAGTACTTAATCGTTTTTGAGAAAATGCTTGTCGCAAGAGTCCAGATTTGTGGAGAAACAACTAGTGGTCTCTTTAGCATGACAACGCACAGGTTCACACATCTCATCTTGCATGCGACTGTTTGAACAAAACAAACAACATAGCGTTCCGCAAGTTCCGTATTCACCTGACATGGCTCCTTGTGACTTTTTGATATTCCGGCGCAAGCTCCAACTTCCGAGAAAGCGTTTTGAGACTATTGATGCGATAAAGGAGAATTCGCAGAAGGCGCTGAGGCGGTTTCAAAATCGGTCTATGAAAAGTGTTTTGAAGATTTTAGGAAGCATTGGAATATGTGTAGTGCTTGCCATGGAGATAACTGTGAAGAAAATAGAATGAATACCGATAAATAATTGCACCGTTTTCATTTTATTGAAGAAAACCGAGTACTGTTTGATCAGAAGGTACTATTTCAAGAATGAGATTCGGAAGTTTCACCAAAAGATAAAAAAAAAACATGCCGCAGACACAAACCGCGACGCGAAACCTGTAGAGACGAACAAGGGAACATAGTAGTATCGTCGCAGTCGATGCTGAGGATTTGGAAAGATCATTTCTGCAGACTGTAAAACGGCTATGATGAAACAAATACCGCTGTCAGGCAAAATTAACCTTATAACCTGGACAATGTAGACCAACAATTCCGTTCACCCGATCTTGATAAAGTGAAGATAGTAATACCAGTATCTAGGCTGAGCTCCAACAAAGCTGTTTGAGTGGACGGCCTAACCGCCGAGCTCTTTAAAGTGGCAGGCGGTGACTTGGTAAGGAGCATACACCATCTCATTTCTTAAATACGGTCGATCGAAAATGTGCCCGATTAATGAAGCTTTAGAATTGTTTGTTCGAAAGAAGGAACCGAGTTTTAGGAATTTCTGTCAACAGCAATGCCGAAAAGTTTGTCTATGCTGAACTTTTTTTGCTTAACATCGTACTCTTAGGGGGCAATACGAGTTCTGGCTTGAGATCGTCACAAAAAACATCATTCAGCAGTCTAATGTATTCCCTTATAGTTGGCACAGTTCTGGATGTCGGGAAGTAAGTTCATTAGACAGCATTAGACCTGGTACTTGTCTTAGTTGTTTCTACATTGTAAGGTGGAATGGAGTCTTGTTAAAAGATCCATGGCTTAATTGCGAATAATATTTGTTAAAAGACTCCACAACGTCTGTGTGATATACTTTTTCCGAGATTTTAACACCTTTTTCCCAGAAATGGAGTAAGGTGACCCCATCGTAGGCGACTCTACGGTTAACCACCAAAAAAGCTAGGAGGTGACCACGTTAAACTCTTGAAATGAGTTGAGACGCAAGTGAGTAAATGGCCGGTATGTCGCTTGTATTTGCTGTGTCCCAAATCACGTTTTAAGATGAGCGATATGATATCCTTTCTAATACCCATCTCCCGAGGCAAGTAGCGCTATTCTGCTGGAACCACCACATCTCTTTCACATTCATGGTATTTAATCGTGAATGGAAGTAGTCATTAATCATGGCTCTATAGCGAATACCTTTGACCATTACCCACTAATTAGTGGACGGACAAACATCGAGCTGTTATAAATAAATTTGTATCTTCTACAACTTACTTTACTTACTTTAGGTGGCGCTACAGTCCGGGGTGGACCTGGGCCTCAGTCAACAAGCTTCTCCAGCCAGCTCGATCCCTGGCTAGCTGCCTCCAGTTTCGCACGCTAAGTTGGCTGAGGTCCTCTTCCACTTGCGTGCGCCACCTGAGTCTTGGCCTTCCTCTACCTAAGGGGCGGATTCGAAAACTTTTCGGACCGGAGTATTGGTGTCCATGCGCTCTACATGACCCAGCCATCTCAGTCTTTGGATCTTCACTCTTCTGGCTAGGTCCATGTCGCTGTACAGTCCATACAGTTCGTCGTTGTATCTCCTCCTCCACTCATCGTCAATGCAGACGGGACCGAAGATCGCCCAAAGAATTTTTCTCTCGAAGCAACCAAGAACACCCACATCCATTTTTGATAATGTCCATGCCTCTGCGCCATAGAGCAGGACCGGGATTATTAAAGTCTTATAAAGGGTGACTTTTTTTGTCTGAGAGAGGGCTTTCCTACTCAATTGCCTTCTTAACCCAAAGAAACAGCTGTTGGCAAGAGTTATTCTTCGCTTGATCTCAGCGCTGGTGTCGTTGTCTGTATTTATAGCGGAGCCTAGGTAGACAAAGTCCTTAACTACCTCAAAGTTATATCTGTCGAGGGGGACGTTCTGTCCGAGACGTCGGTGTTGGTTGTCCTTTTTGCTTGACAGCATATACTTGGTCTTGCCCTCATTGACCGCTAAACCCATTTTCACTGCTTCCGTCTCAATACTCGCGAAAGCGCAGCGTGATGTCTGCTTTCTCCCGATTATGTCAATATCGTCGGCGTATGCGAGTAGTTGGACGGATCTTTGAAAGATAGTGCCTCTTGTGATTGCTCGTGAGTTTTGCACTATTCTTTCAAGTACGATGTTGAAAAAATCGCATGACAGCGCATCGCCTTGTCTAAATCCTTTATGGACATCAAAGGTCTCGGTGAGATCTTAACCGACCTTGATGGAGCAGCGTGCATTCTCCATCGTCATCCTGCACAGATGGACGAGTTTGGCAGGGATGCCAAAACTAGACATTGCTCTATATAGCTCGTCTCTATAGATGCTGTCATACGCGGCCTTAAAATCGATGAATAGGTGGTGGGTATCGATCTGAAGCTCATGGGTCTTCTCCAAGATCTGCCGTAGTGTGAATATCTGGTCGATGATGGACTTTCCTAGCCTGAAGCCACACTGATATGGACCTATCAGGTTGTTGACGAATGGCTTCAGGCGTTCACATAATACGGCGGATAAGACCTTATATGCGATGTTAAGGAGACTGATGCCTCTGTAGTTGGCGCAGTTCAGAGGGTCTCCTTTCTTGAGAATTGGACAAACAATGCTGAGGTTCCATTCATCGGGCATACTTTCGTCCGACCATATTTTACAGATGAGTTGGTGTATGCTCCTTACAAAGTCATCGCCTGCCGCTTTGGAGAGCTCGGCAGTCAGGCCATCCGCTCCAGCAGCTTTGTTGGACTTAAGCTTCGATATTGCTATCTTCACTTCATCCAGGTCGGGTGGACGGAATTGTTGGTCATCATCGTCCAGGTTGAAAGGTTGATTCTGCCTGACAGCGGTATTTGGTCCGTCATCGCCGTTATACAGTCTGCAGAAATGATCTTCTTCTGCTCCTCCACACTCCTGAATTTATGCGATATTTTCATCACTACGCTCTCATCTTATGCGTTTGGATGTCACTGCATCTTCTTAATAAAATGTTATGTGAATACGGTTAAAAACACGCCGAATATCAGCCTAAGGTGGTCTATCATGTTGGTAATAGGGAGCAAGTACTCTATAAGTTTGGCTCATAGAATCCTGATATAAATGTCTGAAGTTGGTATCATCATCTAATATAATATATTTTTTTATTTAAAAAAAAATGCCTTTTTAGTTCTGGCGCTAACTTGAATCTTAGACTTATATGAATGTCAAACTTCCTATAGAGTTAATTATCGGATTCCGGGAATAATACTCGTATGTCCTTCAATCAGCCCCTGGATTATTAAGTATTACATGTACTTGACAGGGGCAACGCTTTAAGATACATTTCCTATTGTATTTGAGATTGTGAATTTGTTATTCAGCCTTCTTCACAATGTAATTCAATCTAGTTGTATAACAAAAATAGTTTCATGAATAAGTCCCTGATTGGTGCTGCGTTTGACACGTACGGGTAAAGTTATTTAAGAAAACCATGGGTGATTCTTATGTGGGTACGGATATATTTAAGTTATAGAGAGTTCCACTGGTTTTATCAATTTTAGAGGAATTTGTCATTTATCATTTACTATTTGCCATAGGGCAAACTTAAATAGCACTGTAATGAGCTGTCACTCAAAAAGTTGAATTACGACTACCACTCAGATTAGTGGGTGGGTTTTTCCGTACAAAGAAATGCGACACCTTCGGTGAATAAAACCAAATCAAAAAAGGCATAATGTGTTGACCATGATATTCAGAAATCAACAATCGGGTAGAGCTGTCTCACTGGTACATACGAGTATGTTTCAACTCATATGATGGCACTCAATCGACTTCCACTGATATCCTTTGCTTTCAATCTACCTTGTGTCTGCTCATATTGACAGTGTCATTGGTCCTGATGATGATTGCTTTTTCTGTTTTGTCTACACAATTCCAATCCACAATACGAGCACTTAATGTGCATCCAAACAAATGGATTTTTTTTTCATTTTTGAAAAAAAAAGGTTTTAATGCCATCTTCCGTTTGCCATTAATCTTCTTATGGATATTGATGAGCTTAAGTAGTATGTTGGCATACACATTCACATCTATCGTTAGAAGAGTGTACGACTTAAAGGATTCCAGCAGAGTGGGACCTCGAGTTCATCACAGATAACGATGAGAATTATACAATTCTCAAAATCCTCCTACACTCAATTGAATTCCATTCAAGTCTGTCACCCTTCACGGTGACAGTCTTCCAACTCAAATTGTACAGAGAAGAGAAAAAAAAAAAAATGTTAGCCCAGTTTGGAATAAGACTGACGAAGCCACAATCTCTACCCCAAAAACTGTTGGTGGACAGAGTAATTGAATTGCGTCAACTTCCACATAATACACCACTAATTGCAATATAATTGATTAGATTTCATTTGGGTTCATTTGAGTCGCCCTGGATTGGTGTGGCATGGCACAGATACGTATGTGTACGAGTATATCTCTCTTGGACGAGTTTCTGCCAGGACACCCTTCTTGGATTGCTTTGCTTCAATTCAATTTCGATTTAAATCTCTACTCTGGTCAAGCTTCGTTGTCGTTATTGCTCGTCCGGGTTTGGGGCGTTGTTGTAGTAATTGTTGTCCCTCATTTGCTTCGAATTGAATCGCTGGACAATGGAACTTGGACTTTTAGTATTGGAATATGAGACAAGCGTAATATTACCACTATTTGTATGGATGGTAGTGAACATACCCATCATTGACTGGTGTCCTCTTAGTACTCATGCTAGGGCTCATGGTATCGAGGGGATAGAGGAAAAAACGTTTAATGTGTCATCTTAATCCTTGGTGTCGCCGTACATACAACATACGTATAGTACATCTGTATATACATTCGAAAGGACAACTATTAAGGGTGATAGTGAGGGGACTTTTAAAGTTACTTCTGCGGCATAAATTCCGACTCTAATGACCAATCAATTAGTGTTGTCCATCGTCTTGTGGTGGAGTAAAAACTCAACGAGCACTGCTGCGCATTAAGCTCATTATCCTTGTAATTCTTTTGATGAAGAAAACTTGTCATTAAATGGACGGGGTGGACGTGGAGTAGTTTCTGATTCTCTGCAGACATTTTCTAGACATGAGAACTCATGTTCAATTTCAGTTATCTGTTGCCATCTCTTCTACAGTTTTCTCATTTCATTTTATTTTTCCACCATCCGCATATCTCCGAACTATAAGATATATGGAAAAGATACATGACTATGTATTTCTTAACAGGGCAAGGGGCAGGGTCGAAACCATAAGCTCTCAATGGGGATATGTATTCGGGTGGTTTAGTAAAACCGCTTTGTATTGCAAACAAAAAAAAAAAAAAACAAAAAAAAATCGCCCTCGTCATCATCATCTTTTGTGGCAATGTTAAGACAGATTATCGTAGATTAACCCGTCACACATGTTCCGTCTTATTTTGTCGTCTCTTCTTTTCATCGTATCGTCTAATGGCAATCGCTTTTACTTTAATTTTCTTGTCTTTGAGTCTCGTGCATCTGGATGTGTGGTGTGGCCTTTATTCTTTTATGAAGAAAAAAAAAAATAAAATAGAAAAGCTTTCGAGTAATTGTGTTGTTACGTTTTCATTTCAGTTATACCAACATTGCAATTGGATCTGGGATCAAATCTTAATCCGGAAGACATAGAAGAGGGCGACGATGTCTATTTTGAATGTAAAGTTCATGCTAATCCGGCCGCATACAAGGTTGTTTGGAAGCACAATGTAAGTATCTATCACGGTCAAAATCATTGTCTTTTATGGATTTCAAAATCAAAAAAAATCTTCAGCCACATTAATAGGATTCTTTCTCGTTTCTATGCTCTGTCAGCAATCTATAGCTTGTTTGTACGATCTTAGTTTTTCACCAAATTCACAGTGTTGGGTTTCCTTTGATCTCATTCTTACAGGGTTCCAGAACCGTCTAAAACGAGCTCGTAAATTTTGAAACTCTATATGAGTTAATCGCGGGAACGGATGATGTAGATGGGTCTAGGGAGCAGAACCAGTGCAAGAACTCGCAAGATAGTACTTAAGAATCTTGAAGGTATCCGCCACTATAAACGCCTAATATATGCTGGGATTTAATAAAGGCTAAAGTAAAATTATGCGTCCAAAGTGAAAAAAAGGACCGGGTTGCGTTAAAAGAAAGACCGAGACTTCAAATTCAAATTAACGTTTATTCTCCGTGAGTTAAGTAGCAACTGAACTATGTAGAGGACAGATCATTCCAATTTACAAAAGTCTCCACAAATAGAGCTCATCATAAAGAGAGATAGCCATAATAGATTTTATATAACATTACCCTATGTTACCCTATTAAGAAAATTATTGTACATAAATGAAGAAAGTTTCAAATAATTTTTAACATCCTCCGGCCAGCGAATTAGGAAAGATTTCCAGTGGGCAGAGCAGCTGAACAGGTCTTCGAGTTCTTGTACCATCAGAGTATCGTATTCCGCAAGCACGAACTTTGCCATCACGACCTTTAAAAGCATCTTCTATAACAGGTAGCCTCCAAGCTATTCAAGGCTTTCCGGAGTCAAACACTAGAACAACATCATTTTTCGTTAATTGTAATGAAACATTACCTTGACTATGGTGATATGAGCGCAGAAGCTGCATATACTCGGTGCGCCATCGAACCCATAGCATACTTGTATATTTAAGTCGTTGTTTCCAAAGCTTCTGAATGTCACTAGACTCATTTACAGCTCGTTGAATGTTGGCAAATTCCCCGTAACCAAACAGAAAATGAGCTGGGGTAAGAGGAGCGACATCTGAAGAATCGCTGCTCACATATGCAAGGGGACGGATGTTCACTATACTTTCTGCTTCAGCAATCACTGTTCTAAGCTGCTCGTACGTAAGTTTCGCCTTCCCTATGACGACCTTCAAAACGTTTTTTATCGTACGAATAAGCCGTTCCCAAAATTCTCCCCACCATGGGGCTCGTTCAACAATGAACTTCCACTTTATTCGTTTGTTTGCCAAAACCTCTTGGAGAACCTCTTCCACGAGAATGCGGTCAATACCAGCCATCCCGAAAGCTGCCCTGCGAAATGTCCATCTAACAGCAGCATACGTTAATATCATAAATAACGCTTGCTCATCTCACTCGTTGAACTATCTAGGTAGTAAAGCGGGCCGGAAAAGTCGACGCCAACACGATCGAAGGGCCTTGACAATATTAATCTTTCGGCTGGTAGGGGCCCAAATGGCTGGGAGACTGGCTTGTCCCACAGCTTTTTGCTAACGATGCACCTTTTAAGACGTTTTTTCACTAGCTGTCGTCCCTTTACAATCCAGAAACACTCCCTGAAATGTGATAAGACGACATTGACACCCCCATGTAAGGTTCTTCTATGGTAATCATCCACAAAAAGTTCAACGAGGTACGAATTTGGTGGCAATATCACAGGATACTTAAAATCTGGCGAATCGGGTAAAGATTGAAGACGACCACCCAGGCGCATCAGTCCATTTTCATCCAAAAAAGGGGATATTTTGGTACCTTTCTGTAAAATACAAATCTCGTTACAAAATGGATCATATTGTATGTACCTCAGCCAATATGATTCGGCGATCTCGAGCTCCACAGCGGATAAACTATTGACGAAAACTAGCGCACCCTCTCGTTTGCATAGCTTGATGAAGCGGAAAACAAAAGCTGTCACTCGCAAAAGCCGTATACAGGAACTGAAGTTTTTGTAAACCACTAGAGGTTCAGGTGGTGCTCCAGTAGGTCCGAGAGTGGGGACTAACAAGGACAATCGCGCTATGCTGCCCGCTGCCGAAGAAACATTCATCTCTGAATAGCTTTTATTATTTTCGAGACAAGATGGTCCATGAATCCACACAGAAGTTCGAAAGTTTTGAGCAGATACTCCTCTGGTAAGAAGATCAGCGGGATTCTCTTTGCCACTGCAATGTCTCCAATCCGCAACCGACGCAAGACAGCGTATCCCCTCAACTCGACTTTGCACATAGGGTTTCCATCGGGCAGCCTCTCCTTGAATCCAACTAAGCGTGATCTTTGAATCAGTCCACAGGCAAACTTTGTGCACAGAAACCTTCAAGGAATGTGTGATGTAGAGACATAATCGAGCGGCTATCAATGCTGTTAGTTCTCCAATTCCATCAGGCTTGAGTGGGGCCACTCTACTTTTTGCATACAGAAATGAAACAGTACTCTTACCTGTGGACCTAATACATTTGAGGTAAGCTACTGTTCCGTACGCTTTCAGACTCGCATCTGCAAATACGTGCACGTGGATGATATATGGTGGAGGAAACGTTATAACGGCACGAGGAACGCAATACTCCTTTAAATGCAACAAATTTTTCATGCAATCTTGCCAGTCCGCCAAAAGATCAGATGCAAGGAGCTCATCCCAAAGTAACGTGGCCTTCCAAATGGACTGAAAAAAAATTGTCATTTTAATAACGACCGGGCCAAGTACACCCACGGTTTGCGATCGAAAATCCTAGCGATCGTTTGTAACACAGTTCGTTTTGTATGCTGCGTTAAATTAGAATTAATTAAAGATTCAACGGAATGTAAAGGCACTGTAAGTTCATCACTGTATACAAACCACGACAATCTCAAGACTTTCTGTATAGCAGGAACTTGTTCTCAACAAAATAATTCGCGTACTCGGGCACTGTTGGAGTTCCATTTTCTGAAATTCATGCATGCGTTCTTCATTATATGTCTGGCTTCTGTTCCAATTCGTTCTCCTTCTTCTTCTCTATCAACACATGTTGCGAAATCATCCATATAGAAGCACTGTTTGAGAACTTTGCAAGTGTAAGGGAATTTCTCCTCCTCCAGTGTGAAGTGTAAACGTAAGGTGGCGGTTAATAAAAATGGGCTACAGTGAATACCGAAAGTTATTCTCGTCATTCTGTCATTTGGTGTTTTACGTGGGTCATACCAGATAAATCTGCGGCTATCAGGATCCAGTTCATTTAAACCGATTTGCAGAAAAGCCTTTTCAACGTCCACAACTAATGCATACATCCGGTATTAGATTAGCACCCACATGTAGACAATCATTCAACGAAGGATTTTCTTCTGTGCGGAAGGAAGCATCAAACACGATACGCATCTTAGTTGTCGTGCTGTCTGCCTTGTACACCGGTCGATGTGGTAAGTAAAACACTCATTTTGATATGATTTCACTGCCTGGAGTAACAATTTCCGCAATGCCATCTGAAACCAGCTGGCGAATGGCCGCATCATACTCTTCGAATTGGGGATTCATCGATAAGCGCGTAGTCAGCGATTTTAACCGTTTCAGTGTATGACACTTATTGCTTTTCATTTCAATGTCTGAATTTTTCCACGGTAAAGTAGCCTTGAAATGCATTTGACGATCAAATCTTCGGCGAGGCATTCGTTTTCTATTTCTTCACTTGCAATCCCGATGGCCCCTAAAGACCAAAATGACGTTATGATGTCGTCGTTTAGAGCTGATAGATGTAGTGTAATGCTACGAGTAGAAGGAAAGCATGAATGTGAGTTTGTGACAATATTCTTACCAAACGAATGTATTCCCTATAGCGCCCAGCCGAAGATCGTTTCTACAGCCCTCAGATTACGAGAAATTCGTCTTTGTTTGCCTGTCACTACTGACCAATAGAAGTCGGATCCAATCAGTGCACTGATGCCATCAACTGCATCAATGTTGGCTTGCCGAGTGTTAGCTAGTTTCAGGCCTTAAAATGATGAACACGTGGTATCAGGAGCATTTAATACGTCGATGCATATTTCAGGAACAACCACAGCTTCAATTTCCACACATTTGTTGTTAAACTGGCTAATGATGGACATCTTTACCTTCTGATATTTCTTGAAGGGAGATTGTTGTTTGCTTTCAAATGGGATTAAGGAAAATTTTACTTCGCCTACAGATGTGCGATTAAGTTTTGTCGCCAAATCCTGGCGGATATAGGAATATTGACTGCCGCCGTCGATGATAAACGGAATCAGTAGTTTTCTTTCTTGCTTCGGGACATTTGAGTTTTGTGACATTGAATTACACGCACATAAATTTAGTGCACTTTGAGCGTTCGGCACTGACCTAAATTGACATATAATGGGTCACACAAAGAAGTGAGGTGTTTCCCTTTGCACTTTGCGCAAGTTATCCATTTAGCGCTTCGACAATTTTTAGAATTATGTGTACGGTTTGCGCACCGAAAATATCGGCCGCCTTTTCTCAACATTTCCTTTTTCTCTGTAATCGTTAAACTGCTGTCACATTCCTTTGTTGCGTGCTTGTCAGATGCGCAGAATACACATATGCTCTTCTCACTTACCGAAATTAGACTGGTTCCAATGCTAGTACTTGAGGGAGATCACGGATTTGTTACGTTTGGGATGACAGAGACAAACCTGCTTTTTTCCAACGATTCAACTTCCCTATTTAGAAATTGCATTATGCTGTGTACCTGTTCATCCCAAATTAGCGAATGTGTGGAAGCACTATCCTTGCCCGTTTCACTTATTTCACCAGACGCACCAGAAGCACTCTCTTTCTCAATCAAACGAAAATAATCGATGCGAAGGTCAACCGGTAAGCATCGAAGCAGTATGGACATGAGCATGATGTTATACTAGTGCATGGGTATTTGTAGAGCAGTGAGAGTGCGACAGCTAGACGTTATTGAATTGTAGAGATTACGCAGCCCTGCAGCATCTATTTTTGAATTTATCGGACGAAGTGAAAGCAACTGCTGCATATTTTTGTCAACTGATCGTTCAGTATCACCAAACTGCTCTTGTAAAAGAGAGACCGCTGCTTCGTAACACTTACCCGAAGCAGAAAATCCCGCAATCACCTTCTTTGCTTTCCCCACCAATACTGACTCAAGATAGCTGAATTATTCGGATGATGTTAAACTGCCGTTTTCATGCACTGCAGCGCGGTACTGCTCCCAAAAGGGCAACAACTCTTGGAAACTACCATCGAATTTCTTAAGCGGGAACTTGGGGAGTCTGTGTGAACCACCCACGATAGATGCGTTGAGGAACGTATATTCCGAATTCGTTGGTGCTGGCGCTGGGGCTTGCTTTGCCTGCAATTTGCGTGGCCGTAAATTCAAACGGGATAGCACGCCAATGGCCTTGATACTCAGCCACTTTTTCTATATCTTTGTCCAGATCGTCGATCTTGATGAGATTTTTGGTCTTCACTTCATGGTTCGTCATATTAAGACAATCGTTAGCAGCCGTTAAACGCTGTATAAATGCCACAAGCTGCCCTTCTATCTCCTCGTTGTGTTCTTCAGAGGTCGGTTTCGATTCTTTAGAGTCAAGAAACTAGGAGGCGCTTTTCACGATTTTCGTTACCTGGCCTCTGTACGCGGACTGCGCGGATAATTCCATTGCTGTAGTTAATCTGCCGGGGTAACTGCCCGGCTATTTAAAAAAAATTAAGTTACGAAGCATCAACAAGCCTCGGATATGGACGGATCTACTGTTGACAACCCACTCAAACGATTTAAGGACAATGAGTTTCGGATATGCACGTGGAATGTTGGATCCCTTAATAGACCACTTGCAGCCGAGCAACTAGCGGAGGCCCTAGACTGCTGCAAAGCAGATATAACCGCCATCCAAGAAATGCGATGGGATGGGCCGGACAAAAAGAAGATGAAAAACTGCGACATCTACTACGGCAATTGCTATCGACGGCAAAAGCAGCGCTTATTTGGATGCGGATTTGTTGTCGGAGGCAGACTAAGACGAGAAGTCCTCAGCTTCCGGCATGTGAGCGAGCGCCTCGTAGCAATCCGCATCAAGGCTAATTTCGCCAACATAAGCCTCATATGTGCGCATGCACCCACAGAGGAGAAAGATGACGACACCAAGGATGCCTTCTACGAGCTCCTTAACAAGACCTACGAGCAATGCTCTAGCTATGACATTAAAATTGTCCTCGGTGATTTTAATGCAAAGCTAGGAAGAGAGGGTATCTTTGGTGGAACAATCTGAAAATATAGCCTGCACAACACCACCTCCGATAACGGATTCAGGCTAATCAACTTTGCGGCGGGGCGAAACATTGTCATGGCTAGCACGCGGTTCCCACATCTCGACATACACAAGGGGACTTGGAGAACTTCTGATCAATAAACAGTCAACCAGATTGATCACATTGCGATCGACGCAAGACACTCCTCCAGCATTATGGATGTCCATACGTTCCGAGGAGCCAACATCGACTCGGACCATTACTTTGTTGTAGCCAAGAAACGGTTGCGGATATCCCAAACTACGCCAAGACAAATTTGGGAGAAAATTCGACGTCAGACGGCTACAATCGCAAGAGATCGCCAAGTCCTTTTCCGATCCAGTGTCTCTTAATCTCTTAAGAGGTCCAATGCCGCCAGCATCAAGCATCGAAGACCATTGGAAACACTGCCAAAACGCCATCAGAGATGCCGCTTCTGATGTGCTGGGTTTCACTCGTCCACCACAACGAAACCCCTGGTTCGATGATGAATGCCGGCAAGCACATGCAGCTAAGCAAGATGCATATAACGCGGCGCTGCTTAGAAAGACCAGAGCTGCTCATGAGCTCTATGAGCGGAAGAGGAGAGACGAGCACCGGCTTCTCAGGAGGAAGAAGAAAGAGCATGAGAAGCGCGCGATCGAGGAAATTGAGTGATGCTACTCCAGGAATGAGGTCCGGAAGTTTTACCAAAAGGTAAAAATAACATGCCGCGGAAACAAACCCCGAACCGAAGCCTGTAGAGATGAACAAGGGAACATCGTAGTAGAATCGCAGTCGATGCTGAGGATTTGGAAAGATCATTTCTGCAGACTGTATAACGGCGATGACGGACCAAATACCGCTGTCAGGCAGAATCAACCTTACAACCTGGACGATGATGACCAATAATTCCGTCCACCCGACCTGGATGAAGTGAAGATAGCTTAAGTCCAACAAAGCTGCTAGAGCGGATGGCCTGACTGCCGAGCTCTTCAAAGCGGCAGGCGATGACTTGGTAAGGAGCATACACCAACTCATCTATAAAATATGGTCGGACGAAAGGATGCCCGATGAATGGAACCTCAGTATTGTTTGTCCAATTCTTAAGAAAGGAGACCCTCTGAACTGCGCCAACTACAGAGGCATCAGTCTTCTTAACATCGCATATAAGATCTTATCCGCCGTATTGTGTGGACGCCTGAAGTAGTTCGTCAACAACCTGATAGGTCCATATCAGTGTGGCTTCAGGCCAGGAAAGTCCACCATCGACCAGATATTCACACTGCGGCAGATCTTGGAGAAGACCCATGAGCTTCAGATCGATACCCACCACCTATTCATCGATTTTAAGGCCGCGTATGACAGCATCTATAGAGACGAGCTATATAGAGCAATGTCTAGTTTTGGCATCCCTGCCAAACTCGTCCGTCTGTGCAGGCTGACGATGGAGAATGCACGCTGCTCCATCAAGGTCGGTTAAGATCTCACCGAGACCTTTGATGTCCAGAAAGGATTTAGGCAAGGCGGTGCGCTATCGTGCGATTTTTTCAACATCGTACTTGAAAGAATAGTGCAAAACTCACGAGCAAACACAAGAGGCACTATCATTCAAAAGTCCGTCCAATTACTCGCATACGCCGACGATATTGACTTAATCGGGAGAAAGCAGACATCACGCTGCGCTTTCGCGAGTATTGAGACGGAAGCGGCGAAAATGGGTTTAGCGGTCAATGAGGGCAAGACCAAGTATATGCTGTCAAGCAAAAAGGACAACCAACACCGACGTCTCGGACAGAACGTCACCCTCGACAGATATAACTTTGAGGTAGTTAAGGACTTTGTCTACCTAGGCTCCGCTTTAAATACAGACAACGACACCAGCGCTGAGATCAAGCGAAGAATAACTCGTGCCAACCGCTGTTTCTTTGGGTAAAGAAGGCAATTGAGTAGCAAAGCGCTCTCTCGGACAACAAAAGTCACCCTTTATAAGACTTTAACAATCCCGGTCCTGCTCTATGGCGCACAGGCATGGACATTATCAAAAATGGATGAGGGTGTTCTTGGTTGCTTCGAGAGAAAAATTCTTCGGGCGATCTTCGGTCCCGTCTGCATTGACGGTGAGTGGAGGAGGAGATACAACGACGAACTGTATGGACTGTACAGCGACATGGACCCAGCCAGAAGAGTGAAGATCCAAAGACTGAGATGGCTGGGTCATGTAGAGCGCATGGACACCAATACTCCGGTCCGAAAAGTTTTCGAATCCGCCCCTTAGGTAGAGGAAGGCCAAGACTCAGGTGGCGCACGCAAGTGGAAGAGGACCTCAGCCAACTTAGCGTGCGAAACTGGAGGCAGCTAGCCAGGGATCGAGCTGGTTGGAGAAGCTTGTTGACTGAGGCCTAGGTCCACCCCGGTAAGTAATAGTTAATCGTTATTCGGTAAACAAAACTTAAACTCGACGTCTCTCATCCCGGGTTTCGGCACCATAAAGTAAAATTATGCGTCCAGAGTGAAAAAAAAGGACCGGGTTGCGTTCAAAGAAAGACCGAGACTTCAAATTCAAATTAACGATTATTCTCCGTGAGTTAAGTAGCAACTGAACTATGTAGAGGACAGATCATTCCAATTTACAAAAGTCTCCACAAATAGAGCTCATCATAAAGAGAGATAGCCATAATAGATTTTATATTGTATAACATAGGGTAAATTAAGAAAATTATTGTACATAAATGAAGAAAGTTTCAAATAATTTTTAACAAAGGCTACTAGGAAGCATTGTCACGAAACCAGAAGGAACTCAAGGCAGTATTGCCGAGAAGGATGAATAGAAACAACAATGACATCTTCGAAAGAATTGCATCGAGCTATTGATTTGCTCGTAGTTCTTCTACAGAAAAATTGTTTGCGATTCTTGTAAAGAAAATATTTCAACCACACAAACACCCAAGAATGGGCTCGAAACATAAAGAAGGGATCAATGTGTTAGAGTCAAAATCTTCTTCTTATCCTTTTATTTATCCTTTCCTCGTTATACGTAACGATTTTCCCAGTTTTACTGCATCGCTGCTGCTCGTAAGAGCTCATATAGTTTTGGATGATTAAGAATGTACTTGGTACATCGGAGTGAAACCAGGTTTCACTTAAAATTTTTTATAAAATGGATGAACAAAGACCTGTTAATCAAAGTGGTCAACAATACGGCGAATAGGGGGTTTCAAATGGTCGAGTATATCCGGTGCAATATGGTGCCAGTGCTTTATAAGTTAGTTTACCGTACAGAATCATAATGAGTAGTCATACTAGGTTAGAAAAAACTCCCTTTACCTGCCGATATGGTTGTCTAAGAGCAATATTTTCCATGAGCTGACGGAACCGATTGAAGTAAGGTTCCTTCAAGCAAGTATGGACTGCCTAAAATGCTTCTGTTAAACCGAGGGTTGGAACCAAACGCCACAGGCGTCCTTGCGTTGTCATACAACAGCGGTAATTGCGAGATTATAAATCAAATGGACAAATATTTCACAATCGAAGAGGATGGAAAAGGCGCCAATATTTAAATCAATCGACTTAAAGTAGATTTTTTTTTTTATAATTAGCGCGTGCACACAGCGCGGGCGATGGAAGGTTAGCGAGGAAAGAAAGAGGGGTACCAATGTTCGTTGGTCTTGAATGTTTGGAGGTTATAATGACTCGGAAATGAAGAGATCGGCAGGGCATTCCATAAAGCGAGTTGTTTGGCTTAGAAATGAATCACGATATTTCAGGGTAATTCCGAAAGTGGGTTTGAGGCGTGTACTGATGAGCATTCATAGCGAGACGGGCGTTACGGTTGGAGGTTTAAACAGGCGGAATGCTACTGGCAATTTCAGAGGAGCACTGGTGGTGAAAATAACTATAGAACAGGGTAAGACAGGAGACATTATGTGGAGGGTGTCAATCGACTGTGTGATATAAGCATCACCCATTAGTTTTATCGCACGGTTTTGAATCCTATCTAGCAGGCGCAAAGAAGTCTTGGGAGCACCTGACCAGATGTAAACATTGTACTCCAGTTTTGGGCGGATGAAAGCCTTCTATATTGAAGCCAGATAATACGGGGTGAAGCATTTTTTACATCGCTTAAAGAAACCTAGTCATTCCGCAGCATTTTTGGCGACTTCGAATACTATATGTGGTCATTCCAACGTTAGTACCGAGAATGGAGAGTTTTTCGGCTTCAACGCCGCAAGTGTCGTAGACAGAATGGAGCCCTGGGGCACATCAGCATTTATTCTGTGAATATCAGACTTGAAACCATCCAAGATAACTTGAATTGAACGTTCCGAAAGGTAATTTCTAGTCCATTGAAAAAGAGAGTCGTCGATCCCAAAAGCACGCATTTTCGACAAAGGAGCCTGATTCCAAACTCTGTCAAAAGCCGACTATCTTGCTTTCACCAGATCGATGTAAACATTGGTTCCACTTTTCGGTGAGACATGCCATCAAATCACCAGTGGATCTGTTGATACGAGAACCGTACCGCCGGTCATTATGAAGTTTTCGACGGCTTATATGACGGCTTATCAGCGTTTCCATGACCTGGGAAAGAAGAAACGTGAGTGCAATGAGTCTGAAAGCGGAGAGAGAAGAAGATTCGCCCTTTTTAGGGACGGCCTGGACACATGCTGTTTTCCATCAGCTCGGAAGAAGTCCTTAAGAGTAGGATTGATGTAAAAGCTTACGCAGTGGTTTTGCCAGAGTAGAAGAACACCTCTTCAGAAGAAGGGGAGATATACCATCTGCACCAGCGGATTTGTGAGCATT
The DNA here is from genome assembly GCA_928272305.1 of Volucella inflata. Classification (NCBI taxonomy): domain Eukaryota; kingdom Metazoa; phylum Arthropoda; class Insecta; order Diptera; family Syrphidae; genus Volucella; species Volucella inflata. The sequence goes on from OV743716.1 coordinate 30,936,559, forward strand.
AAGATCTTTAAGTACTCTTGCTACTACACGAGGGTGAAAGTGGATTCGTCCCATTGAACATTCGACGCACTCAATTGTAGGCGGAGATAAAGCACAATCTGGAAGTGTTGAGCTGGCCGCAAAGTGTGCAGCAAGCAGATTGGCTTAGTGCAAAGAGCTGACAGCTGGAATGTCATTGTAAATGAACGTTGGGATGGAGGATGGGGCAAAATTTCTAATGTTTTTGACGAACGACCACCAACTTTTACTGCCTTTAGGACATTGTAGTATATCGCTTAAAAAAGGCGTTGCAGTCATTCCTGGCTCGTTTAAATTTTTTCCGGTTTTCCTCTGTCGGGTTGGTCTAATTGGACCAAAAAAACAGTTCGAGTCGTACCACGCCTTATCCTTTGGTCTGATACTCTTTATCGGGTGAGGTATAAAGGATCTCATTCCAAAGAGGATAGTGTCTGTGATCATATCAGCAGCGGCATCCACATTACGACCAGTTCAAATTTCTAAAAAAGGTGTTAAGTCCGCTTCAATTGGCTTTCTCGTATTGCCATACTGTTCTTTTAGGAATTTTTTCCCTAACTGTGTAGTCAATATACGAGAATTAAGCTGAGATGACATAATAGTCCTACGAGCCTAGAGGTGAGAGCACATCAAAAGTGTACTTATCAGGTTGAGAGGTTTGAAGCCGATTGAGGGTGTTGGCGGTATGCCTATCAACTTCTGGGATTCGCGTAGGCTCATTTCCATGCCGGGTCAAGTTGCTTTCCGCAGCAAAGATCTCAACACACCTTCCCTCGGGTGTTGTCTGTCCAGAATGTCGAGAATTGTGTATATTGAAATCGCCCGTAATAAAGATTTCAGTTTGCGGATACAGAGATACAATTCTTTGTATGGAGTCAGACAGCGCTTTAAACTCGTTAAAGATGGAATTGCTCTCTAGTTTGGGGCTTCTGTAAATAAAGCAGTAGTGGATAATTTGCCTACGGAGATGGAATTTTAACCACACGTAATTGAATTGCGGATTGGAACAAGGACTACATTGTGGTGGAGTTTGATAAGCTACATCACTACGCACGTAGATAGCGAGACTGCGGTGACAAAAGAATAATGGCACTAGTTCGTAGCCAGGCAGTTTCAGATCAGAGTGATCTGAGAAGTGTGGTGCCAAAACAGCTGGTCTGTATTTACAGACGTGAACGTACGCAGAAAAGTGGTTACTTTTTAGCCCTCTTATATGTGGCTTCATCCACTCTAAATTCCCGAGTCATAACAACAAGCAAACACAAACACCGACTATACAAAGCATATTAAAATGATGTGGATGAAAAGGCCGCTTATGCTAAGCTCGAAGTAGAAGCACTATCTACGATGTTATAGAAGGGTAAAATTTCAATCTACCACTTCGTAATCGCTGTCTCTAGAAGGGAAATATTGTGGAGTCTGCACCCACCCGCTAAATACCTTGTTCCACTACTCATCGGCTTACTAAGGCATCCTATACGATGTCCGGCGCACTCTGCACGAGGTATCATATCATATTGTTTGACTGAACTCGAAAATAAAGTGTAGTTTCAGAGTGGTGAGAATTGTATTTTCATTTAAAAGCTTGACACTTTGCACCATTGAATTTTTGCAGCAAATGTAACCTCTTTCTGAACTGCTTTGCATATGTCAGTAAAGCTAATTCACTAGGTATGTATCTGACGTTGGTTACGGCTCTACAGGATAAGATCATTTCATGGAAAAACTAAGTGTGTCTTTCCTTATTGAATATTCAATTTAGAAGCCTTTTCCTGCGTTGCAGTCATGAAGTTCGTTCGTTATAATGATTTGTTTGCCTACGGATTACGATTTCGAAATTCTTAATGCTAATCAACACTGTTTATTAGACGTTGCCGCATGACAATATACGATTTGGAAAAGAAGTTCAGGGCAATTCAACTTCCATTGGACTGAAATCCAAAACGGAAGACTACGAGTATTCATTTCATTTTGGCGTTTGTTAGATAATATTTCCACCTGACAGCTTTTCATTACAGTCATACAAAGCCACTTACTCATGTTCAATGGAGTGTTCACCCCAAAACAATTGGCGCAAATACAAAACTTTCCATTTATTGTGTGACAATTGTTAGTAAATTGTTATTCCACCCAGTCACTCAGTCAGCAAATCACCCCTTCGACGCAGCCAAAATTAATTGTTACCAATTTCCTTAATGGATTCTCGGTTATTTCATGGTGAGGCAACACAGGCCAAGTTCACTGGTGCGCTCATAACCATGCGGCAGGGTTGCGTTTGTCGCTTTATCTCATTTTACCCGCTCATTGCGTGGCAAAAAGAATATTCATCTAAACCATTTGACTAACATACAGAGCCAAGTCTAAACCACCCATCAACCCTGACAAAAACTTGGCGAAATTTAATCAAACTAATTGTTTACTTAATTTGCGTTCGGTTAATTGTCAGAATGAATAATTAATTTAACGCTACCGAATTAAGTACAGCAAACAGCGGAATAGAAACACTCTTTTCGAGAGAGAAGGAAAAATAATGCGAAACTCTAAAAGGGCCACCCCAGCCCTTGGTTTTTCCTCAAAAGGGGGTCTTTTCCGAAAGTTAGTCTGGCAAACTCCTTGACTTGGGTTCTACTCTTTACAAGTTCTTGTGTCACCATTGTCAGTCTATTTGCATTCAACCGAAACTACTGGTATGATGGAATGGAGCGCAACTATTTGCCATGGCACAACCAAGTATTACGAGTTGGTGCTTGGGGGTGATTCCACCCTTTGTCAGTATATTCGCATGACGTACTCGTACATACAATACGCACATAGAAATGAGGGTACAACTACTGGGATGTACGAGCGAGTAAGGATAATTAAAAGTTGCTCGTCAAGGCAACACAAAAAAAAAACACGAAAAACAAAAAAAACAAACCTTTATTGTATCTGTTGTCGTCTCTGTGTTTCTTAGAAGCTGCCAGAACTGTGATTATAAAATGAATAATAAAGTAGGGAACGGCAAGTATGACTTCGACTGGAGCTGCGACAAAAAGCGACCGCACTAATTGCAGGGGAGGAATGCATGAAATAGGAATAGCAACTCTGGTCAATTAGTAACTGGGAGCACTAATTAAAGGCGGTGCCATTGAAGTGATTGAGCAAAGACCGTTTTGATCTTAAATGTTAATTTTAAATGCGACAGCTTACACACATACTACAATATTTTTAAAGGCCTGATAGTATGTTTATCACTGATGTTTGCAAAGTTGCACCTAGGGTAACGCTTCTTTCATAACTTCCATTTTCATTTGTGTGGGACTAAATTTAAGTTCCTATTTCCTGTGTGCAGTCAATATTCACACACAACAGCCCTCTTTTCAATTCTATACCAGGTACGGCCTTTTACTTCTTGAGGATAAAATGTATCGACATGCAGACTTAAAAACATAGCGCTCCTTTTTTCTGACAATGTCACTAGCGCCCCGGCGATGGCGATGGCGCGATAGTTAGCTCATTGAACTATCACGCATAGAGTCTGGGTTCGATTCCTGGTTGGGTCACCAACAATTATTCAAATCGCCATCACCCTTTCGGCGAGCAATGGCAAACTCGAAAGTAAAATTGCCTACGAAAAAGCTTTTAAGGAGTGCTGTTCGGACTCGGTGATCAACCGTAGGCCCCGCTCAGATGTGACAAAAATGACAATATGATCATCATGAGTGTCAAGAAGCTAGGCCATGGCCCATACCGGACTGACAGGGCTACAGTTTTTTTTAAATTACTGGCGCCCCACTACCATTCCATTAGGCGACCAGCGTATGGGCTGAGAGCACTAACAATTATTTTCCTGTGTTAAGTGGCCTTTTGGCTTGTCAGTATATACTTGGTCTTGTCCTCGTTATTTCCGTTTTAATACTCATCGATTTCGCAAGTAAAATAAACGCCAACCTAGAGAAAAACCAACACACAATTGAATCATTGATTCATTGATTGATTTCAAAAAAGCCATCGACAGTCTATGCCACGAGAATGTAATAAAACAGGTAGAAAAGTGGGCATTCTAGGAGCGCTATTATTGTGGTTTAAAAGCTACTTACGAGACCGACGATTCAAAGTCAAAATTAAGAATAATGTTAGAAAAGAAGCCCCTGGTTCGATTTTGAATGCCGGCAAGCACATGCAGCTAAACAAGATGCATATAAAGCGGCGCTGCATAGAAGGACCAGAGCTGCTCATGAGCTCTATTAGCAAAGGATGAGAGACGAACACCGGCTTCTCAGGAGGAAGAAGAAAGAGCATGAGAAGCGTGCGGTCGAGGAAATTGAGAGATACTACTCCAGGAATAAGGTCGGAAATTTTACCAAAAGGTAAAAATAACATGCCACGGAATCAAACCCCGAACCGAAGCCTGTAGATATGAACAAGGGGATGAAGGATATGAACAAGGATATGAAGCTGAGGATTTGGAAAGACCATTTGTGCAGACTGTATAACGGCGATGACGGACCAAATACCGCTGTTAGGCACCAGCTCATCTCTAAAATATGGTCGGACAAAAGTATGCCCGATGAATGGAACCTCAGCATTGTTTGTCCAATTCTCAAGAAAGGAGACCCTCTGAACTGCGCCAATTACAGAGGCATCAGACTGCTAAACATCGCATATAAGATCTTATCCGCCGTATTGTGTGAACGCCTGAAGCCGTTCGTTAACATCCTGATAGGTCCATATCAGTGTGGCTTCAGGACAGGAAAGTTCACCGTCGACCAAATATTCGAACAACGGTAGATCTTGCAGAAGACACTTGAGCGTCAGATCAATACTCACCACCAATTCATCCATTTCAAGGCCTCATATGACGAGCTATACAGAGCAACGCCTTGTTTTGGCATCCCTGCCAAACCCGTCTGTTTGTGCAGTTTGACGATGGAGAATGCACGCTGCTTTATCACGGTCGGTAAAGATTTCACCGAGACCTTTGATGTCCAGAAAGGATTTAGACAAGGCGATGCACTGTCTTTCGATTTTTTCAACATCGTACTTGAAAGAATAGTGCAAAACTCACGAGCAAACACAAGAGGCACTATCTTTCAGAAGTCCGTCCAACTACTCGCATACGCCGATGATAGTGACATAATCGGGAGAAAGCAACGTGATGTCAGTGGCGCTTTCGCGAGTATTGAGATGGAAGCGGCAAAAATGCGTCAAGCGGTCAACGAGGACAAGACCGAGTATTTGCTGTCTCAGACAGAACATCATCTTCGACATTTATAACTTTGATGTAGTTAAGGGCTTTGTCTGTAGGCTCCGCTATACATTTAGACAGTGACATCAGCGCTGAGATCAAACGAAGAATTACTCTTGCCAATCGCTGCCCAAAGACTAAGAAAGCAATTGACTTGCAAAACCCTATACGACCCTAATACTCGTAATTCCAGACCTGCTCTATGGCGCAGCGGCATGCACTTTATCAAATATGGAAGAGGGTCCTCTTCATTGTTTTGAGAGAAAAGTGGAGGGGGAACTATACGTACTGTACAGTGACATCGACCTAGCCAGAGTTTGAAGATCCAATGTCTGAAATGATTGGGTCATTTAGAGCGCATGGACACCAATGCTCCGGTCCGAAAAGTCTTCGGATCTGCTTCTGAGCGACAGCGTAGTAGAGGAAGGCCAAGACTCAGGTGGCGCACGCAAGTGGAAGGAAACCTCAGCCAACTAAGCGTGCGAAACGGGAGGCAGCTAGCTAGGGATCGAGTTAGCTGGAGACGCTTGACTGAGGCCCAGGTCCACCCCGGACTGTAGCGCCACTTAAAGTTAGTAAGTTAGCAAAGAAAAACAATCACTATATGGGATACCGCGTGGTTCCGAAATAGGTCCATTAATATTGATCATTTACATGAACGATATGCTGGTAGCACTTAAGCGATGCACCGTATTTGCCTATGCAGATGATACAGCCATTTTGGTCAATCACAAAGGTGTCAAAACCGCTGAAAATATTTTGCAAAAGGTATTAAACTCTATTGCGGCAAGGTGCCACGACAGCGGGATGATGCCACGACAACGGCCTTATAAATAACATTAATCAAACTAAAGTCATGCAGATCAGTCCACCTCATATTCCAAGGCAAAGAATACAAATAAAAATCCACAATTCCGAGTGCTTGCACAAGATCCAAAGCCATTTGTTTCTCCAAACAACGACGATTGCGCAGCCATACTCGTATACGTGTCAACATTTAAAGAGTTATACCTGACTATTACTTCAAATGGCACTACCATATAATGGCACTTCTTGGCTAAGTCTCTCTCCAAGAACAAATCCGCATCCGAACAGACGGTGCTTTTGCCTTCGATAACAATCACCGCAATGGGTGTCGCAGTTTTTTATAATTTTTTTTCTCCGACCCATCCATCGCATTTCTTGGAAGACGGTAATGTCTCTCTGCAGCAGTCTAGGCCCTCCGCTTGTTTTTTCGGCGGCGCGTTGCCTGTTCGCTGCCGAAGTTCGTTGTCCTTAATTCGTTTGCATGGGTTGTCAACAGTAGATCCCTCCATATCCGAGGCTCTCTGATGCTTCCTAACTTGATATATTTTTAAATGGTCGGGCAGTTACTCCGGCGGTACAGCCCCCAACCTGGAGGACCAGTTCCATTTTTAATGCCCCTTGGACGAGGGGTCGGTTACACCGAAGCCAGTAATGCGTTCCGAGATGAGAGCGCTGCCGTTATGGGGCTCGTCCGCCATCATCTCTTTTCCAAGACCATGATTAAGTCTTGGAAATCCATACCGGCCTGAGCTCCAAATATATCGGAGTAGCCCGGATAATTTCTTGTTTTGTTTTACCGACACTAATCCTGATATATGGCGCAGGAAACGCAGTGAGATTCCCAGATGGCGCCACAGGGAGGCGTGAAGTAGGACTTATTAGCAGAGCTGCAAGATGTTCACCTGCAGAGGCTCATTCTCGTTATTTGAAGTATTAGAACCTGTCGGAAGATGCTACTTCCACACGGCCTAATATTAATCGTTGCCACCCGCATATGAGACTAATGCTGGCAAATTTAGCCTTTAGGCGTAAACTAAAGACTTCTTGCCTAAGTCTCTCTTCAAGAATAAATCGGCATCCAAATAGGCGCAGCTTTTGCCGTCGATAACAATCACTGCAGTGGATGTCGCAGTTTTTCATAATTTTTTTTCCGACCCATTCAACGCATTCCTTGGAAGCTGGTAATGTCTTTTTTCAGCAGACAGACGGGCTGTTCCCCGGCGACATAACCTGGACGTCTAGTTCCATTTTTGGTTCAACCCCCAAATCAGGAAGTCGTTTCCGTTTTTTCCTGCAGTTCAATGGGCCAGCGCACACTGGACTAATTTTACCCCGGGGTTAACCGGGTCGAGCGCTGATGCTCACCCGTTGAAATCATGAACGAAAATGAAAAAGGGCTCTGAGGTCATTCGACAAGTGTTCACGTACAACTACATGTCGTCGGACCAAGCGAGAAAGTTGAAAAAGTTGAACTTCCAGATGACCGATCTGAAAGACCGTCATCGGTCGGTAGAGCATTCACACTGTACGACCTAGTACATTTTGGTCTATCCGACGAAGTCGAACGATTTCTCGTACAATGTGATATCTATATTTGCGTCGCAGTAGTGGGCCCTTTACGTCATTGCATAGTTTACCCCATGCACGACCTCCAGGGCCAGACATTTTCTACTTTGAATATTCCCTAATGAGGAAAAATTATCGCTTGATTCCCTAATCCGTAGTAGGTAGCCGAAAGCACTTCTCAAAACAATCGTGAACTTAAGAAAAAAAATGTGTCAACATAGAATCCTTTGTATGAACGCACACGTATGTACATACGAGCATATGTACATATGTATGTGTGCCCTGTCAAATATTTTTGTAACAGAAAAAAATCACTTTTACTTTATTTCCACCCACTTCGTCGTTCTATTCTTTGGCGAAATTTTAGAAAATTCTACAAATTCTCTGTCGTCCTTTTCATTTCAGAACCAAATCATCCAACACAATCAACGAGCTGGGGTGATTGTCAGCAGCGGTGATTTAGCACTGCAGGGTGTCACACGTCATCAAGCTGGTAATTACACATGTACGGCGTCAAACGTTGAAGGCGACGGTGACAGCAATGTCGTGGAATTGAAAGTGATGTGTAAGTACCAAGTTTAAACCATTTTAATGTCACTCAAAACCACCCTAAACCAACATATATAATACAAGCATGTGTCTGCCCACAAAAGCGCATAAGAATGGACATTTTTCGCTTTTTATTTTTGATCTTCATCAATTCTTACTTCTCCTTTTCTTTTAATTTATTTTACAAAATATTTTTTTTTTTGAATGAAGAAAACATCTGAGTTGAGCCCTTCGGTGTGGCTTTCACAAAAGAAACAATGCTTCAACTCTTTTTGTTTATTAAGAAAATATCTAGAACTCCTTCTCGTAAAAACAAAAGAAGAAATACTGAGAACAAAAACACAACAAGTTCTAAAAAAAGGCAGAAAACACAGAAATAGTTGAAACTAGCGCACGTAATAAAACAAAAGGCTCTTAAGGGAGCTCTAAGGATACAAAAAACGAGCGTTTACAAGTAAACAACCCCCTGCTCTCAACACCGATGTGCACCCAACCCTACTGACTGATACAACGACACCAACAGTGGACTAAGGACGGTGCTGCCTGCTAATGTGGAGACCCTTGCAAACCTGAAGACCGACTGTTCGACAGACTTTTCGTTCCGCTTTTTTTTAACTCTAAGTAAACATCAAAAATATTTTCATTCCATCCAAACAGATACACCAAAGGGTTGAAGAGTGAAAAAATAAACGTAAACTAGGTCCTGCAGCGGCGGCAAGGTGGTGAAGCAGGTGGACCGATGTACCGATGTACCGATGTACCGAAACCGGGCATAAGAAAGGAAAATACATGCAAGCTCTATGGGACTCAGTCTTCCTGCTTTTTAAGTTGATACACTTCTAACGAGTTGCAAAGCAGCAAAATACCTCCTTCATTGACACAATAGACTTGTGTTTTTATTCGCTTCGTAACCCACCTGTTTTAGCTACCCTTTAAGAGAGTTTACCTTTTTTTTACTTTTATATTTCCACCCTTAAACTTTCTACCCTACCCCGTGTTTTTTGTTATTCCTTCCGGCCATCCTTACACAATTCTTTTCCTTTTTTTTTTATATTTTTTGAACAAAGCATACGAGGAAAGTGGAACTTTGCGGTGGCCCATTTCCATGGTTCAGTAATAAGTTTTCGACTTAAACTTTAGACTCAGACAAAAAGGTAGAAGAAGAAATGAAATCCTTCAAGACGGACGGACTCATTTTGGTTTTCTTTTGACCAAAGTTAGTTAGGTTACGAGTGTAAGACTTCCAACTGGGCCACCACAATGGGAGTGTAGTAGCTCTTGGTTTTCTTAAAATTTACGATTTTTTCTATTATTTGAAGGACTGAACTTTCAAAGGAAGTTCCTTAAAACATAGAAAGAAGCATCTTCAATGGGTTGAGATAAAGTTAAAGCCATCTAAAGATCAAAGGAAGGCAATATGTTGTTCTGTGTAAAACAAACGCTAGCTACATACTTCTTTTTATTACTGGAATAGTCAAACATACTGTAACATAGACGGTATTATCGAAAAGAAAATGTAACAAATATTTGCCACGTTTTGTAGGTTACATATGTATATGAAAATATTCCTTTAAAATCTTTATGTTTGAAGTGTTGGTAGTTTTTTTATTCTTTTCACTTAATTGAGTTAAGGGTTGGTGCTCCCATACAAAGAACTACGAATATTTCATCATGAATTACTTTTACTAGAATCTTTAAAGCAAAAACAAGTAAGCGCTCAGTGATAAAATGCAACATCTTTCCCCAAACAGCTCTACGTTATGAGAGCGTAAAGCAGATATTCACATTGAAAGTGCTCGCCGGTGTCGTCACCACCCTCACAGCTAGGAAAGCAATATATTGCGTCACTTATTCCCAACCCAGTACGCGTAGTACCCTAAGAGACAATCGTTTTGCGATTCTGGAGAATCATACCATCTGCTATTACACCTATTTCCAATACAACTGTGACTGAAAGCCCAAACCCTAATCTAGCCTAGCGCAGGCAGTCCCAGCACAGGTTTGAGTCCTTAACAACTTGGCTAGCAAGTTTATGGGCAATTTCATATCTCGTGATTCCATTGTAACCTGGTACCCAGAACGGCCTCAGTAAATTTAGTCTTCCGACTGGGTTCAATGATGTCAAGGTCAAGCAATCTCATACCAGATTCTTAAGGAGAAGCAACCTAATGATGGAGCTGATTGACTGAAAGCCCATTACCAGTCAACAACTATTAATCACGTCTAAGACTGTGTCTGGATCCAACAGACGATTACGCAACAAACAATATCATCATTTGTATATCACTGACCATAGACGTTAGCACTACTGAGAGTAACAAACATGGCCCATAGTTGTGAAACAAGGCACCTATCACCTTCCTGGCGACTGGCCATCACTTTTCCAGCCGAAAAAAACAGTTAATGCTTTTTCTTGAGTCGGCTCGCCCTTTGCAGTCCACTGTTTTGACAAAATTTTTGTTTCGGGCGTATAATGGTGTTCTCAAGTTTCATCTACAGTAACTAATCGGCGCCAAAACACGAATTTATTGCGCCTAAACTGAGCCAACAGAGCGCTTGAAAGTGTTCATTTGAACACGTTTTTGGTCTAACGTAAGCAAACGCGGCACACAACGCGTGGACAGCTTTCTCATGCCGAAATCTTGATTTAATATGTAACAAACGCGTTCTTTGGACATTTTCATAACCTCTACTACCTCTCTTTCTGCTGTCGTCTAACACCATTTGGTGAACTTTAGCAATGTTATCGTCAGTGGTTGCAGTTTTTGGACGTCCCGAACGTACATCATCTCCCAAGCTCTTACGCCCACGTTCAAATTTAGCTGCCCAAAATTTCACTGAGGTAAATGATGGTGCAGAGTCCCCATACACAGAGTTCAACTCATTTTTGATTTGCGTAGGCGTATTGCCTTTCAAAAATAGGAATTTAATAACAACTCGATACTCAATTTTATCCATTTTCACAAAAAACACTCACATCGACTGACTCAAACGACTGTCAACTAAAAACTGAGCTTCCAAAATGACTGAAACTTCGGTAAGTAACTGTCAAAAGATGCGCAACTAGCATTCACTAGCTTTTTTTGACGAGTGCCGCTATCTTTACGTTGCGGTCGGAAACTTTTCAGACAAGCCTCGTATTAGCCACAGAAAGTATGCGTAATCAGTGTCCTATTTTATTCTAATTGTGAAGTCCACTTTACCAAGATTTCCTTGATATGCATGTTGGATCTAAGTAGAGGATGAATTCTGCAGCTGTTTTGCTGACATGAATCCACCATTCTTTCCGTACATTTCAATATGAAGCCCATACTGTTCGTCGCGGATTCAGTGTGTATAACATCTCGTGATTTATGTGCACACCTGTCGTGGAGACTTAATCTCACGGGATAGCCATACATCCACGGGGGCAAGCATATGCCTTGCCATTACTCTCCGCCAATTCCTTTGATATGAATTCAGAACCCGTATTGAGGGCACTGGTTCCACCCTTGATTGATGGAGTTTATCCCCATCTTAAACCTCTTACTGATCTTAGGATCTCAGCACTCAGTGCTTGTGGCAACTCTACATCGAGTGAGACCAGCCTGTGCATCATCCCTACGTTTTAGATGACAGCCACCGTGACGCTCCCACAGGGGTCCTACCTCAAGGGCACCGAAATCCGGGGCGCAACTGACTCCCACGGTACCATGTTATAAGTCCTGGTATGGACTACCGGTGATTTTGCAACTAAAAAGACCTATGACCGGCAGCTTGCAACAGTATTGATGGAAGAAGCCTTGATAATTGGGCGGGGTCCCTCACTGTGTATAGAAGAATAGCAGTGAATATTATGTTCAGAGTTGGCAGCAGTTAGACTATACCTTTTCATATATACATTGCACCCATGCCAGGTGACTTGAAGGAACAAAGGAAACCATACCTTGTTTCTTCGTTTTTCTTCGCGAATAAGGTTCTCAGACCAAGAATTAGTCCATTTTACTCCTTTTATGTTCCCTTAACTGAAGTATCTCAGTATTTTGAAGAAAGATGAGTAAGTGATTTTAGCTATAGTACTAGCGTCCACCATGATCCGAGCATAGCGGGGACATTCAGGTAGCATCGCAAGATGTTGCATTATATCACTTATGTTCAGCGCACTTGAGTATGAACCATGAGTCTTTCGTACTGAGAGACAGTACAAAATCCGCTGACTTCTTAAAGATTGCAGTTTGCAGGTAACACGGCGAGTTTTGCCATCCGCAGTTAGGCGCACGCGAAACCCAACTCTCAATGGAAGTCCCAGCCGAGGACTTAAGCAGAACTTACGAAGGTTCGGTTCCTGAAAAACTCTTCTTAACTTTTATCACCTTGATCACATCCTAAATTGATTTTGGAACCATCCATGAAGACCCAACTAAATAGGAAAGCCGGCATGTTGATGAATTGTACATAAATCAGACTCAAAAGGCAAAAGTCGACTCGTAGGGTTACCAAAGCTCTACTGCGTGTTGTTCAAAGGACCAATTCACTTTAAAAGACGATGGCTTCGAGAGTATAGCCCACAATATAAGTATGAAGGCAATGGGAATTCATCAGTGCGTATGGAACAGAGCAGGGTTTATTAGAAAAAGTTCCCATACCGCCGCAAAAGAATGATGTTTGAAAAAAAAAGTGACACATTCTCGCGAAAGCTTATTCCGTACAATCGACCTTTACCATATAATCTAACAAATAAAGCTGCAAAGATTCAGATATCGCTTGAGACTTTACATCCACCACCAGAAAGACGACAGCACTTTGGAGATTTTCGACCCCACACAAGAAGTTTGTAACATAAGATTGCACACAAAAACCTAATAGTAAGGGATGTCTAGAAGAGTCGATATGCAAAATAAAACACACCAACAGTAAGCGTAGACGCTAGAACCCATGAGAGCTCTTAATTGTGAGTATGCACCACAGAAGTGGTAGTGCATCTCTAGATGGGAGCCTACTCTCAGTCCATCGTCTGTTTTTGTTGCGCCAAGGATGTTTTCTACTTGCGAACCTGAATAAGCCATGCAAAGTAATGCGTCTGTGTACTAACCCACAGCCTATACACGTCAACCCATTTCTTCGGGAGACTTAGGTATTACTCTGCAGGACTGGTTAGAAAATCAAGCTATCCGTGTTATGTCTGCTGCTTCTAAGGCTTCTGCCGTTTCTGAGCCTTCTTCTGTTGCTCTCATTAGCGTTCCTATTTTCCGTAGCTCACTTCGTAGAATTGGTCACTGATTAGGGACGGGCTGGGCAGAGTAGTTCGCCGTGCAGTAAAATACTGCATGCCCAAAACAATGGAGATACTTGCAATAACTACCGTGGCCAGACAGGGATTGCTTAAGGTTATGGTTGCATAATCCATGATTACGCTTTACCCAGTCTTGGATTATCGGTATACGTCCATCTGCCTTTCGTGATGGACGCAGTGAGCTTGCCAAACGCTGATTTTTCTTCAGTTTTGATCATCTTGATTCCATTGGCATCACGTTGGCTTAAAACTGTTCTGTTATAAATCCTCAACATTTCATCTGCAAGAAGGTCGAGGGGAACCATTCCAATTATAGCAAAGACGGCCTCGTCGGATATGGTTCAAATGTTCCCAAACTGAGTTTGGGGAATAGGAGCGATACTGCTCGAACCACATCTCTTCCACATTCATGGCATTCCACCGGGAAACGAAAGATCATTAATAATGGCTCTATAGTGAATAGCCGCGACCGAAACACGCTGATTAGCTTAATTTTTGATGCAACATGCTCCAATGACTCCACCAGCCCAAATGGGATAATTTTACTTAATGATCCTTATAGCTGAACACAATTTTTTTTTACAATTTTTCTATAAAATACACGATCCAATGCCAGTTGACTTTGATCACATTCACAGAAATTTCGACGCAAAAGATGGCCTTCAATTCTAGCATGAGGTGGATCTTGTAAGCCTTCAAACCAAGATCTTTGCGTAAAATTTTCCAAAAAGTGAAGGCACAAAGACTAAGCTGTTGTGAACGGTGTTGAATCAATAAATTTGGATCTTCTTCAACACTCTCCTGAACGGATGCAGTATTATTTTCTAATGCAACTCGGTGACACTGCACCTGTCAAAGAAAAGTTGTACGAAATTGGTCATCAATGCAACGAATACCGGTCCTAGAGGGTCGGTTTTAACTGGTGTTATATGCTCCAAGAACTCTATAAGTTTGAACTACAATACATAAAACCCTAATTTTGGAACCTTACTTACTTAGTTAAGTAAGTCCGGGGCGGACCTGGGCCTAAGTCAACGGGCGTCTCCAGCCAGCTTGATCTTGTTCTAGCTGCCTCCAGTTTCGTACGCTAAGGTGGATGATGTCCCCTTCAACTTGAGTCTCGGCCTTCTTCTTCTGTGCTGTCCCTCTGGGACGGACTTGAAGACTTTTCGGACCGGACCGTTGGTGTCCATCCGCTCTACATGACCCAGCCATCTTAGTCGACCGAAATCACTCGAAAAATTTTACTCTCAAAACAACCAAGAGCTCCAAGCTCCATGGCTTTGCGCCGTAGGGCAGGACTGGAATTATTAAGGTCTTCTCTACATATAGGGTTACTTTTGTAGTTCGAGTGAGGGCTTTGCTAGTTAATTGTCTTCTTAGCCCAAAGAAGCTACAATTGGCAAGGGTTGTTCTTCGTTTAATCTGAGCGCTGATGTCGTTGTCTGAATTTATAGCGGAGTTTAGGTAGACAAAGTCCTTAACTGCCTCAAAGTTATATATGTCGGGGATGACGTTCTCTCCGACATGTCGGCGTTGAGTGTCCTATTTGCTCGACAACATATACTTGGTCTTACCCCCGTTGACCGCTAAACCCTTTTCTCCGCCTCCATGTCAATGCATGCAAAAGCGCCACTGACATCACACTTTTGGAAGCAAATTTCCGGCAATTGAATCCGAGAAGAGGACTGTAAATATACATGCAACTTGGTCTCATGAGAACATAGAAGAAGTTAGTGAGACTATTGACGAGTATCTTTCCACCTCGATTCGCTACTGTTCTCAGTAAGTGAAGCTTTCACAAACCAGTTTGCAGCGAATTTTGACTACTGAGTTGCATTTGCGTGCTAACGAGTATGAGAAGCAGTTGGCACCACTAGATCTTGTGCAACGCCGAACGATCATAGTATAGATCTTACAGCAACAAGGGGTAAGTTTTTGAAGAAAAACATCTTCTCCGATGAGCGGCATTTCGATTTGAAGAGCTGGGGATCCAGGAGTAATCTACCAATAGTCACTGTTTGGTGTTCATTATTGGCTGGCGGAATGATCAGACCGTTCTTTTCCGCGAATGCGGTCACAGAGTTCCTAACCGTGATATGGTAAAGAACTTCTCATGACCACAAATTGTTGAAATGGACTTCGAAGACATGTGGTTTCAACAGGACGACGTGACCTACCACACAACGATCGAAATTTGAAGGGAGAACTATCTCGCGCTACGGTGATGTGAATCTGCCAGCAAGATCAGACGATTGGACGCCATTGGATTTCTTAATTTCGTTTGTTTGTAAAGGAAAGAACTGAAAGGCGAGATTCCAAACGCCATTGATGAAATTCAGCTGAGATTATATCAAAAGGATGAGGCGCTCATTTATCAGACATTATGTTCAATTCATAACCTCCACGTCTACGTTGTTAACGAAAGTTAAAACACCAAAAATACATATTGTTAAATGTACTTTTTGTTTAACAAATTTTACAATTCAAGGACCTTCCTATTTCTTTTCGTTTCAGACAAACCCATATGCAGGCCGGATCAGAAGAAAATCTACGGTGTGGCACGTAATGAAGCCGCTGAAATCTCATGTGAAGTAGATGCGTTTCCACCACCGGAAAACTTCAAGTGGTCATTCAACAACACTGCTGAAACATTTGACATGCCACAGAGTGGCTTTCGAGCACATTCTGCACAAGGTTCCACCCTCACCTACACCCCGGTCAAGGTGAGACTACACATTTTGGATTACATTTTCTTGCATCTGTTTTGTTTTTTCTAAATTTGTCCTTCCCATTCGTTGTTATTATCCTGCAATGTGCATCCTTACTGGACTCTTCCTGCAGAGAACTCTTAATAATTTATTTAATGCGAATATATAGGACTGAGTGCATGAGTGAATAACTGAATAAGTGTTTGAGTAAGTGAGTGACAGGACTAAAACTAACTCTAAATGTCTTATATCCTATATAGACTGTACAAACCAATATTGTCCTTGTGTGTATACGAGTACTCAACAAAAGCAACTCTGACAGGACTCTGTGATACTTTTGTCAAAGTGAATTGTTTGTGGTTGAGAAAGTGTTAGAATTGAATTTCGTGCATTTCCTTTTCCTACTTTTGTCCCCAAAGGCTTTGTGGCAATAGCTGATACTGGATACTGGCTCTCTCGGGTGTATATTCGAATGGACACATCCTTTCTCTAGTGTGTCGCATTATATTTAATGGTTTCGTGATTCAACCACGTCAGAGCTACTATCCACACATTACACACTTTCGTATATGACATAACTACTGACCAACCAACCAACCAACCAACTAGTGTAACACTTCTTTACTTCATGCCCCAAAAGTAAAATCCATCCAACATTGGTAGAGTAATCACAAGTTATACAAAGCGTCTAACGTACAACAGTGAGGCCAAAGGATATGTGTGTTTGCGGTCTAAGGAAGTACTCAGCACTTCATTTCCGTTCCGGATTTTGACCTACATTAAATGCTCAGTTAGATTTCTCTAACCAAAATACGTACACACATGTGTACTCGTATAAGTAGACAGAGAAAGGGGAATGCAGGGCAGCTTTTGTCAAAATCAGGTGGTAACGAAGCACTGGTTAAGTTCAAAGTGTGTCCTGGAAATGATTTTAAATTTAGAATTTATAGCTCTAACATGAAAGCAGGAAATTTTCAATCAAGTGAAAAGCATTCATATCCGATTCCACGTGAGAGGACACTCCACGTTTCTCAGTACTCGTACTATAACTCGTCGTTATTATTAGTTTCCTTGAAGAAAAACGTTTTTGTCTGTTTGTTCGTAAGTCTGCATTTTAGTTTGAATTTGAGTTTTATAGAAATTTTCCAACCCCTGGGAAGGAAGGGGATGAAAACATTATAGAATGTTGTAATATGTTTATTTCCAGGGAATTTTGTGTCTTCAATGCGAAACGTATGACTTTTATACTGTGGCAAGAATTCGAGCATAATAACTTGAGCAATAAACGAATAACTCAAATGCTCAGAACCAATCAAGCGGGTTACATATTTCTGAACTCAATTGACATACAACCCCTTTACATAGAAAGGAAATGCATCAGTATGCAATTTTACGATTTTCTTTAGAAATAGAAAGAAGGGTACATTAGATCCAATATGGAACATACTTCCCGTTCGAGCGCAAATTAAGAATACTTTCTCCCAGGGTCAGTCATAAATTTCCTTGATTTGGTCCTACAACTTTACTTTTAGCCAAAGAAGGGGCTTCCACGCCATGTTTGACGGAGGCCTCTTGTTTCTTTCAAAAAACGCTTGCAAAAGGTAACTGTCTGGTTTAGTCTTGTTCCGTAAGCCGGTAAAATTATCTTGTTGCAGGTGCTTTCGCGGAGTTTTAGTTTTGTGTGTTCCCAACCTCCCACTATTCGCTACATTTTGAAGTGAACCTGGGCCTCAACTAGATAACAAGCCTACCCATCTAGTAATCTATTTGGGCGTGCAACCTAAGTTGGTGTCTTCTTCTACAGCATTAGATTCAAAGACTCTGTAGGCCGATGCACTGGTGTCCATTCGATATGTGTATATGTCCAAGCCAACTCAGGCTCACAGTTTTTCGACTAAGTCGATGTTAGTATTCAGACTGTATAGTTCGTCGTCAATCTGAGTAACCAAGCGGACTTAAGGACCCTGCTCTCTGAAATACAAGAACTTGATACGATCTGCACGGCAACAGACCGCCTTCAGAAAAAATTATGCCTCGGCAGAGGATTCTCCACGGAGAGAATACCACGGAGATTCCCAGCAAAGAAGCATGAGCTAGCAATAACCCACCAAATCACCCAAACGGCATAAAGTGGTATATGGATGGTTCTAAAATGGAAACGGCAGTTTGTATATTTCAGCGGGAACTACAAGCCATCTAAGAATGTGGCAACCACCTCTAAATCTTAAAAGAGCAAACAACCGTATACTTAGGGAAAGTCAATCAGCTATAAATGCCCTTAGCTCGCATATCCTTGACCCCAAATCAGTCATGCACTGCCTCAAAGCCCTCCAAAAACTCAGCTCAAGGAACAAGACAGAAAGGGTTCAGAAACTCCCTCTAATGGACTTGAACCCATTTGCTGCCTAAAAGTGCAGGCAAGCTAGTTATAAACAAGTGAGAGCTTTTGAAGTGCATCTCATATTGGGAGGATGTTCCAGGTCTAAGACATGCCAAATAGTCGTCTGGCCCTTTAATATATATGCTCATAGATATCTGAATCTAAGTAGGTACGATATCAGAAATCTAGTAGGGTACCTTACAGGATATCACGGTTTAAGATATCACCTCAACTAAATAGGACTAGACGACTCTCCGGAGTGCTGACCTTTTGACTGTCCAGCTCTCAACGGAATCAGACGGAAAAGTCTCTTCAGGGAACAACTCGACACCATTGAACTAAGGAATTCATTGTAGATTTATGATGCTAGTAGATTTAAGAACTTTTTTCTGAAGGTAAGAACCCTACGAGCCTAACAACAGTTCAAACGATCTTTTAGATCATAGTGCTCTAATCCGCAATTGGCAAGTCAGAAATTAAAAAAAAAAGTATCTAAAGTAGTTCTTCGTAGCATCTTCTCTCCAAAGCGACTGACTGTCGACGAGTTCAGCGCTAGTTATGTCTAGTTAATAGTTGAATAAATTTTGGAAAGATTGTATGCACCTCCGGTGTTTGCTTGTGAGTTCCGTACAATTCTTTCGAGTGCTATGTTAAAGAAGTCACATGCAAACGCATCTAAACCATGTCTTAAACCCTTTGCAACACTTTGACGGAGCAGCGAGAGTTATCAATCATTATTCTGCACAAACAAACGGGATGCCATGACTGAAATGGTTTTTTTCTATAACTGCTGTCGTATGCGGCCCTTAAATCGATTAAAAGAAGTGTGTCGATAACGACTTCTAAAGTTTTTTTCAGGATCTGCGGAAGTGTGAAAACTTTTCAGGCTTGCAACCGCACTTATAGGAGCCATTCAGGTTGTTGATGAAAGTTTTCAGGCGATCACAAAATAAAGCAGACGAGATCTTGTGTGCGATTTTGAGCAGACATATTCTTCTACAGTTGGCCCAGCTGAGAGGGTCGCATTTTCTGTAGATTGGCCAAGCGATGCTGTGATTCCACTCATCAAGAATACACTCTTCTGACCAAATTCATGATATGAGTTAGTGTATGTCATTTCCAACATCTTCGAATACCTCAGCCGGTAAGCCGTCAGTTCCAGCGGCATTACTGAAATGGAGCTTAGGTATTGCTATCCTTGGTTAGTTGTATGGAAGTCTTGGTTATTTTCGCCTATCAGAAGCCTGCCGACAGGAATTTAGGTTTCGTCGCTATTATACAGTCCGCAAAGTAAGTCTTCCACTTTCAGCACCGACTGTGTCTCTTCTACAAGGTTTCAATCTTCATCTCACTAAGCTTTTGTACCGGCTTTCTTGCCTTGACACTTTCTTTTTATCTGAGTACTTGAGTACAAACTATAAATATCTTCGATCGCTAACTTGTTGTGCTATTTTGTCTTCTTCTAAAGAAGCAAATGTTCTTCTTGATGGTTTTCTGGCGTAACCCAGTACATCAATGGCGGCGCCTCCAATGGTGTGTTGGCAGTGTTGCCATGCTTTTTCGGTACCTGATGCTGGTGGAATAAGAGATGTTGAGAGATTTCGTGAAACACGTTCGTCGAAAATTCTGCCGGTCTTTTGCCATTTCGGCTTTTCTACGTTATACCTTCTTACAGTATTTCTACTTTGCTGTGGCGCTTGGAAAATCTGCATACTTACCCTGCCTGGAAGAAAGTGGTGATCCGAGTAATTGTCGGCTGCCCAGAAAGTTGAGACATTCAGCAAACTGGAGACATGTCTAACGCCAATCACAATGTGATCAATATGATTTAGTGTTTCACGATTCAGCGACTGTCATATCCCCTTGTGTAACAAATATTGAGATGAGGAGTCAATAAGCATAAGTTCGTTGCCAGACGTAGCCTCGTCTAGGCTATACCTACTAACCATCCTGCAAAGATCTCCTCCTTTCCTAATCTGTTGTAACCTAGTACGATTTTAACGCTAGGCTTAGGGCATTGGTTATATGTTCGATTATGTTTTGTCACGGGACTTGTAGGAACCTTATGCGCTGGCACATTCCTTGTCTTCTTTAGGGTAATGGGCCCAAACTGTGCTTACGTTCACGAATTTATGCTTGATGCGGCTCATCATAAGACTCAAACTCAATAAGTCATGCTTATACTTGCTCAATAAGTATTTCAATGTACTTTTTGAATGGCGGTAGCATTTGCTTGATAGCAGTCAAGGACCTCTGCTGAGTGCTTGGTTACACGCATCTGAACATCTCACGTGAAGATCCGAAAGTCCTTGTCTTTTCGGCATTGACAGGGTCACTAACATTGAATCTATTTATAACCGAGGTAATTAGTTAGTTCATCATATCTTTTCAATCTCTTCTGTATGCGGTTGTGAGCCCTATGACGGCATATGCCAGTATTACATATGCTACTGGCCGAACATGCCTAATTACTCGTAGTTTAGCTTGCATGGGTAAGGGTTTATTCACACAATTACCGGGGACCACCCCGGGCAAGAACTACGCCATGAAATTGATTATTTTTCCGCTAGTCCAGCTTTTTCAATCAATTGCCGAGGAAGACGCCAAAACACTAGTTTCCTGGGCTTAAAAGTTGATTGCGATGAATATGTGATGGCGATCGTGAACCAGGGAACGGATAGCAAAATAGCTTTACGGTGTACGCATATGATATAGCAGTTACATTCGCTTAAAACTTAATTGGTCCGGCATGTAATCGATAAATAGTGCTCTGGTGATTTTTCTCAAAACTAAAGTAATTCTCACTGCATGAGGAAGTTCTCGTACTGACTGCACAGCTTCATCTGTTTCCGGCGATTTCGCCATCTTTTGCCATACCAGGCTTATAATATAGTTTCTCTTGATATTTGTATCTTAAGTTGTAGTCTATCTTTCGTCCTTGGCACAACTCAAAGTTGCGTTTTGTTGGCCTCGCATGCCCATTGGTAATTGACTTCGATGAGGAACATGCCAAGCTAACTAATGCCGTGACATCGAACCTCTGTTTGCTGCAGGAATGCGAAATTGACTTTCCCCATACACAGCACTGTCTTCGGTTAGAATGTGAGCCAAAGCTGATGTAAAATGTGACTACCCAGTCCTTGTGAAAGGTTACAACGCAAGGCTACTGAACTCGTGAGATGAGATTGCCGAAAAGGAGGATTTTTCAGGGCCTGAACTTGTACCTATTACCATGCTTGACCTTCAATTGAAAGGTGGGTCTCTGAAAGCACCGCCGTACATAGAAACACTCTCGCCAGACTAAACGAATATTTATTGAAGGTAATGGCGACACCACGAAGGACTTCTTTTGCATTTCGCTGCTGGCACTAGAATTTAATCTGATGATACGAGTACTAAAGACAGTTTATTATCTAAAGCCATTACCCATCTTTCTTCGAAGGAATGAAGAATTTCGCTTCCCATCAGCATCCCTCTAACAATAGAAGAAGTGAATCTTGGCGACCGACGAGGAACTACGACTGCCATAATTCGCCTGTGGGGGTCGACAAACCCAATGACTGAAGTACAAGCTATATAGAGAAAGTGGAAGCTTTTTAAATGTCATAAAATATTTATTTTCTCCGCCACTTTCATGCAAACTCTTTGAAAGTTTTTATGGGACCGCAACTTACTACAAAAATGCGAAGTCCCCGCTCCTTGATTGTTATGAATTTTTTTTTCTGTTTGTATATGTTGTCATAGTATTGGGTCATAAAAAAAAGTCTCCGCGGATAAGGACAGACCACCAACATCATCAGATAGTGAATCTGAAAGTGATTACGAACCAGGGGAATAACGCGTCATATAAAAAGTCTCCGCGGTTTTTTGTCACTAGATCATGTTGGTATCGATTTATCTGGAAACACTTACCTGATTGTGTCAAACGACCACGTATTTGAAAGGTGACATGTCAGGCTACATTTTTTGTGAAGACAGCTGTGTAATTCGTTGCTGGTGTTAAAAGTTATACTGATTTGAATATGAGTGAAATATCTGAAGAAGTACGCTATTTTTATTTACTCGTACTATAAAAAAGGGAAAGACGCTACAAAAACATGCCGAAAAATTTATGCAGTTTACGGTGAAAATGCTGTGAGTGAACCGCGGACCCAGGAGTGGTTTGTTCCTGAAATTTCGATGTAAAAGATGCACTTCGCACTGGTCGGCCTGTTACTGAAAAAGTCGAAGAAATTTTGCAACTGATGGAGCAAGACCGGCACGGAAGAGTCTGAAGATAGCGGAGGCACTAAACGTCAACCGTATGACAGTTTGGAATCATCTTAAATGATCAGGCTACTCAAAGAAGCTAGATGTTTGGGTGCCACATGAAGAAAATTAATTGACCAAATGACCATCAGTGAAACGCTGCTGAAACGTAACGAAATGGAAGCATGTTTGAAGCGATTCATTATGGGCGATGAAAAATGGATTAAATACAAGAATATCCAACGCAAGCGATCGCGACTGCAAAGTCTGGATTGACGGCAAACAAGGTTATGTTGAGTGTTTGGTGGGATTGAAGAAGAATTGTCTATTATGAGCTGCTAGAACGTGGCGAAATGGTCAATTCGATCCTCTAATGTGTATAAACCGACCGTTTGAATGAAGCTATCAAAAAAGAGCGACCAGAATTGGCCAACAGAAAGGGAGTTGTCTTCCATCCTGACAATGCTAATCCATACACATCTTTGATGACACGGAACAAATTGACGGAGCTTGATTGGGAAGTTTTGATGCATCCACCGTATAGCCCGGACCTTGCTCCCTCTGATTACCATTTGTCTAAGTCTTTGCAAAACTCTTTAGATGGTAAAAAATTGGCCGAGCGGAAAGCCGCTGCAAATTACTTGGCCAAGTCTTTCGCTGATAAACCACAGAAATCCTACACAGATGTAACTATGAAGCTACCCGGAAAAAGGCAAAAGGTCATTGATAATAATGGCCAATATGTACTTGATTGAAATTGATTTTGAATAAAGAAAATTTTTTTCAAAAATGTACCAAAAAAACGCGGAGACTTTTTATATGAAAGATATTTTGCCATTTTCCACTTCACCTTTTTATATTTTTGGTTGAAGAACGTGCTTAACTCAAAGGTTGTGCCTGTGCAACCCAACAGATAAACTTGGTTTCAGAGGTACTCTGATCAATGTCCGTTTTTGTTTGCTTTTATTTATATACACAGTGTGGCAAATAATATCCCGTACACGAGCCATATCTCAGCAAACAAGAGCGCCATCTATTAGTCCTGAGATATGTTTTAAAGTCTGAATTTTTGTCTACATACTGTCACAATATCATGACATTTGGTTGACATTCAATAATTATAAAAATTAATTTTTCTGAACACTTTCTTATTTGATGTTGAAATTTTAGCATTTAATAAAGAGTGATCATGAAATTCCACGCAAAACTTGGTAACAATGCATCAGAACCCTTCCAATGAAAACAACATGTATATCATGATGATTGTTTGAGTAGAACAGTTCTTTTCGAGTGGCATAAACGTTTTTTGGGCGACAGAGAGACACTAAATGATGACAAACACAGGAAGGCCATTTTTAGTCCGGATGCCCGAAAAATCGCTATGCTGAGTATGAAGGAAGAAGCCTAAAACTCCAAAAACATCATTATTCACGAGGATAGGGCAAAACAAAGAGCTTTGTAAAATTTGCTTCACACACATTGAATGATGATCAAAAATTGATGAGAGTCTGGCATTCCAAATAAGTCATTGCTGCCGTAAAAACTGATACGAACCAAGCGTCAAAGTGCGAAATAGAAGTCAAAAAACTCACCACAACCTTAAATAACACGAGAAGTTCCTTCAAAATTGAAGACAATGCTCATCACACAATTCACAAAAAATTCCAACTGGTGAAACAGTTACTGTTGTATGTTCTCTCCATCGTGTTCTACCCGAATATTGCTATTCAAAAAGTTAGTCTCTGTTACACGATAATGCACCGAGTCACATAGTACTTATTGTTCGTCAATTTTCGGCTCAAAATCAAGTGTGTGTGATAAAATATCCACCATATTCAACTGATTTGGCACTCTTTGTTCCTGAAATAGAAATATTATATAACTGAAAGGATGCACCAGCACGGGCACAGGAGGCAATTCTGCAAAATGAACCAGAGCAAGCATATGAATCACTATTGTATCCTTGTAACAAGTATTTTGAATAAACACACCGAAAAATAAACGGAAATTGTGTTTGAATTATATTTTCAACAGACAGTCCGGGATATTATTTGCCACACTGTACATATATGTTTTGTAGCAGACTGTTGCTTATTTTTTGTGTTGACTAGTAAAACACTGTTCTACTCTTGATGTAGTTAACAGTTACCACAAGGCATTTAGGCAGTATTTCAATGACTGTCGTCCTGCAAACATCAGTAGCGCAATATTTAGACTTTTTCCTATAGTGTGTTTAAATGAATTGTGGTCTTTGAAACACGAAATTACAAGACGATATCTGTTGGCTCTTCTATGAAGGAACACTGTTTCGCCAATTACTTAGTAGTTATTGAACAAAGTAGTTTTCTATTCCAGGAAATGGACAACATAATCTCACTTTGACAAAAGTCTTATAAGCCATTCCAATAGCTTGTCAAAAGTTATAGAAGAGCGTTCTTTTCATTAAAGGATAGTTCTTCGTAAATAATTTGTGTACTCTCACACTATTAACTTTGCGTTCACTTATCACTTCTGATTGTCGAGCATATGTCAGAGAATCGACTTACATATGTCGTTCGTATCCCATCAATGTCCTAGTCCATCTGAGTAACATTTCATCCTCATAACTAACTCGATTGACCTTCCGAATAAAGCAAAAGCCATTCCCAAGACGAAAGAGCAATTTTACCCCCTAAAGCATCGCAGACGTTTAAGGAAACCATTTTTTTTCTCAGCAGTGACGGGAACATGAAACACCCTTCTAACTTTTCGAAAAAGTATCGCGCTAATAAAATTGACAACCAACATCTCGATTGATTGGTCTACCAGTTGCTCCAGAGATGTCAGTGTTGAGTGTATTTCCGTTAATTAAACGACGTTTGACATTCGATTTCCTGAGTGTGCCCGAGGTAGGGGCCGGCACGGCGAAAACTTTTTATATTTTGTAAGTGAAAAATATACCCTCTCCATCGATTAGCTGTGTGACGACTGATGAAAGTGCTTGTCAATACGATTGATTGTGAAGTATGGATCCAAAGCATACATAACAAAATGACAAAATATTTATTGTGTCTTTCATCGGAGGTTTGGTGTTGGATGGCCATGTGACATGAGACGAATATCTGTAGAATTTTAAATGGAATTTTAAATCACGGCCTGTTCAATTTAGACTATGGTGTGGTTAAATTGAAGTATTTCTGATCGGGTCTTTGTGGTGTCATGAGTCTAAATCCACTAGAATTCCTTCACTAGGTAAGTAGAGTTATTTCGCCCAATGTTTTAGAAACGGGAGCCACCATGCACCACAAAGCATGCATAATACCCCGCGGTGTCTTCATGGCTTTTTGACAGTGGGCGTTGATGTTACGAGTATCTGACTTATGTTCTTCTTAAGGTGGCGCAGTGCCTCGTAATTACACCAGGAAACAGCATGCATAGATCACTAACCCTTACAGACGTCGTTAAGTATTTCTGGTCGGCCGACAACCTAGATAGTATAGCCAACTGCAGCTCAAATGTGACCTAATTATTAATCCTAACCGAGGACGTTGGCAGTCTCAACTCAGGTTCGCGTCCTGAAAAAATCTTCTAGCAAGTTAATCGGCCAAATCATTAGCCTTGATCCAATTGCTGTGCGCTGATACTAAACAGGACTTTGACGGCGTTCAGTAAAGTCTTGTCGCTATCAGGATGGCGTTTACTCACCGGATTCGGAGTCATCCATGGAGATCTGACTTAATTCCTTTCCTGGCTCAAATTTTGGTTGAAACCTTTCTTAGGCATAGGAAGAGTACTTTAAGAGTGCTGCGCAAGAGAGGGAAACTTATCAGCACCCCTTAAAGCAGAACCAGAATTAGGAAAGGTCGGCCCCGATGCCCCGAGCCAGATCGCTGTGTGAAGTGTTTTCCTGAAAACTTGTTACAACTAACAAACTTCGATATTCCAAGGATCCATCCCGGTGGCATGTCTTAAAGAAGCCTCATTTCAGTTGCCAGCAGCCCGACAGCACTTTCGGACGTGTTAGTGAATAGAAATTTGTTATCCAAAATGAGTAGGAGGCAGGGATGTCTTCAACAATGCGAGGAGTCAGAGAAGAATTTCAGTTTTAAAAGAATTCACCGAAAGCCCGTATCCAGTGCACTAATTATCGATCACGTATAGCGCTATTTGCGCTTAAGGGCAGTGCGCCTTCAATTATACCCTACAGATGTTGAGGCGCATTCTCTCTGATCCTTTCACGATGGTTAGCACGGACAGACGATGTATTTGCAAAGCAGTTTTGCGCGCAAGAAGCTCGACTACTTTCTCTTCATGCTCTTCAACATGAAATAAGTCAGACTGGTATGAAACTATCTGGTAGCGTGTAATCATATTGTTTGATTTTCGGCATCGTGAATACGCTGTGGAGGCGTTTTTTTTAAAGCAGCACATGTAAGGTGTGCGCGCCGACAAATTTGTTCACGTTACAATATTCGATAAGCTGAGCGATGGGTCAGGTTAAAATTTAATTTGTTCATGACCCAGCAGAGCATCAAGAGTCACTGATTGGGAACAAAGTTTGTGCAAAGAATTCCAGTGCGGAAAAAGCTGCTGCTTTGGGACTCTAAAACACTATTGTTCACGAAACTCTACAAAAGGATTTGTAGCCTTTTAAGTCGTCGGTCGGTACAAGATCTTAAAAAAAGGGAAACAATGTTGGAGATATTTTACACTGTGAACTGTATTTTATTTATTTTATGGAGCTGCAAGGACTACTTCCATTTAAATGGGCACACAAATAAGGAAAAACTCTCGAAAATCGAGCTATCCGACACTGAGAAATACACATTTGGCATTACGGCACATGATATCCAACTTCGAGTATTGAAATTTGGCATTCTGTCATCCGAGATTCAGTGCGGTTTAAGCGTCATTTGGGAGAACTTTGGAACCGATATATGGACCTCGATATCGTGGTTCCAGTTTTCGTCCAACCTCGTGGGTCTCTTCTTTTCTTATTCGATGCCAATCAGCGGTCGCTTGCTCTCAGTCCAACGACCCAACGGACCCTGTCCAGTATATTGATGATCACTTAAGTGGATTTTACTGCCCGAAAGCTTCCTGGTACTCGGAATCTGCTGTGAAATAAGAGATGCTACTACCTTCATTTCGTAGACATACTCCTCTGTGTCCTCCCCAGGACGTTGTCTCCGCTCACGTAATCTGTCGTAGATGTCTGCTCTGTCATCCAACATCGGGAAGTTACGACACAGGCCACCTGTTCGGAGATTCTGCTGTCGCACTGCAGCTCCGCAATGTCGCTGATCCCACTAGCGTCGTAGTCGCAGCCATCAATACTTACTTCTCATCGAGTGCATAAACTCTCTGCGTGTCTTCGGCTGTCCTCTTCCATGCTTCGGAAATTAAGTCCAGCTAACGCCTTGTTGTTAAACACCGGAATCATCTCCGCAACATTTCTAACCGTGTATACATAAATTATGCGTGCAACACCTTCCCCTGGCAACGTCATCAGCCACCGCTTCTACTTGCTTTCTTGGAGGCGTCTAAGCATTAATTACGGCTCTGTCGTTGGTTGTGAACCGCAGCAACCCCTGAGTAATCGTCGCAAGTTCGGCGAACTTCTCCCTTAACCGCTGAAATTATTTCCTCAGCAGTTACAATTCATCCGCCCAAGCTGGTCCCTTTGCCTCCGAATCGAGTGAATTGTAAGCTGCTGCCAGGTTAGACTGTAACATAAGCCACAGATACGAGTAGTCAATAGCAGAAGTTTGCTGGTAAATAGTCTCTCCGGCCGAATGAATTTTGTAATAGATATGATAAAGCGGCTTTATATATTGGAGCATTTGTTGGGTGCCATAGTTCATTACTGTTTGACTTACACATTCTAGGAGATAAAATGATGGCCAAAGTGCATCAAACTTTTTCAGAGTCAACAGCTTCCATTGTTTCTGCTTTTTTCAATTTGCTTGGCTTTGAAATTCGTTTCGCATATAATGATATGCGCCATATCTTCGGTGATTCGACGGCCTTGCCTGTCTTCTAGTGTAATCGACAATGTTATGACAATGAATGCGACTACTCTTTGGTGGATCTTTGCACCACTTCGTTCTATTTTTGGAAATAAAATGGCCAACATCGTTCTCAGTTGGATGACGGGGAGCACTGGGTCTCGAAGGTCCCTAGGGACCTTCTCGCCTATCGGGGGATTAATTGGTATCGTAATCTCTGTGCGCTATTGAATATGGGCATATTTTAGACTGATGTTACCAAGTGATGGCGATGGCGCGATAGTTAGCTCATGGACTATCACGCAGAGAGTCTGGGTTCGATTCCAGGCTGGGTCACCAACAATTTTTCAAATCGCCATCACCCTTTCGGCGGGCAATGGCAAACTCCCGAAAGTAAAATTGCCTACGAAAAAGCTTCTAAAGAGTGCCGTTCGTACTCGGCGATAAACCGTAGGGCCCGCTCAGATGTGACAAAAAATGACAACATGAGCAACACAAATGAGTGTCAAGAAGCTAGGCTAGGTTTTTGCTTAGGTTCATGATTCTCCTTTCATTCTTGAAGAGGCTCTTCTTAATTAGCTAATAAAGGGTAAGCCAACATATGGTTTGGATGTTGACTGTCAATTAAAATTGTTGAGAGATGTCATACAATCTTTGCCAGTCGTTTACCACGCAACAATGCGTCAATCTTTTTACGAAAATGGACGAGATCTGTAAAAGTAACATTTAGTGAAAATTTTGGTCAACATAATCACGCTAGTGAGTGCGGAATTCGTGCAATGGTGAAGCGTTTTGAAGGAAATGGTTCGTTACCGGGTCAAACTCCATATCAGCATGATTGGCGAGCACATATACATACGCCTTGACATCACCACTGTGTTCAAAATCAGTCAGGCATCTCAATTCGTCGCCGAAGTCAACAAATGGGCCTCACTTGTGGCATTTTACGGCGAATTTCGAAAGTTAATCTTCATTCGCCTATAAAATCCAAATCACACAACAATAGAAGGCTTTGGACTTTCAACGACGTCGCTGATTTGTTAACTAGATGGTGGTGGATCGCCAGGATGAATTCTCATCAAATTTGATATTTTCCGATGGAGCCTATTTTAAAATGGAAACATAATTGTCCTTTCTGGGGACCAGAAATCTCATACAGGATTCACGAAAAACCAATGCATCCCAAAAAAGTCACTGTATGGCTCAGATTATGGGTTGGCGGCATCATTGGCCCGTGCTTTTTCGAAGATGATGCTGGATGAGACAATTACAGCGAACGGAGAACGGAGAACGGAGAACGGAGAACGTTGCCACAACATGTTGGCCGGCAAATTTGGTTCCAAAATTGATTGGATTAGGTCTGAACGATCTCTGGTTTCAACAAAATGGTCCTACCGTCCATATAATCCATCAATCAATCATTTTATTACGTACGAAATTCGAAGATAGCATTATTTCGGTTAGATTAGAAGTTTGTTGAAATCCAATGTCTTGCGATTTGACACCTTTAGACATCTACCTGTGGGGTAATTTAAAATGTCAAGTCTATGCCAATATTCCAACGACAATTCGGGACCTCAATTATAACATCCAAACTGAAATTGCGGTCATTGACCCACTTATTCTTCAAAAAGTCGTCTATAATTTTGACCTTCGGATGTTCGCTTACAATAGAAGCCGTGGTGGTCACATGAACAATGTTGTATTCCAATCATAATTGCCATAGACCGAACTTTATTAATCAATAAAATATGTTGATTTCTTAATAAACGTGTGTTTAGTTAAAAGAGAATTTCCACACCAGCTGTTGGCTCACCCTTTACTTGCTTCGGTTGTCCTCTTTAAATCTTGAAATAATGTAATTTTTAATCGTAACATTAACGCTTTTTGCTGAATTCTTTTTAAAGCACAACCCAAACAACCCCAAGACCACGTAGACAAACAGTCAGGGCTGCTCCTAACCTATTGAAGAATGTTTTACTATCTATGGTTAATCTAAAGCAACATTGCGAATCATGTTTGGAGTTCTTACTGCAATACATATGTGTGTATTCGTTTATCAGGTCATTTTTCATTCCCTGCACGTGCGTATGCTAGAGCTTACAATAAAACTGAAGGCTAACTTTGGGAAAGTCCGGCTATACAAAGAAGATTTAGGTTAGGTTAAAGTGGCTCTTGAAAAACCAACCCACTTAGGCCTATTGGTCCATTGTGATGCCAAGTGGATCTGTAGTCCTCCTACTCTAGAAACCATTTGGGGCTCTTAATAAAGCGTAGGAGACTTTTAATGTCTATGTTGCTTAAGTCATTCAAGACTTAAGTTGTGGAAAGAGGCCCCTAGGTGGAGATTTCTTCTTTGGGAGAGAGCTCGACATGTACAGAGGAGGTGAGGGAATGTCTTTTCTCTTCTTCCTCATCCATACAGCTTCTGTAAAAGTCGTTAGTAAACATTCCAAGTCTTCTTGCATGTTTACTTATGAAGCAGTGTCCGGTGATGACACCTACGAGTATAATGGCGCTAAGATGGTTTCTATTAAGAAAAATTAAACTCATGGAGCGATTCAGATCTAGCTTTGGCCAGATTTGTTTGGTCACTAAGCATGTCGAACCAACCGCCCTATTGTTCTATTGTTTGTTCTTCTGTTAGCATCCAGCTTTATTTCTTGTTTGCACGTAGCGATAGGTATACCTATGTTTTCCTTTTCAGGTGTGATAGGTATAGTGGTTCTAATTTTGGCAAGTTCGTCGGCCCTGCAATTCCTTGGAATGTCCCTATGTCCCGGCACCCAGCGAAGGTGAATATTAAACTGCTCCGCCATCTCCATTAGAGATGTTCGGCAGTCCATGACTGTTCTTGAGTTTAGCGGCCTGACTATCGAAAAAGATGCGGATATCCACTACAGATATTACATTTTTCTTCACCCAGGATAGGGCTTCCATAGTTGCCAGAATTTCCGCCTGGAATACGCTACAGTGGTTGGGGAGGCGGAAGGATAGGCTAAGGTTAAGCTTTTCGGCCAAAACACCACGACCAACCCCACAGACAGTCCTTGAACTGTCGGTGTAAGAGTGGATTGAATTGTCATCCAGGAAGGCATTTTCCTCCTACAAAGATCTGGAGGGAATGCTTACATGGAAGCCCTTGTCAAACCATTGTTTGGGTATAGTGTAGTCGTTGTTTTCTGGTAGGATTTCTATTTCATTAAGAATATTTGCGTGACCAAAATTTGTATTTGCCCACTGTGAAGTCGCCTAATAGCTGCGTTGGCGGCTACTTGTCTGCTACAAATTTCGAGGGGTGTAAGGTAAAACAGAGTGTCCAGAGCAGCGAAGGGAGTAGTGCGTAGGGCTCCGCTTACCCTAGACATGCTGTTCTTTGGACTTTACTTAGCTTCATACAGTTCACTGCTTTGTCTAAGGCCATCCATCACACAACCACCCCGAAGGTGAGTATCGGTCTTATGACCGAGATATATAGCCAATGGGTGATGTGAGGTTGGCGGCCCCATTTATTCCCGATGGCTTTTTTGCAAGAGAATAAAGCTACTAAGGCTTTGTATTTCCTGGAGAAGAGGACAAAATCGGTTTTATTGGGATTCCCCATCCACAGCGATCTGCCCAGCTTGTAAATATGTTAAGATTATACTGCAATAACTCTTTAATCGTATGCAGATCGTCATCCGCATACGGAAGCACCCTACTACCACTCTATGTCAGCAGTTCGTTAACCACTAAGTTCCAGAGAAGGGTTGAGAGGACATCGCCTTGCGGCGTACTTCTGCTGACATCGTGAATCGTCTACCTTCAGAGCTGACAGCGCCGTCGTGATTGCGGATGTTCTTACGTTGTTAAAGGCGCCTTCTATGTCCAGGAAAGCAACCATTGTATATTCTCTGTAATGTAAGCATCGATCGATGTGGCTTGTTAGTGAGTGTAGAGCCGTTTCCACCGACTTTCCCTTGCAGAAGGCATGTTGTGCCGTGGATAGGAGTCTAGGGTTTAAGCTTAATCGTATTTGGATTTCAATCAGCCGTTCTATAGTTTTTAGAAGGAGAGATGATAGACTAGTAGGTCTTAGGTCCTTTGAGACAACATGAGAACATTTACCGCTTTTTGGAATGAAAACCGCGCTTACTTCTCTCCGTGACATAGGTATGTGGGATAGCTCTACGCAGTACCTCATGATATTTTCAAGCTATGGCAAGATTATATCCGAGGATCTTTGTAGCTCGGCTGGAATTATACCATCCGGCCCAGCAGACGTACACGGTTTGAAGCTATGCAGTGCCCAGAGCAGTTTGTCTCTTGTTCTATTATGATTGTTGCTAGCCGTGAAATGGTAGCTACCTGGAAAATTAGTATCCAGTAGCAGGCTGAGTGATTCGTCACTTGAGGTCGTCCATAAGCCGTCGCTTTTTTTCAAGCAGCTAGGCATCGAGGGACTCGTTGAGAGGATTTTTCTTAGTCGTGATGCCTCAGAGGTTTCAATGATTTTATCACAAAAGGATCTCCAGGATTCACGCTTTGCCGTCCTCAATTATTTTTTGTGTGTTTTGAGGGATTCCTTGTTTGATTCCCAATCCGACGCTTCTCTTGAGGTTTTTGCTTTGTTGAAAAGTTTCCTACAAGCGTGTCTAACCAGCCCCAATGTGGATGTCCACAAATATGGTTTTTTTTTCTGAACTCTTGAAAGACGTTCGAAACTTTAACGAACTCTTCAATAAAATACCAATCGCCATTGCATTTTGAACACTAAGCCTACACTCTGCACAAATACCAAGAACGCCTACCGATATACTGCTTGTATCGGTTGGATATATGTTATAGTTTCTGGCCGTCCTAAAAGTATCTCCCTTATCGCTTATGTGGTGGCGTTGAACTAATCCATATTCATGAATTTGCAAAATCAACTCTGGCACCTACAATCTATCAATTCTGATTGAGTGCCATTCACCTGCCTGCAGGCATTAGATTTATCCCTATTCTCCTTCAATGCGCCTTTTGGGTGTGTTTCGCAAATATATGCAATCTGATGGTAACAAAAAAAAAATGATCGAAATGGATGCATTTCCTCTAACACCCCGCCGTGCCTTATCGTATGTAGGACAGAGTTTCAGATGGTTCTAAGGGTTGGAATAATGTCACACTGGGTGGTGTGGTGGATCCTCTACTGTTTTTTTGTCCATTAAATCGCACCCCCAGCTGGAAATAGTGAAAACTTTCAAACAAGAAATGAAATGAAATTTGTTCCATACCGCGAAACTGGGTCAAAAGCAATCCCAACAAATAAAACAACAACAACAACGGCAGCTAGAGTGAAATTTGTGAGGAACTTGGAATGGGTAAAAAATACGGAGACAACAGCTGGTTTCGGGATAAAAATGTTGCCATCACGTAGTGTGCGGGTATGGCTTGAAGGATGCCAGGATACTCGTATCTTCTTGCTCTGGTGAATCGTGAATGTTGAATGACAACGTAGTATCCTTACTTTAACGATTTGTGGCAGTAGGTGGTAGCATGATGGTGCAAATGTCATACGACATTTTCAATACGATCCAGGCGGCAAGACAGATGACTGCCTGTATAGTGAGAAGAATCGATTTATTGAAGTTAAACCTCTTTGGAGTAAAAGTTTGACTGATGTTTATGTAACCTGCAACTTGTGTTCTATTCAGGCGCATACAAGTTAGTTTAATTCGAAACTTCAATAACACCAAAGAGTCGTTACCTTGTGTGGTATGTTTACTCTTATGATGTGGCATCTGCATTTCGCGTGAGATGATGTTGTGCAAATTTTTGGATAAGTCATGTGGTGTAAAGTAAATCGATGTGTTGTTCGATGTTGACGCTTTGACATTGTGACATGAAGAAAATTGGTGAATTGACTGCTGCGGCGGTTAGATAGTTACGGAGGGTGACTTTAGTTTCGGTATTAGTTTTGTTAGGATTGTAATTTAAGTCAACATCTGCTCTGAGAGTGGCAAAACCAGAGAACATCATGTTACATGCTATGTTACTGACGAGCTTGTGTTTAGCGAAAACCATTAATCATGACTTAAATTTCCTTCAATTTAACTTAAGCAAAGTGGGCCTTAGATTAGTAAGGAACACCGAATGCCAAAAATTAGCACCATATACTCGTTTGTCTGCATCAAAACCACAGCTTCCGAGAGGAGTCTCGCAATGTGTCCAATGGTCTTTTGTGCTTAATTTTGCGATTCCCCATTCGACACAATTATCTTACACTATTTCCTCGACGTTCTTTTACTACCACATCCACATTTGCACCTTAGTTACAGCAAGGGAATGCCCAAAGTTTATGTTGGCTGCTCTGGTTTCTTCCGATGACAACTCCGCATTCTGTATAATCCAGTTTTAAATTCACAATAGCATATGTCTCAATTACCACCGTTGACTGCATCTTGGAAATTTCTCCACCGATAGGTTCTTCCTGAATAGAATCAGGACGGGGCTGGCTGAAATATAAGATGTTGTTTAAGCGCAGGTCCGGTAACAATATTTGCATGGCAAAGAAAGCGGCCCCACTCCATCATATTTAAAATTACTCATTTAACTTGCGCTGCCGCAATATCTAGTTATTCTAACCAGTTCCCTGGAAAGGAAGAGTGGTTTCTACTTTCTAAAAATTGCATAAGCCCCTCTTCCTTAACCGTCATGTCTCCGTAGAAATTCTATAAGCCCTATTCCTTCCCAAACAGCTTTTCAAAAGTACGATAGAATGGGCAGACAAAAGAAAGATCGAAAACAGTGAAGTTTTCTGTGGTTATGGAGACCAGTTGCTTCTGCTTTTAAATCCGGATTTGCGATGGAAGGTACGAGTAGTTTTTGACTAAAAGTCGTGAGCCTCATGCGTCTTGGTGAACGCTTGATAACAATCCGATTAGAGGCTTAATTCAAAAAAATAAACCCGGTGTTCGTTGATGTACCCACAGAGAAACATGACAACTTGGTCAAAGATTGCTCTTACGAGTTCCTGGACCTTTCTTATGAGCAATGTTCTTCGCACAATGTTATGATGGCAAGTTTGGCCACAGAGTTGGAAGACACTACTACTCGCCTACAAAGCGTACTCGGCAAAAGCTGCTTTGGTGATTGAGGAAGCACATTAGCACATATTTCTCAAACCACAAAATGCACAAAGATTTGGTGGTTACCTGTTCAAAAAACCAGATTGTGATTCTGTGATTGACGCACGATAGAACATCGAAGAAATTTGACGTCGATGGCTAGAGATTGTTGAGGGTTTTCTGATGGGATTTTTCGAAACCTTTCAAGAAGTCGTATAATAGGTGATTTTTAATTTGAGTTAATAAATCGATTCTAATTTTGAGTCACTTTTTTCGAGGATATTGGCTAGCATCTCGCAAGTAACACGTGTGATGTTGTTTTCCAAGACTGCATTGACGTTGCCTTATCGGCATAGAGATGTAATTAAACATGACGTCTAAAGGAGTCAAATCGCACGATCTACCCGGCCAAATCCCCGATCCAAAACAAGAAATAAATTGCTCACCATACTCATTTCTCAATTGGTTAGTCGATTCGCGTGCTGATGTCACATAGCGCTTGCTGGCGCCAATGATGGTTGCTCTGATTTGTCCAGTAACAAGCTGCCGGTCATAGGTCTAATTGAGTGGCAAGACTACCGGTAGTCCATTCTATGACTTAAAACACGGCACAGTGGGAGCTTGGAGATCAATAAAAGGTTTTGGGCAGGCCTCGACTCACACCGAGGGTGGAACTGTGCCCTCAACACAGTTCCGAATTGGTATAAGAGGAATTGACGGAGAGCGATGGCAAGGCGTATCCTTGCTCCCATGAATTTATGGAAGGCATTCTGTGAACTTAACTCTACACGACATGCGTTCACGCAAAACACGAGACATATCTGTATATTTTAAGGTTTCAAAACAAGTTCCTCGCAAAAAAGGAACATATACTCGTATACCGAATGTGGATAGGACCATAAGAATCAAGTTACAGGAGTTAACAGTGGGCACACCTCTGTTGGATAACTGTCGACAATACAGTACCATATGATTGCCGAACTCTTTATCAACAATCTGAGAAGTCCTTGCCAGTCTGACTGTTCCATCATCGACCCTAGAGCAGATCTTGAAAAAATATTCACAAACAATTCGTAAAACTTACCTAGAGAGCAAATAACCACCGTGTGGCGCTCCCATTGTTCCGATTTGTGTTCTGTTTTTTTATTGAGTTAGTACATCTGTTGTTGATATTCTCTCTAAATCTTAGTGTCATAGCTTGACATCTACAAAAGTTACGTAGCCAAGAGCACATCTATCTCTGTGAGTGTTAGCGATTTTTTTTAACTATTTACAACAACGAATTTGTATTAAATTTTGCGTAAAATCGGATTTAATGGTGCGCGAACGTTGAAAATGTTGGAAATATTGGAAAAGTGTTTCGGCAGCGATTCTCTAAAGAAAACGGTCGTTTACCAGTCAATCGAAGATGATGAACGCAGTGGCAGACCATCGACATCGAAAACCGACGAAAACATTGATGAGGTAAAAGAAATGTTGGTCAATAACCGCAAATTAACCATCAGAGAGATAGCGGAGGACTTGAACATTGTATAAGGACCCGTCCAAGACATTTTGGTTAATGATTTGGGTTTCCGTCGTGTAGCAGCAAAGTAGGTGCCAAAAGAACTCAATTTCATTCAAAAAAGAGACCTTGTTGACGTCGCAAAAGAGATGATTTGCAAGGGTGAATCCCATCCCACATTCATCAAAAGGATCATTACTGGAGACGAGACGTAGGTCTATGAGTACGACAAGCAATCCAGACATAAGGCAAGTGAATGGCGTTCACAAAATGAGCCGAGACAAAAGAAAACACGTCGTTTTCAGTCAAAAAAGAAGGCAATGCTCACGGTTTTCATGGTTTACAACGGTGTACTGCATCATGAATTTTTGCAAGAAGGCCAAACAGTAAACAAAGAGTATTATTTGGGCGTTATGAGACCAGAATTGTGGGCAGAAAACTCGTGAATTTTGCACCAGGATAACGCTCCGTCGTACAGTGCCATCATTATTCGTAATTTTTTGACGAAAAATGCAACAAATACCATCCAACAGCCACCGAATTCACCAGAGTTGGCTCCCTGTGACTTTTTTCTGTTCAATCGAGTTGAAAAACCACTACGGGGAACGCGTTTCAGCAGCCGAGAGGAAGTAATGGAAAAATCACAGGAAGCACTGATGGACATACCGAAAACCGAATTTAAAAAATGTTTCGAGGATTGAATCAATCGCTGGCATAAGTGTGTTGCAGTCGATGGGGATTACTTTGAAGGGGACTATATAGATTTAGATGAATAAATTTGTATTTCTAATTTTTTGAATAAATTCCGGGAACTGTGTATGGTATGTCAGTTATGACAGCCTTTAGGAGGACGAGCTATCAGTAATGATACCATCGATGTATCTGATGTTAGAAGAGAATTTCGACTAGGTCACACGCTACCAATACTACAAGCACAATATTTCTAAAGGCTATACAGCTTCTAGAAAACGCTGACTACATTGATTTGGTAAAGGCTAGTGAAGCGGAAACGGCGAAGATGAATTAAGTCGTAAATGAGGTTAAATTGTCGTATATCTAGTGAACAGAAACGAAAGCATCCCACAACAAGTTACAATAGCAAACTATAACTTTAAGATGGAAAATTTAAACAACATCCCCATATAAAGAGTGGACCATCCGTTTGTTTCTTTTTGAATCATAATATGTTATCCTGCCACTGACAACTCTTTTGCGGTCAAAAGTTTGAAAGAAACTCACTATGTATTTGCGAGGTACGCTGTGGATAGATTTACACTTTAACAACGTTGCAACATAGCTCAAAGTTACTTCCAAAGTGAATGCTGTGTTGCCGAAACAGTGCGAATTTTGAAAGGAATTTATTGGTCTAGAAATGCACTAACTACAGCTAATCTACGCAAATTTGTGAGACTGGTTTGGTTATTAATAACCGAATATATCCACGTGTTCGTCCTGTCCGCCCAACAGGGAATATTGGAGCTTTTGCCGAAAGTGTGGGTCCAAGCCCAAGAACCACAAAGCGCCAAACGTCTCAGCAACTGGAAATCAGGCGCCCTAGCCTGAGAAAAATTGTGCATAAAGATCTCCGATAATCTGCCTACAAGGTCAAATTAACTCCGGCATTGAAGCAAAATGCGATTTCGTTCTAATCGAAGACAATTTTGCTCAAAAAATCATTTGTCCAAATGAGGAGCACTTTTGCTTCGGCCGCTACGTAAACAAGCAAATTTGCCATATTTGAGGCTCGAAAAATTCCACGCGTAGTTATGGTTTTTTAGAGTGGCGCCATTATTGGTCCATTTTTATTCTAAGAGGACAAAGAATGAAACGTTACAGTCAATGGAGAGCACTACCTAGGCAGGATAACCGATTTTTGTGGCCATAAATTAAAGATTCGGATATAACAGTCGATTCATTACAAACTTAGTTTAATAAACGTGTAATCAGTCGTTTTGGTGATGGTCCTTGGCTATCACGGAGCTGCAATTTGGCACCGTCGAAGTTTTTTTTTTGTGAGGTGCCACAAAAGACCAATACTATGTGGTCAATACAAAGACATCAGGTCACTCAAGATCAATTTTGGTCAAGCAATTCGGGAGATAGGGACCGAATTATTATTTCATAATAAGGCCTACACCTTTAGATAAAGCAACAATCGTCGAAAAACATTGAATAGTGTTTTTTTATAACCTTACACTATCATAAGGCCCACCCTTAATATCAATCGAAGGATTTATACAACCAATCCAAAAACATTACCACACGTACCCGCTGGGATTAAAGGAAGACCCAAATCTGGTGGCACTTAAAAAAAAAAGCACTGTGGCGCTGGCAGCACGGCATGAGCCATGACCTAGGTTCTTGTTTTGCTGATGTTGTCATTTTTGTAACATCTGAGCGGGGCCTAAGGTTTATCGCCATATCCGAACGCCAGACTTTAGAAGCTTTTTCATAGGCAATTTTACTTTCCGGAGTTTGCCATTGCCCGCCGAAAGGGTGATGACGATTCGAATAATTGTTAGCGATGCTGGGGATCGAACCACGGACCAATGAGCTAACCATCACGCCATTGCCACCACCCTGGTGACACATTTATGTGAGTGAGGAAGATGCCAACCGAGAGTGATTAGCGCAAAGTTGTGCATATTAGTAAGAGTTGCTATTACAAGCAAAAACTTACACTAGACTGAGTCCGCAGTATGATGTTAAGTACCGACAGAGCTTACACATTTGCAAACGATTGATCGCAAATCTAGGGAAGCAAAGAAAGAAAAGTCTCGCGATCGAAAAACCATTCGGAAAGTCAAGAAACTGGAGGCTGGGTTCTACCCCGGGACGCAGGCTCTTCAAAAGAGCAATGGAAACTAAGTCACCGAAAAGCAGGGAATAGTAAATGTATGTAAATATGTAAATGAAGGGAGAGTGATATAGTAAGGAATACCACCACCCATCCCTGATAGTGTACCAGCGGAGGTCTTCAAATACGAAGATGATGTTTTGCAAGGTAGCACCAAATCATCAACCAAGTATAGGTGGAGGAGAATATTCCCCCGATGACAGGATTATCAGCCTTTTATTCCCCATTTAAACGATAGGCGATACTATGCTCTTCAAAAACTATCGAGGCATGTCCCTGCCTAATATCGCTTATAAGATCCTGTCAAAAGTACTAGATAAATGTCTGCACCGTTCCGCAACACAATAATCGGCAAGTACCAGTTTTGCTTCCGGCCCGGTAGATCGACAATAGACCAAATTTGTACACTGTGGCAAATCCTGAAAAAAAACGAAGGAATTTCAAGTCGATCTAAAAGCCGTAAATAATAGTATTCAACGTCAGGACCTCTACACGGCGATGGCGGAATTCGGGATACGGACAAAACTGGTCGTGGGACACTGGAAAACACGTGGTACAATGCGCAGTTCGGGAACAGCTCTTCCGAACTGTTTCAAACGTGCACCAGATTTTGGCAAAGAGTTGAGCTGTTATGTAATTTTTTCAGCCTTATTCTAAAGCGCAGATAGTGCGCAGGGCAGGAATCAACAAGAAAGGTACTATTTTCAATAGATCTGTTCAACTGCTGGGGTACGCGAACGATATAAATATTATCGGCTGGTTTCAGCGTGCTGTAATATAGGTATTCATGCCGATTGGGATCAAGATCAGGAGTAGTTTCAACGAACAAATAAACATCTATACCCGGCATGGGACAAAACGCCACTGTTTGCTATCAACAACTTCGAAATAGTTAAGAAGTTCATTGACTTTGGAGTCAACATCAACTCTACAAAAAAAAACCTTAGTTGCGATCTGATGATCCTGTCAGTTCTGCCCTACGCCACTGAGTGGTAGATAAGTAGAAACGAGAGCTAATACTGAACTCTTTTGAAAAAAAAACTCTTCGGTGGTTTTTTGGTCCTGTGTGCAAGGAAGGCGATTGGAAGAGAAGATAAAACTACGAACTTAACAAGTTGTACCAAGATGTACATGCAGTCCAAAGATCTTAAACTTGTCGACTGTATTGGCTCGGCCACATTAAGCAAATGGACAATAATGTTCCAGCCAATGAATGCCGAACCCTCGTTTAAAGATCAAGTTGATGTGGATGCCAGAGAGATTGGCCTGGCTACGATTTTTCACTGATCCGGGGCACGTTAAGTAAAGCCTTACCTAAGAGACTTTCGCTATTCCATTTGAAAAAAATGATTTGGGTTAATGTCTTTATCATTTGAACTATCATAGATAGCTTCCTTATCATTATACTCCTAACTTATGTTTCGAAGTAAAATAATGTGGTTGTGTCCTATTTACAATGCTATTTTCAGATATTAACTAATCCACATTTCAGTGACTGTAGCAAGCTATAATGATTGTATCGATCTGTCAATTCCCGCGGGCACTAGGATCTGCAGTAAAATATAAATTGTGTTACAAAGTCAGCCCAAGATCCTATGTATGTAAGCCTCTACTTACTTACTTACTTAGCCAGCGCTACAGTTCGGGATGAAACTAGGCCCATACTTCAAAAGCCTCTTCAATTAGCTCTTTGTCTAACCGCCTTCAGATGCACACTCGAAGCCAGACGAGGTCCCCTTGGGAACTTGCGGATATCTTTATTGGCTTTCATAAAAGTCCAGGCTTCAGCGCTATGATTAAGGTCTTACATACCGTCTATCTATATAATTGTACGGGATAGGACCTTTCTATTAAATTGCCTTCTTGCCCCAAGACTACCGCGTTTCGAAGACGTAATGATTCATGTCATTTAAGCTGAGGTATAGTTGGCAGAATTTGGAGCAGAGTCATGTCCCCCACTATTTCGAAAACATAGTCGTCGACTGCGACACTAAAGGTCTGTGTTTAGTCTTTTTCGACTCCGAAGAAGAAGTGAGCATTCTTAATCGCAATTCTACGCAGGCGGGTGGCTTTGCATGTATGCCAAAGCTTGAAATGGCTTTATAGCCTTGCTCCGTAAAAATGGTCATACATTTGGTGCCTATAAACTGAGTACGTTGAATTTAGTTGATCACAAATCTGTTCAAGTCTGTTCAGTTCTGTTCATGTGGCTCTAGTTTTTAATGCTTATAGTTCTCTACCAAAGCTGATGTGATTACCTCCAACAAACATCCTGAGCAATACTTAAATGTCATTAACGTCACATCAAGTGTGTCAATCTTTAAAATTTCAAGAGTTCATCTACTATTTTACGATAGCAAATCAAATCAAAACTGAATGCCACTTTTCACCTCACCTCACAGATTTCTGGCTTCACTGATAGTCTGCCATCAAAAAGCTGTTAACACAGCACAACCAAACCGCTCATCACTTCTTTCAACCGCATCTAGATACTCGTACATCATCAAGACAAGTTTACCTAAAGTTTTCAACGTCAGCAAATATGGAGAACTGTAACACAAAAAAAAAAAAAAAACAACAAAACGAAACGAAAGTCACAGCGTTCGAGTTATTGGCACTTTCAATCAATCACGAGGATGAAACTTCCATGAAAAACTTGAAAGCACGTCAGTAAAGAAGTCTGTATGTAGCGCGAAGTTACCAACCCTAGACGATGGCATTGCTGGCTGAACTGAAGGGGAGCAATGAAGGCAAATTGCCAATTTGCGATAATGTTAGCCACTGGCAACAGCTTTGCTGACGTTGTTATCATTCCGTTCCGTTCCGTTTTACCCCCCACAGCGTGTACATATTTTCTTTTCATCGCCTGATGAATAAATTGTATAGCCTGCTCTGAACGACTTGATGACTGAGGGCTGAATTTTAAAGACAATCCAAAACCCTCAGTATCCAACCCTCATCTACCTGTGTATGTTTGTAATTAGTAAACGTAATTGCTGGTTACAAGACTATACACAGAAAATACGCGGAATACGAGTACTCATACACCAACCTTCTACTAGTTCAGTGGGTGTTTCATGTTTTTATACGAGTACTTCGTACTATATGTAGGTAGATTGGTAGGTCTCTCTGTTCCCAACACCCTATTTCCGGTTGCTACCCCCCAATGTTTTTGGGCTCTTTGTTTTATTACTTCCACTGAGTAATTAATTGTTGACAATTTAACGTCAGGGGACGGCTCGATAAGTAATCTTTGTGTGAATACACATCGAGAGGACGAAAACCTACTGCTCGTACCTAGCCCATGAGACTCTGATAGATTACTTTGAATTTGAGGTTTTTAACCATATGCGCCAGGATAATGAAAACGAATACAAAGTAAACGTAAACAAGTACTCGTTTTACTTGACGTTGAAAATTGATTTTTCTACGGAACAGCAGGTGAGCTTTGAAAACTGTCAGTGTAACCAGAAATTAATTACAATTTGATAATTTTGCTCTTGTTCCATGGGGATGGCTTAAAAGGTATCGATGGGTCTTTGTGACAAAATTGAGTCGATGATTATGTCAATCTGCTGAAGACAAGTTTAAGAGCTTTTGTTTCAAGTAACTTCAAAGTGATTAATGATGATCGAGTATCCAGACTGTTCATTTTTTTTTAATCGGAAAAGTATGACAACTTTAAGAATTTAATAAACCGAATGGGCATAAACTAAGCGGGGATTCTGGGGCAAAGTTTTCGAAATGCTTTCATCCCAAACGAAGGAACGAAGAGCTCATTGATTTAAGTCCCATCGCTGGTAACTTGCTCGAATGCGATAATGATTTGATGTCCAAGATGACCTTAAATCAAACAATCTATCCTTTGCTCTGTTGTAAAGGTTACCTCTTAGGAGATAGTTTTCAAGTCAAAGACCTTGGACTACAGTCTAGGAGGACATAAGGACATTACGAGCATCATTTCGAAATTAAACACTCTTTTGGCATTTATGTCCTTTTCTTCAATTTCTTGTAAATTGATTCTCAAGGCCTGACAAGTTTGTGGAGAAGTTTAACCAAACATTACACTTTTGCGGGTGGAATTGAATCTCATAGTTGTGTTCTGTATTTGTTTTATTACAGAATGGGATCTTCGCCGGTTCATAAGGCGATAGAACTAAAAGTCGACGTCATAACCAAACATACTAAAGAACCCTGATTAAGAGCTATTCCAAGCCATATTCTCTATTCC
This sequence comes from Volucella inflata, assembly GCA_928272305.1. NCBI lineage: Eukaryota > Metazoa > Arthropoda > Insecta > Diptera > Syrphidae > Volucella > Volucella inflata. The sequence continues at coordinate 30,981,001 of OV743716.1, forward strand.
AAGTTTCTGTACAAGTATGCCACAATATTGGGATAGACTTCCTCACTTACTTAAAGTGTCGCCACAGTCCGATGTCGAACTGGGCCTTGACCAAAAAGCGTCTCCAGTCACCGCAATCTTTACCCAGCTGTCTCAAGCCATGCACGCGAATTCGTTCGAGTTCCCTCTCCCCTTGCGTGGGACACCTGAGTCACATTCTTCCTCTACCTCACCCTTCCACAAAGGCGGATACAGACTTTTTTCAGACCGGGAAACGTTGTGTCCATACGCTCTTCAACACAAAGCCACCTCATTTTTCTGATATTGCTGTACAGCCCTTAAATTTTGTCGTTGTATCTGCTGCCCCGCTCACCATCTCAGCAGACGAGACCGAAAATCTTCTTCTTCCTTAAGTCCGGGGTGGACTTGGGCTTCAGGCATCAAGCGTCTCCAGCCAGCTTGATCCCTACCCAGTTGCCTCCAGTTTCGCACGCTAAGTTGGCTGAGGTTCCCTTCCACTTGCGTGCGCCAACTGAGTCTTGGCCTTCCTCTACTGCACTGTCCCTCGGGAGCTAAACTACGAAGACTTTTCGGACCGGAGCATTGGTGTCCATGCGCTCTAGATGACCTAGCCATCTTAGTCTTTGGATCTTCACTCTTCTGGTTAAGTCGATGTCGCTGTTTAGTCCGTAAAGTTCATTATTGTATCTCCTCCTCCATTCACCGTCAATGAAGACGGAACCGAAGATCGCCCAAAGAATTTTTCCCTCGAAGCAACCAAGAACACTCTCCTCCACTTTTGATAATGTCCATGCCTCTGCGCCACAGACCAGACCGGGATTATTAAGGTCTTATAAAGGGTAACTTTTGTTGTTCGAGAGAGGGCTTTGCTACTCATGTTCCTCTTTAGCCCAAAGAAACAGCGGTTGGCAAGAGTTATTCTTCGTTTGATTTCAGCGCTGGCGTCGTTGTCTGTATTTATAGCGGAGCCTGGGTAGAAAAAGTCTGTAACTACCTCAAAGTTATATCTGTCGAGGATGACGTTCTGCCCGTGACGTCGGTGTTGGTTGTCCTTTTTGCTTGACAGCATACACTTGGGCTTGCCCTCATTGACGGCTTTGCAATTTTCGACGCTTCCATCTCAATACTCGCGAAAGCGCCACTGACATCACGATTATGTCAATACCGTCGGACGGTCATTTGAAAGATAGTGCCTCTTGTGTTTGCTCGTGAGTTTTGCACTATTCTTTCAAGTACGATGTTGGAAATATCGCATGACAGCGCATCGTCTTGTCTCAATCCTTTCTGGACATCAAAGGTATCGGTGAGATCTTAACCGAACTTAATGGAGCAGCGTGCATTCTCCATCGTCATCCTGCACAGACGGACGAGTTTGGCAGAGATCCCGAAACTAGACATTGCTCTATATAGCTCGTCTCTACAGATGCTGTCATACCCGGCCTTAAAATCGATGAATAGGTGGTGTGTATCGATCTGAAGCTGATGGGTCTTCTCCTAGATCTGCCGTAGTGTGAATATCTGGTCGATGGTGGACTTTCCTGGCCTGAAGCCACACTGATATCGACCTATCAGGTTGTTGACAAACGGCTTCAGGCGTTCACACAATACGGCAGATAAGATCTTGTGTGCGATGTTAAGAAGACTGATGGCTCTGTAGTTGGCGCCATTCGGAGGGTGTTCTATCTTGAGGATCACACAAGCAATTCTGAAGTTCCCTTCTTCGGGCACACTTTCTTCCGACCAAATTTTACAGATGAGTTAGTACATGCTTCCTACCAAGTCATCGCCTGCCGCTTTGAAGAGCTCGGCAGTCAGGCTGTCTGCTCCGGCTGATTAGTAAGACTTAGGCTAAGATATTGCCATCTTCACTTCATCCAGGACGGGTAAACGGAACTGTCATCCAGGTGGAAAGTTCCATTCTGCCTGACAGCGGTATTTGGGTTCTCATCGCCTTGTTATACAGTCTACAAAAGTGCTCTTTTTCAAATCCTCAGCATCGACTGCGAGTCTACTACGATGTAGCCTTGTTCATCTTCACAGGCTTCTGTTCAGGTTCGGTTCATTTCCAGACTAAGATCTTTCAATTTCCTTGACCTCACGCTTCTCATGTTCTTTCTTTTCCTTCTGAGAGGCCGGTGTTTGTCTCTCCTCTTCTGCTCGTAGAACTCTTGTGCGGCTTTGTATGCATCTTGCTGTGCTACATTTACTTTCCGGCACTCGTCGTCAAACCAGGATATCAGAAGCGGCGCTGATGGCTTTTGGCAATATTTTTCTTTACTTGATGGTCTTCATTACACCATTACTTGATACTGGCGGCAAAGGACCCCTTAAGAGATGAAGAGAGACTCAAACTCAGATGTCGTACTTCTTCGCAGTATTTATTTGCGTAGGCCGGTATATCCCCAACCGTAAGTTGGCTATAATAAGGTAATGTTCCTAGCCGATGCTGGTTTCTCTGCAGTTACGGACATCCACAATACTGGAAGTGTTTCTGGTTCTCGGTTAATTGGCCAAGAAGTTGACAAGTCTACAAGCCTACATTGCCGCAATGCCGGATTATCGTAGCCCTCTTTTTCTAGTTTTGCATTTAAATCGCAAAGGAGAATTTGAATGTCATAGCAAAGTCATTGCTCGTAGAGGCTATCTTTGATGTCGTCATTTTTCTTCTCCGTGGGTCTCACGGCCCTATAGCTCTAATGCTGGCAAATTTGACCTTGATACGGATTGCTACCGGGCGCTTAGTCTCCTTTTCACATCCAAAATGTCGGTGTTTTTGACGTCGATAACAATCGCCGTAGTAAATTTCGCGTTATACCCTCTTATTGTCCAGTTGCATTGTATTGCAATTTTTGTCTGGCTTAAGTATTGGCTTTGCTGTAGTTCAGAGCCTCTTCTGGAAGCCTATTATGTTAACTATCCTTACAAGTTCATCAACAGTAGATCCGTTGTTGTTTCTTGTTGTTGCTTCGTAACTTTCGTCTGTTTTTCATCGCCCAGCAGTTACGTCGACGGCATCACTGCCAACCTGGGCAGCGTGTTCAACTATAAAAATTCCAGGGGTGAGGATTCGATTAAACCGAAGCAAGGAACACATTTAGGGTTGTGAGCGTTGCCGTTTGTCCATAGAGCGATCAGCAGCCACAATTTTTTCCAAGATTCTGGCTTCTTTACAGGTCTGCTCTCCATATCTGTGTATCAAGAAATCCTTATTTGTATTCCTGGTCCGAACTCGCGCTTACTAGTTTGGCAAGTCTTTTCCGGATGAATATCAACGTTATAACTCACCAAGTTGTCTGTGTGTCGAGTTATCTTGAACGTTTCTCTGTATATGCCTTGCAGAAGCAATAATTGTGTGCTTACACTGTGATATGCTAGCTTCAAGTCGGTAAAAGGGCCAACAACCAATCTGCAGGCCAAAAGCCCTGAGAATGTCTTATTGCTGAGCTGTCTACTGATTATGTCACTCAGTTCTACTCCTAAATTATAATTACCTATTACAGATGTCAATCTAGTGGCACAAGCATCATCTCGTTGTGAGGTCTTTGTTGGCTGTCATGAAGCTGAAATTGGGACTCATCTGAAGGACCTATCCATACTGTTTACAATCGAGAAGAGATTTGCGAAAGAAATAAAATGTGGAGGTAGGGAAAGCCGATTTTGGATTTCCGATGCTTCAATTTAAATTCACTTAGAAGATAGTTCAAGCAACATTAAGCACAGAACTTGCTAAACACTACATATGCCGCACTGCTGTTGCGAAGTAGCACATTATTGACAAATTACATACAAGTGTGGTAGGATATAGCAAAAGTACTGGGTGGCGAAACTTTCGGAAGGAATTATCCCCAAAAGATGTCCATCGGCAATTTACTACTTACGGGGGTGGATATACTCGTACTCGTACTCGTACTCGCACTCGTACAAACAACGTTCGTACATCTTGATGAGTATGTGTTGTTTGTGTGTGGAAACATAAATACCAAAGGACCCAGGACTCTACCACTAGAAACAAGAACCCTTGAAACGAAATAACTCGTATCCTTTTGTTTGTAGCTCACGGTCGACCTTCATAGAATCGTTCTCCCTTTCTGCCCGACTAACCGATTAGTCGACTTTTATTTTATGGTTACCGTTATAAGTGTGTAATTAGCAGAGATCTGCCTTCCGTTTGTAGAGCTTTAGCTATGCCTATACCCAGCCTTGATTAATTATTGTGTGTGCCAGTGTGTATATACTCGTACCATTGCATGCTTGAATTACTCGGACTTTTTCCCTCCCTGGATTTCCATTAACTTTTTTCCTTTTTGCCATTTGAACACAAAAAAAATTCTCGAATGCTAACTTTTGTTTTTTTTTTTCCATTTTGTTTTTCTCTCTCTCTATATGTGAACATGATTGTGGCGGACTTGGACGTTGGACGTGGATCTGGACTTCGATGTGGACCTCTTATGCTGCTTTTGTATTACGATGCCTAACGCCTGGTTGGTTTACTATGGTAAATATGGGCCAAACTACCCCTGCCAACGTACTTCGACTGCTGCCGATGATGACTATGATGACGACGATACTGCTTGGTTGTTGGATTTTTATTTGTTTGCCATTTGGTTGGGGGGTGGTGATATAAATATATATATATGGGCATGTGTGTGTATGCTTGTGTTGCATTTAAGCAGGAAATGGACTTTGGCACCATTATGTGCTGGGCGGATAATAATGTCGGACAGCAGAAGGAGCCTTGCGTATTTCATTTAATTGCAGCCGGAAAGCCAGAAATACCAACGAATTGTACAGTGGTTAACCAAACATCGGATTCATTAGAGGTTTATTGCATTGAAGGTATGTAGATACATATATATATATACATTACATCCATAAATACAAGTTTATACGTTAGATGGAATCGCCTTACATTGCTCCTTTTTTTTTTTCGTCAGACATCGTGAATGGCTTTGTGTGCATTCAAACAGGCGTGTATAGTTTTCACTTTTCATTGAAATGGTATTCTAGGGAATTACATACATAATATTTGTGCAACTGTGCATTTGGTTGGAGTTTTGAAAGCTGCAATCTAGTACTTTGCAGCGGCTTTTGTTAATTTCAATGATTGAATAGTTCTAATCCCTTCAATGACTCTTCATTGTTTCTAATGTTGGAAATCAACTTTTGGCAATAATCGGATTAGTATTCCACAGCTACTACTTTCGAGGAGCTACAAGTAAGCCCTTATATAAATGGCGTTAATAACATGACTGTTTTGAAACAGTTTCCATTCTTCAAAAACCAGCACCCTTGACTATCATTGTGAATCTCAACATGGCATATGCCTTTCAGAATGTTATGTGTCCAATATGCTGCCACTCTTGGTGTCGGATGCTTCTGAATTCTGTCCGTCCGTCCAACGCATTTAGTTTTGGTTATTATAAGATTGAAGACCCATATAAAAACTGCAGAGTTTTTGGGTCTTCAATTTGTATTCACAAGTGTTTCGACGGCTTGTTGTTATTACCTACTTATAATGATCAATGGAGCATTTGCTTTTAAAGAACGACAGGCTATTTTCTATTTAACACAGAAATCTCCTAATATAGGGATGCGGAACTTCTGTTCACAGATACTGTAGCACGTCTCATACTTACACTTCAGTAATGAACAGTGAATGAATCCTTCCTAGGTGCATGTAGGGAGTGGAGTGACGCTCCTTTAATCTTTATGCAGGTGATTTACAAATTTATCTTTCCAGTCCTTTGAGTTTGATTCGAATCAAGCAAAAGCCTCGGAAAAGGACGGATTTACTCTCGGCGACCCCGCTAAACGAAATAAAGACAAAGGCGTTCGGATCTCTACGTGGAATGTCAGCACCCTGAACAGACCGCGAGCAGCCGAACAACTACCAAAGGCCCTCGACTGCTACAAAGCAGATATAGCCGCCATCTAGAAAGTGTGATGGGATGGGTCGAAAACAACGAAAACAGCGCTTATTCGGATACGGATTTGTTATACACACTTAGGCAAGAAGTCTTGAGCTTTGGATACGTAAGCGAGCATCTCATGACAATCCGCATCAAGGCTAAATTCGCCAACATAAGCCTAAGTCCTAAATATGACGACAAAACCATCCTGGGCGATTTTAGTGCTAAGATAGAAAAGGAGGACATCGGGAAACCCAGCCTACATGACACCACGGAAACGGACTCAGTTTTGTGGACTTTGCCGCGAGGCGCAATATCTCTAAAGCAAGTACACGATTTCCTCATTTCAATACCCATGAGGGACTTGGCGACCACCAACCAAAGTGATCACACGGCACGCCTTGTTTTTCTTTTTTGTTTTTAAATGCATTTTATTTTATTCTTCTTACATTTACTTTACTTACATGCTAACAGAAAAAATGCTTAAATATTAGCTTATACTAACTTAATGGCCCTCCAAACGGGCACTCTAAGCTAAACTATTGTATATTACTGTTTTATGTCTTTCGACGTCATTACAAATAATAATTACTGTTCTTATACATCTACTTAAACTAAGAAAATAAGTATTTACAAAAAACTTAGTGCCCGAACAATTTTTTTTGTATTTATATAAAACTTATATTTTAACCTTAAACTACTTAGCCTAACTATATCTAACCTAGCCTAATTGTAAGCAAACTTAAAGTTGCTAATCTGATCATTAGCTAACCCAAGGTTGCTAACTTTAAGCACTTAAAGCTACCCTAACCTAAGTAAGTCGGCCATTCCAAAAGTAAAAATAAGGAAAAAATAAATAAAAATAAAAACAAAATGGCCTACTTTGCCTTTTGACTAGGCTAACTCGGACTTGAAGGAAACAACGAAGGAATCAGATCTTCTTCACTCAACCACCAAATATTTTGGTGCTGCAAAAAAACATCTTTTTTATCGCGGCTTGAAACCGCCCTACTACCTGAGACGTTCGATACTGCCGTGTGCGACGTCTTTGTTGTAGTTGAGTCGCCCCTCACCCACTGGAAGATTAGCGGCACCGCAAAGTTATCCTGTATAAGCCCTTTCATGTCAAGATAAATGAACGCTTCAGGGGGGACGAAGCCCTTCAAGCGCACACTCTCATGATATAAGTAGTTGGGGTAGTAGGCCCCAGATATCAGGTTATTGGACGAGATCATTGCTCTTGCAATATGCCTTCGAGTCAACTTAATAGCGAAGTTGTCCACTCTATTTAGATTCGCCCTGTTGTATAGGACCTCATTGGGATAGAATTTTATATACTCCGATTCTGGCGTTCTGTAAGGGCGAAGGCAGACCCTAAGGCAAGCCCTCTCAAACACCCTAATCTTTTCCATCAAGCTTGCTCTCACATTAAACCACACGGGACACCCGTATACCAGCATGGGCCGGATGAGGGCCATGTAGCAGATAATTTTCACCCTCGCATCGAGTTGGCTGCTATAAAACAGTCTCTTTGTAAGGGCAAAAGCACCTTTGGCTCTGGCCAGAGCAGCATCTACATTCTTGTTAAAATATAGATATTGATCTAGCCAGATCCCAAGGTATCTAACTACATTTCGACAAGCAAGTGGTTGGCCGTGTTGTCCAATGATCGAGAATTTTCGCCAATTTTTTCTGGTGTCCCCAGAGGCACCAGACAACGGCGTCCTAAACAAAATGGTTTCCGACTTCTGAAAGTTGATTTTCAACTTCCAGTCATCGCAAAACCGCCTTATTTGTTCGAAGTCACGTTGCAAAAGCATATTAATGACTTCGATTTTTGGACCTGATCTGTACGCTATCAGATCGTCTGCGTACGCTTTGCTATGAGGAAGTGAACCTATCAAATCACTTGTGTAAATGTTGAATAAGATCGGCGAGTTAACCGCACCTTGTTGCAGACCGTTTTTAATGTGAAATGTTCCAGCAGAAAGTGCATCGCCATTTTTTACGATGAACTGTCTGTAGGTAAGCATATTATGAAGAATAAACAAAAGTGGCTTACTGAAGCCCAGTCTGGTCAGCTTGTAGAAAAGTCCCTCTAACCATACGCTGTCGAAGGCCTTTTCCAGGTCAACCAGACAGGCTCCAGTGCACTGGTTCTTGCTTTTATTCCATTGGATATCTGACACCAGTTTAGTCGCGGCATGTATGACATCATGCCCCGACTTTAAACCGAATTGATTATCCGGAACTATATTTTTGTCCTCAACCCACTTAGTCAGGACTCTATTGATTACCTTTTCGAACACCTTACTGATATTTGGAAGGAGACTTATCGATCGGAGATTCACCGGATTGGATGTATCTTTACCCCTTTTAAGGATGGGATAAATCACCGCAGTTTTCCAATGCGCTGGATAATACGCATTATTCATAACATTGTTAAACAAGGTGGTGTAAATGTCTACCACTTCTAGAGGGAGATGTCGAAGCACAATGTTCGGTATTCCATCAATTCCCGCTGATTTTTTACTTCTTAATGTGTCGAAGATCTCATGGAGTTCCTCCTTTGAAATGAACGGGGGTAGGTCCCCTTCATTGGCGATGACATTATTTGCCATATTCTCGTCACTGAACTGGGTGAAACCCGAGCTCTCGAATTGCCAGTTCTGTATGTCATTTCTCAAGTAAACATTTTGCAGAAGGACTTGATTCTCCAGGTCGTGATTTGAACCAATGACGTCATTGGACTTAAACACTTCCTGAAAAGTCGCTCCTATGGCCTCAACCTTCTCCTGAGGATCTTCGATCACAAAGAAATTATCATCATCTGCGGCTTCACTTGGATCTATGCCTGCCGTAGTCAGTATTCGTTCGTTGTCCATCGTTCGAGGAATTTTAAGACACTGATGGTCGTATGGATTTTTTCTCCGAAATATTTTATTTATTTGGGGGAACATACTCGGGCTGCGAAAATTGTTCCAGTACAAGCTTACAGCTACTCTGTAATTCTCTTTTATCAATATTTGGAGGTTTTTAATTGATGACTTCAGTGTCCTAATCTCTGGGTCTTGTCTGTCTGTAAACTGTCTGTATAAGTTTTTATAAGCCAGAAGTCTACTTTTGTGTCGGTGTAGTGCGTCAATGGTAGCATTGCGGAATAAGTCTTCGTTGGGCGTATGTTCATACCGAGGTATTGTAATGTCCATCGTTTGTTTAATTGTTTGGTCCAATTGTTTCAGGTATCTGTCCAGCTCCTCGTTAGACAGATTCCTATTGGACGGTGGGTAGAGCGTTTTAGAAAAGTGCGTCCAGCGAGTCTTACTGTAATTGTAAGAATGCCTAGGAACAAACTCCTGCAGTTCCGCAATTTCGTTAGGAATTGTTATTTCGGTCCTAAAACCGCAATGGTCACTATCGTACACGAAAGTATGCAGACAGTTTAGCGTTTGTAAATTACTCCCAGTCAGTTTTATCCGTACGTCGTACAGCAATAGGTTCAAATAGGAGCCGAATCTGGGAAATGACGGATTGTCCGTCGCTTTCAAACCGAGTCTATACATGACACTGTGCTGAACCCACCAATTGAGTAGTAGGTTCCCTCTAGTATTTGGTATATGATTTCCCCAATCTCTATGTTTGGCATTTAAGTCCCCGCCGATTATATAATAATTCTCCTCCGATTCCAGTCTAAGGAGTCGAAAGAGTTTATCGAGCTCTGAGATAAATAGCGTGGATTGAGAAGCATCAGGCGCGTAGGCAGAGACCATGTACAACCACTTTCCGCTACGGAGAGGGATGCGCACGACACACGCCTCCAGCACCTGGAACCCATGCAAAACACCCTTGTATTTTCTTCTAAATTTAAATTGTTCTCTAATAAATATCGCGACGCCACCTCCTTGTGTGGAGTTGGGTCGGTTTCTTCTTCTTATATTATATTTACTGTGTTCCAGATTGTGCTTATCGGTTAGCTTAGTCTCGCTAGCGAAAAGTACATCAGGAACTTGGTCTTGGTCCAGCAACTTAAACAGCGCGGCTCTTCGCTCGATCCTAATCAGTGAATTGACATTCACTGCAAGGATCTTCAGGATTTGCTCCACCATATGCGTACCCACTTCGATATGAGGTGCGTTAGACCCGGCAGCAGCGCACAGATTTGATCCACCCGCTTAGCCTGTTCCTGTACTTGACGCTGAAGCTGAGCCATCTGCCCTTGAATAGAGAGCAAGATAGCTAGCATGTCTTGGCGTTGGGGCCTAGGAAGCAACCGCGGATTTTTGTACCATTCTACCCCCACCTGCCGCCATTTGGGCGAAGGTAATTCGGGCAGTGCCGGCTGGAGTTTGAAGCTGAGCAGATGGACGCTTTACCTCCGCTTTCTGCTGACGGGCCATATTTACGAGTACTTTCTTAATATCTTGGAACTTGGGACAACCCCGATAGTTAGCGGTGTGTCCCGAATTCTTGCATAAAGCACATAAGAGTTGGCTTTTGTCTGACTCTTTGTCCTGACCCAAAGCACATTCCTGTGAATTGTGGTTCTTTCCACACTTAATGCATCGAGGCTGCATTTGGCAGTTCGATGCGGCGTGGCCGAACCTTTGGCAGCGAACACATTGCATAATGTTATCGCTCCTTTTTAATTTCTCCCAGTGAACAACCTGGTAGTCTAGGACTTGATACTCCTTAGACTATCCAGTTTGCTAGTAGGAATAAGCTGTACTAGGAAGAACGGTAGTTTCCGCTTTTCCCTTTTTGCTCTTGGAGTGGTAAAAGGCTTTACCCCCACAAACTTGAGACCTTCACACTGTTTCTCTTGAAGCAGTTTTAAGAGCTCCTCGGGATCAATGGACGGTTCCAGTCCTTTCAGTAGAACTGTTTTAAATTTATCACCTTTCGGTGTGTACGTGAAGTACTCCGTTGTCGTTTCCTTCAACAGATTTTGAATTTTTTTGTAGCCCTCCACTGAATTACAGTGGATGACATGCCTGTCTTACCCTAGTCTTTTAATGCTAAAGTTCTTACCAATGGCTGACTTACAAAAGTCCTTGGTGTCCTGGACTTCCATGTTGTAGGTGTTGATTGGAGGCACCTTTTCTTTTTTTGTTTTCTGCTGCTGTTGCTGTTGTTGCTGTTGTTGATTTTGTTGTTGCTGCTGTTTTTTGTTATGTTTTTGCTGCTGCGTTTGATGCTTTTGCTGCTGGGGTTTATGTTTTTTTTTTGTCTTTGCACATTTTCTTCATGCAGTTGTTGTTGCTGTTGTTGTTGTGAGCTCGCCCTAGCTACTTGCTCCTTTTCTCTTCGGGCGATTTGCTTAGCCCTAATAGCAAACACCTTTTTTTGTAGTTGCAAGATGCTGCTACTAATGGCATTTAATTCATCCTCTTCGTCTTCCGACTCCGAAGCTGCTGACGAGGCAAAGCTATTATTGCCCCCTTTATAATGTCCCCCTCTTTCAGAGACATATGAGGACTCGTCATCCGACAAATGACGTTTTTGTTGTTGTGCTGCTACTGCTGCCGCAGACGTTGACGCTCCCCCCAATTCACTACTAAGCAGCATTTCAGTAGAAGTGCACAGATAGGGGCGTTTTGCTAAGTTTGCTGACAGACTTAGTTTCTTTCTCCTTTTAGCTGTTCCTTCACTTGTCACTGCTTTTAGGTGGCCAGATTTAATAGCACTTGTTGTGCCGTCCACTAATCCCACAATGGGGATAACGGGACGGTCTTTGCCACTCATCACGTGTTTACTTTTTTTCGTGTCACTATCACCAATTTTATTTTTAACTTCCAATTACTGAAAATGTTCTTCCACCACGGGCAGGGAGATCGAACCCGCACCAACTGATATAGCAGAATTTGCCTTCGCGCACTGTCGCACAACACCACTCCAACTATCAAAATTATTTGTTGATTTGTAATTATAATTTTTTTTACTCGTAATTCACCAAAGAAAGCCGAAACCGATCTATACACTACCGTGGTCAGTGAACGACTATGACACACGGCACGCCTCCTAAATTCTGGATCCCCGAACCTTCCGAGCAGCCAACATTAACTCGGACCATTACCTTGTTGTAGCCAAGGTGTATGGAATGCGGATATCTTCAAAGCCACAACAATGAAGTACAGTGAGAAAGTATGATGTCGAAAAGCTACAATCGCAAGAGACCGCCAGGATCTTTAGAAAGCGCGTATCCCGACTTCTCGAGACGAGTTCTACCACAGCAACAGCTAGTGCAGATGTGGCGGCATTGCCAAAATGCTACCACAAACGCCATGAATGATGTTCTGGGTTTCAAACGACCACCATTGAGAAACCCCTGGTTTGATGAAGAATGTAACTAGCGAACGCAGAAAAACAATAAACGTATAAAACAGCGCTGCAAAATAGAACGAGAGCAGCTCACGGGCTTTGCGAGCGAAAGAGAACGGTAGAACACCTGCTTCTAGGAAAGAAAAAAAACCGATTACGATAAGCACGCGATTGAGGATATTGAGAGATGCTACTCCAGAAACAATGTACGGAAGTTTAACCAAAAAGTAAAAAGAACGTGTCAGGGGAAAAAATCCTCTACAGAGACCTTTAGAGATAGCGATGGGATCTCGTAGTAAAATCACAGTCGGTGCTGAGAATATGGAAGAACTGCTTCTGCAGACTCTAAAGTTTGGTCATCTGACTGAATGTATGCCTGAAGAATGGAATCTCAGCACCGTTTACCCAGTCCACAAGAAGGGAGACCCCCTCAACTGCTCCAACTACAGAGAAATCAGTCTCCTTAACATCCCGTACAAAATCCTATCTGCGATTTTATATGATTGCCTAAAACCCTTCGTCAACAACCTGGTTGGTCCATATCAGAGTGCTTTTAGGTCAGGAAAGTCGACACCCTTTCAAATTTTCACATTACGGCAGATCCTGGAAAAAAAACAAGAAGTCAAAATCGACACCTACCACCTTTTCTTTTCATCGATTTTAAGATCACCTGGGACAGCATCTATAAAGACGAGCTATTACAATATTTTTCCACATAGTAGTGTCCTTTTCCTTTATGGCATTTGGTGACAGCAAGGCCGTACTCGTCTGTTACAGCTCATATAGTTTTATGATCACGATCCTATCGGTCAAGAGTTGAGCCTTTTGGCTCATCAACTTTCTTAACTGTCTCGTGAATGCTACGAATTAAGGGCTACTTCCGTCAGTTTGAGTAAATCTATATCTGTGAGGTGCCTTTAATGTCATGTTCTTTCTCGGCACTATAGCCCATCTGAAACTAATGAAACTAACGACGAGGATACGTGGGTTTTTCTCAAGTTCTTCAGTCACAGTATTACAGAGATTGGCTTACGAGATGAGTTTCTACAAGCGTCCAAGACAACCCCAAAAGATATCGTTCAAGGTTGAAATCAACTGACTTTGAAAATATAAACTTTCACGAGCTTCTCCAAAGTACATATGTACGAAACTGTTAAATGCAAGTCCAGTTCCTGAAATGGAGATAGTGGCGGAATTGTAGCTCTTATATTACTAAGGCGGAGATCCGGAATATTCGGTACATTTTTCCGGGAGATCTCGTAAAAGTACTGACGGAATTGAGTATTTGATTAACTGCCTGACTACCGAGTACAATAATGGTGTTTGGATGTGTTCACTATTGACGGCCATGTGAAACGAAAAAAATGACACCGACATTCGGATATACACAAATGCTCGATCCACGAACAGTCCACGAAGAGCCGAGTACTTAGCAGAAGCCCCAAACTGCTATAAAAGAAGGATGAACAACTATGGCCATTTTGGCACAACTTCCAGAAAGTGAGTGCAAACATGGTAACAACCCGCAACAAAGCTGAATTTAGTAGCATTAGCCTTAGGTTAGGTTAGGTTAGGAAAAATAGGGTGTGCCATAAGACACAGACACTAGGCAACAAAACGGGCCTATCGCGATCCCTTGTGAGTTCAGTTAACACTAACTCCAATTTGCAAAAACCTAAACAGTCTCCCTATTAAAACACATAATTTCTCTACAAAAGCCAAGAAGGCCTTTGAAATCCGTGCCATCTATTTCCTCTAAGTTTCCAAAAAAATATTTTCCTAAGAATTTCCTTCGGCTACGCGATGTTGCCTTACATTCACATAGTATGTGGGTTATGTCCTCAACCGCTTGTAGATCCCCGCAGAATCTACAAGTGTCTGTATTTGTCAGTTAGTTAGTCTCTTTGCGTGTTTCAGCAGTAGACAGTGTCCTAATAGTATTCCTATTAGCGTCCGAAGCTTATCCCTATTCAGCTTAATAAGCTTCCTAGGTCTATTACCGTCGAGAAGTGGCCATAGAGCCTTTGATAACCTATGTCCTTCCAGATTTTACCACCTTATGCTGGCGGCCTTTATGGGGCACCCCTTACGGTGCAGGGTGGTGGTTTGACATCGGCAATCTCTCTATTGTCGAGTAGCACCCCTCTTCCTGCAAGCTCATCTACTTGTTCATTTCCTTCTATACCGCAGTGTCCTGGCACCCAGCACAGTCCAACCCTGTTCTGAATGCATAATGATCTGAGCATTGTGCGACAGCCTCTGACTGTGTCAGAATTAATGTTGGTTGACTCCATTGCATTAAGAGCGGCCTGGCTGTCGATGTAGATAGCGATATCTCTCCTGGATACCGATCTCATCTGCATCAGCTCAGCCGCCCTGAGGACAGCTAGAACCTCTTATTGCAAGACACTTCTAGTGTCCGGTAGCCTTATGGACACTCTTAGTTCCGGGTTATTCGAGAAGATACCAGAAACTGTTCCTTGCTCTGTCTTCGAGCCATTTGTGGAAACTGCAATTTCGTTTGGTCTTATCACTGCATTTTCTTGCCAGTCCTTCCCCTCCGGATATATTATATCCGTTTTAATACTATTGCCTGGTAGTAGCTCCTCCAGGATCGTGCCTTGTCCTAAGCTACTGCTTTTGAAAAGAGTCAAATCGCACTGTTGCCAGCAAGTTTTTTTTATGTGTAAATCAAGCGGTGTTAGGTGCAGAAAAGTGTTCAATGCTGCCGTAGGGGTGTTACGGAGGGCTCCTGTAGTGGCCATGGAAGCCGTTCTCTAAACCGCCGCATTAGCCTTACATGAGCTTGCACACACACAGAAAATATACCAGATGCTGCAATGCAATTTCCCAAGTATTTGGAGGATCGTACTTTAAGCACCAAGTCAGGGAACAGACTTCATTTCATTGATTTTGGTACGTAGCTGAATATCATAGACGTCTTCCTGAACGTATTCACAAAAAAAACGTAACTGTCACCTTCAATACAACAACCGTGTGATCAGTCCGAGGGGCCGGTATTGATAAGCGTCACCATCAATGTGAAGCCAAAAACCGTCAACTTCTATGGTATGTCAGAGTCAATAAAATACAGAAAGAGCTGTGGGTAAGCTTACGGCTGCAATTCCAAGAAATCGCCAAGACTTTTGTCTATCTTGAACCCTTGGCGAGACCGCTTTACATACTGCGAAAAATCCCAACTAATATGCTGCGTTTCTGCGTTCCTGACCTATTTAATTAATCCCTGATAAAGGGGGCAGATAAGCATACTCGTATGAAGCCAGAATCTCGCCTACGAAGGGGCCCAGCGGTGCATAATAGGACACTCCGTAAGGGTATTGAAAAAGAGCTTAGATAAGGTGCTACTTCGTCATGCTAATGCTTTACCTTACATCTTCTCTCACTTGCATACTATTGGCGTCATCTTTAATGGATAGGCCTACGATGTTAGTGGAGTTTTCACTGACACCGTACTGTTGGAAAGAACCCGTAGCTTTACAAGAGAAGTGTTTAATAGAAGACGCAGTAGGCAGTTAGCGGGTGGAATCTTATAATAGGTTGAGAAATCTTTTAGTGCCAAAGGCTGCCAATCCTGGGCTGTAAAGCGCCCAACTGGAAGTGACACTAAGATTGCGAAGCTTGACCGGAAGCTGTATTATGGTACCACAAGAGGTCAGCCTGACCTAGGAGTTGGCCCCCTTGTGGGAGTTTCGTGGTGGCTGTGGTTTATACCCCAAGTCGCGGGAGAGTAGACCAAATGGTACTTAGACATCTCATCGTTGAGCATATTTTGAAGCGAGCTACGACATGTGCTTGGCCATTTGGTTGCTATTAAACTGATTGGTCTGCTCGATGTAGAGTTGCACTGCAACCGGGTGCCATGACCCACAGGATGCCTGAGATAAGCCTCGACCCTTCACCAAAGGGGAAGTTCGTGCCTAACACATGACTTTGAATCTGGTTCTGGTGGTGGTACTTGTACTACCCGAAGTGCACTGATCAACGCATTGTTTTGATATCTCGGTGAGAAGATACACCGTAGGCTTAAAGCCTTCACACAGGTACCTATGTAAAACACTAGTGACACCTTACATCTTTTCTATGCTTGAGAATATTGTGGCAGGCTATCAATAGAGTCACAAATTTCATCTTCATAGGCTGAATGCATTGATATCATTCAAAAAACGCAGCTAGTTGGCATAACCCGCCCACTTAAACCGACGCATTTTAGCGACTCGGACAGATTATCACAATTAGAAGCTACAACTTTGAAGTATCTACATGTTGATTTCGTTTCCACGCTCCTGCTACTATCTGCTACCTGCCCATCTGAAAAAAAACCTCCAATCTCTGATTCAGTGGCCTAAAAGGGCTAGAGCTTGCCTGAAATCACTAAGAACATATGACCCTCAATGGTAAGGTATTACATAGTCTTTTCTCCGATCGAATATTTTATAGATACTTTGTGCTTTAAGGTATTAACCAAAACGACATGTCACTCTTGCTTTGCGCCACATACTCGTATGTGTGTAAATCCATAAGCTACACGTGTGTACATAACTTTTATTGCGTTTACCGGTGTTCACATTCCTTTTGTCCTCTTAATACTCCAACTCCACATTTGTTAACCAAAACTCCCAAACATGCCACTGACAGATATACAAACTAACCAAAATCACCTCGAGAACCATTCAAAAACAAAAAGGCATTACCAACAGACAGGTCAACACTATCTCATCAACGACTTTGATACTTTCATTGTGAAATACAGCCACTTCACTTGTGTATCTGTTTGCTACGTATCTGTTCGTATCGACAAAAGCCAAAAGTCATGTTTTCTTGTTTAAACGATACCACTACTCTAACCAAAATCACCACGTCTATCTAGATATGCCCACCTTCTGCATTATTCGTTGGTTTGGGGTGTCTCTTTCAAAAACCGAAACTAGCCACAGCAAAACAAAAAGAAAAAAACAATCGGAGGCAAGAAAGGAAAAAAAAGGAAAAAAAAGCTCCCAACACTCTCCTAAAACCGGATTGTAAACGTAGTCATATTCATTCGTATCTGATAGATAGACCAAAAGCTGGCACAAAACCATCGACGGGATTGAGTTGGCCTGGGCAGCTGGCCTGGACTGGGCTGGCAGGCCTTCTTCTAGTTGGAGCTGAAAATGAAACTATGACTAGAGAAGTGTATCTGATGACTCTGATGATTTTGTGATTGACGTGCACAAATATTGCTTGTGACATTGAATTGAATGAGATTTTTATTCCGACACGAAACACGAGAAGTGAAAAAGTTTCCACTCTCGGGTAAGTGGATTGTTTGTGCCATTGTGTTCGATTGAGAATACTTTTTGTTCTGTTTTCGGTTTCCTCCCGGGTCTGTATCTATCGACCACTTATCGTTTGAAGTGTGGTAGCAGCTAGTGTTGCCGTAAAGGTGGCAATACAAGTACCGAAAACGACACTATAAAAATTTGTACAGAGCAAACAAAAGAGAAATAAATCTGTTCAAGAAGGATGAAGAAATGTATCTGCAAAGTTTCGAAAGTCAGCATGTGTTTTTGCATACAGATCAAAGTGGGAACTTCGAGCAACTCCGGAAGTATTCCTATCAATAAGCTTTCGAATCGAATGGCAACACTGAGTGCAGAACTCACTCAGAATCAAGATACAAATATTCACTCCCAAAGGACTATAGGCCGTCCAGTCCTGAGCTATCGACCAAAAACGTGTCTCTATTCGAATGTACGAGTATGTCTCAATTTGCTTTATTCAATTTGATATGATGAGTAGTGCTGCCTCTGTTAAACACAGGTAGAGCGTGAAGCCAATAATGTCGGTTGTCCTGTCGATTCCTTGCATATAGTGTCTATTCTGGTCGTGAGGTTTTTCAATAGAGTAAATTACAAGGCCAATAAGACCGAAAAAAAAAAATTTAAATAATAGAGAAAATGGAAGAAACTTGAAGGAAGTAAATTTAGTTGACAATTCATTTTTACGATGGTGGCGTGCGCGTGTGGCGTTATTTACCTCGCAATACCATTAACAGGACACAACTTTGTTTTGCTATTTGCGCAATGTGGTGAACAACTTGATAATTGTGTTGAAGTAGGCTTATTTGTTTGCTTGGGCAGTTTGCTTTCACCTACCCCTTTTGTTTTTCGAACACCGAATAAGGCCTCATTATTTCGAAATACGAGTATACGGACACTGTACAATGGGCTTTTGGGTAGGAGAGTGCAGGTTGTTAATGATTCGCGTGATGGAGGGATATAATTTACTAATTAATTGGTCCTTGTTCAGTGTTACATTTTTCGTGAGATAAGTGATGCCGCCACGGTGGTTCAATTCTTCAATTATGACAGGCTATTAACTGGAAAGTGGTGACAGGTCGAGAAGAGATGTTTTATGGCTTAACTTTCGAATGGAACTTTTCTGTGAGTCGAACTAAGTAAGGTAGGTGCAATTCAGGTTAATTAAGTAATTGTACTGTGTGAAAACCAAGTAGAGTGGATAATTGATGTTTAAGTGGAGACATTTGACCTTTAAGTGTCTTTGGGAAGTTTGGAAAAGATACTGCAACGTCGGAGTCGTTAAAAATACTCGTTTAAATAGTAATGAGTACAATCCAAAAGGGCTTAGATAGCAACGTAGATAAGTATTACAAAGAAAACGTATCCAGTATTTTTCCATTGGAAAAAGTGTCTTCATTTGGATCTTAAAACCGCACCTACAGACATGGTTTATGGAAATATGGACTTGGTTAGGATAGACTTAACTGGCAACCCGGATTGAATAACTCATTTAGATACCACGGGATTCAACTCCTTACAGTGGAGACTAGAGGTCACTAGGGACCTCTTACTTGTTCCTTAGGTCGAAACATTTGGTGCGTCAAGTAAACCAGGGGAACCAACTGACAAATATTTTGGACATGTAATTAGAATTATCATGAAGTAGGTGACGAATGGTTTATAATTCTCTGCATGTCTATAGCTCCTGCACAAAACCTCTAATTACCAGTAGGTTGTGATGATTCGAAGCATGATGACGACACGTTATCGTCTCACTCATTCCTCCTATCCCATATCTATCTGATATAGGTGGAGTTTTTAACAACCCTACAGACTGACAAGATGTCTTTCTCCGGTCTCCCTGAATTTGTTTGTGTACAGCAAAGATAACCCTTCAGTCTTTTTCGGTCAGAATAATGGAAATGGATTTGCTTTGAAACATTTAGGGGGACGATAGACGAGCAGCCTGTTTATAGGCAAGTCTACTACGGAGTAACATTCACCCGATTTTTGGCCCTTTCATAATGTAATACCCCGAAATGATACACGATTTACCATTATAAATAGTTCAACTACCAAAATGTAAAGGCCATGAGTAATTCGGAGTTATAGTCCTCCGATTTTCTTCTTTTCACAGACGATTAGAGGCTCTTCGAGTTCTTTGAAGTTCAGTTTTAAATGTCTTTAAAAAGGTTTCTTATAGAACTCACAATAACAGACCTTTGTACTGTTGAAAGTCTATTGATGTACGCTTGCTAGATCTAAAATCGCAATGTTACAGCAAGATGGTTGAACCTTGCCCTGATTTTCATTAACAGGTCAAGAATTTCTCAAAAACCCCCTCAACTGTTGCAACCTTTACCTCGACAATTTTTAAAGATAAGTTAGCTGTCTCCAGATAGCTTGATCTTTCACTAGCTGCTTATACAAAGTGGCGAAAAATTAATCATCCAATTTTGTTCGCCAGTAACAGTGACCGTATTACAGATGGCGTGCTCAAAAAAATACGGCCCAATCACTCCTTCCACGTTAACGTCGCACCACACAGTGGCTTTGAGTGGATGTAATAGCTCTTCGTGCATTACACGCAGATTTTCTGTGCCCCAGAAACGAAGATTTTGGTTATTGACGTAACCGCTTAAGTGGAAATGCGCCTCGTCGCCTATGATGATTTTCGACACAAAATCGTTCTCTTCGTTGTTGAGATTGAGGATGGCTTGACAGTAGTTCACACGCGACTGACGGTCAGGAGGCAGTAACTGATGCACTGTATACACTTTGTATGGTAACATGTGTAAATCTTTCACTAAAGTTCGCTGCACAATCCATCTGGTGATGACCAATTGCATGGCCCGTCGTCTGGTTGATGTTTCTTCAACAGTAGGTAAGTAAAAATAACCTTTATAGTCAAAATTAGAATAGGTAACAAACCAGTCTCAGTTCTTTCTTGTTCAAGAGATTGAAATTGCTCCAGCTTGAAAGGCAAAAAACTGTTTTCATAAAATTTGTGCAAAGCTGCGCTTCAACTTCTGGTGAACAGAGTCATCGAATAGAGTCCTTGAATCTAAGCTTTGATAAGCCCAATTATAACCTTTGCGATGGTTGATCGATGCAATTCGATTTCACAAGCAAACGCCATTGCTTCATTTACTAGATTCAACGAATGGTCTGTCCTAGCTTCACGCCGGCGCCTATTCCTGACACAGTGATGCATAGCACTGCCTCTGTTTTGTATATCATGCATTCATAAAGCTATCTCCCCTTTTAAATGGCCTCATACGCCTATTGTGTTTTGATTTTGGTGTAATGGAAATGCCGTCTGATGCAACAAATGAATTCGGGTCTTTTAGAATGGCCTCAAAACCGATCGAAGATGCCTTTGTGAAGGATGACAACATTAGATTTCAGGCGTTGTTTGGAAGATTAAGCGAAAATTTTCAGAGTACTCATTGCAATAAACTATGATATGTTGATTGTAAAAAAATCATCGGTAGAAAGAGGGACAACCAAGTTGCGCGTAGAGCCCTGTTCAATCCTCATACGAATCTCAAGCTAGTTTAAGAACACAAGGCTTCTCTGAAAGCAATCAGATGGCTAAATTCGCTGAGTCTTGTTTGAGTTTCAGGTCATATTGGAAGCACAAATTTTTAATCGCCGATGAACTTAGTACGCGAAATGATCTGACATATTCATAGAGAACTATATTAAAATTGTACAACTTTGTACTGCAGTTCATCGAGCTTATATTTTCATAAGGTAAAGTCGCTACTTGCCCTCTTTCTTCTTCTTATACTTTTAATAACCCTTTCCTCGTTATACGAACTTATGCGTAACGAGTTTCCCATTTTTACTGCATCGCTGCTGCTCCGCTTATGGGGTTGGCTAATGTCGCAGACCGCAGAACGCGTCTTCATAATGCTCAGTCCTGGATGGTTTCAATGGTTAGTCCTAAGCGCTGTTGCGCATTTGCCATCTGAGAACTCCAGGAGTTCTTTTTCCGACCTCGTTTTCTTACAGTTGGAGTGA
This sequence comes from Volucella inflata, assembly GCA_928272305.1. NCBI lineage: Eukaryota > Metazoa > Arthropoda > Insecta > Diptera > Syrphidae > Volucella > Volucella inflata. The sequence goes on from OV743716.1 coordinate 31,002,554, forward strand.
CCGTAGTTGATAGTGCCTTTTTAACCGGATTTTCCGCAGATCTTCTTTGAACGTGGCAATACCAGCTTATTCTATTCGGCTCAAAGTGGTCGTTCACCGAATTCTTTATATGTAGACTTCCTCATATACGCGTAGATTTAATACAATCGCGTTTAGTGACTCCACTAGACATCCTTAACATTTTCATTTCCGCTGCCATCATTTTGTTTTTAAACGCTTCGTACATTGTCCAGCACTGTGAACCGTATATAAGAGCTGGTCTAACAACCGTGGTATAGAGTTTCCCCTTCAATTTAAAAGGAAATTTTTGGTCGCAAAAGATTCTCGAATTTTCCCGACATTTCATCCATCCCACACTCACTCTGTGATTTACGTCGTCGTCACATTTCGCTTCCATGTTAACGATTGATCCTAAGTACTTAAAGATAGTGCTATCCGGAACAGGTCGCAATGGATGCGCAAATGGGCACGTCAAATGCTCCGTCTTTGATCGACTTATTTTAAACCCGTTTCCCACTAGCGCATTTCTTCATGAATCTAAGGCGTTCTGTAAATCTTCGACGGTATCGCTAAGTATAACTGCGTTGTCAGCGAAGAGAATTGGCGTTACATTTGCTTCGCGCATGCAGTATTTTAAAAGATAGTCGAATACTACGTTAAAGAGGAAAGGGCTAAGTACGCTTCCTTGATGCACTCCGACATTAACTGGAAATTCTCTCGTTAGTCCAGCAGAGCTTTTAACCGCAGTTTTCACGTTTCCGTACATGTCTTGTATTATTCTAACATACGTTTCCGGTACGTTTTGAGACCTCAGCTGTCGGCACGATATCACGTGGAAACTGTTTGCCACCGATCACAAATTTCCTTTTTCATTTGTTAGTAAACGACCGTCTGCGTTTTTGATGTATTTCGGCAAGGTTATTTCCATTGAATTTTTTCGCGTCTGTGCAACGAGCTTTGAACTTCTTGGATAGCTTGTCTTCTATCTGCCGATCGTGAGGATATTTGTTCCAACTCCTGGTGCAGGTTTTCCGCTGCTGCCGCTCGAGTTCGAGCCAGGACTTTCTTTGCGATCTTTTTAAGACGCTCGTATTCAAGAGCCAGTCGAGCTTTCTCGATATCGTCGCTCCGATCGCATTTTGTCCACGTTTGGAATGCACTCTTCTAGTCGGCCACAGCTCGTTTGGTTTCGTCATTCCACCACCATGTTTCTTTGCCGACGTGATGGTATTTCGATATAGTTCCCAGATGGGATTTTGCGAGTGTTATGCATTCCTCGTGCATGCTGTTCCACATTTCTTGCGGGCTAAGTGAGTCTGCTATACCATTTATTTTTTGATGTACTTCTTAAGCCAGTGCGATAAATCTTGCGCTTCGTTCCTTCGATAGATTATACCACCGGATTTTTGGCTTTCCAAACGATGCCCGTGTTTTCGGTGGTTCCGCTGTGAAGAATTCTGTAATGAGCAGACGGTGTTGGCTTACTAGCGATTCTCCAAGTATTACTTAACAGTCCTTAACACGGTTTCTCATCGACATTTTGCAGAGGTGATAATCTATTTGCGTTTCGTGGCCTCCGCTGCTGTAGGTGATAAGATGTCGTTGATGTTTAATAAACATTGTATTTAAGACGGTTAAGCCGTAAGCCCTACACGCTACAAGGATGTCTTCGCCAGCTGAATTTCTGGTTCCAAAGCCTTTACCGCCGTGGCCACTTAAATCTCCGCCAACGAAGAGCATCTCATCGATAGGTATATTTCTAAGCAAATTACCGAACTTTCAAAATTTATCTTTTTCCGATTGGTCGCATCCATTTTGTGGGGCATACGCGCTAACAATGTTCCACGTTTTATTGTGTATGACGAGTTTAACACTCATCAAGCAGTCGCTTATTTTCAAAATACCAACGATATTGTTTAGAAGATCCGCTGCAACAACGATTCCAACACCGTTTCGTTCATTGACCGTTCCATGGTAGAACATCTTAAATGCCTTAGTTTTTAAATCAAGAAAACGCGCTTTATATCCTGTATTACACCACTTCGTTTCCTGTACGCACAGGATTTGTAGAGTTCTGCGACGCATTATCGCTTCCAGCTCTAAACTTTTTGATGTCATCGATCCGACGTTCCAACTTGCAAACCGAAGTTTATGAAAATATTTTGGAAACTTGATTTTGCCCGCCCCCGGAATCCATCGGGCTCTGACACAAGCACTTCTGCTTGCTCTGGGATCACCCGAGTGCATTGCAATCGTGGTGCCCAGCGGGGTAGTGCTATTAATTGCGATCATTTCCATGAAGTGTATCTAAAGTTTGAGTGGTTTGACACTTGTATGCTCATTTCGAATTGATTGACTGTTCTTTTACCCCACCGGTAGTCTCCAGACGTGGGAACCCACTGATTGCATACAAACTTGTGGGAAAGTCTTAAGGTGTTAAAGTGTCACAGGCTCATTTTTGGTGTCATAGTTGCCTGTATATGATTGGTGCCCCATTTAGTCGCCTCTTACGACAAGCTGGGACGCACTGTGGCACTATTCTTTATCCGATGCCGCACGGATGAACATTCCAAGCATTGATATTGCCCTTATTGACTGCGGAAGTTTATTAATCAATTGATAAGACGATACAGAATAAAAATTACGATATGCAGTAGTACGGAAATTGGGGACACATACTATATACAAAAGATTTTCACGTAAATTAAAATTAGGAAGTAATCGAAAAAACGATTACCAGACTTCATGAAAAAGGTCTTCAACACTTTCAAACAGTAAAAATGACGGACTGGAAGAACCTAAAGGTCAGAAAACAATGAAAGTATAATAAAGGTTGTACTTTGTTCAGATAAACACCTCCCCAACAAGTATTTCCATACTGCAGTTTGGAGTGGAAAATTCTATAATAAATATAGATGTTTCGCAAATAATAGAAATGTCGAAGAAATAATTCTTCAGCGATTCTGTGTGATTCGAGAAACTCATTCTAAAGTCGATAGTGAGTCCCAGATATTTAAATTCATCTACTTTTTCAATCAAGCAACACTTATCACTGCAGCTGTTAAAAGTAGGAAATAAAAAATTCAGACGTGCAATTATACAGTTTGTATCTCAGACACTCTGGTGCGTGGAAAAAAAAAATTAGGTTCAAAATTGGGTAGAATTGAAAGACTAAAAAACATTATTTAAGTTTTGGGACTTATCACCAACTTATGTTCAGCAAGCCAATTCCTAAATAAGTTAATGTTCCACTTAATATTAGACACTAGATCCAGAGGACTATTCAACCCATACGTAAATCCTATATCATCAGCTAAAGCAGTAGGTGCACCTTTAAAATTTTATGAGAACTGTGAGTTAATGTAAATTAAAAACAAAATTGGTCCAAAGACAGAGCCTTGGGGCACGCCCAAATCAAAGAACATAATTTCGCTCCTAATATCCTCCAACTTCACCCTTTGTGACCTATTTCTAAGGTACGACCTAAACCAATTAAGCATGAATCAACGAAAAGCTGCTTTTCCATTTTTCACAGGAATATGTTGTGGTTGACCATATCGAAGTTGTACACTTTTTACCTTTAGGTGGGACATTACCTGAGAACAAAACTGTAGTAGTGCATCTTCAGTTGATTTACCTTTTAGAAAGCCAAATTGAATTGGCCTAAAAAACTCAGTTTCATTTAAGTACTCACTATACTATTTTTCATAACTTTTTCAAATATTTTACTGAAAACTGGGAGATGTGAGATGGGCTTGTAGTTACACATTTGAACAGCCCAACCCTTTTTTAAACAGAGGCACAATATCTGCATATATGAGGGCATCTGGAAAGACCCCAGCAAATACGCAACGATTAAGAATAACTGCCAAGACATCCACTACGCAACATGCAATTTTTTCACAAAAATATTAAAAATTCCATCTGCTCCACACGATTTCGAACCAATAGCTTCTAATATCTGAAGAGATGTTTTGGACTGAAACACAAAGCTTTGCAATAGTTCAGAGCAACTACATATGGACGAACAAACATTGCAGAACGGTAGGACTGAACTTGCTGATGAACTCATAGCTTACTTACTTACTTTAGGTGGCACTACAGTCCGGGGTGGACCTGGGCCTCAGTCAACAAGCATCTCCAGCCAGCTCGATCCCTTGGCTAGCTGCCTCCAGTTTCGCACGCTAAGTTCGCTGAGGTCCTCTTCCACTTGCGTGCGCCACCTGAGTCTTGGCCTTCCTCTACTGCGCTGTCCCTCGGGGGCGGATTCGAAGACTTTTCGGACCGGAGCATTGGTGTCCATGCGCTCTACATGACCCAGCTATCTCAGTCTTTGGATCTTCACTCTTCTGGCTAGGTCCATGTCGCTGTACAGTCCATACAGTTCGTCGTTGTATCTCCTCCTCCACACACCGTCAATGCAGACGGGACCGAAGATCGCCCGATGAATTTTTCTCTCGAAGCAACCAAGAACACCCTCATCCATTTTTGATAATGTCCATGCCTCTGCGCCATAGAGCAGAACCGCGATTATTAAAGTCTTATAAAGGGTGACTTTTGTTGTCCGAGAGAGGGCTTTGCTACTCAATTGCCTTCTTAACCCAAAGAAACAGCGGTTAGAAAGAGTTATTCTTCGCTTGATCTCAGCGCTGGTGTCGTTGTCTGTATTTATAGCGGAGCCTAGGTAGACAAAGTCCTTAACTACCTCAAAGTTATATCTGTCGAGGGTGACGTTCTGTCCGAGACGTCGGTGTTGGTTGTCCTTTTTGCTTGACAGCATATACTTGGTCTTGCCCTCATTGACCGCTAAACCCATTTTCGGCGCTTCCGTCTCAATACTCGCGAAAGCGCCACTGACATCACGCTGCTTTCTTCCGATTATGTCAATATCGTCGGCGTATGCGAGTAGTTGGACGGACTTTTGAAAGATAGTGCCTCTTGTGTTTGCTCGTGAGTTTTGCAATATTCTTTCAAGTACGATGTTGAAAAAATCGCCTTGTCTAAATCCTTTCTGGACATCAAAGGTCTCGGTGAGATCTTTACCGACCTTGATGGAGCAGCGTGCATTCTCCATCGTCATCCAGCACAGACGGACGAGTTTGGCAGGAATGCCAAAACTAGACATTACTCTATATAGCTCGTCTCTATAGATGCTGTCATACGCGGCCTTAAAATCGATGAATAGGTGGTGGGTATCGATCTGAAGCTCATGGGTCTTCTCCAAAATCTGAGGTAGTGCGAATATCTGGTCGATGGTGGACTTTCCTGGCCTGAAGCCACACTGATATGGACCTATCAGGTTGTTGACGAACGGCTTCAGGCGTTCACACAATACGGCGGATAAGATCTTATATGCGATGTTAAGGAGGCTGATGCCTCTGTAGTTGGCGCAGTTCAGAGGGTCTCCTTTCTTGAGAATTGGACAAACAATGCTGAGGTTCCATTCATCGGGCATACTTTCGTCCGACTATATTTTACAGATGAGTTGGCATATGCTCCTTACCAAGTCATCGCCTGCCGCTTTGAAGAGCTCGGCAGTCAGGCCATCCGCTCCAGCAGCTTTGTTGGACTTAAGCTTCGATATGGCTATCTTCACTTCATCCAGGTCGGGTGGACGAAATTGTTGGTCATCATCGTCCAGGTTGAAAAGTTGATTCTGCCTGACAGCGGTATTTGGTCCGTCATCGCCGTTATACAGTCTGCAGAAATGATCTTTCCAAATCCTCAGCATCGACTGCGATTCTACTACGATGTTCCCTTGTTCATCTCTGCAGGCTTCGGTTCGGGGTTTGTTTCCGCGGCATGTTATTTTAACCTTTTGGTAAAACTTCCGAACCTCATTCCTGGAGTAGCATCTCTCAATTTCCTCGATCGCGCGCTTCTCATGCTCTTTCTTCTTCCTCCTGAGAAGCCGGTGCTCGTCTCTCCTCTTCCGCTCATAGAGCTCATGAGCAGCTCTGGTCTTTCTAAGCAGCGCCGCGTTATATGCATCTTGCTTAGCTGCATGTGCTTGCCGGCATTCATCATCAAACCAGGGGTTTTGTTGTGGTGGACGTGTGAAACCCAGCACATCAGCAGCGACATCTGTGATTGCGTTTTGGCAGTGTTTCCAATGGTCTTCGATGCTTGATGCTGGCGGCATTGGACCTCTTAAGAGATTAAGAGACACTCGATCGGAAAAGGACTTGGCGATCTTTTGCGATTGTAGCCGTCTGACGTCGAATTTTCTCACAGCATTAGTTTGTCTTGGCGTAGTTTGGGATATCCGCAACCGTACCTTGGCTACAACAAGGTAATGGTCCGAGTCGATGTTGGCTCCTCGGAACGTACGGACATCCATAATGCTGGAGGAGTGTCTTGCGTCGATCGCAATGTGATCAATCTGGTTGACGGTTGATTGATCAGGAGTTCTCCAAGTCCCCTTGTGTATGTCGAGATGTGGGAACCGCGTGCTAGCCATGACAATGTTTCGCCACGCCGCAAAGTCGATTAGCCTGAATCCGTTATCGGAGGTGGTGTTGTGCAGGCTATATTTTCCGGTTGTTCCACCAAAGCTATATTCGAGAAATACGAGTTAAAAGCATTAGCGATGTCAAGTTTGTCAGAAACCTCACAGTCATCGACCTGTATTACAGTGGGTTTTTTGAAAAAGGAAGTTTTATTGAGCTGACTTTTTACTACTTGCCATTCATTTTGTACGTTTCCCTTAGCAGAAGTAAATTGGTTACGGTAATAGGTATCTCGACAAATCGGAATCTCCTTTTTAAGTTCAGCGCACTATTTTTTATATTTGCAACTTAAACTCGGAACGTTAGGGTACTTTTAGCATTTTCAAAATTTTGTGGCATTCGGTTAACATTTAACAATTATAAAAATTATTTTTCAAGAACACCTGTTGAAATTTTAACGTGAAACAGGTAAAAATGCATCAGAAATATTTCAATTGATGCAATAAGAGTATCGTAATGATGCTTTGAGTTTAATAGTTACTTTAGAGTGTCATAAATACTCTAGACAGTTCGGATGCCTGGAATGATCCAAAAATGTACGCGGTTTTGTTTGCAGAAGACCACAATGCTTTACTGCGAATGATAGAAGAGGCCATAGACATAAAAAAAAACAGACTATTAGAATCATTCTTCACGAAGATTTGGGCAAAGACTCGATAATGCATCGAGTCACACATCACTTATTGTTCGTCAAATTTTGGCTTAAAATCAAGTATGTGTGGTAAATCGTTCATTTGGCACCGTGAGACTTCTCTCCTAAAAGCAGCTTCGACCCCGACACTGGAGGCATTCGGAAAAATGAGCTCTAGCAAGGATTTCAGTCTCTATGAAATCACTTTTACAAGTATATTGAATCGGAAGGAGAACATTTCGAATAAAAATAAATCGAAATCATGTTTGAATTGTGTCTTCTTAAGCCAGTCTGTGATGTTATTTGCCACACTGTGCTGTATTGAATCCATGAGATGTTCGCTTCGTGCCAAAAAAAAGAGCGTTGTCGTTGCAGCACATATTAAGAAAAATTCAATATAGTTTAGTTTTAGTTTTAAATGCATTTTATTTTACTTATCATTACGTCTTACATTCTAACAAAAAATGCTTAAATGCTAGCTTACAAATTACTTAACAATCTTATACTGACTTACTGGCCCCACACAGGCACTCTAAGCTACTCTAAATTCTTATATCTATGTCTTTCGACTTCATTTAAACTTTCCACCCTGCCGTGTGCGACGTCTCTGTTGTAGTTGAGTCGCCTGTCCCCAGCTGTCCGAGCGACATGGAAGATTAACGGGATCGCTGATCTATCCTGGATCAACCCTATCTGATCAAAGTAGAGGAATGCTTCCGTTGGAACGAAGCCGTTGGAGCGCACACTCTCGTGATAAAGGTAATTGGGGTAGTAAGCCCCGGATGTCAGGTTATTCGTCGAGGCCATTGCTCTTGCAATGTACCTTCGAGTCAGCTTAATTACGAAGTTGTCCACTCGTATTAGCTTCGCCCTGTTGTAAAGGACCTCATTAGGATAAAAAAAATTTGTACTCCGACTCTGGTGTTCTGTACAAGCGAAGACAAGGCCTAAGGCAAGCCCTCTCAAACACCCGAATCTTTTCCATTAAGCTTGCTCGTACATTGAACCACACGGGACACCCAAATACCAGCATGGGCCTGATAAGGGCCATGTAGCAGATTATCTTTACCCTCGCATCGAGTTGGCTGCTATAAAACAGTCTCTTTGTGAGGGCAAAAGCGCCTTTAGCTCTGGCTAGAGCAGCATCTACATTTTTGTTAAAATACAGAAACTGATCTAGCCAAATCCCAAGGTATCTGACTACATTTCGACAGGCAAGAGGCTGTCCATGTTGTCCACTGATCGAGAACTTTCGCCAATTTTTTCTCGTATCCCTAGAGGCTCCAGACAACGGCGTCCTAAAAAGAGTGGTTTCCGACTTCTGAAAGTTGATTTTTAGCTTCCAGTCATCGCAAAATCGTCTTATCTTATCGAAGTCACACTGTAAGAGAGTATTAATGACCTCGATTTTTGGACCTGTTCTGTATGCTATCAAGTCATCTGCGTACGCAATAGTATGGGGAAGTGAACCTATCAAGTCGCTTGTATAAATGTTGAATAGGATCGGCGAATTGACCGCGCCTTGCTGAAGACCGTTTTTAATTTGAAATATTCCAACAGAAGTCACATCACCATTTTTCACGATGAACTGTCTGTTGGTTAGCATATTATAAAGAATGTACAAGAGAGGTTTACTGATCCCCAGACTAGCCAGCTTGTAGAAAAGACCTTCTAACCATACAGTGTCGAAAGCCTTCTCCAAGTCAACTAGGCAGGCACTGTTTTTTGCCTTTATTCCATTGGATATCGGACACCAGCTTAGACGCGGCATGTGAAAAAGCATGTCCTGCCTTAAAACCGAATTGATTATCCGGAACTATATGTTTGTCCTCAACCCACCTAGTCAGAGCTCTATTGATTACTTTTTCGAGCACCTTACTGATATTCGAAGGAGACTTATCGACCAGAGATTCGCCGGATTGGATATATCCTTTCCCTTTTTGGGGATAGGTTGAACCACCGCCGTTTTCCAATGCGCTGGATAATGTGCATTATTCATTGCATTATTAAACAGGGTGGTATAAATGTCCACCGCTTCTAGAGGAAGATGTCGAAGCACGATGTTCGGAATACCATCGATCCCCACTGATTTCTTACTTCTGATTGTGTCGAAGATCTCATGGAGTTCTTCCTTCGAAATGAACAGGGGTATCTCACCTTCTCTGGCAATGACATTATTTGCCATATTTTCGTCGCTGAACCGGGTGAAACCAGAGCCCTCGGATCGACACACTGTATTACAGTGGATGGCATGGCGATCGTTCCCCAATCTCTTAATATTAAAATTATTACCAATGGCCAACTTACAAAGGTCTTGTGTTGATGGGAGGAACCTTCTCCTTCTTCTTATGCTGTTGATGTTGTTGTTGTTGTTGCTGATGCTGTTGTTGTTGCTGCTGCTGCTGTTGTTGTTGCTGCCGTTTTTTAAGCTGCTTTGGTTTCAGCTGTTGTTTTTGTAGCTGTTGCTGTTTTTCCAGCTGCTGTTGTTTCTGCTGCTGCTGGTTTTGTTGTTGCTGCAGTTGTTGCTGCTGCTGCTGTTGTTGTTGCTGCTGCTGCTGCTTCTGTGTTTTAAGCAGCTATGGTTTAAGCAGTTGTTGTTTTTGCAGCTGCTGTTGTTTCTGCTGCTGCTGTTTTGTTTGCTGCAGTTGTTGTTTCTGCTGCTGCTGGTTTTGTTGTTGGGAGCTCTCCACTTCGGATTGCTCCCTCTACCTGCGTGCAGTTTGTCTCTGCTTAATTGCAAGCACTTTCTTTTTCAGCTCTTGAATGCTGCTGTTTATGTCGTTTATTTCCGCATCCTCATCTTCTGGTTCAGGCGCAGCTAAAGAGGCAAAGTTGTTGTTGCCCCCCACATACTGCACTTCATCAGTGATGTGCATCAATGCATTATCTGATTTGTTCTTGCGTTGCTGTGCTGTTTCTGTTGCCAAGGCTGCACCCATTTTCATTTTTTTTGAATTAGGAGTGGTTCTTAACCTCCTCCTCCTCCGAATAGCTTTCGCCACGGCACCGGCAACAGCATTGTTGCCTTTCGCAACTTCCGTTATGGGAAGAGCGGAGCGCTCTTCACCATCCATCACGTGGTTTAATTATTTTATATTGTTTTTGTTTTTATTTTGCACTAATAATAAAACAAAAAACAAAATTGTCAAGTTTTTCCAGGGATTGAACTCGTATCCCACCACAAATTAGATGATCGGCGCCGCTAACTGCTAGGCTACCGAGTCTAATACCAAAGCATCGACAATTATCTTTGTTGTAAACACTAAGTCACTGTCTTTTTCACTATAAGAAAGCCGAACACGTTTATTCTCTGCGGAGATCCACGAACGACTGAAAAAAAAAAAAAAAAAAAAATTCAATATATCTGGTATCATAGTGACCATTTAGCGACCTTTGTTGCTGACAATAGTAAAGACATAATCACAAATGTACTCCCTCCCTTACTCATTTCGAAGTTTCAAACTCAAGTTTACTCGTAGATGCTAAGAATGAACTCAGCACCACAAAACAAAGTCTTAGTTCTAAAGATTGCTCGTAAAATTTACTCGATTGACATCCAGGACTGCACATGCTGGTTTTTTAGCACACCCATGGTACTTGGTTTTGGTTTTCATCATTCAATTTTCTTACACGGCACAATTCTGTATCCCATGCCAAACGAAATATTTTTCCAAATTCATATTGCAGAAGGACTTTCTTGCAGGTTAATTAAGGATCTTGTTTCATTGTGAAATGGAGTGAGAAGGCTCCATGTGACTTAGTCTAAGTCTTTCTGTCTTTGATCAATGGAAACCTAACTAATGATCTACTTAGCGTTTGAAAATACACATGGAATCTTCTTTCAAGATACAGATACCACTGAGGATATGGTTATGGTCAATAGTGAATTAAAGTCCTCATTAATATTATATTACTTCAGTGAGGGAAAAGTTCTGCATAAGCCGGTCCATGCGCCATATCCTGTTTCTCTTATTTTCAACTTAAAAAAAAAAAAAAAACGCTAAAAGATCTTACTAAAACGAAGTCCGATGACAATGTCGACGACTGCAAAGACGTTGAAAAACTTTTCGAATTTTCCTTAAGTAAATTTTTCTATTTCTCATGTATTTTAAATGAGCGAATAGAATACGAAATAGACAGAATGCGAGTAAAAAGGGACTTTTCCCACGAAACATGTACAGAAGAGAAAAAAAAAAGGGAAGCGAAAACCTCCACCAACAACAATCTCAGGGTGTATCCTTGGAGACCTAAAACTGAAAACATTTCAAACTTTGCCTTCTCTCATCGAATATAATTTGCTTCGGTATGTTGGTGTATCTGTGTGTGTGTATGTGTACGTATCTGTGCATTAGATCGTTGGCAATGGAATTGAAAGGTTTTCATTTTCATTTTCGTTTTCATTTTCATTTTCAGTTTTTGTTTTCGTTTCTGTTTTTACCCGCGCTGCTGGGTACGGGTAGGTATCTATCTATGCTATGTGTGTATCAACCTGCTATTTCTGTGTGGAGAGTATACTCGTAGCTACAATTTCAGTTGGCATTTTTAAGTACACTCTGGAAGAAAAACTTTTACTATTTTATAATTCATCTCATTATACTCGAGCTGGCTATGGCAATGGCTACGGAAAACGGAAGGAGATGGCATTGAAAAGTATTTCCCGAATGTGGCATATGTGCGTTGTAAGCCGAAGGAAAAGATGGGACACTGGGAGTAGGTATCTGTTCTATTCGTAACTGCTATTTGGTATCATGTGTTGGATTTAAAATTTGTTGTTTCGGGGAGTGAATGTTTATCGATGTGATGTGCTCCAAAAGAGCAAGGGTATGGATGGTTTTATCCGCCCCCCCCCCCCCCCCTGTGTATGGAGAAACGAAAAGTTAGAGAGCTTTGTTAATTGAAAATTACGTTCATCCATGACCCGCAGTAAAATAAACATGACGTAGGCTAACATCCTCTGTCAATCTTATTCCGTAGAGGAGGATATCATATTTAAACAATTTCACAGATATGCAGAGTAAAAGTTTAATGAAGGACTTATTGCGCAGTATTTTGTGAGATTTCATTTGGCCTTGCCCATACTTACATATTTATATGTTAATGTAGGATTTCCTAGATCGATTCTATATTAGATTTCACATTTTCTATGTAGAAAGGAAGAACATTCCAGGTAGACTCATAAAAGATTCTTCACTTTCACCCATGTAAGGCATTCTGAATGTCCAGATATTTGAGAGCCTGTACCATAATATAATCAAAACTTCTTTAAAGAGGAGCAACGTTGAAGAGCTACTCTAACGAAATTCATTGGAGCAAGTATCAATGTGCTTTAAGTGTTGGAAGGTTCTGTTGTCCTTCCCGTTCAACAGCCAAAGGGCATGAATGAGAGTTCAGAAACTAATACGAAGAGCAGAATATACTTTCAATAAGAAACTGCAAATAAGGGTGACAGAACGAAGCTCTGCGGCACACCAGCATTTTCTTGTGAATATCTGACCTAAAATCCTCTCAGACAATAAGAAGTCAAAGTTTCGAAAGGCGATTTATAATCAATTGGAGAAAAGATTCATAAATCCCAGATAAGTGCCCGATACCAAACGGCTTTGAGACAGCGGACAGTGGATTCGTGGTATTGATAATTCGACGCGCGCAAGTATAGGCGAAGACTTGACAGAATCACGATGCATTAAACTAGATACGAAATTTACTTCAAGTAGTCTACCATTATCCAAAGAGTTAATATCTGAGAGTACCCTGAAGCCGTTGGAAAAACGTTGGAATGGAGCATGAGGCATATTATTTGTAAATTTATGAAAAACTTCTAATAATTCCAAGTGTTTTTGGAACACTTAAGCATTTGTTGTTAGTGGCAAAACTTCACATCCTCTACGCCGTAATAATTCTGTGTCCTCTTACTCCATAATAACCTATATTCTTGAAAACAGGGGTTAACTGAATGCCAGTATTCCTAAAAATCTTGTTTTTTTCCTGATCAATCAACTGAAAACCAGATTGGCCACACTGGAATCGACGCAAGAAGCTCCTCCAGTATTATTAATGTCCCAACATTCCGAGAAGCCAACATTGCCTCAATCCATTATCCAAGGTACGGTTGCGGATATCCCGAATGTCACACAGACCAAAGATCACAGAATCCCTTCTTAATCTCTTACAAGTATCGAAGACCAGTAGCAACACTGCTGAAAAGCCGTCAGAGATTCCGCTTCTGTTGTGCTGGGTTTCACCCTTGGTTTGACGACGAGTGTTGGCAAATACCTGCACCTAAGCCAGATACATACAAAGCGGAGCTACATTGTAAGAACATTGTCTTAAAGAAGCATTAGGGACAAATGCTCGAGAAAATTGAAACATGCTACTCTATGAATAGGATTCAGAAGTTTTGCGGAAGGGTACATATAACATGCCACGGACACAAACCTCGAAGCGAGCCTAAGCTAAGAACAAGGGAACATTATAGGCAAGTCGCAGTCGATAGTGAATATTTGGAAAGAGCATTTCTGTAGACCTTATAACGGCGATGACGAACCAAATTCCGCTGTCAGGCAGAATGAACGCTTTAATTTGGACGATGTAGACCAACAATTCGGTCGACCCGACCTGGATGAAGTGAAGATAGCAATATCTAAACGTAAGTCCAAAAAACTGCTGGAGCTGACGGCCAAGCTCATAAAAACGGCTAGCGATGACTTTGTGGGGAGCATCCACCAACTCATCTGTAAGATATTATCGGACGAAAGTATTCCGAAGAATTCACCCTCAGCAGTGATCGTCCCATCCTCAAGAAAGTAGACCTTCTGAACAGTGACAACGAGGGCAAGACCAAGTATATTCTGTCAACCAGAAAGGACAGCCAACTACGACGTCTCGGACAAATCACCACCTTCGACGGGTATAACTTTGAGGTAGTTAAGGACTTTGTCTACCTATGCTTTCCTTTCCGCTATATATTCTGACAATACCAGCACTGAGATTAAACGACAAACAGCTCTTGCCATTCACTGCTTCTTTTGGGCCAAGAAGGCAATTGACTTGCAAAGCCATCCTTCGAACATCAAAAGTTACCCAATATAATGCCGTAATAATCCTAGCCCAGCATCGACGGTGAGTGAAAGCGGAGATACAACAACAAACTCTATGGACTGTACAACAATGAAGATTTAGCCAGAAAAGTATGGGCCCAATGATTGAGATTGCTGGCTCATGAGAGGCGGATGGACACCAACGCTTCGGTCGAAAAGTGGTCGCTTTCGCCCCCGAGGGACAGCGCAGTAGAGTAAACCCGAGACTGATGTGCCGCAGACCGATGAAAGGGAGCTCAGCCACCTAAGTGAGCGAAACTGGAGGCAGCCGGATAAATACCGAGCTGGTTAATTAACTGAGGCCCAGGTTCACCCCTGACTGTAACCACCAAAAGTAAGTAAGTAATGGAACCTCCGATACATATATTTCTAAAATTTTCACTTTCAGAAAAATTAGGCTCGCTTTTTACCAAAAAGAATGTCTGTACTAGGTGGTGTGAAAAGTAACCCTCCTTGACCGCCAGAATGCGCTGCTACTACAAAAAAGGTTATGGTGCCTGGAAGTCCGTTCATATTAAGGCAGACATGCCAAATTTCAGTGCGATACTGTCTTCGGTTTTGTTTTGACAGCTGATTGTTGTTGAAGTGTTTGGCATCAAGTTGAGTATGGACAAAAACGATTTTCGTTCTTTCATAAAACATTATTTTTTGAGAGGCAAAACGGCGAAGGAAACAAAAGAAAAGTTGGATAAATATTATGGAGCTAATGCTCCGTCAGATTACATCGTCAAATATTGGTTTCGAGAGTTTTGTGGTGGCCGCAACTCCACTACCGATCAAGTTCGCAGCGGCAGGCCCGACAATGTCAAAAAAAAACATGAAATGGTGTTGGCTGACCGAAAAGCCGGCACAAGTGCTCCGAAGCGGCCGAGGGAAGCTTAATGGGTCGGAAAGCTTATGGCGTCGGTTTTTTGGGATTGTCATGGCATACTCTTCGTGTACTACATCGAAAAAGGAAAAACCATCAACAGCGAATATTACTGTGCATTATTGGAGCGATTGAAGGCCGAAATCGCTGCAAAACGGCCTCACATGAAGCGAAAAAAAACTTTGTTTTTGCAAGACAATGCGCCGGCGCATAAGAGCATCGCAACTACGGCTAAAATCAATGACTTACAGCTCCAATTGCTGTCGCATCCACCGTATTCGCCCGATTTGGCTCCCTCGGACTATTATCCCTTCCCAAACCTCAAAAGATGACTCATCAATAAAAAATTCAGCTCACGCGAGGAAATCATCGACGTCACTGAGGAGTATTTTGCAGACCTTCCGGAAAATTACTTTTCGGACGGGATCAAGAAGTTGGAAAATCGCTGGAATAAGTGTATCAAGCTAAAAGGGGACTATATTGAATAAAATAAAAAAAAACATTTAAAAACAATTTTTATTCATTCCCAAGGAGGTTACTTCTCACCCCACCTAGTAGATCAGGAATTTATGAGCCACGTGTCATGTTTATACTTTCAAAATCTGCCCCTGTGCTTGTTATTTATAATTAAAGTTATTTTAGTCAGCTTGTGTATATTTTTGAAATATTTCTGCTGCAAGTTGGAATGGGTTACGGTTGCTGTAAAATTCTTGGGCATACCAGTGAATATCGTATCGATTTATGAATAAAAGTGTAATAGATGTTAAATCGAGAAACCTCGGTAGCAACCACTTAAGAAGATTCTCTCGGACAAACGTATCCCCAAAAGAAAGCTATTTTTTCAAATATTTTTTTATGGATTAACATACACATGTGTACCCGTATTTCCATTCAAAATATTCTTTCAAAACCACTGTGGGACCTTCAAAGGATAAAGTACTCGTAACTATACAAATGAAAAATGCGATCTGGCATAAAGACGAAAGAAAAAACGTATTTGTCTGAATTTATGATGGATATTGGCGTACCGCAGGATACACAGGTTCAGGATATATGTATGTACTTCCACATGACTGTTTCCACCATCTATGACTTTGCGTATGTAACTGAACTGATGAGCAAACTTGTGAATTCCTCAAGGCAGTTCCAGTTATTACAAAGTTTTTACCTCCGATTTTCATTTATTTCTCTTCCAATATTCGAAAAAGGATCCGAACAAGAACAAACACGAGTACTCTGACTTTTTTAATATTGAAAATTTGAAAACCTAAATCCGAGGAACAATCCTGGACGGTAGCAAGTGAAATTGTTATGTCATTGACATTATCTACCTTAAAACAGCATTTCCAAGGACTGACCTGAGTGGGTTTTTTTCCCCACTCTTTCTAGGCTGTGTCCTATTCGCCCCTAGTTTGGAGTCGTCCTTAAAGGGCAGGAGAAGAACTCATTAAACATTGGCAAAAGAAAGAAGAACAATAAAACACTACGATCTAAGAAAGGAAAGGAATAACAATTAAAGAATGAAAGCAAGGTAAAATGGTTTTTTGTTCCTGTTCGAAGGAAAACTTTCTTTTCAGAATCTTGAATACCCAAAGGACTCCTAGACCCTAGATAGTCGTCGAGGATGAGCCCCATATCCTGTGCAATACGAGTATAATGGATTGCCGCGGCTTCGTCGATTAATTACCCACGTAAAAAAAAAAAAAAAAAAAAAAAAACCGAAGAACAAAGCGAAAAGTTCCTGTTTTTTCTCGAGGAAACAAAAAAAAAAAAAACAACGGTTCTAGGTTTCTGTTGCTCTCCTCTTAAATTGCTTTCGTTTTCAATGCATTAACTTTCATTCAGGATAATGATCGTTAAATCCTTATCGAGTTGCTTTTCCGTTTTCTGTTTTTTGCTTTTTTTTTTCCTTTTTTTGGGAGACGTTCTCCCACTGTTGTTTTGTTATCCTGAAATTATAGCTTTCATTTATGTGTGTGTATGTGTATACTCACATTTTCTATGCAAAGTAAACAATTAACCGGCTATAAATGAGGGCGGGTAATATGTACAAGCACAAGAAAGAAGAATAATGAGGACGATGATGGGAAAAGGCTTTGATGATCTAATGGTGGGTATACATATTGGGTGAAGGGTGCACGCATTTCGATGAAGAGCAACCCACTCAGCCAGCAGAGGGTGGCTGCTGTTGGCGGAAATTCTTTGTCGAAATGAGTCTCAAGTTGCAAATTGAATTTCAAAAGCATCTAAGGGTTGTGTATATGTATGGATGTGTCAGTGTATGGCTATGGCTAAAGGTTTAGTGCATACTTCACAGAATCAAATGATGTATGAAATTGAAAGCAGTAAGCTCATTAGAAGTCCTCTGTGGCGATGGTTGGATGGCGGGGTGGAGCGTGGAGATGCTTTGTGTGGAGGGTAAATTAATTCATTTACTTTTATGAGCGGATAATTTGATTTATATGAGAGTATCGAATGAATTTGGCGAAAATTTCGAAATGAGTCGAAAATTAGCTCAAGACTATACTTTTATGTTCTTGTGCGGGTTGTTGGTAAGACAACGAGCAAGGGTCTGACTTGAAGTGCCTATAACATAAAAGTAGAACAATTAATCATGTTTTATGTGCACCGTTTATTTCTTCCCACCCTAGCTAGTTTCTGTGGAGTATTGCAGCACAACAGATAAGATAGTTGAGATTCAAATACTGTGAGGGATCTGATTCGCATAGTTTTATCATCTTTAAGCATCCCTGTGAAACAAATGAAACAAAATTAACTTTAAGGGAACAATTTTGCGACATTTACCTGCACCTAGCTACGAATTTAGTAGAGAAACTGTGAAAATCAACAATCTTTTGTGCTTTTTCAGAATTCATCTACTTGAAACTGCAGCATCTGAACTTTCCCAATAGAGCTCTCCAATAAGGTAGACATAACTCTGTATTGCATGTCTCTATAGATACTTTCGTATATGGCCTTAAAACCGATGAAAGGGGCTGAGTACAAACTTCTAGAGTTTGTTTGTAAAGGGTGCCGAGATAAGAACGAGAGGAAAAAAATTGAATAAAACAACAACGGTGTAAGAAATTAAATTGATTTTGGCTTTTGAAGCTACGTTCATGCCATTATGTATCGAAGAGCACATCATTCAATTAGCTGCCTCAGCTTCGCTGGCAGTCCTTCAACCAGTCGGTCCAATTTTGATGACTCGGTCTAATATGTGCGGCGTAGTTCCAGCAAAAGCTTGTCGAATGTTGACCTCGAGCTCGTCCAATGCGGATAATTTGTTAGAGTTAGAGCGTAGCTCCAGAAAAGAGAATTGTGTCAAATCGCATGATCGCGGGATGCAATTGATGAACGCTTTCCTAAAGATGATTTAGTCGCCAATTTTCTTCTTCACAACTTTGAGCGTTGCGTCGCTTTTATGGCATTTAGCGCTGTCTTGTTGGAACCACAGCTCGAATATAAAGATATTATCAAGCTTTGACTACGAAAGTCGGTTAATATCGTTGTATATCTAAGACCATTGATGATAACGGTGTCTCCTTCCTATTTTGGAAGGAAAAAAGGTCCGATAATGCCTCCATTCAATAAATCGCACAAAATAGCCAATTTTTATCTTCGCTCTAATAATGGCAATTTTGCTTGTTGACATAGCCGCTGAGCCAAAAATGGGCCTCGTCCGAGAAGATGATTTTGTGGCCAAAATCTGGATCAATGGTTGTCCAGCTTCAATTCCTCCGTTAGCATAATCTTATTTGGATGAAGGCCCAAATCCAAAAATAAGCGGGGCTAACTCTCTGGTGATGTCCATTTAAGCTTATCGGCGCCGAATCAAAATTATTGGATTTTCTTCGATACAGGCCGCTACGAGGGCTATGTTCTCTTCCTTTTGGACTAATCTATGTCTGGTTGGGGGCTTGAAATCCATAAGAGTGTACTCGCCTCACACCTTCCACGGTGCGACGAATTGTCTGCACACTGAAGCCATGATGACGACGGATAAAATTTTCAATAACTCCTCCACGTTCGACAAATGTAAAACTGTTCTGGAAGAAATTTTTGTGATTTTCCTTACTTACACGAATTGCTCATAATTTCGCGTAGAATTTGAGTCACATGTTATGGTGTCGCTAGTGATGTTGGTGGTCCCGGAGGACTTTAGTTAACCATTGTCCCTTATTGTTGCCGAAGAGATACGAATATACACGTATCGAATATTAAAGTGAGCATGAAACGCACGATGCAGACGAACCAACTAATCAATCAAGAGCTAAAATAATGTTCGACTGCGAAACCGCCCCGACCAGTGACTCATTGCGACTGGGGAATCCACAAATCACGCTTGTCGAACAATACGCCTCATTTACCTCCAATTCTCATTTTAACTTGAGAACGGATACCCTTTACCTTTTGCTAGATCTTCGAGTGTTGTTCCAGGAGTAACATTCGGCCGTTTTCTGCTACATAGTCCAGAGGATTATTTGAAGATCCATAATAACACGTACTATTTTCCTCTCAAAACGGCCAGAGGCTTCTTCATCCTTTTTCGAGGGGCAGAGCCGAAATTCGATGTCCGTTTCGATTAATTTGCTGAGATCGTCAACATTGTATCCGTCCGTATCCCGGGTTTGTGGCTGCGGTCTGAACCAGTATTGTTTTCTACGCTTGGGAAGTTACCATCACGCGCAACCCCAAACCTGGAGAGCCAGTTCCTTAGGTTATCCCCAAGGGCAAAGGGCGGTGACAGTATCTTGCTTCAGGGGTATGTACGCTGCCGTTGGCTTATGATAGAGCTCGTCCGCCACCATCATCTTTCCAGAACCCTGACTAGTCCTGAAAATCCTTATGGACCTGGGCTGCAAATGTGTTGAAGTAGGTCATAGAAGGCTCTACTTTGGGGGTTCCTCTGTGGTATGTCCTCATTATGAGGGATTTTGCTCCACGTCTGAGACTCATATTTAAGTCACCAGGGCAGCAGAATCAGCCTCGTCTGGTATATTCCATCCGCACTGGAGTTCATAAGGCTGTGCTCTCGCAGGTCCGAGTTTCCAGTTACACAACTTCAATCAGACTAAGCACGCTCATCGTTAGTTGTAGTTCTAGCTATCCAGGGGGCACCACGAAGATAGATAGTGCGATTTTGCTCCCTAGATAGATGAAGCAAAACTTAGAATTGACGAAGTCGTACTACACTATGTCCAGTATTGGAAGAAGCACCAAAAACAACAGTGGGATAAATTAACCAATGCAACGTTCTAAATGCGAACGGCCCACCAAGATATTAAATGCAACTCTACCTGATACAACGGACGCGCTTAAGGACTACACTGAGGAACCGGGAGCTCAAAATTACAAGATCGGAGCTAGATATAGTTAAAGTAGCAAATGACTTGAAGCGTATGGAGCTCAATGCGTAAGTTATTTGCTCAACTTACGTAGAGCAAAACATTTGATTTTGATTGTCAACAGTCAACTATCACCTTAGCCGATTCCAACCCACTGGTCAAATAATAAATTTATATTAAAATGGCTCAAATTTTTGGTTAAATGACGCTCTCGATCTCGTCATTTTTAATCGCGGTTACTAGACTAAGTTTTTTAGAAACATCAATTAAAGGAGAGTTGTGTATGTGTACTTGGGTATACTACCTTCTCCGTAGGAGTGGTAGGAAAATCAAAACATCGTCGTAAAACTTACTTACTTTAAGTGGCGCTATAGTCCGGGGTGGACCTGGCCCTCAGTCAACAAGCGTTTCCAGCCAGCTCGATCCCTGGCTAGCTGCCTCCAGTTTCGCACGCACGGGACTTTTCGGACCCGAGCATTGGTGTCAATACGCTCTACATGACCCAGCCATCTCAGTTTTTGGATCTTCACTTTTCTGGTTAGCTCGATGTCGTTGTACAGTCCGTAGAGTTCATTGTTGTATCTCCTCCTCCATTCACCGTCAATGCAGACGGGACCGAAGATCGCCCAAAGAATTTTTCCCTCGAAGCAACCAAGAACACTCTCATCCACTTTTGATAATGTCCATGCCTCTGCGCCATAGAGCAGACCGGGATTATTAAGGTCTTATAAAGGGTGATTCTTGTCCGAGAGTGGGCTTTGCTTCTCTATTGCCTTACAGCGGTTGGCAAGAGCTATTCTTCTTCTGATCTCAGCGCTGGTGTCGTTTTCTGTATTTATATCATCGTACATCGTAAGGTGGCGCAAAATTAATCATCCTATCGGAAGATGTTTTAATTTTTGCAAATGACGTCGTACGTCAATCATATTTGACATTTGTGAATTAGACAGCTGCAGTATACAAACAGAGAATCAATGGAGCGCTATACCCGGGAAAAATGTGGAATAATTGTGTCGATTTTTTGACCAATAATCGGTCGCTGGTGTTAGCGCAGCATGGATTTCGACGTCGATTTCCTAATCGTGTCGCGCCAACTGGGAAAATATTCCGGCGCTTAGCTACTGGACTCGAACAGACTGGAGCCACAGGAGACCATGCAGGGCGGACTGGTCGTTCGGCCGCGAATATCGCAACTTTGACTGCCGATGTCGCTGAGAACGAAGAAACATCAACCAGACAACGCACGGGCCACGCAATTGGACATCACCAGTGAAAGATTTACACACGTTGCCATACAGAGTGCACTAGGTGGGGTGAAAAGTGACCTCCTTGGGAATGAATAAAAATTGTTTTTAAATGTTTTTTTTATTTTATTCAATATAGTCCCCTTTAAGCTTGATACACTTATTCCAGCGATTTTCCAACTTCTTGATCCCGTCCGAAAAGTAATTTTCCGGAAGGTCTGCAAAATACTCCTCAGTGACGTCGATGATTTCCTCGCGTGAGCTGAATTTTTTATTGATGAGTCATCTTTTGAGGTTTGGGAAGAGATAATACTCGTAGTCCGAGGGAGCCAAATCGAGTGAATACGGTGAATGCGAAAGTAATTGGATCCGTAAGTCATTGATTTTAGCCGTGGTTGCGATGCTCTTATGCGCCGGCGCATTGTCTTGCAAAAACTAATTTTTTTTTCGCTTCATGTGAGGCCGTTTTGCAGCGATTTCAGCCTTCAATCGCTCCAATAATGCACAGTAATACTCGCTGTTGATGGTTTTTCGTTTTACGAGGGTAGTCCACGAAGAGTATGCCATGACAATCCCAGAAAACCGACGCCATAACCTTTCCGACCCATTGAGCTTCCCTCGGCCGCTTCGGAGCAATCGTGCCGGCTTTAGTCCGTTGCCGGGCACTCATTCTGTTCTCTGGTGTGTAATAGTGGATCCAGGTTTCATCAACAGTTACCAATCGACGCCAAAAGTCCGCCCGATTCCGCATCAGCAAGTTCAAACATTCTTTCGAAGTGCTCTCGCGTTCGTGTTTTTGGTCAGGAGTGAGCATGCGCGGCACCCAGCGGCAGGATAACTTTTTCATATGCAGAATATTTTCCAAAATATTGCTCAGGACTCATCTTTGTGGTATCTGCTAGCTCGCGCACCTTCACTTTCCGGTCAGCGAACACCATTTCATGTAATTTGTTGACATTGTCCTCTGTAACCGCATTGCAGGGCCTGCCGCTGCGGACTTGATCGGTAGTGGAGTTGCGGCCACTACAAAACTCTCGAAACCAATATTTGACGGTGTAGTCTGACGGAGCATTAGCCCCATAAAAATAATGTTTTATTAGAGAACGAAAATCGTTTTTGTCCATACTCAACTTGATGCCAAACACGTCAACAACAATCAGCTGTCAAAACAAAACTAAAGACAGTATCATACTGAAATTTGGCATGTCTGCCTTAATATGAACGGACTTCAAGGCACCATTACCTTCTTTTGCAGTAGCAGCATATTCTGGCGGTCAAGGAGGGTTACTTTTCATCCCACCTTGGGGTCGTGGGATTATGCCAACAAGCCTCAGACAATCGCAGCCCTTAAGGAACAGTTATCATCGGAAATTTTGAGGAAAGTCATGAAAAATGCGATAAAAAGGGTACAAATATATATCAACCCTGGCGGTAGCCACTCGGCGGATATCATCTTTTTCACTTAACAGAAAAATAAAGATTTCCATCACTCAAAATCATTTTTTTTTTTATTTAGCAATTCAAAAACAAAATCGGATGATTATTTTGCGCCACCTTGTTCTTGGTTATCCCGTATTATATTTCTATAATTACTTAATGCAACGCGTTGCTTACGTTGAATAAACAAATAAATTGTTATACCAGTCAAGTGCGAAATGTGTTTGCTCTAGCATGAGGGGCGTTATGGGAAAATTTAATTTCACTTGTTTAGAGGATGAATCTGGACAAAAAAAAACTCACCCTAACCTATGGTATATCTCAACTCAACTCGACTCAAATGAACAATTTTTTTTTCAAAAAAAAGTTTTGCCTTAAATTTTGATTAAAGTTTCTGCTATGACGACGGGATGTGAAGTTGTATTGGTGGTTGTGGTTTTACCCACTTTCTTTGCACGTCAATGATATCTCATTTCATTTCATCTCATCTCATTTGTAATTCAGTTCTTTACCCCTGTGCTCTGTACTTGTACCTCATTCCGAAGTCGATTTGGTTTTCCTTTTTATTTATTTATTTTTCTTTTTTGTTTTCTTTTCAGGATTTGATGGTGGCCTAAGACAATGGTTCCTTATGGAAATATTTGATCAACATAGTGGCAATTTGCAGGCGAATATCTCATCGAAATACCCAGTTTTAAGCGTCACTGCGCTCGATTCTGGACGGCTCTTTAAGATCTTTGTGTATGCGGTTAACTTACGTGGTCGCAGTGAAGCTGTCATTCTAGAGGGTTTCACATTGAAGGCAGCTGAAAAACAAACAGGTAAGGATATACGACTACCATCACATTTCTTCTCATATAAAAATTTTTAAATTTTTTTTGGTTTTGTTTTGGTTTCGCTTTTTAACCACTGTATCCGTCGTATTCACAACGAGACTTGTAGTTTCTTTGGAATTGTTGGGTCTGTTTTGGTTTCTGTATAAGACCATGGCAGAGGCTTATTTTTGTTGGAAGGGGGAGATGAACGATGCTTTTGTCTTAACATCCGGAGATGAAATACCACAGGGAGGACATTTTTTTTATGAATATTTCATAACATAAAATTGTTATGAATTTTTCATTGCCAAAAAAGAAAAAGTAAAACAGTGGAAAATTAGAGCAAAAAAAAAAACGTTTTCATTTTGTTTTTGAGATTTATTTTCGGACGGATGCACGGGGATTTTTTTGTCAGTTTTAGGACGATGTATTTCGGCGGAAAAAATGGGCAGAACCGGGACAATGATGATGATTTTCTTCGTATGTATGTATGTTGGATGTAAGGAATAAATAATGATTTGGAGATATTTTTTTTTGTATTTATTTTTTTTTTGTAAAAAATTGTTTTTTTATGGTGCTTTGGCCTCCTTTTCGTTGTCTTGTTGAGCTTGTAACTCGATCTGTCTTTGGTTTACTTTGAAGTGGAGTTGGAATGTCTCATTTTATTTTGAGGGAACTTTAATGTAATTCTTTGCATTAGGTATGACAACTT
Organism: Volucella inflata; assembly: GCA_928272305.1. NCBI lineage: Eukaryota > Metazoa > Arthropoda > Insecta > Diptera > Syrphidae > Volucella > Volucella inflata. The sequence continues at coordinate 31,027,215 of OV743716.1, forward strand.
GGATAATTATCCTAGCTACATCTTGGAAGGCTTACAACAAAGGACGGCTGCTGTAGGAATTCTTAACAAAATCACATAAACCTTACAAACCCATGCCCTATCCCGAATAAATAAAGTTGGTTCCTTTTACTGGTCAGGAGGATGTCTGAATTTAACCCAGAGGCCCTAGTAACTAGAATCAGTAGGGAAATCATTTCCAGGGGAAAAGTTGGCAAAATTATCTCCGACGAGTTGAAATAAAGTTATAAGTAGCACGGGGCCCTCCAACTCTGTGTATTTAGCACCCCATCTCCCAATTCACTACTGCAGCAACTCGGCTGCAGAGATTCAAAGAATCTCATCGCCGTACCCTCAATTTATAAGATATACAAAATTCTAAGTGCCTTTGACATTCCGAATAGACAACAAGCAAAGAACGCTGTACTAAGATATTTTCTGAGGAAAAAACGTCGCAGTATACTGTATCATCAATACCCTGCGCTATTAATTTGCACCATGACGACGCCAGAAAGTCAGTTTGCAGTTTTACCTACAGAGGGACACCAGAAAAGTAACTAACTAGAAGAGTCATGTCATCCACGGTTGTGTTCATATGAGACAGAACTGGCAATGGAAGGGGTACTTGGGAACCCAGACAGCCCTTGTCAGGTTCGGACCCTAAAAAAGTCTCCTCTAATCCTTGCAATTCCAAAGATTTCATTTTCCGTGTACCTTTTGTGACCATGAGCCCTAAAAAGGCTCAGTAAATTAAGCCTTTCGACTGCGTTCAGTAAAACCTTGAACTCTAGGAGGTTTAAAGGTCCAGTAGAGTAGCTTCTTGGCACTCACTTGTGTTGCTAATGTTGTCATATTTGTCACATCTGAGCGGGCCTACGAACGGCACTCCTTAGAAGCTTTTTCATAGGCAATTTTACTTTCGGAAGTTTGCCATTGCCCGCCGAAAGGGTGATGACGATTCGAAAAATTGTTGAATTGTTGAACCACGGACCCTCTACGTGATAGTCCAATGAGCTAACCATCACGCCATCGCCACCACCAGTAGGGCATTAAGCTCAGTTTAACTATCGCTAGAGATGTGGTAAGGCATCTACCTGTTTTTCATAGTACTCGTATATATAATTCATTGCCATCAGAATCAAGTAGATAACAAGAAACAGAAATCTAATGTTGCGTTCTCCAGCAATAATTCGAACCCATAAATGAAGAAGAAAATCAATTTCGTAATTTCGCAGCAACAGCAGTTCCAATGTCATTGCATAAGGGAAGTTCATAAGACCAAAGTCACAGGCGGACGGTGCGCAATATTATCAAAGTTTCCGAGCACGTTGTAGCAAATAACATTTATTCGTAGCGCCTTTGCTATGAAAATTGAGGGGAGAAAGATACATCAGATCGTTCAGTCAGAACAAAGCGTGCTTGAGAAAGCTGTCGTCCAGTCGAGACAGATCGTTTTTGAAGACTTGCAGGACGTTAGACCTGCCTTTCTAAAAAAAAAACTCCCGTGAATCGACATCAGCACTGATAATCAACAAACTACACCACGTTGTCTGACATGACATCAAAATTACGCTGTCGAATATTGATGAAAATGCCTAGCACCTATCGAATTTTGAAGTTGAGTTCAGCAAGAAGATCCACTGAAATAGCCATGTTAGATCTTGAACTAAGGATTCATTCGCGAATCAGTTTTGGTTCAAGCTAATCAATTTTACTACTTAATGTAGAGGAAATCAGATTAATTGGTCAAATTTAGGGCGTCGCTCAGGTTCTGAACAGTTTCCTCCATCTTTTTCTCTAAGTTATGACGTTATGAGTTATATGCCTCCACATGACGCACAGCTCCATCTTAAGTCATGCTCAGACATATTCGTCAAAGCTTTCCTACTGAGCTTAGTCAATCAAGGAGATGGTAAATAAAAATTCATGTTCCAAGTCTTCTCAAAAAATCCTTTAAGCTGTTTGATGAAAAATATTAAAACTGACGGCTCTTGAACGAGCTCAAGTAATGAATCACTCAACTTGCTACTCACTTTTCATGTATCTCCCTATTCAGGAACAATAACAACCTTAACAGCACCACTGACCCGCGACTAAGATTGATGGCCTGATTACAAGAGACAAGCCGCTCTAGGAGCTTCACGCTACTTTTATCACTGGAAGGTAATCTTTGTTTTGGGTGTCCTTTCTTGTTGACATAAACATACTTTGTCTTTCCATCATTGACCGCTAAATCCACATTCATCGCTTCCGTCTCAGTAATAGCGAAAGCACCACTGGCTGCTTTCTTCCTATTGTGTCAATATCACTAGCGCATGCGTGTAATTTGAGAGACTTTAGATTTAGATTGTCCGTTTTGTGTTGAAGAAATCGTATGACACCGCATCGCCTTGTCCAAATCCTATTTAGGCATTAAAAGTATAGGTGGGATCTCTACCGACCGTTTTGGTGTAGCGTGCAACTTTCATCGGACGAGTTTGAAACGGATGCCAAAACTAGACATTGCTCTGCATGGGCCGTGAGGCGTTAAAATTGATGAATAGGTGGTGTCTATCAACTGAAGCTCATCGTATTTCTCCTAGATCGGTCTTAGTGTGAAAATTTGGTCGATGGTCGGCTTTCGTGGACTTTATCTGTGGCATGTATATTTTTTTGGTAAAAATTCCTCTCCTCGTCTGCTAGTAGAGCTCGTTGGCAGCTCTAGGTCCTATGCGGCGCCGCTTTCAATGCATCGTACTTAGCTGCATGTAACTGCTGGCAGTCCTCGTCAAACTTGGTTATGGTGTTCGAGTGAAACCCAGCTCATCAGAAGTGGCATCTCTGTTGACTTTTTGTCAGTTTTGCCACTGGTCTTCGATGCTTGATGATGGCGTCAGTGGACCTCTTGAAAGATTAAGAGAGACTCGATCGGAAAAGGATTTGGCGATCTCTTGCGATTCTAGCTGTCTATTATTTCTCACGGTGTTAGCTTGCCTTTGCTCTGATCGGAATATCTGCAACTGTACCTTGGCAACAACAAGGTAATGGTCCGAATCGATGATGGCTCCTCGGAAAGTTCGAAGATCCATAATACTGGAGGAGTGTCTTGCGTACATCGTATTCTGGTCAATCTGGTTGACTATTGATTGGCTACCGCATGGTAGCTACGACAATGTTTTGCCCCTCTAATCTGCATCCAAATAGTCGCTGCTTTTCCGTCGTATGGTGCGTATGGCATAGTAGACCTCACAATTTTTCATCCTTTTCTTATCCCTCCCATCCCATAGCATTTATTTGATGGTAGTAGCATTTACTTTGCAGCAGTCCAGGACCTCCGCTAGTTGTTCGATTGCACGCGGGGGCCTATTTAGAGACCTCCACGTTCATATGTCGTTGAAGTTGTCGTTGTCCTTTATTGGTTTGCAGGAGTTTTCAACAGTACACCGGTCCCTATCCGAGCCTTGATGCTGCTTCTTTACTTTCGTCTTTTTTTCCATTGCCAACCCAGAGGATCAGTTCTTCAACAGATGCCCCTAAGACAAGGAGTCAATTCAACCAAAGTCAATAACCCGTTCGAGGATGTGACTGCTGCCATTGGTCCATAAAGAGCTCCTTCGCGACCATCTCTTTTCTAAAACCCTGACTTAGTCCCAGAAATTCTTACTGACCTACGATAAAAATATGTCGGAGTAGCCAGGATAAGATCTCATTTATGTTATTCCGATATTTTACTCTCCGTTTATAGTGCTGCCTTTTTTGTCTGGTAGTCAGCACTCGCCCTTTGTCAAGCCGGGATGCCGTCGATTACCACTTGGAGGTAGAATAAGCACAATTAATGTGCAGACACCGTTGCAACACTGGGTATCGCCAGGTTGACACCTCTTAGCACCCAACCATCAGATCACTGGACTATGTTGAGCAAATTGGCACCGTAGCTCCGGCTCTATGGGTCTTCGGAAGTGAACCATAACCAACTTGAAATGCGTCACTCGAACCTGTAAATATGGTTCATGCACATCGGTAGGTAAGAAACGAATATGTGTACATATTGACTTGGGAATTTCTACAGTTATAGGTGAAACCAAAAACCTTGCACAAAGACTTGAGTGGACACATAAATAATATAGTCCTAACAAGGGTCAGTTGAATCTTATTCAAAGGCCGATAAAATGTAATCCCATTCCGAAGTTGTACTTCTTGTTTTAGGTGAGTAAAAATCGAACACTTCTCAACGTGTCAACAAAGGTTCTAAACCTAATCTTCATTATAATGTATCTTATTTTAATTTGGTCAAATTTGGACTTAATTGGCATTAAAGTCGAGTCATACCCACAAACAATTCAAAGTTGCCCCATTCAAATCACTTGTGATTTCGAAATCTGTTGAAAAACATTCCTCATTTATGACAAATGCTTTCCGAAGTGCTTCTTTCACCAATTAAGGCAGTTCTGCCTATGAATTCGAACAGTCAAACTAGATGTATAATATCTTAATTTGCAACCCCATATGCAATTAAAATTCCACTTGAGATCTCGGCTAAACTATAAACAACTTTATGACATCAAATGCATCCACCCTTTCCCCACTCATTTATCATATGTACTCGTATATTCGAAAGTGTGTTTGAACCAGGTGCACTTCCTGAATCTTAATTCTCATCCCATACTACCACATACGTGTGTGTGTCTATCTAAAGATATATATTTCATAAATTAGTTAAGAAAATCACACCTAAAAGTTTTGTCTTGTTGGAAATTATCTTTTCCAGTTGCACTCACATCATTCAAGGGCTCTCAGGCAAACTTTGAGTTAACACCAATCCTTTCGGTTGGCATCTTTGTCGGTGTTTTAGTTGCACTTGTCTGCATTGGAATTGGTACAATTGCCGCATTGAAATTACGCTCTCACAAACAACAACAAAAATACCAACATCAAAATCAGAAATTCTCACGTCCAGGCAATTTACAAATTAAGGATAAAATCTCCTTACCCCTAAGTCATTCGGAGGAAATGTACGATGAGAAGAATCCAGACGTTGTGCCATACAATGAAGGTAAGCAACAACATTTCACTCAATGTCGTCTGTGATGTGATAAATTGCAAACGACATTTCGATATAACGAGATCTTTTAGTAATGAGAATTTTCGTTCTCGTCCTCTTTCCTTATCCTTTACTGCTTTCAGTTGATGGGGAATACAAGCAGAAATCAGCAACGCAAACACCATCGGGACATTTGTCAACGACCAGTGAAGCGGAAATCACGTGTAATCCCACAGACGACCGAGGGTTGTATCAATCTGCAAAGGTAAACATAAATAAACATAGAAAAATCAATTTAAATAGACATTTCAAATTTTTGGTATTTTTGTTTTGTTTTTTTGTGACAGGATGACGAATTACATTATGCAGAGTTAGCCCTAACTGGTCCACCAAAGAAATCCATATCAGTGGACTGTAGCAGTATGCTATTGAGTAGCTCCAGCGGTAGCAGTACAAAGAAGTTATTACCAAATTGTCCTCCTACAAACTTAAACACAAGTACACTGAATCGCACAAAAATGGCTGCGGCGCTACCACCTGCTTACGATTATTTTGACGAACCAACGATATACGCTCAAATTGATCATTATAAAACGCAGGGTGCTGCCTCTGCGTCGAATTCATCAACGTCACCGTTCCCGCCCTGTATATCCTCGCCTGTATCGCAGGGTACACCGTCGACGGTGTCGCCCGGAACTGTGGCTATTTACGCAATGCCACAGCATCCTGGTGGTTATCATACCCTGCCACATCATCATCATCATCAACAGCAACAGCAACAGCAGCATGGAGCGCTGACGATGGGTCATTCAGTGACGGCTGCAGTTGGTGGTAGCATATCGCCGGCTCCTGGTCAAATACCTTTGAAACAACAACAGGCATTGGTTGGAGGTGTTGCAACAGGGGTAGCTGCAGCGATTGGTAGTCCAACAGCTGCCGTTGTACCCGGCATGGGTAAATCCTATTCCCGGGAAATTGTTACTGTGCGAACGCCATTAATGTACTCCCAGCAGGAGAGTTGTGTTTAATTTTAATTTATTTTCATTACCTTTTCTCATTTTCTGGTTGTTACTACGAGTACAATACCCAAACTCAGATGCCCCCCTCCCCCCCCCATACACATATCCAAACCATTCCCCAACAACTCCGTTGGTGTTTTCATATGCAACACAATGAAAATATTTGTTATTAAAATGAATTACATGACAAGGAAAAACAACAGAACAACAACAGGACACCGCTGACACCGGACATGGACATGTACAATATTTTCCAAAAAAAAAAAAAAAAACAAAGAACAGAGAACCCTCTGCAGGTTGATTGCAACATCAGCCTCTGTCCAGAGAGGCAATTCAAAGCCAGAACAACACATTAACCGGAACCGGAATCGGTTTGAAACAAGTTGTTCCCCCCCTGAAAACAATACGCAAGGCCAATACTGTTATAATAAACACAAAATTGATTTTTTTTAATTTAAATTTTTATTTTTTTTTATTTTCCTTTCATAGCATTTCAATAAGCAACACAAAATTAATTGGGAAATTCTCGTATTAAGGGCTGTAAATGTTTTTCAAAATTCTCATCCCCGTGTGCGTGCGTGTGTGCGGTGGAGACGAGTGTAAATATGAAAAAGGAGACACAACACGATGGCCAAGTTAAATGCCTATTTTCTGTTTTCATTGTTTTCGTAATTTTTTGTTGTTGATTGTTTATCACTTGTTTGCTTATTATTAACAGGGTAAACAACATGAAATTGATTATAAACAAAAATTATGATTGAAGCGATGTATGCTGGAGTGTAGGAGAGCCAGAGGCATCCAGGACTAGCGCGCTGATTTTTAAATTTGTGAAATGACGTTTTACTCGCTTAACCTCTAGGATACGAGTTTTAACAGATTTTTAAAATCCTCTTTATAGCACGTATGGTGCTGAAAACATCTTACGTTCTTACTAGATTTCTGTTTTGCATCCTTGGGTCTTTCTTTCGCCCCCATTGCGCCATCAGATCTTCGGCAGATTGCATTGCATCGGTCCCTACTGTGTGATTCTCCCATTGGCAATAGCACGCTGACGTGATTCCATATGGATCCATTCCTTTGATATGCAGTTTTGCTAGACAGTTTTTCGAATGACCTCTGGACATTCATCTACTTGAATCTACCTTGTTACTGTGGCATTTATCTTTCTGCACTTATATAGAAGTAATGCCTGTGCATGATTCTCTACACCAAATGAAAACCATGCTGAATTGAGCCTGTACCTTCCCAATGCTGCCTGGTACATCAAGTCCAATTGCTACGGAAAGTGTTTCAAGACAAAATATCCAAGCAATGCTATGAGTACGAGTACATCAAGTAAAGGAGCTCGAAAAGTATGACGCCTTGGTCTACATTCAGTTCAGCTCTGTTTATCTCGAATTGTTAGTGTGGAATCATGTGAGGAAGGTCCATGCCCCTATGTAAGAGCATACAAATAATGTCAGCATATTTCATGTCTTCCAGACAAAATATCATCGTTCAGTGGATTTCTCTGTGTATCTCAGTCAGTCCCACGAGTTTTATAGCGAGGGAAAAAGAAAAGATGCTAAAATAAAGCGTTTTCCGGTTCTCTGCGCTTCTCTTAACAGGGTGTGAAAAAGGACTGCATGCTGAGTTTTATTCATCAACAACTTTGCTAATTTCGCAAGGGAAGGGATTGAATTGGATCGAGCTAAGATTCCTGCGGTTAAGTATGCAGATGACATAATCTTCCTTTCTGATACAATGCAGTTGATGATAAACAGACTAGCTGCGTACTGGATGATATGAGACTTAAGATGATGATTTTCAGAGTTTGAAGCGGTCGATAGATATTCGCGCAACGAAAAAGTGGAACCTTCAAGGTGAAGACATTAAAATAGTTAGAGAGTACAAGTACCTAGGAGTTTTAATAACGCACATCTCAGTATGGGAAATCACCTTAACCCTTAAGTGTGTGAAGAAAAAAATCTCTTCAACCGTTTGACGAGTTACCCGGGTACCTTCTTCAAAGTTTATAGCAAAAGCTACTTTTGCTTTCATAGTTTTCTTTAAATTGCCTCGAAATGTAAGAATTTGTTTATTTAAGATCATAACATCGTTTTTTCTTTTGAATCCCGTCTAAAATCCGTTGAAAAATCAAAGCATGCATGGCAAAAACGAAAAAGGTTGATTTGCAATGAGGGTTTGGCTTTGTCTCACGTAAATTAATTATTGTTTGACGTGGTTAATAATTGTAACCTTTAGCGCAATCGTAAAGCAAATGAAAATAAACTTCGACGTAAAAGTTAGTCAGTTCAGCGAAAAATTACTTAGCAGTTTACTGTATTGAAAACTTAAATTGAAAATAGATATTGCCGAAACAAATTCGAGTGCAAAGATATAAATCTGAGTAAATTCGAAATTCGCTATGTGAAGATTCAAGCGACGAAGGGGATTTCGGTGTATAAGATGAAGAAGACAATTTCATTCCAGCTGTAGATGAAGTTAAAGTTTCGGACGTTGAATCAGAAGCCCACATTGAATATCAACCAGAATATAGCGCAAAAGAAGAAAACTTTTCTGAACTCGTGGGAAAAGATGGAACTCGCTGGCAGGCAGATCCATTTCCCGGGTGTCAAACATTAGGGCGAAATACTGTCCGTCAATGAGGTGAACTAACAGGCTTTACCAAATTTTGTCAAATGCAATCTGTGATAGAATACTTTGCGAAACAAACAGAAAAGGTAAGAAAGTAACTAACGCGTACATCAAAGTGCAGGCACGCAAATACAAGAATTCTACCAAAAGACTAAAAGACAGAATTTTCAAAATATTTAGCAAAAAGGAATTTGACGCATATCTTGGTATTCTTCTCTATTGTGGTGTATTCAAATCAAATAGAGAACATTTATCCGAATTATGGAAGCCTGATCATTTTCCTTTGATTCCCGCGTCAATGTCGCACGACCATTTTCGAATGTTTCTTCGTTTCATACGATTTGATAACGAACCTACTCGTCAAATACGGTTAGTAACAGACAAAGCTGCTGCTTTATATTGGATAAAAACTATTAGTCCAATGAGTGCATAACAATTGATGAGCAATTGTTTGGGTATCGAGAATGTACTCGATTAACTCAATACATGCCATCAAAGAACAAAAATATTTAAGGCCTGGGATTCCTGAAACTCTTATAGACTCAACGCACAAATTTATACCGGGAAACCTGTTAGAGGGGAGTGAGAAAAAATATTTGGGAACGAATTGTGTTGGACGTTGTTGGCAAATGTAAGAACTCTGGAAGAAATGAAACAACAAACAATTTCATTACATGTAACTAAATCACACGCTAAATTTTTGGAATGTGTCACAAGTTGGAAGAGTGCGAAAAAATTAAACGTTTCCTTCTTGCAAATATGAGGCCGGTTTTTCCACAAACTTTGCATATCACAAAGAAGCAACAAATTGCTCTTACGTGCCAAAGAAGAAAAAGACAGTTGAAATGCTTTCTTCTATGCACATGTCGCAAAATATGGAAAGCAATCGAACTGCCAAACTCGAAATTATAACATACTTTAATAAAATGAAAGGTGGCGTTGATAACATGGAAAAGTTGTTGGGCGCATATACCTGTAAACTCAAAACGAATAGGTGGCCGTTGGTGGTATTTTATAACATGGTTCATATTGCTGCTTTGACTTCAACCATTGTTTATATGGAACACAACCCCATCCTTACCACCACTGATGGGAGACGAACGTTTCTAAAGGAGCTAGGCCTGCAAGCAAACCAAATTTTCAAAATTTCATATCCGTTCTGGAATACAGGACATTCTTGGATGTAATCTACAGCCATCCGAATTTCCTAGAGCTTGAACTTCACAAAAACAAGATACTAGTGGTCCCATTGCAGTCGTGGGAAATTGCTATATTTGTAGAGACCAGAAAAAGAAGCAACATGAAACCAGAAAAGGTTGCCCCATCTGCACTTAACCGTAATTTACGTCTCTAAAATTAGCTTGTCCCAAACTTCAAAACAAAGAGTATTTTGCGGTTCAGAAAAATCAATATTTTTATACGGAGCCCGTGTATGGGGTCTTAATCTTTTGTGGAAGTAGAAAGGTTTCTTCGATACTTCCTAAAATGAATTTTTCTCCTACCTTACAATAATGCGCCTAATTATATGTTAAATTGCTTGTTCCTCCTCTTTTCCTGGACGCTCTTCGACTAAATTTTGAATGTGTACAGAGTGAACAGATAGAAGTGATAGCCTTTTCCAATTGCTATGATTCAGCAGCTGTCAAAGTTACCAATGACATCCAGCTGTCAAAATATTCTGTAAGGTTTGCCGCTTCATTATGAATTTTTTTTACGCTTTCCAAACGTGTGGAAATTATTAAAAAATATCTATAGATACTCGTATTATCAAAATTCCGACTCAGTTGTAAATACGCAGCGTGAGTTTTGTCGTGATTTCGATCATCATCGGGGCTTTATTATGCAGGCAATTCGTCGCACCATGGAAAAGTTTGAGTGTGAGTACACTGTTTTGGATTTTAAGCCATCAGCCAGACAGAGATTAGTATGAAATGATGAAAACATAGCCGCCGTAGCGGCCAGTATTCGAAAAATGCCGATCAGCTGAATTGGGCATAGTCAGAGAGTCGACCCCGCTTATTTTCTATTCGATTTGGGTCCATATCCGTATAAGATTGTGCTGACGTAAGAATTGAAGCCGGACGACCATTGAAAATGCCATGAGTTCGCTTATTAGGCCCTGGAAATGCTGGCCGGAAATCCAGATTTTTGCCAAAAAATTATCTTGATTGACTGTTTACTGCGGTTAATGGCATGGCGGCATCATCGGACCTTATTTCCTTCAAAATGAGGAACCCCTTTATCAGTCGATGAATGTATCACTGAGCATTGTCGACTACCTTAGTTAAAAGGAAACTTACTAATAAAGCTAATGGTTGGGGAGAGGTATAGTGTTAGATTGCTATTAAATGGAACGCATCATTAGGACGGGACACTTTTTCACAGCAAACAGTAAATCCCGCAAAATTCAAAGTCTTATTTTAGCGGTTACCCACAAAAGACTCTTCTTGTTGGCGTTAAATGAAATCTCGACCTGTGATATCAAAAAATGTATTAGATAGTGGATCTCATATATAAGCTTCTAAAATTTGTCGAAATATAAGGCAACACACTTCCTTAGCGTTGCCAAGAGACAATATTTTTTGTCAAACATAAAAAAGGCTGGCAGATCACTAGTATACAAAGTACACATGCCAATTCCGTATATATATTCACTTGCACTCGATTGTTGAAAAGATCCTATTTCACATCCTTCCTCGTACAACTACTAATGTGATTGCAATTACAATTTCCTTTAATATATGATCCTTTATTCCTCATCGGATGAGTAGACGTGGTACGACTCGACTCAAGATATAATTTGGCTAGCAGGGTTAGAAAATCGGAGTACAATTCGCACATCTAGTCAATTGTTTCTAAAACATGTTTGCACTTGATAGATAGGATTCAAAGCGGTGCGATAAACTTTATAAGTGTCCTATTGTCCTATTTGTCCTATTGCTATATCTGTTATTCTTGCTTACCTTCCACAGCAACACTTGCCTCACTTTGAATGAGCATCAACCCAAGTGGCCGTAATCGGGAGCCTTCCCTAAGCCATTAAGGTAGAATATGCGACTCTCTACCCATTTTTTTGGTTTTTTTGTAACTTGCGACTTTTTAATTCACCGGCAATAAAGACATGTAAAAATCAGCTTCCATCGCACCACCAGGTAGTTAACTCAGTAAAAGAACCCGAATATTGCCACAAAAGGCTTAGTCTTTTGGGCGAAGTATACTAAATTTCCAAAAGAGTATACTAAGTTAAATAACGAGAAAAAATAAACAAAAACGAATTGTTAACAATCCCAGTCATTTTACTAGAAAATTATTCTTCTAGAACTTCAGCAAATTCACGTAAATTTTCATTTATTTATTTTTTTCTGAATAATTTGAACTTAAAATAAATTTCCTCGTCATATCATTTGGATGTGTTAAATACTTTCCGTTAACAATTTATTACTAATATATGTATAGTTTTCATTTTCAATTAAAAAAATTGCAATACAATACATAAATAGCAACACATTACATGAATGAATACATAAAGCAGGTAAACACAAAAAGAAAAACAAAATCAAATAATGATGCGACGATATAAATGTTCCTTCCTTATAATAAGGTGAATTAACTTTAACAATCTGATTGTAAAGTTTATCAAAAAAAAACACACAAAACTAATCTCCACACACAATGAACATCTGTAAATATTACAATATTTCTAGTAAAACTATGTAATTATCTCTCTAAAGCAACAATTCACTTAGTCGAAAATCTACACAAAATGTTGCTATTGAAAAAAAAAATTAAAAAAAAATTAAAAAAAAAACTAAAACAAACGAACGAAAGCAAAAAGGAAAGAAATTCGTAAAAGAAAGTTTCAGCCTTATGGCAATATTTGAAAAAAATTAAATTGCCATAACTTATGATGTTTATATTAAAATAGTATTTATTAAATTAAAAAAAAAAAAATAACATATGTGTACATAAAAAAAACAACTTTTTTGAATAAATCATATATAATAAATTCAATAGAAAAATTTCTATTAACACTTTAACATTTTTTAATTGTAAAAATTTGAACAAAACAAAAAAAAGCAAAAAACAACCAACATTTCTCCAAACTGAACTATGTAGATATAACTACAATTATAAATAGCGAACACAATTTAAATAAAAAGAAAATAAACATATTATTATAATAAAAACAACCAAACCCAAATAAAATGAATTTAGATACAATTTTTAGATATAATTAATTACCTACCTATTAAATATTGAATAAAACCATAAAAAACTGAGAATTATGTAATTAAATTAAATTAAATTGTTAGGTTAATTTTAAATAGTGACGAGATAAAACCAAAAAATAAAAATAAAATAATGTTTTAAATATAAATATATTATATAAATAAGTTTTAAGAAACCACATTTTCTTGACAGTGATTTATATATGAAAGGCAGAAACAAATACAAAGTCTCATTGTAAAAATTAAAATTTAAAAAAAAACAACAACTAAATGCAAAAGATAAATGTTATGTGAAGTAACAAATACAAATAACAAAAACCAAAAAAGCAAAAAAAAAAACCAACAATATTTCGAAACAAAAATAAATTAACAAGAAAAAGAAAAACATTCAAAAAAAAATAATAAAAACTATTTCAAATAAAAACAACTCTGAGTTCTAATTGCAAACCTCTTAAACATTTCAGATAAAGGGTGACCAAGTAGCAATTCCATTTTTCAATTTTCCAATTGTTATGTTTCAGCAGCTGCCAAGGTAACCCTTACCAATCCAGCTGTCAAAATATTCATTGAATTCTAGCTCAGTTATATAAAAAACGGATTGTAGATTTCGTCGTGAGTTCGGTCGTTATCATGACTTCAGTGTGCAGGCAATTCGACGCATTTTGGAAAAATTCCAGCCTGTGTACACTCTTTTGGATCTCCTTTGAAAATTAGTGCGCACAAAAGGAAATTTCGATTAGGCCCGATAGCTGAATTGGGCATCGCTACAGAGTCAACCCTGCTTATTCTGTGGTTGGTTACTTACTTTAAATCAGCGATTGGCAAGAGTTATTCTTCGTTTGATTTCATCGCTGGTAGACAAAGTCTTTAACTACCTCAAAGTTATACCTGTCAAGTGTGACGTTCTGTCCGAGACGTCGCTGCTCAGTGTCCTCTTTGCGTGACAGCATATTCTTGGTCTTGCCCTCATTGACCGGTAAACCCATTTTCGCCGCTTCTTCCCGATTATGTCAATATCGTCGGCGTATGCGAGTAGTTGGACGGATCTTTGAAAGATAGTGCCTCTTGTGTTTGCTCGTGAGTTTTGCACTATTCTTTCAAGTACGATGTTGAAAAAATCGCATGACAGCGCATCGCCTTGTCTAAATCCTTTCTGGACATCAAAGGTCTCGGTGAGATCTTTACCGACCTTGATGGAGCAGCGTGCATTCTCCATCGTCATCCTGCACAGACGGACAAGTTTGGCAGGGATGCCAAAACTAGACATTGCTCTATATAGCTCGTCTCTATAGATGCTGGCATACGCGGCCTTAAAATCGATGCATAGGTGGTGGGTATCGATCTGAAGCTCATGGGTCTTCTCCAAGATCTGCCGTAGTGTGAATATCTGGTCGATGGTGGACTTTCCTGGCCTGAAGCCACACTGATATGGACCTATCAGGTTGTTGACGAACGGCTTCAGGCGTTCACATAATACGGCGGATAAGATCTTATATGCGATGTTAAGGAGACTGATGCCTCTGTAGTTGGCGCAGTTCAGAGGGTCTCCTTTCTTAAGAATTGGACAAACAATGCTGAGGTTCCATTGATCGTGCATACTTGCGTCCGACAATATTTTACAGATGAGTTGGTGTATGCTCCTTACCAAGTCATCGCCTGCCGCTTTGAAGAGCTCGGCAGTCAGGCCATACGCTCCAGCAGATTTGTTGGACTTAAGCTTCGGTATAGCTATCTTCACTTCATCCAGGTCGGGTGGACGGAATTGTTGGTCATCATCGTCCAGGTTGAAAGGTTGATTCTGCCTGACAGCGGTATTTGGTCCGTCATCGCCGTTATACAGTCTGCAGAAATGATCTTTCCAAATCCTCAGCATCGACTGCGATTCTACTACGATGTTCCCTTGTTCATCTCTACAGGCTTCGGTTCGGGGTTTGTTTCCGCGGCATGTTATTTTTACCTTTTGGTAAAACTTCCGAACCTCATTCCTGGAGTAGCATCTCTCAATTTCCTCGATCGCGCGCTTCTCATGCTCTTTCTTCTTCCTCCTGAGAAGCCGGTGCTCGTCTCTCCTCTTCCGCTCATAGAGCTCATGAGCAGCTCTGGTCTTTCTAAGCAGCGCCGCGTTATATGCATCTTGCTTAGCTGCATGTGCTTGCCGGCATTCATCATCGAACCAGGGGTTTCGCTGTGGTGGACGAGTGAAACCCAGCACATCAGAAGCGGCATCTCTGATGGCGTTTTGGCAGTGTTTCCAATGATCTTCAATGCTTGATGCTGGCGGCATTGGACCTCTTAAGAGATTAAGAGACACTCGATCGGAAAAGAGTTTGGCGAATTCTTGCGATTGATACCGTCTGACGTCGAATTTTCTCACAACATTAGTTTGCTTTGGCGTAGTTTGCGGTATCTGCGACCGTACATTGGCTACAACAAGGTAATGGTCCGAGTCGATGTCAGCTCCTCGAAACGTTCGGACATTTATAATACTGGAGGAGTGTCTTGCGTCGATCGCAGTGTGCTCAATCTGATTGACGGTTGATGGATCGGAAGTTCTCTAAGTCCCCTTGTGAATACCGAAAAGGGGTAACGGTGTGCTAGCAACGACGATGTTTCTTCCCGCCGCAAAGTTGAGTAACCTGAATCCGTTGCCGGAGGTGGTGTATTGTAGGCTATATCAACCAAGGTAGGCTAACAGTACTACCAAAGATACCCTCTGTTCCTAGCTTTGCATTAAAATGGCCAATTTTAATATCATAGCTAGGGCATTGCTCGTAGGTCTTGTTCAAGAGCTCATAGAAGGCATCTTTGGTGTCTTCATCTTTCTCCTCTGTGGGAGCATGCGCTACGGATTGCTACGAGGCGCTAGTTCACATGCCGGAAATTTGCCTTAGTCCAACTGCGCTGCTTTTGCCGTAGATAACAATCGCGGTAATACATAGATGTCACAGTTTTTCATATTTTTTTTGTCCCGCCCATCCCAGCGCATTTTTTGAATGGCGGGAATGTCAACTTCGCAGCATTCTTTAGCCTCCGCTAGTTGTTCGGCTGCTCGTGGCCTATTATGGGACCTAATATTCCACGTGCATCACCGAAGTTCGTTATCCTTAAGTCGTTTGCATGGGTGGTCAATAGTAGATCCGTCCGTATCCGAGGCTTGTTGATGTTTCGTAACTTTATTTTTTTTTAAATGGCCGGGCAGTTACCCTGCAGCACAACCTTCAACCAGGAGGGCCAGTTCCATTTTCGATACCCCTAGGACGAGGATTCGGTTGGACCGAAAGCTTGTAACCCGTTATGCGATGTGAGAGCTGTCGTTGGTCCATTAAGGGCTCTTCCACCACCAACTCATTTCTTTCGGGATTGTTTCCACCGTTTATTCCATCCGCGGAATTCATCCGCTGTCCCGTTGGTAGTGCTGCTATTTTTGTGCGCTGGTCAGCACTCGCAGTTACAAGTTTAGCAGATCCAACCCAGATGGTCATTGAATAGTACCTGGCGGTTACCACATGTAGGTGTTATAAGTACAATTGATGTGTAGAAGATAGTTTCAACACTGGTTATAGCCAGGTTAACATCTCTCAGTGCCTACCCTATTTCCACAGCACCCCACCACCAAGTGCTCATTTTTATAATTGCTACAATCCGAAGAAGTCCAAACCAGTTGATGGCAATCTTTGTTGACAAAGGTCCCAGGGAATTCTAATAGTACAATAACTACAACTGTGTTCTAGATAAATAAATGGTCTTACCAAAGAAGCGTTCGTTTAAAAATCGTAGCTCGATGTAAGGCCGATAAAAGTCTCTTACATTGCAGGACAGCTTGCCGATCATGATCTGAAACAGTTGGAATGTGGGAATCGGCTAAGGATCGGACTAACTACAGAGGCTTGTTAGTTGAGGTTTAAATTCACCTCGAACTGTTGCGTTTCCTACGTAAGAAGTAGGTACCCTGTGCACAAAATAACAGATCGAACAACACATTAACTAGGAAAGACTAGGCCATAGTCCATCACGGGTGGTCAAGCAGTACTTGGCAGTACTAACTGGCTTAAAATTTCAGTAAATACATTCTGCAACTATTTTCATATACAGCTTCGAACACATAACCATCACGGCTGGATCTGTTGAATGTCATCCGAGAGACAAAATTTTCGATCACCTTCTCAAGCTTAGTGGCTTTCTATGCGTCGATTGTTCCAGATTTGTCCGCCTAGCATACCGATTTTACGTATCTTCGAAGTGATCGCCTTTCTGTGATCCACATCAAAGCTACTTTCCAAAACATAAGCCTAAAATGTGCACATCCTCGACGTGCACACATTCCAAGGGGCAAACGTCGACTCTGACCATTTTCTTGTCGCGGCTAAATTCAGAGCTCGACTGTCCAACAAGAGAAGCTGCGAACCGCCCAGAAGAAGAAATTCGACGTTGGACGCCTTAGCACACCTGGAGTAGCCAGAGTCTGCAGGGAGCGCCTGGCTATGAGACTCTACTCTGTGCACTCACTTACCACAAACGCCAACAATGTGCCCGTATCGCGACATCGTCAAGGAGGTAACCGAAACCACTGTAGGGTACCAGCCACCCCAGAGAAAGAGCCTGTGATATGATGATGAATGCATGTACAGGGAAAAGCTGTCAGAATATGTACACAAGAAAGCGCTGCAGCGCAAAACAAGGGCAGAGGGAGAAGAATATCGAGCCAGGAGAAGGGAGGAAAGGAAGATCCTGCGTAGAAAGAAAAGGCTTGCGCAGTTTCCCAGCTCAAGGAGATCGAAGAGTCGTGCGATCGTAATAACGGCTGCTGGCTACAAAACCGGAATGAAGGCTCTTCGAGATCCTGGAAAAGACCAACGAATGTCACGTCGAAACACACCACCTATTCATCAACTTCAAAGCCGCGTTTGATAGCATACATCGTCAGGAGCTTTATATGGCGATGGCCGAATTCGGAATCCAGGCAAAACTGATTCAGCTGTGTCGCGTGACGCTGGAAAACACGCGCTGCAACGTGCAGTTTGGAAGTATTTCCTCCGAACTATTTCAAACATCCGCCGGATTTCGGCAAGGAGATGCGCTATGATGCGACTTCTTCAGTCTTGTACTGGAGCAGATAGTGCGTAGGGCAGGTGACAACACTGAAGGTACTATCTTCAACAGGTCCGTTTAGCTGCTGGGGTATGCGGATGATATTGACATCATCGGTCGCTCCAAGCGTGCCGTGATAGAAGCGTTCACGGCGATTGAAGAACAGGCAAAATCCGTTAGCCTTGAAGTAAATGAGGACAAGACTGAGTACATGCTATCAACAAACAATCGAGCATCTGTCCACCGCCTAGGACAAAACGTCACTATTGATAGCAAAAATTTCGAAGTAGTTAGGGAGTTCACCTACCTAAGAGTAAATATGAACTCCGCGAATGACACCCTAGTGGAGATCCGGCGAAGAATTACCCTAGGAAACCGTTGCTACTTCGGCTTGGCCAAACAATTGGGTTCAAATCTTCTAACTCGAAGAACGAAATGTGTGCTCTACTAAACTCTTATCCTGCCAGTTCTGCTTTATGGCGCCGAGTGTTGGACGATAAGCTAGAAGGGAGAGCTGATACTGGGTTCCTTCGAAAGAAAAATACTTCGGCGGATTTTTGGTCCTGTGTGCGAGGAGGGCAAATGGAGGAGAAGATACAACCGCGAACTCTATGAGCTGTACCATGATGTGGATGTAGTCCAAAAAGCCAAAACACGTCGATTACATTGGCTCGGCCACATCGAGCGAATGCGCAATAATGCTCCAGCTAAGAGGATCTTTGAATCCCAGCCCCCAGGTTCGGGAAGACGAGGAAGACCGAACCTCCGTTCCAAAGACCAAGCCATCGCGAATGGAAGGCTGCAGTGTCCAGGCAGAGAGTCTACATGGGTCGGGACCCCGTTAAGTAAAAGTAAGTGCAACACAACCCTGGCTTTCACCTCATAGTAATCAAGTAAAGCCCGTAGGCTGAGACTAAAACCTTAAGATTTTGTATTGGTTTGCTCCATACTAGGCGTTATTAATTTTACCCAGTTTACTACTTCGTTTGAATAGTCTCTGACCTAACATTGAAAAAGGCGTTATAATATTTAGGTGGGCTAGAAATATTGTATAGAGTAAAGGTCGAGATAATGCAGAAATGAAATGACAGGTTTCCTGATATTTGAAGGTTGCAAAGTAATGACTTTAGAAATATCCTGTTCCACCTTCCAGTTAGGGATAAATTTAAGAAAGGAAATGTGACAGCAGAAGAGAAGGGGATATGGCAAGGTCGATTAATTGTTGGCTTTTGTTTCAAGTAGAGAAAGGTCCTAGGAAAAATCTTTGGCAATGTTGTTTCCAGCTTAATAGAAAACATGCAATAGTCTTGATGGAGCACTATTTTCCTTAATCGCAACAACATTTGACGAGTACAGGCTACATGACTTCTTTAGATTAAAAAAATCAGCGCCTCAAACCTTGATCTTTGCGGGTATCTAGCTTTCGATCGCAAAATGCTTATTTTCCCGACAGAGGAGAATGCCCAGTCTGATGGCATTTCATCGATTACAACAGAGTTTGGTGGTGTCCTCAGGGGATGCTATCGATTGTGTCTTTTAGGGCAATGAAGGCTTCTAAAGAACGGTACAAGAACTTATGTCCTTGTAGGCCTCGATCTCTTATTTACTCTGGGTAACAAATCGACTTTCGCTCGTACTACAATTTTCTTTAAAAACAATCTAAATGGTCCTTCGGCAATTCAATTTATCCGAATAATTTTTAGATCAATTGCCAAAATGGATTATTCCATCAGAGAGCTAATGTTTATCTCTCCTTGATGGTCTCGTCGCTGTGGAAAGTTAACGAAATACAATTCTAAGAATCCAACGTATCTACACATCTTTCAGAAAAAAAAAAATTTCAAAATTCAAATTTCTTTATTCATATGTATATACAAAAGTTAGAAATTTAAAATACGATTTTACATGCATTTGATACATATAGAATAGTTAGTGACACCTTTATTTATGAAAAATAGAGACGATACCACATTATAAAAAAATAAAAAATTCACTTTGTGTGGGGTGTACAAAGGTAGAAAAACAGAAGTTCAATTCAAGAAAAAGAGGAAAGAAGAAAAAAAAAAAACCTTTAACAAATTAATAGCGGATACATACAAAATCTGATGTAAATGGCAGAAATAGGTAAATACATAGTTGAGCAAATGAGCAAATCATTTCTATTTTTTTTTTTTTTTATTTATTTACTTTACTATATTTTAAATTGAATAACTAAGAAGAGTTTCGATTTCATGATGATTAAAACTAAGAAGCCATGATTTAAAAACTTTAGAAAATGTGGACAAATTTCTTATGGATCGAATTTCTAAGGGCAAACTGTTAAAAAGTTTGCATGAAACAATGGAGTAGAAGTTTCTGTAACTTGTAGTGCGAAACGCAGGGACATTTACAACAAAGTTTGAATGGCTGCGTAAGCTGCGAAAGTCAGAAATTGGACTCTCCAGGTACCCGCCTCTCATGAAAAAGACCTTAAGGACTTTAAAATAGAATAAATGGCGCAGAGGGAGAATATTCAAAGCCCTGAAAAGGTCCATTGTGTGCGCATAACGGCGAAAACCACAAACACTACGAATTGCAGATTTTTGAGGGACAGTTAATTGCTGCAGTTTACTAATATAAGCGCCACCCCAACTACAAAGCCCATATTGCAATCTGGATTGGAATACACCATAATAAACCCTTTTCAACGTATTCAGAGAGCAATACTTTCTAAGGCGGAAAAGGCAACGAGTAGCAGAAAGAAGATATTTTTTTAAGGCAGAAATGTGCTTGGACCAGTTCAAGTTTTGATCTATTGTAACACCAAGGTACTTGAAATTATCTACACCTTCAATTTTGAAACAATTAGTACTACAGTTAGTATTCCTGTTGAAGGTTTTACCAACTTGGATTCTGCATTGGCTGTATAGCAAGTCGTAACACGGACAGACATTAGAATGAAATACTATGTCTAAGTCAGGGTACTCTTGCTGAGTAAGACTGATAAACATCAACTTAGTTTTACTACTAACAATAAGTTTGTGATTAGCAAACCAGCATCTAAGTAGGAAAACATCATGGTTTATATCAGCGATTAGATCTAGCGGACTGGCTGAACAATATGCAACGCCAAGGTCATCGGCAAAAGCTGTAACTTTACCTATGAATGCGAGAGAAAATGAGGAATTTATGTAAATTAGGAATAAAATTGGGCCAAGTACAGAACCTTGGGGTACCCCCAGGTAATTGGTTTTTGAACTGCTTATATTGCTTCCAATTTTTACATATTGCATTCTGTCTTTAAGATAAGACTCAAACCAATTGTATATGAATCCTCTGAATCTGACCTTATATAGTTTATCTAATAGTATGACGTGGTCAACCATGTCAAACGCCATCCATCCACAAAAAGGCCTGCACAAAACTGTTCTTTATCTAGTACCTTATATAAGAAGGAGCAAAAATCCAATAGAGCATCCTCAGTGGAGAGGCCAGTTCTGAAACCAAACTGAGATTGAGATAAGTTAATACGAGTATTCTCGTTTTAATTATTTTCTCAAAAACTTTTGAAATTGATGGCAGTAAAGATATTGGTCTGTAGTTTGATTTGTCGGCCCTGCTGCCCTTCTTAAATAACGGAATCACTACAGCGCATTTAAGTTCAGATGGAATGGTACCGGATATAATACTAAAATTAAAAAGGTAAGTTAAAATATCTACTAAATTGGGTCTAATGTGCTTGAGTACCAAATTCGATATTTAATCATTACCATGTGAATTGGAATTAGGAAGGGAATTACTCGTAATAGTTTTTAGTAATTCAAATCCCGTAATGAACTTAAACATGAAGCTGTTTCTAGAACAGTTGTTTTGAGAGCCAGCCTTAGGGCAACAGTTACACGAAATTTGCGAGTTTCTTGGAAAAGAAGTTTGTCCAATGGAAGCAAAGTAATTGCTGAACTCATTAGCTATTTCCAAAGGATTTGAAATGTTAATACTTCCATTTTTAAGTACAATGGAATCTGCGTTAGTACACACTTTCCGACTAACAATACTATTAACTACTTGCCACTCTTTCTTAAGATTTCCACTTGCCGCTTGTATTTTCGAACGAAAATAGTCATCCTGTGCTTTTTTAACTTCCTTTGTCACTTTTGTGCAGAATTTATCAAAATGATTTTTTAAATTGGTGTTCAAAGGATGTTTCCAACATTTTTTTCTTAGTTTGTTTTTGATATTTATTTTTTTTGACAAGGTTACGAGTTATCCAAGGCTTAAGGCGACACTCCGATTTTTTGTGTGTTATAGTGCAAGTAGATGCGCTTATGTAATTTTTCAGAATACTAAGAAATACGAGTACACTATAAGCTGAAGAAGCATTTCTTTCAACATAAACACTTTCCCAATATTCATAACGTAGCCTATTGTTCAATTTGGGAAAGTTGATTTTATCGAAGCTGGTTTCATATGATACAATGATCACTTATATGTAGATCCAAGTTAATGCCAGCAAGGGAATCCACAGCAATATTCTCAAAACGAGCAAAAACATGGTCGAGGCAGGTGCCTGTAATTGGTCTAGTAGGCTCAGCAATAAAAGATAAAAAACCATGTTCAGCGATAAGCGCTTGGTAGGAATCAGAAACGGAGTTCGAACATAAGATATCTAGATTAAAATCACCTAGGATAACAAGATATCCAGATCGTTCATTGGCTAACAAATTTGAAAATTCATCCAAAAACAAATTCGGAGAAGAAGAATGCAGTCTGTATATACAGATAAAATTAAAGAGTTCATTGTGAATATTGCAACAAACTTTAATGACGTCCGCGCTTTTTAAATTACAAGTTTTTACATCACACTCATACAAGTTTGATATAAAAACTCCCACTCCACTGGCAGAGTATGTATCATTCGTATTAGGAAAAAAATTATAGTTCGGAATATGGTAATCTTCACTCTCGCAAGAGTAGATCCAAATTTCAGAAACAAATATTATGTCAGGCAGGTTAACGTGAGCTTCTGGATTCAGAAAAACTACGTATGTTTTGATGTAAAACGAAAAATGATTTGCCATCTGATTTACATTTAAAATAACTTTCTTAATTATTACGTATGGTTCTAATAGTGGGGCTGTCGCACATAAGATCACAGCTGTTGTTCATATTAGTGTGCTTGAAAAGCATTAAGATCATCAAATGATCTTATGACAACAGCCTCACTATTATCAAATTTTCTCATCAAAATACGAGCATTACGGAACCACAAATATTTGTATTTAAACTCTGTTTTAAATTTGTTAGCTGCCATAATTAAAGCTTTAAAATAGTTTGTTAAGCTATCATTAATTAATTTAAATTTAATTTAAACCAGGTACACCAACAACTTCAATAGCATTCTCCAGCTGCTTCTGCTCCCTCCAATTCAATCGGCTTTCCAAATTGGCCACCTTCATGCGCAACGTATCGTTCGGGGGGGTTGCGGGGTTATTGAACTTTCAGTCGAAGGCGAAATAACCGTCGATAAACTGTCATCAGATGGTCCACAAGCAGTTTCTGTTTCGCATTCCGACGAAAGTGAAGCTTGAATGGCTCGGGCAACCGTTGATTTAGTAGTAAGGTCCACCTTGGCAGGTACTATTTCCCGTTGAGATGAAAGTGAGGTAGACTTGATGGTTGCTGTAGACTTAGATGTTGCGGATTTTTGCTGTTTATTTATTAGGCGTGAGTTGGATGAAACAGGTAGTGGTTGTTGAAGCGATTTACGGGGCAAAACAAAGCACTTGTCGCATCGATGTGTGAGATTGTTGGTTGTGAGATATTCAATGTCGGCCGGTTGAATATTGGCACACGAGCCGTGGAACAAACTTTTACAATCACCGCACTGTATTTTCGCTGTATCATTGCGATCTATTTTGCCTTGGCAAACCGGGCAGTTCATTTTAAAAGAAAAAACAGAAATATTGGAAGATTAGACAGGAACTAAAGTACGCACCCCACGACACTTTAAGAAACACGTCTGTTCTTGACCACAGTCAATATTCCGTTCACACTTTCGATTCCCTTAAAGATTCAATCTTTTGTTGCAAGCAAGACTATGTTAAACTTAAATAAAACAAGTATACTTGACATTTACAACAGGTCAAAACACTCGACCTTTTTCTCGGCCACAACCCAGCAAATACCTCTGTTAAATTTCATCTTTTCCACTACAACCCTAACGAATGGCAACATACTACTTACATGAAACTCCAACAATGAAATGACTCCACAAAGACTTCAAAAGCTCATATATCCCTTTCGAAAACTCACTTTACTATACACCACGCCCATCTGCACTCACATGAAGATTAACAATATTTCATACAGTGAATTTCTGGAGAATATTCTCCTATCTGGTCTGGTCTCTTCCCGTTCTCCCTGCCTACAAACAGAACAGCAGAACAAAAAATAAATAAAAAATGGGAAAAATATTCCTTCCACATGTAGTACCGTTACACAAAATCCTTTAATCACATTCTTCCCATAAATTTTCCCAAATATAATCTCCCTAAGGACAATGGTAAAATAACTTTCTTGTCTTGTTCCTTTCCGAGCAGAAAACAAGAAGTACAAACGACGAAAATATTGATCAACTAGAATCGTTGAAGACGTCGCCAACGACGATGAGGACGGTACAATGAGGAATATGGAATACACCACCAACAAGGACCGAGGGAAACCACAAGATCCTCTTCCATCAGATATTCTTCAGCAGTCAACCACATTCTATAACACACACTTGGATTTCACATTTTAAACTAAAAACTCTACACACGTTCATATATGTATTTATAGTACAACAAAACGATGAGAGCAAGCACAGATATTAAAAAAAAGAAGAAAAAAATCCAAAAAGGACTTCCTCAATGGAAAATAAATATCCTTATAGCTTTGTGGTTTTAAAAACCTCACTTGAAGTTAAACTACTTTTACTCGACTTGCCGGTCCATGTCATAGTAACCTACACAAATAACTATCGAAACATTTTGATCCCTTTACATCGTGATATGAAATGGAGTTAACTTTACAAGTAAATATAATACTCACAGTGCAGTGCTGTTAGACATGGGACATTTCGCTAAAATTTTGGGAAATTTTCAAAAAAAAAATTGGATGAACAGAAGGGATGGTGTTATTTTACCGTGTGTATGCCTGAGTTTGTTACTGGCTGGCTGTTTGAAAAGGACCAATCCACTTAGGCCTGCTGGGCTTTAAAGAAAGCGTGTGAGACTTCCGACATCTGTATTGCTTAAATAGAAGAAGGCTCCTAAGTGGAGTTTCCTTTTTTGGAACAGAGCTGGACAGGTACAGAGAAGTTGGGGGATTGCCTCATCCTTTCTCAAAGTCCATGGAACTTGCAGGCTTTATCTAAAAGACAGTGTCCAGTGATGACACCAATGATGGCGCTGAGATGTTTTTTGTTTTGAAGGATCAAACTCTTAGAGCGATTCAGATCCAGTTTTGGCCAGATCTGTTTAGCCCTTGTTGGCCCAGCCATCTACCTTAAGATTGTTCTTCTATTGGGATCCAGCTTTAGTTCTTGTTTGCATGTTTCGAAAAGTATACCAATTGCCTCTTTCAGGTAAAATGGTTATAGTGGTTCCAATTTTGGCAAGTACGCCGGCCGTATAGCACCCTGGAATGTTTCTATGTCGCGGAACCCAGCAAAGGTGAATGTTGAACTGCTCTGCCATTTCCATGACAGATGATCTGTAGTCTATAAAGTTCCTTGAGGTAAAAAAAATATGACTAGGGATTTGATACCGGCCTGACTGTCGGAAATGATGTGGATATCCACTCCAGATATTACAATTTCTTTCAGCCAGGATAGGGCTTCCTTAATTGCCAAAATTTCTGCATGGAACACTCTACATTGATTGGGAAGAAGGAAAGAGAGGCTTAGGTTAAGCTCATAAGCGAAAACACCTCCACCAACTCCACTGTCGATCTTTGAGCCCTCCGTATAGAAGTGGATTGATTCGTTGTCGAAGGAGGCATTTTCCTCCCAGAAGAATCTGGAGAGACTGCTTACGTGGAAGTTTATGAACTTCAATGAGTGATGCCACGATATTTACTTGAATGTTGCTTCTTAAATGAGAAAATAAACTTCCTTTTTTCAAGTCCATGATAGCAGCCACATAATGGAAAATAAGCGCGACTCAAGGTAAACATAAACAGATTTTCGTACATCAATAGAGCAGTCCGGCGTTAATGTAATCCCATCTCTTGCCGTCGAGATTTCTACCAAGCACTTGCTCTTCCAGTTTAGAGCTGATGCACCCATAAGAAGTACATTCACCTTATGTAGAAGCGCATCCCATCCTATAAGATTTAAAACATTTAACACTCCAAGTGCTATTCAAATCTCAAAACCCGTACACGATCAACCAAAAACAGATATTGCCGGTGGATGGCGGCAGATATATAGAAGATAGAAATCTGTATGGATACGAATGCGGTAGGGCATCGGCTATCGTAAAAGTTGTTGTAAAATTCTATACAATCATAATATACGCAAGGATTATCAGAAAAAGCATTTTTAAATTATTTTCTCCGATTTTTGCCTTCTTGAAAAGATTAACCATTCCCTACTCCTGGGGTGTTGTAGAAATAAAGTTAGGCACTGAGAGATGTCAAATTAAAAAATTATTCTTTTTTTTTTATAAAAGAAGTTTATTTTTGTTATCAAATATTTGAACATCTTTGCTAAAAATTAAATTCTCACTTAAGAAGTATATTAAATATTTTTTATCGTGTCTGGCACAACACTCATAAATAAATTCTGATTCCCGAGCTGAAGGCCTTATTTTGTTTCGATGCTTTAGCCTGTTATGGAATTGTTGAAATTGGCAGTACATTCGTTTTTTTTTTGTGGTCTGACTAAATGTGCATTATCATATTGTTTTAAGTCGATGAAAGTTAGAGAAGTGCCTTCTTCGTTAGCTTATTGTGAATTACACAGCCATGGTGCTCTTTATATTTTCTTAAAATCCAACCTCCACAGTAGTAGAAGGCACTAATTTTCCCAAATTCCATTGATTTGTAATCAGTGTCCAACTTTAAACAATCACTTTTGTCAGAAGTTTGTTTACTTACTTACTTTGGGTGGCGCTACAGTCCGGGATGGACCAGGGCCTCGGTCATCAAGCTTCTCCAGCCAGCTCGATCCCTGGCTAGCTGCCCCCAGTTTCGCACGCTTAGTTTCCTGAGGTCCCCTTCCACTTGCGTGCCCCACCTGAGTCTTGGCCTTCCTCTTCTGCGCTGTTCCTCGGGGTCGGATTCGAAGACTTTTCGGACCGGAGCATTGGTGTCCATGCACTCTACATTACCCAGCCATCTCAGTCTTTGGATCTTCACTCTTCTGGCTAGGTCCATGTCGCTGTACAGTCCATCCAGTTCGTCGTTGTATCTTCTCCTCCACTCACCGTCAATGCAGACGGGACCGAAGATCGCCCGAAGAATTTTTCTCTCGAAGCAACCAAGAACACCCTCAGATTATTAAGGTCTTATAAAGGGTGACTTTTGTTGTCCGAGAGAGGGCTTTGCTACTCAATTGCCTTCTTAACCCAAAGAGACAGCGGTTGGCAAGAGTTATTCTTCGCTTGATCTCAGTGCTGGTGTCGTTGTCTGTATTTATAGCGGAGCCTAGGTAGACAAAGTCCTTAACAACCTCAAAGTTATATCTGTCGAGGGTGACGTTCTGTCCGAGACGTCGGTGTTGGTTGTCCTTTTTGCTTGACAGCATATACTTGGTCTTGCCCTCATTGACCGCTAAACCCATTTTCGCCGCTTCCATCTCAATACTCGCGATAGTGCCACTGACATCACGTTGCTTTCTCCCGATTATGTCAATATCGTCGGCGTATGCGAGTAGTTGGACGGACTTTTGAAAGATAGTGCCTCTTGTGTTTGCTCGTGAGTTTTGCACTATTCTTTCAAGTACGATGTTGAAAAAATCGCATCGCCTTGACTAAATCCTTTTTGGTCATCAAAGGTCTCGGTGAGATCTTTACCGACCTTGATGGAGCAGCGTGCATTCTTCATTGTCATCCTGTACAGACGGACTAGTTCGGTAGGGATTCCGAAACTAGACACTGCTGTGTATAGCTCGTCTCTATAGATGCTGTCATACGCGGCCTTAAAATCGATGAATAGGTGGTGTGTATCGATCTGAAGCTCATGGGTCTTCTCCAAGATCTGCCGTATTGTGAATATCTGGTCGATGGTGGACTTTCCTGGCCTGAAGCCGCACTGATATGGACCTATCAGGTTGTTGACGAACGGCTTCAGGCGTTCACACAATACGGCGGATAAGATCTTATATGCGATGTTAAGGAGACTGATGCCTCTGTAGTTGGCGCAGTTCAGAGGGTCGTCTCCTTTCTTGAGAATTGGACAAACAATGCTGAGGTTCCATTCATCGGGCATACTTTCGTCCGACCATATTTTACAGATGAGTTGGTGTATGCTCCTTACCTAGTCATCGCCTGCCGCTTTGAAGAGCTCGGCAGTCAGGCCATCCGCTCTAGCAGGTTTGTTGGACTTAAGCTTCGATATGGCTATCTTCACTTCATCCAGGTCGGGTGGACGGAATTGTTGGTCATCATCGTCCAAGTTGAAAGGTTGATTCTGCCTGACAGCGGTATTTGGTCCGTCATCGCTGTTACACAGTCTGCAGAAATGGTCTTTCAAAATCCTCAGCATCGACTGCGATTCTACTACGATGTTCCCTTGTTCATCTCTACAAGCTGCGGTTCGGGGCCTGTTTCCGTTGCATGTTTTTTTACCTTTTGGTAAAACTTCCGAACCTTATTCCTGGAGTAGCATCTCTCAATTTTCTCGATCGCGCGATTCTCATGCTCTTTCTTCTTCCTCCTGAGAAGCCGGTGTTCATCTCTCCTCTTCTGCTTATAGATCTTATGAGCAGCTGTGATCCTTCTATGCAACGCCGCTTTATATGCATTTTGTTTAGCGGCATGTGCTCGCCGACATTCATCATCGAACCAGGGGTTTCGTTGTGGTGGACGAGTGAAACCCAGCACATCAGAAGCGGAATCTCTGATGGCGTTTTGGCAGTGTTTCCAATGGTCTTCGATGCTTGATGCTGGCGGCATTGGACCTCTTAAGAGATTAAGAGACACTCGATCGGAAAAGGACTTGGCGATCTCTTGCGATTGTAGCCGTCTGACGTCGAATTTTCTCACAGCATTAGTTTGTCTTGGCGTAGTTTGGGATATCCGCAACCGTTCCTTGGCTACAACAAGGTAATGGTCCGAGTCGATGTTGGCTCCTCGAAACGTTCGGGCATCCATAATACTGGAGGAGTGTCTTGGGTCGATCGCAATTTGATTAATCTGGTTAACTGTTGATTGATCAGGAGTTCTCCAAGTTCCCTTGTGTATATCGAGATGTGGGGACCGCGTGCTAGCTACGACAATGTGTCTCCCCGCCGCAAAGTCGATTAGCCTCAATCCGTTATCGGAGGTGGTGTTGTACAGGCTATATTTTCGGATCGTTCCATCAAGCTTCCTAGCTTTGCATTAAAATCACCGTATCACCGTGCTCGTAGGACTTGTTAAGGAGCTCATAGAAGGCATCCTTAGTGTCGTCATCCTTCTCCACTCTGGGGAATTGGCGAACTTAGCCTTAATGCAGATTGCTACGAGGCGCTCGCTCACATGCCGGAAGCTGAGGACTTCTTGTCTTAGTCTGCCTCCGACAATAAATCCGCATTCAAATAAGCGCTGCTTTTGCCGTCGATAGCAATTGCCGTAGTAGATATCGCAGTTTTTCATCTTCTTTTTGTCCGGCCCATCCCATCGCATTTGTTGAATGGCGGTTATCTCTGCTTTGCAGCAGTCTAAGGCCTCCGCTAGTTGCTCGGCTGCACGTGGTCTATTAAGGGATCTATCATTCCACGTGCATATCCGAAGCTCATTGTCCTTAAATCCTTTGCGTGGGTTGTCAAGAGTAGATCCGTCCATATCCGAGGCTTGTTGATGGTTCGTAACTTATGTTTTTTTTAAATGGTCGGGCAGTTACTCCGGCGGCACAACCCCCAACCTGGAGGACCAGTTCCATTTCTTATGCCCCTAGGACGAGGGATCGGTTACACCGAAGCCAGTAACCCGTTCCGGGATGTGAGCGCTGCCGTTGGCCCATGAGGGCTCGTCCGCCACCCTCTCTTTTCCAAGACCCTGACTAAGTCCTGGAAATCCTTACCGACCTGAGCTCCAAATATGTCGGAGTAGCCCGGATATGGTCTTGTTTTGGATTTCCGACACTAACCCTCATTTATGGCGCAGGAAACTCGCCATTTGCCCCCTTCAATTCGCAATCTCCAGTGAGATTCCCAGATGGCGCCACGGGGAGGCGTGAAGTGGGGCTTATTAGCAGAGCTGGAAGATGTTCGGCTGCAGAGGCTCATTCTCGTTATTTATAGAACCAGCCCCTGCCGGAAGATGCTATTTCTACGAGGCCTTATACTAATCGTTGCCATCCCAGAAGTTTCTTTAACTGTTCAAGTTATTTCCTTTGGAAATTCTATTTGACAAAAATCCATAGACATAGTTGCTTCATAATTGCCAAATGTACTGTTTTTTTTTATGTACTTAACCGAGAATGATCCTCCAAACGCACAACTAAATTGGTATGGAGTAATATGTTTATTATTCCCTCATATTCTAAGCATAGCAAAGAAAAGACCTGTAGAGGCGAAATGCATTAGTTCGAAAAAATATGATGCACTACTCGGAAAACTTCCACTCTTGGCTGTTCCAAGAGATGACAGCAATAGAAAATACAACTTTGAAAAGAATTTCTTAACGAAGCTCAGCAACAAGAAAGAATGGAAAGATGAATCCAAAATCTATGGACTGAGCAACCACACGATAAAGTGGTATACAGACGGCTCCAACACTGATGACGGGACTGGCGCAGGAATGCTTGGGCCGAGAACGAAACACCATCAATCCATGGGCAAAAGTGCCAGAATCATTCAAGCAGAAGTATGCACAATAGAAAGATGTGTTCGAATCAATCTCTGTAACATAGCAATAATGTCAGATAGTCAAGCAGCTATCAAACCACTGGACTCCCTTGTCATTAAATCTAAACTTGTATGAGAATGCCTACGAAGTCTTAACAAATTGGGCAAGAAAAATAGATTATCTGTAGCAATACCCTTCATAGGACCTGAACCATTCTGCGGGATAGGGGAACACACCTCACGCCAAGAATTCAGGAAATCGGAAGAGGAGAAAAGCGCTAGAACCTTTCGGGATCTTCGAGCTCTGAGACAAGCCAAAAAATTCTGAGGAGATTACAATCTCAAAAGATTTAAAGCATGTATCAAACAACAAAAAACACTGTGGCGCTGGCAGCCCGGTATGGGCCATGGCCTAGCTTCCTGACACTTATTTGTGTTGCTCATGTAGTCATTTTTTAGTCACATCTGAGCGGAGCCTACGTTTTATCGCCGAATCCGAACGGCACTCCTTAGAAGCTTTTTCTTAGGCAATTTTACTTTCGGGAGTTGAAAAATTGTCGGTGACCCAGCCTAGAATCGAACCCAGACACTCTGCGTGATAGTCCAATGAGCTAACTATCGCGCCATCGCCATCGCCATCGCCAAGCATGTATCAGTCTTAGCAAAAATAACCTACGCATCCTAGCAGGGCATTGCAAACTCAGGGAACACCGAAGGAAAATAGGGATATCAGATGATGGTCTCTGCAGATTCTGCAATGAGTCCACAGAATTTCCAGAACACACACTGCAATCCTGCGGGGCACTGACCCAAAAAATGCTTAAATATTTGGGAAAACACCAAATTCAAGAAAAGGATTTACCAACCACGGAACCACTGCTCATTCTCAGATTCCTAAAAGAAACTGGTCCAGATGATGTGCTCTGAGTAGGTTTTTCTTGTCAAAGCCAAAGCTAGAGCATAAACACTGCTACATAGTTCCCGCGGAATTAAGCTGTGAGGAGGGTCTGGAAGAGGGAGCAAACCTCTCCAAGGTATAAGTAGGGGGCACACCCTATATATTATTATTATTATTATTAAGTAAACATGCATGTTTACTAAACATTTCTGCGGAAGCTGCGTGGCCGAGGAGGAGCAGGAGGAGGAGGAGACAATCCTACACCTCCTCTGCACATGTCCAGCTCTCTCCCAGAGAAGAAAACTCCACCTAGGAGCCCTTCTTCTTCAACGAACCTAAGCGATTTATGCAATACAGACGTCAAAAGTCTCCTACACTTTGTCAAAACCTGGAAATAGTTTCTTGAGCAGAAGGATCCCAGATGAGCATGGCATCACAACGGCCAGTCTAACCTAACCTAACCTATTGTAAATTTGATCCATAGGATATACATATATCCTCAAAGCACCTATCTGGATAGTTTTATCGCATTCGTTATTGGTAACTAAATGCGTGTATCTTTTATTCTTAGCATCTTCGAAGCTGGAATCAGGTCGAACACACGTGTTTACTTACACATATCATAGGAGTTGTAGGTCACTATTTTGATAACACATCTTTAAACTTGACTTTCAAAAAAAACTTCTTTAAATTAGTTCGACGAAATATATCTCTATTCATATTACTCAACAAGCAAGCGGAGAATAATTTTCCCGACTTTTTGTTGGATATTTCCTAAGTCAAAATCCGACAGCACTACTCTGAAGTGTTTCTACCCCGAAGTAATATAACTTTTTGGGCAAAAGGATTTCCATCTTGCACGGTGTTGTCGCATCCTCTAGCCCAGTTACAGGATATAGTTTCTATGAGCTTCACACTGGAACTCTTTCAGCTCTACCATCCCTGAATCGCGCAACTATTCTGTAATGCAGTAAACGATACGGAACATTCTCACCCCACAGACCACCATGGATGTAAGTCCTTAAAAGGATTTCTTATTAATTCGCTATATTTCTATGCCTTTACTGTATGCTAAGACTTCCTGGTGTTCCTTGTCACGGTGATATTGGTGTTGGGATCTCTTAAAGTTTTCTTAAGTTAAAACGGATTTAACGTTGGCTTGTCGCACAAGTCGACAAGTGTACATGACACTTTTTGGTGTATGTAATGCCAGAGATACCCCATTCCCATTTAGAAGGATTATACGATGCAGGATGCCCACAATGCATGACTTTAAGTTGCACATGGTACACTCGTATTTGTACTCGTACTCGAGATTGTGCCAGCGTGTAAATTTGCATACGTATCTATTAATGTGTCTGACTGTGGTACGAGGACTAATCTTTCGTCCTGGTTTCGTTTTGCTTGTGTTTTTTTTTTTTTAAATGGCAAACCATAGTCATCGAGCCCAAGTCTATACTTGAGCATCAGAGATTTGGGACAAACTTGTCGAACAACATCCAGAAAATGCGAACAAATTTCATTGCATCCGTACATGACCATAGAATGAATGTTTGCATGCTTAAGATCAGCACTATTGCCTTGGAGCTGTCAGTTGCGGTATATGTGGTTCTTTGCCAGGTGCTTGACTTAATTTTTAGAGAAGCCAACTGGAAATTGGTAGAACGCCGTCTGCACCTACAACGGAGTTGTTCTGTTTATGTCTGCTTAATGGTAGACTTTAATTTCAACGATTTTCTCTTGTACTTTCTGGGGTTTCAGATAATTTCATATAGATACAACCTCCTCAAGCATCTAATGCGTTTTGATAAGTTTGCATTATAGTGGAAATCAGATTTTAGGTCACAAAGCTATAATGAAGGCATCTGGTTTTATAAAGAGGAACATCTAGGAACAACATCTCGATTCCCTTGGCATGTCTGAAGTTAAATTGTAAATTGAAGATGAAGGCATAGCTCTGGGGTTCTTAAGGATAAAGATGATTACAAATCAGAGGGATAAGAAAGCTATCAGTTCTCATTTGTAGTCTTGAAATTGGTATGTAGGAAACTATTATCAAATCTGACATACTCGTACATACGAATTCAAGCAACATATGGACCACTGAACGAACATAAGGAAAGAAAAGTGATTTCAGCAAAGAAGAATCCTTGGGACCATTCAACAAATAAATGAACAGGACATTATTGACCAAATTAAGTGACGAAACAATCTTCAAGACTTTGTTATGAAAATAGAATGCTTTCAGATTTTTTTTTTCATCATAAAAGCTACTGAGAGATGTCAACCTGGCGATATCTAGTGTTGCGACTTTCATCGAAGACTATTGGAAACACTGCCAAAATGTCATCAGAGATGCCGCTTCTGATGTGCTTGGTTTCACTCGTCCACCACAACGAAACCCCTGGTTCTATGATGAATGCCGGCAAGCACATGCAGCTAAGCAAGATGCATATAACGCGGCGCTGCAAAGAAGGACCAGAGCTGCTCATGAGCTCTATGAGCGGAATAGGGGAGACGAGCACCGGCTACTCAAGAGGAAGAAGAAAGAGCATGAGAAGCGCGCGGTCGAGGAAATTGAGAGATGCTTCTCTAGGGATGAAGTTCGGTTCTTTCAACACCGTACTTGAAAGAATAGTGCAAAACTCACGAGCATACACAAGAGGAACATATTGACATAACGCAGCGTGATATCAGTGGCGCTTTCGCGAGTATTGAGACGGATGCGGCG
Source organism: Volucella inflata (assembly GCA_928272305.1). Lineage (NCBI taxonomy): Eukaryota > Metazoa > Arthropoda > Insecta > Diptera > Syrphidae > Volucella > Volucella inflata. The sequence continues at coordinate 31,061,843 of OV743716.1, forward strand.
AAAATAGGTTTAGCAGTCAATGAGGGCGAGACCAATATATGCTGTGAAGCAAAAAGGACAACCAACACCGACGTCTCGGTAAGAACGTCACCCTCGACAGGTATTACTTTGAGGTAGTAAAGGACTTTTTCTACCCAAGCTCCGCTATAAATTCAGACAACGACGCCAGCGCTAAGATCAAACGAAGAATAACTCTTGCCAACCGCTGTTTCTTTGGGCTTAGAAGGCAATCGAGTAGCAACAAAGTCACCCTTTATAAGACCTTAATAATCCAAGTCCTGCTCTATTGCGCAGAGACATGAACATTATCAAAAATGGATGCGGGTGTTCTTGGTTGCTTCGAGAGAAAAATTCTTCGGGCGATCTTCGGTCCCGTCTGCATTGGCGGTGAGTGGAGGAGGAGATACAACGTCGAACTATATGGACTGTACAGCTAAATCGATTTAGCCAGAAGAGAGAAGATCCAACGACTGAGATGCGTGGGTCATGCAGTAGAGGAAGACCGATACTCAGGTGGCGGAAGAGAGTGGAAGGAGACCTCAGCCAACTAAGCGTGCGAAACTAGAGGCAGCTAGCAAACGATCGAGCTGGCTGGAGACACTTGTTAACTGAGGCCTAGATCCACCCTGGACTGTAGCGAGGAAAGAGGAATCCCAGTTTTACTTTATGGCGTTGAAGCATGTAACTCTTTCGAAAGTGAATGAAGATATCCTCAGTCCCTCAATTTGAGAGAGCAATCCTTTGAAAACATTCGGTTCTGTTTCATTGGAGGAAAAGATGCAACCACGAACTATACGAGCTGTACGAGCCTAAGATGGCTGCGACAAGTAGGCAGAAGGGAACCCTAACTGACTTGATGTACACAACTGGTGGTAGTAAGCTTAAGACCGGGTTAACTGGGGAAGCTTGTTAGTTAAAGGACAGGTTCAAGTCGGACAGCAGCGCCACCTAAGCAAGTTAGTTCTCCATGTTCATGTTAGTCAAGGAGTGGTCTGTAATGCCTTTTTTCTATAGTGTGTAACGGTATTTAATTTGAGATAAATTCAAATCTTCCCCTTTAATTACTACCCCGACATCAGATCTGGGCAATAACTAAATAGGGTAGTGTTTAGCTAGTCTACACTAAACATAGGGTCCGTTGCTTTCGTAAGAAAAAAAAATAAAAATGTAAATGAAATCGGTCATACATGAAGCAAAAGGAACCCTCCCTTCTACCGTTGCTTCACCCTTATGACCTTCGAACACAGGCAACCCTAAAGGCCAGTCCGGGCAAAGACTAGAAAGGGGTTAAGCCATTCAGCAGCGGCAGACATGCTAGTGTGAGCTCCGTTCTATGCTCGTCGGAACGGGGGGGATCTTGCTGCTAAATTCGGCCAACCGCTGTTACAATTTTTACATGCCGTACTCTCGATGGTAGTTGAGCTGAAATTTTAAATAAGGGACCCGAATTTGTCCAGAGCGAATTCCGACCACCTTTAGTTATCTTCCCGTTGATATGAGCCTGCAAAATGAAACTTAATTTGCCTTCCCGAATTCCATCAACTTAAGAGAGAAAAGTGCTAGGTGTTGTGCTCTCTTACGGAGTTTACCCTCCCCTTTGTGTCTAGCATGGGATCGCTAGTACGCACCGTGTTAGCTACGTAATCCGTAGGCGTGGTGCGTGGCTACCCCTAAAAAAAAATCAAAATACACTGCGTTCTCGAAGATTACACCATTTTTCGCTGTCCGCATGATCCCTTCACGCCCCTATCAGTATCTTAATATTAGGGTATCATTCTAGAATGTCACATAATGTCACAATTTAGGCCATTTTCTTAAAATGATAGACATAGGTCACAGATACAGAGGGTATCTGTAGATAGCTAAAGCTTCTTCACACATTTAATTCATATTTTCTTAAAAAGATTACAATAATGAAATTGACTCACCGTAGCTAAAAACTTGTTAAGGGATGAAGTGCACTTCTTCGCCGTATAAATATTGTATGTATGTTGTCAATGTGTGCGTGTGATTGTAATTTTCCATTTCTTTTCTTGTTACTTGAACCTTATTGGCTATCAAAAATAGAATTAAATGCAAAGAAGCTGACTATTAAATGCAAAAAACAATTTTACTCTACAACCTGATAAGGTCCTTGTTGGGACTAACTTGAAAAAGGATAGGGAGGGGGAAAGGGGTATGGCTCCATGTGGTTTCTCGTGTCCATTGGTTTCGCAAGTTCTCGTATCTCTTCTTCTCGGTGATCCTCGATTTCATTGTACGAGTAGTAATGTGCACTTCCTGGACTGCGTGTACTTTCAAGCTCCTTATTTGTTGATGGCGCCTGTGCAACTGCTTTATCCTGTACACTTGCTGGCTATGGCGCAACTGCTGACTTCTGCGACTTGCTTTTTATAGGGCTATTGCTTGGCTTAGCGCACTTGGTGGCTCCTGCGCACTTGTTCCTTACGGGGCAATGGCTTGGCTTAGTGCACTTGCTGGGTCTTCTTTGAGAAGAGATTTTCTGCTGACTCTGATGATCGGTTTTCATGTGTGGTACTCTTATCTGCTCATTTATTTTTGTTCTTTGTCTGGAATTTTTATTTTTTTTTTGACTAAAAAAACAAAACACTGTGGCGCTGGCAGCCTGGTATGGGCCATGGCCTAGCTTCTTGACACTCATTTGTGTTGCTCATGTTTTCATTTTTATCACATCTGAACGGGGCCTACGACGGTTTATCCTTAGAAGCTTTTTCGTAGGCAATTTTACTTTCGGGAGTTTTTTGCCATTGCCCGCCGAAAGGGTGATGGCGATTTGAAAAATTGTTGGTGACCCAGCCAGGAATCGAACCCAGACTGTCTGCGTGATAGTCCAATGAGCTAACTATCGCGCCATCGCCATCGCTAAACTAAAAATTGACTAAACTTTACTAAATTTTTACATTGACTAAACAAAATCTGCCACGATACCTTTTCGGTTTCTTAACACTGAACTTCTTCAATACCACGTTGACTTTTACTTTCTTTTTTTTTTTTTTTTTTCTCTGCCAACTTTCAACCTTTGCTATCCCACGCTAACTGACCACTTGTCGTCATCCGATCTTTTTACAATGCCTCGTATGACAAATAAAAAAACAAAAAAATTCCGTTTTTCCAAATTACCGAATTATAATTGATGGTCATTCCCCATTAGAGCTTTGAAGACCGATTCAATTGTTGGTTTTTTGAATGCCGAGTAATCATCTTAGGCACAAACCTTCCCAAGGAGCTAAGGGTGTGACGGGAAACATCGACTGGAAAGGAAAATCTTACGTAGATGGAAAAGGAATACAAATCAGTTTGTTGTAATTGACAATATCTATTGCCATGATTTGAACAAAAGATGGCGCTGTTATGATATGGGCGTAAGTGCAAACGAACTAGGGGAACGCTTCCCACAAGTGGAAGGACACGCTTCAGTATTCTCTCCATCGATCTTCTGTGGTCTTGATTATCTCTGATTCTTATATAAGTTTTTCCTTTCTGTTTAGCTTTAAATATAATTCCTTACCTATTCTGGGCCTGCAAGTATCACTCTTCCTTTTCTTCGACTGAAAATCTCATATTTGTCGTGCTCCTTGGACGAAGATTGGTTTCTAGATTTCAAGAGACCTTGAATAATAAATTTGTGACGGATATAGAGGGTCACTAATTACGAGTACATCCGAGAGAGTGTTCACATACCAGCATTGATTAAGAACTTTAATCTTTTATGCGCATATTTTGTACTTGCAAAGCGAAGTCAGCAATCTTGAATGTATTCCCAATAGGTATGCCATATAAAATGTATGATTCAAGGAATTGTTGCATTTATATGACCAACATTTCATTCAAAGACAAATTACATTAAAATGCAGAACATCTGTCTGTCTTATAAATTATGTTACTGCAGCAATATAACCAAACAAAATGAAAGAAAATAAAACCAAAGCACGGATGATACTCACATGTAGACGTTTCTACAGAATCTGAGGGAAGTGTAAGCAATGGAAGAACAAATAAACCAATCCAAAAGCAACATCGAGACTTGAACAAGGCTCCATATGGAAACCAATGTATTTCTGAAAATAAAAGGACAGACCCTTACCTTTTAGTTACGAGTATGTGCTCGTATCTATAGCACGTCTCACCTATGCATATTCAAATGAAAGAATAAATCAAAAAGATTTTTACAATTTTTATGCAAATCAAAGAAAGAAATTGTAAATCAGCCAACGAATCTCCACCTCTTAGAAAGTGGGTATATGAGCACTACTTCATACTATCCGCCTCTTGACCAGTTACTCGTATCTAACCCTTAGAATACGAACACTTTTTCGGGGGTAAAAATGCAAATTTCCTATTCCTATAGCCAGGACCAGTTCAAGAATCAGCTTTTGGAACAGCACTAGTACCAACCGTTGAGCATAACCAAAGCCAACCCAGCTACTACTCGTATTGCGAGGAGATAGGGTCCAGAACCTTTTTTCGAAAACAGTGATAACATTAATTTGAAACAACGAAACACAGCACACCCAAATGGATGGTGGAGGGTGTTGGGTGTTGGGTGCTGGTCAGGGTTAGTCGACTGTCAGGATCTCTTTCGGTAATATCCTGCAAACTATAATGGATATGTCCTGATGTCTGTTTGCAATATAATTCCAATTTGGCACAAGTCCAGATTTTGAGAGAATTTCAAAAAATTTTCTACAGATTAGGTCCTTCCCACCTCCAGCGCTATTATGTACGAGTACGAGTATATGTTGTCCTAGTCACCATAGTCCTACTAGTCCTTGCCGTTGTCGTTTTCGTTGTCGCAGAGCGTGCAGTGCAGTGAAATGGAAGGGACAACAGTAAAACCAGTAACTCCTCTCTATGTGTGCTCCCTGCAGGACGTAGATGAATGGGGGAGCAAAACCGACGAAAAAATTCATTTACATATTCAATAGCACATCTGAATATCGCCAGTTGGGGTGGTTGCCAATGTTGGTTGGTTGGTTGGATAGGGCGTACGAATAGTTCTGCCTTGTCTTGGGAGTGCTAAAATGCTACTTCACCACTTTTCTCCTTTTAGTTGGAATTTGCAGTATGTGTGTGTGTGTGTTAAACGCTTTCCGGAGAACTACTTTTTGTAATTTAATGCTGAGATACTTTTATATATACGAGTAAATTTTTTTTTGTGTGTTGCTGTTCTCATTTTTAGTTTTTTCTTCTCTTTTTCAATGGGGATGCCTCCTGCCGGAAATGGGTTCTCCATTCTCTGGAATGGAGTCTAATTATCTAGTAGTGTAATAATTTATCGCTAGTTGGAGCTGCAGCTACTAACACAAATGAACATTAAACCAGCCTCAGCGAGATAGGAGTGTTAGAATAGTTTTAAGCAGTTTGCCTCTCAGGGGAGTTACGAATTTGGATAGTTTTGACAGGTAATCTGTTGAAGTCAGCCGTACATAATATGTAAGTTATACGCCGGTGTTTTGTTTCATTAATCTAGTTACTTTGGCTTGTTTTAATATTTTTTTTATAATAACTTGTTAGAATCTCGGTGTCCGATTAAAGTTGTTAGCTTCTAACTTCATTTCCTACGACATTCAGGAAGAGCTTGCAACTCTCTTCCCGAAACATTACTAGCAATGGCTTTAAGCCTCACTCCTAAAGATGAATGTTATAACTATATCCACTTTCTTAGTATAATCAACAATAGATACACCAAACATGTTCCAGTTTTATGAAGCGTGAGGATTGATACAGAACCGAGGATTACAATTTCCCTAACTGCCTCAAAGTTATTGCTGTATGTTGTGACTTTTTTCGATTGGTATTGGGACGTACTGCGTTTCGCCCTGCATATCAACGTCATAAGCGTATTATACAGAAGTTGTGGCACGTACATCTGATGTCTTCTGACGACATTTACAAAACCTTACCTGTTCTGTTATTTTGTACAATTCAAAGCGGTGCCGCATAGAAGGACTAGAGCTACTCACTAGTTCTTACGAGCAAGGACGAGATACGTACACCGGGTTCTAAGGAGGAAAAGGAAGAAGAATGTGATGCCCCGACCCGAAGCCCGATGAATCGTACCTCAGCATTGTTTGTCCGATCCCTAAGAAAGGAGTCTTATCTATAGAGACGAGCTGTATAGAGCAATGTCTTGTTTTAGCACTCCTGCCAAACACGTCCATCTATGCAGGATGAAGACTGAGAATGGACGCTGTTTTATCAATGTCGGCAAAGGTCTCATCGAGACGATTAATATCAAAAAACTTGCAAACTTGTTAAATCTTGAGCCTCATATGACACTAGCACCTCTGAAGAGGATAAAGTGGAAAACAAATTTTGTAAACAAACAAATGTAAGGCAGACATGCCAAATTTTAGTGCGATACTGTCTTTAGTTTCGTTTTGACAGCTGATTATTTTTGACGTGTTTGGCATCAAGTTGAGTATGGACAAAAACGATTTCGTTCTCTCATAAAACATTATTTTCATGGGGCTAATGCTCCGTCGGATTACACCGTCAAATATTGGTTTCGAGAGTTTTGTGGTGGTCGCAACTCCACTACCGATCAAGTCCGCAGCGGCAGGCCTTCCGATGCGGTTACAGAGGACAATGTCAAAAAAATACATGAATTGGTGTTGGCTGACCGGAAAGTGAAGGTGCGCGAGCTAGCAGATACCACAAATATTAGTACTGAGCGCATACGCCATATTTTGAGCAATATTCTGCATATGAAAAAGTTATCCTGCCGCTGGGTGCCGCGCATGCTCACTCCTGACCATAAACACGAACGCGAGAGCACTTCGAAAGACTGTTTGGACTTGCTAATGGGGAATCGGGCGGACTTTTGGCGTCGATTGGTAACTGTTGATGAAACCTGGATCCACTATTACACACCAGAGAACAGAATGAGTGCCCGGCAATGGACTGAAGCCGGCACGAGTGCTCCGAAGCGGCCGAGGGAGGCTCAATGGGTCGGAAAGGTTATGGCGTCGGTTTTCTGGGATTGTAATGTCATACTCTTCGTGGAGTACCTCTTAAAAGGAAAAACCATCAACAGCGAGTATTACTGTGCATTATTGGAGCGATTGAAGACCGAAATCGCTGCAAAACGGCCTCACATGAAGCGAAAAAAAACTTTGTTTTTGCAAGACAATGCGCCGGCGCATAAGAGCATCGCAACCACGGCTAAAATCAATGACTTACAGCTCCAATTGCTGTCGCATTCACCGTACTCGCCCGATTTTGCTCCCTCGGACTATTATCTCTTCCCAAACCTCAAAAGATGCCTCATCAATAAAAAATTCAGCTCACGCGAGGAAATCATCGACGCCACGGAGGAGAATTTTGCAGACCTTCCGGAAAATCACTTTTCGGACGGGATCAAGAAGTTGGAAAATGGCTGGAATAAGTGTATCAAGCTAAAAGGGGACTATATTGAATAAAATAAAAAAAAAAAACCTTTAAAAAAAATTCTTAAGGTTACTTTTCACCCCACCTAGTAGATAACTAAGAAGTAAATCATTTGCTCTCCAGAACATATTTAGAAAAACCAACGCTGATGTCCTTAGACTTTTGTATGTAGAAGCAAATTAGACGTTCAAGGAGATGTGTAAGATGAAACAAGCAGACTATTATAAGATATTAGCCTATAAAAAGGAGGACTGCAAGGACTCCAAATCTTTTTCAAAAACTGTAAGGCTGGTAAGTGGAACTAATTTACGGGCAATTCGTGCTATAGGTTCAGAAATACTTGCAAACCATGTCAGTCAACTGCTAGGCCCAGTAGCAGGCCATATAAACTTTCAGTATGCCCTGCGTAATGCCACAGTCTCTGAGCACAATGCTCGCATCTCGATGATTGAACTTATATCAGCATTGGGAAAAATGGAAAACAATAAGACTCCGGTCGAGTTTTTAAAAAAGATTTCTCCCGCGTACCTCGAAATACTGTTGACTATTTACAACACATTCTGAAGCCTAAATAAAGTACCAGAAGTATTTCTAAAATCCATGATTTACGCTGTATTTAAAAAAGGCGATAAAAGTGTCCCGGAAAACTACAGGGGAATCTCTCTTCTCTCAGCGTTTAGAAAGGTCTTCACACAGATCTTACACCATAGCTTGACAGTTTGGTTGGAGACCAACAGTCATCTAAGTGTTTTCCAAGCAGGTTTTCGTGCAGGGTTCTCTATGGTAAACCTAATTTTTGCAAACGGTTGCCACAAGATTTAGAAAGAGGGGGAAGAAACTATATTCCTTCTTTGTAAACTTTAAGGCAGCCTTTGACACAGTTGATAGAAATTCTTTGCTGTACAAGTTATCGACTCTGGGACCCTCGACAAAATTTATTAGTGTGTATAAGGAACTTACCACACAAATCATTTCTACAGCTTGGAACGGCAGTGTTTTGTCAGAGTATTGTTAAGTTCAGACAGGGGTTCCACAAGGCTCTGTTGTTAGCCCAATTTTATTTGCTCTTTACATAGATTTATCCACCGGGAGGGGTTCGAGTTTAAGAAATTGAAGTTAAAGTCCTCTTGCTTGACGACCTGGTCATTTTGTCTGATAGCCCACATACTTTTCAGCAGATTGAAAAGCTACTGCGACTTATGGGACTTAAAGATCAACACCTCCAAGTCAAGTCAAAAATTATGGTTTTCGGCACTGGTAGGGGTAAAAGGAATGCCCGAGACTGCCGACGGAAATTGTCAAGGATTACATCGGTTTTCTTATAAAAGCGAATCTTGATATGAAAACTCATATTCACAGAAGTAGCTGCTAAAACTGCCATTAACCTATTGTGGCGAAGTTTCTTTGGCAACCAACGAATCGGCTGCGCCTCAAAGTTCAAGGTTTTCAATGACACTGTTAACGTGTGCCTCTGCTAGGCAAATCAAGTGTTTGGATATAAGTACCTCGAAGACTGTGAATCGGTCTCTTTAAACTCCCGCCAACTATCCCCTAATACGCCATCTACGTTGAATCTGGTCTCCCGCAAATCTACCTCAGAAACTTAAAAGCAAATGCTGACTATATGATCAAAGTGATGCGCAGGGCAGACAATAGTCTCCAGAAGAGACTTCCCAAGATGGCGCGTCAGTATAACCTAGCACCTTTTAAAGAATGGCATGAGTTCGCTTGCTTACATAACATTGAGTTGGGTCTCACCGAGGCAAACCTAAATGAGTTCTAAGATAAGCTCTATGCATGCAGAAAGAAACAAGATTATTATGTCTATAACGACTGTATAAGTAGAGCCCAGTCTGCTTCTTCGCGGCATATATGTAGACTTCTGAACCATGCACTAGGTATCCGTAACTATCTAAGCACGGAACATTCAACTTATGAAATAAGTGTAATACTCGTATTTAGAGCAAGAACCGAACTCCTGACACTTACATGCCGCATCGACGTGATGTCAATACAATCGTAACGAGAACGAGAACATCTTCCACTTTATCGCAACCTGCCCTATACAATCAGAATGCCGTTTGCTTTACTTCTCTATAGAGTTCCACACACTTGAAGAAACAAGGAATGTTCTAAATGGAATGGAGGGTTGGAACCTGCTTCTTCGTTTTTGTAATCATGCTTTGAATTACCAAAACAGCTTTATCTGACAATTTCATTTCATCAAAGATCAAACGAAAAGTTGTTCTGGCCGAATGTTTCTTCGGCCCACGAAGGCAGATGTGTAATAACACCTCAACAAAAAATACTAAAGAGCCAGTCAGTACTGCTTTATGGTGCAGAGGGAACCATAAACGTAAACGAAAGTAGGTTAAAACATCTTCAGCCGTTTCAAACCCGATGGAATTTAACGATGACGGGGTTTGGAGGGGAGATTTAATAATGAACTCTAACAGCTGTTCAGACATTAACCTGGTCAAACAAGTTTAAATAAGCCGCCCAAGGATACCTATATAAATTAAATGAGCATCACCTCTTCGGCCCAAAAACTCTTCGAAGTCAACCTGGAGAAACAACGCAGTAAACGAAAGCATTCAAACGTGGAAGTGAAACAGGATCTCAAACAACTTGGATTACTCAACTAAAGGCAATTAACCAGAGATTGCATTAACAAGGGAGACGTATTTGTTGAGATCTAGGACCAACGAAGGCTGTTGCGCCACCTAATTGTGGAAGGTATTTGATCTTCAGTTAGTCTTGCTTTACCCACAAATGGTGGGTTGGCGTCCGGTAGTCTTACAGACACTCAAAAAACTGCAATTTCATTTGGTCTGATTACTGCATTTTCTTGCCAATCTTCCCTCTGCGGATATATTGCATCATATGGAATGTCGAAGTCGCCCAAGGAAGGAATTTCATCCCACATCGTCATTTCGCACCGTGCCGTCTGAAGTGCTCTTGAATTGACCCAAATTAGTGAGTCGTATCGCACTGTTGCTAGCAGAAAGGTGTCCAATGCTGCCGTTAAGATGGCACATGTGATGACTGTGGAAGCCGTTCTTTGAACCACCGCTAATTTTCCGTAAGCCGTGTTCTTGTTTGTTGCTTCCCATTTTTTCCTCTACGTTTAGATGCCAATTCGGTTTTTAATACAGAATTACACCCCGATACTTCGCGCGCTTGGGGAAGGACAGTTCCAACCGTAAAGTTTTGGTAATTTGAAGTTCGGTATCTTGTACTTTCTGGTGAAAAGAAACAGTTTCGTTTTGAAAGGGTTGACATTGAGACCATAGCTGTTTGCCAAAGTTCAGAGGGCTTCAGGGCAACCTCGATAATCTCACTTAAAATATCTAAGTATTTTTTTGCACTATTATGACCACCTCATTTTCGTATGCCGTTGCTCTTATGCCCATTGTATTCAGCTTTTAAGGATGTCCTTGATAACTAGCACCCATAGGGGTTGCCTTGCTAACAAACATTCTAACCGAATAGAACAATTTATTTTCCTATTTGCAAACATGTGCAAGCCCAAATTGTAATGTTCTGTTCAATATTTACGTCTACTAGAGCACTTTGACATTATTGAAGGCTCCTTTTATATGGAGTAAGGCCGCCACCGCAAACTCACCGATAGGTAGACTGCTTTCTTTTTTCCCACCACCTCGTGCAGGGCGTTTTCTACAGATTTGCCTTTCATATATGCATATTGCTGCTCAGTCAAAAAGCCATTACTACAGCTCTTCCTAATATACAATAATCACAGATCATAAGCATATATGTTAACAGACTTATAGGTCTGAAATCTTTTGCTGTTATATGCCCCTGTTTGCGGCTTTATATAGGTTATGTACCCAACAAATTCCGATACCCGATCCATGTTTTCATTTCCCTTTTAGAGTCAAATACAATATGTTCCCACACTTAACCACACGATAACGGCAAGTCAATGTTTGCAACAAAGTTGCAAAGGAAGTGTCAAGTATCGGAAAAGTCACACGCGCAACATAAAAAATAAAGCTGAGATAGCAAAGTAAAAAGTAATATAAGGGAATGCCAAGTGGGCACCAGTAGTCAGTTAGTTAAAAGTGTTAGATTAGATTGGAGAAATAAAGAATAACATTTTTTTTTCGACAAATCCGAAATTAAGTATTTAAATGGCGCAGTCGGTAGGATTCAAACAAACAGTTTTTGAATCCATATGAGAACGAGCGAAACGAAAACGCGTAAAGTGTGAGAAGTGTCTCTCAAGATCAAGGCAAAAGTTGGACTCTGAAAAAAAAAAACTTTTGGAGGAGCATACGTGCAACTGTGTACCAAGTGTGAGAATATATTCTACTATTGGACCCGTTAAATAAAAACCTCTAAAAGAACATTAGATAAAATAGTATACCGGAGGAAGAAGTGTTTCTAAAAATCAGAAAAGATAAACCTCAAACCGGATATATTAAGTGAAACTTTATTGACCCAGTGATCTAACATTATTTAAAAGGTTAGCTAAAAATAAGATAGACCAGGTGCTGACTCAAACTTAACAAAAGAAAAAAAAAACATCAAACATCCACCATTCATCGTAAAGACAGAATATCCCAGTTTTTCAAAGACGTCATTAAAAGAGAAATGGAGGCAGCGTTAGTAGAAAGACTTACGATAGCTTTGGAAGCTTTAGCTAGCAGGAACCCAGCCCAAAGCCGAGCTGTGGGGATTATGAAAGAGATTGCTTACATCAAGGAATACAGCGGTGACCAGGAAGGGTTAACCCAGTTTCTTACCGTAGTGCAAATTCATCTAGACAGTGTAGATAATAACACCAGACAAGAGCTATGGCAGGCTATCTTCAATACGAAAATTCAAGGACCAGCCAAGGAATTATTGATCAACAACCAACCAGAAGGATGGGAAAAAGCAAAATTACTATTGAAACAACATTTCAGACCAACCGTTAGTTACAAGAAAATCTCAAGAAGAATCAGTAATCTAAGGGTAAGTTCTATTTCTGATTTAAATCAACAAGTGGAAAAAATAATAAAAGAAGTGAACACATTTGCAACATATGAAACTAAGTCTGTAGAAACTAAAAACTGCTTTTACACGGTGCTAATAGATAAGATTAAACAGCTTGTAGCGGGTAATTTATCCCGTGATATAAGAGATAAATTCATATTACATGAGATAAAAGAAATATTATATTCTTACATTGGCTTTGATTATAATAATCTAGATAGGAAATTCGTAGTAGACGATAGGCGTCCAACAAAAAATCATAAAAATAACAACAGACACGACACTAGTAACCCAACCCAAAACAACAGAAGTAATAACCCCAATCCAAATAATCAAACTAGAAATTCAAATAATTATAAGGATAACTCAGGACAATATAGGCAACGTAGTTCCGAAACACCACAAAACAATTCAGGACAGCGTAGGCAAAACAATGATAGGCCAAATCTAAATACAGGACAGAATAGACAACAAATTTTTAATAGTTCAGGTCAATTCAGAAATGCGCAACAAAACTTGCAACCTATGGAAGTAGGACAAATATCATAAAACGATAGCGTAGAAGAGCAACAGGGTAAACAAATCAACGAGGAGGTTCATAACATCGAACCAGAGTTTTTTCTCAGTTAGGCCTCGGAAACAAAATCTTTACAAACTTGACAATTGACAATAAACAATACAAAGCTCTGGTTGACACAGGCCCAACTATGAGCATAGTTAATTCTAGTAGAGTAGATTGTAGCAAATTTAGGATTTTTGAAAAGGTAAAACTTAAACTCCAAACTATCAATAGTGTAACTACTGAAGTAATTGAGAGAATAATCATAAGCATACCAACGGAATTCAACTACAATCAAAGAGGAGCCACACGGTGGTATAGAAGAGATTTAGGAGACAAGCCTTATGATTTATTAGTAGGTATGGACCTCTTGAGCAAAATCGTTAAGACGATTGATTTTAATGAGAAAACAATTATTCTAAAGAATGGATCATTATTATCGATCTATTCAATAGAAAACGAAACAACTCTGGATTGTTTCGAACTTAACTCTTGTAAAAAAGAGCTTGACTTAAGTCACTTAAATAAAGAGGAATTTCAACAAATAAAAACGCTTTTAGATCAATACACAAATCTTATTTATCAGGAAGGAGACCAATTGACAAATACAGACTCTATAATGCATGAAATACGGACTACGACCGACCAACAGATTAACTCGAAATTATATAGACTACCACCTAAACATGACGAAGAAGTGAGACGGCAACTACATGAAATGGAAGAGCAGGATATAATTAGGAAATCAAATAGTAGATACGCGTCACCTATAGTTGTAGTAGCAAAAAAATTAGATACCTCGGGACAGCAGAAATTTCGAATATGTGTAGATTATAGAAAATTAAACGAAATTACGATCGATGATAAATATCCCATTCCCAATATAAACGGTATATTGGATAAATTGGGAAGAGCTCATTATTTTTCTTCGTTAGATCTGGCTAAGGGATACCATCAGATAAAGATGCTTCCCAATGACATTCATAAAACAGCTTTCGTTACACCAAACGGATTGTACGGATTCGTGAGAATGCCATTTGGCCTTAAGAATGCTCCAGCAACCTTTCAAAGGTTGATGAATGAGATTCTTAGGGAATATATTAACAAGATCTGCGTCGTCTATTTAGATGACATACTGGTTTTTTCAACCAGCTTACAGGAACATATTAATTCTTTAAAATTAATATTTCAGAGATTGGCTGAACACAATCTCAAAGTTCAATTCGATAAATGCTCTTTCATGAAGAAAAATACGGAATTCCTGGGACATGTCTTAACAGCTGAAGGCATGAAACCAAACCCAGTTAAAGTAAAATGTATCCAAGAATATCCACTACCGAAATCAGAAAGGCAATTAAAAGGCTTTTTGGGAGTGACTGGCTTCTACCGAAAATTTGTAAATGACTATGCTAAAATAGCTAGTCCAATGATAAAGTATTTAAAGAAAGATAAAACTATAAACGTAAACGATCCCGAATATATCCAGGCATTTGAAACCCTCAGAATGAATATTATTAAGCACCCAATTCTGAAATTTCCAAATTTTAATAAAACATTTGTAGTAAATACTGATGCAAGTAATTACGCAATCGGGGCAGTCCTAATGCAAGAAGGACAACCCGTGTGTTATGCCTCACGATCTCTGAACGATCACGAAAAGAATTACTCTGTCACCGACAAAGAATTCTTGGCGATTGTTTGGGCCGTTAATTATTTTAGGCCATATCTATGGGGTAAAAGATTTAAAATAGTAACTGACCATATGCCCATAAAATACTTAAATAAAAAAATATACCGGTAAGGAATTTAGCCAAAGAAACCAACGGTGGTTACTAAAGCTTCAAGAGTACCAATTTGACATCGAATATCTGAAAGGAAAAGAAAACAAAATAGCAGACTTTCTAAGCCGAATTCCGGAGATGAACAACAAAGCTAATTTTAACGATCAAATAGACTGTCAATCAATAGATAATATTTCAGAAGATGCCACAATTCATTCACAAGATGAACAACAGTTAGATCATATCTCAATAAAAGAAACAATAGTAAATATTTATAAAACACAATTAATACTCACTAACGACACTAACACAGAAATAGAAGTGGTACACAATAGAAGAATTATTTACGTAGACATGACTAGAGAAATAGGTTATTGGACCGATTTATTGCGGAGATACATTAAACCAGGTGTTATAGGAATATACACTGAACTATCTGATCATGCGTTTAATAAGATACAACAACTTTTAATTGAACTTTTTAGTCATGACAAGAAAATTATATTCGTAAGGGCAACTCTGAGGGCTAGGGAAATAGAGACTTTGGAAGAAGTTCAGAAACAAATTTCAATTTACCACACAAAAGAAAGCTTACATAGCGGTATCGTTGAAGCATACCACAGCCTGAAAAATAAAATCTATTATCCGAAGTTAGTAAAAGAAATAACAAAAATAATTAATAACTGCAAGACATGTCTAGAAGTCAAGTATGAAAGGAAACCGAATAAACCTAAATTTGAAATAAGCGAAACACCTTCTAGGCCAAACGAAATTTTACATATGGACATCTATTACTTCATGAAACAATCATTTTTAACCTTAATACTCGTAGATAAATTAACAAAAAAAGCATATGTTTATTTTTTAGCCAATAGAAATTGGATTAAGAAAATTGAAACTTTAGAAGAACACTTTTCGAAGTTCGGTAAACCTAAAAAATTAATAACAGATAACGAATTTAGATCCGAAAACTTGAAAGCATTTTTAACCGAACAACAGGTTGAGTTACATCTAACCAAAGCAAACACACACACGGGAAATAGTGATATCGAAAGATTTCATTCGACCCTCCAAGAGAAATTAGTAACAATTAGAAACGAAGACTTAACACTAGTTCAAAAAGTCCATAGGGCAGTCAATAACTATAACAATAGGTATCATTCAACAAAAGAAATGACCCCAGAAGAAGCAATGTTTGCTGACTTTGCAACACTTGCTAACAGGATAAAACTGAAAAAAGAAAAATACATTAATAAACTAAACCAAGATAGGCAAGAATATAGAGAGAATAGGAAAATAGTACCAGTTAAGAATTATAGGAGAAACTATTACAAAAATGAACCTAGGTATAGACTTAAGAAAATGGATAAAGAGCATCCAATAAATATTAAGCCACCACGTAAATTTGCAGATGACGACATTTACATATCTAATACTGACCTTACTAGTAACACAACCAGCAATAGCTACACTACAAATAACCCCACTAACAACTGACAACGGATACGCTTTAATCAACATGGGACAGACAGAAATAACCGAGACAGAACTAGATTTATATAAGTTAAAGAATATAAGAAAAGGTTTGTTAAAATATAGCACAGGGAAATTAATCATTGCAATTAAAATACCACATACTTATAAACTAGTAGATTTTAAGCTTATCACAGCAGTACCCACAGAAATAAATCAGGAAATAATAATTGAAGACCAATATGTTATAGAAATTAATCGAACTAAATATCAATACGACAATAAAATTTTATATGAAAAAGATTTAATACCAATAAACAATTGTATTAACAATTGTATTACAAAACAAAACTGTGAAATGAAAGAAAATAAATTAATGGAAATTATATCACTAGATGAATATACTATACTGTGTAAAAACATGAATAACGAAACAATTATAAACCATTGCGATGATCGAAACATAAAATTAAGTGGAAACTATTTAATTGTAATCAATAATTGCTCAATATAAATACTTAGTCAAACGTTTGGCAATAAAAATATACAATTTGTGGACAGATTCTTCTACAATGAAGAAGGAAAAATCAATTTTACTAGGAAGCTAGACTTTAAGGAAATTATGTTAAAAACGTTTGTAAACTTAGAAAATATTAAAATATTAAGATTTCATAAAAATGTTAATTAGATCGCTATCTCAACTTTATTAATAATCATGATCATAATCAGCATTTCAATAATAACCATTACTAGAAGCAATAAAAAACTGATACTTATAATGAAGAACCAAATTCCCAAAAATATAAAAATTCAGGAGAATTTTCAGACTAACGGGGGAGAGGTTATGTACCCAACAAATTCCGATACCCGATCCATGTTTTCATTTCCCTTTTAGAGTCAAATACAATATGTTCCCACACTTTTCACGATAACGGCAAGTCAATGTTTGCAACAAAGTTGCAAAGGAAGTGTCAAGTATCGAAAAAGTCACACGCGCAACATAAAAAATAAAGCTGAGATAGCAAAGTAAAAAGTAATTTAAGGGAATGCCAAGTGGGCACCAGTAGTCAGTAAGTTAAAAGTGTTAGATTAGATTGGAGAAATAAAGAATAAAATTTTTTTTTCGACAAATCCGAAATTAAGTTTTTAAATTATATAAAAACTACTTTTACTTTCCTGCAAACTATTGCAATACATAGTATCCTAATTTTAGGGATTTAGACTTAGATTTGTTGGTGCTCCAGTGCTTTCTGTAGCATTATCGGTAGAATACCATCCGGAAATTTGTACTGTTTTAAGGACTGAATTGCCCACTGTAAATTTTTCCTATTAATTAAGAACATATATATATTTCCTCTTCGAAGAGAGAGAGAGATTATTGTTCTCAGCCACATTCAACTGATAATGTAGATCCAAGAAACTGGATTTCCACCAATTTTACCAAGACTTCTTGGCTACTTTCAGCCCAGGTTCTGTCATATTTTCTGAAGTAGCTAGGAATGCTCCCTTCCTTTGGAAAGTATTCTGCATAACTTTGAAGCCTCGTCTGTTGCCACGATAGATTCGCAGTATCTCTGGCATGACGCCCTTATTGATCTCTTAACTTTAATTGTTTTTTATATTCTTAGTATACATTCCATGTACTGGCACTTCTTAAAAGCTTCTCCCTTTTGTAGAGTTTCCCACGGCTTTCCTTTGAAACCTATTTATCTATTTTATTTCGGTTGAGCTCTTTTAGATGTTGTGTTAGCCAGACAAGCTTTCTCGAATACCATTGTTAGCACCTTACTAATATTTTCTAACGCCCTATCTAAGGTAAGTACTCTCCATTCCCTTACTTCTAATTTTTCTGTATTTGAAGCAAGGGTGATATCTAGCAAAACTTGCATATTTTTCACCACAAGAGTGGGCGAATTCCCTCTGTTTCAAATATAGAGGTTGAAAAACACCAAGTCAAGTAGCCGCAAATTATAGCAGAACCTCCGTTATTTAGGGATAGGTAAGCAAAAGTTAGATTGCTCAACGGAAAATGAGGCAATGAGCTCAATCGCAGGTTTTTATCGACTCTGCAACCTCCAGTCAAAATAGTGCGGAATTGTTATTATTCTGGTCCTGCAGCTCAAACAGAATCACATTTTGTTTTTAAAAGTGTGGACAATAGGTACAGATATAGTCGAAAGCTTTTTGTCGGTAAAATCGAATGCTGCAGGAGTAAATGGAGTTCATCCGGTCTTTATCAGTGCTATTCTGCCAATACTACTGCCCTATTTCACGCATATGATAAATACCATTTTAATGACCAGTATTTTTCCACGTCAATTCAAAATAAATCCGATCCCTAAAAATTCGATTGGAAACGAGTTTCGACCTATATCAATTCTGTCCTTTCTTTCCAAGGTGTGTGAGCGGATTGTGCAAAAGTAATTAAATTAATATGTGGCAAGGTATAAATTATTGGTACCAATCCTATCTGGTTTTCGTGCCAAACACAGCTGTACTGTTGCTAATTCCGCGAATTTAAATAACTAATTATACTAACAAAGGTGCCGGGCTACAGGCAACTAAGTCAAACTCAAAGAAGAACAAAAATCGAAAGCAAAAAAAAACCCGCAACCACACGGATGGTGGTTGGTAAGAGAATGATGAGTAATGCGAAAAATAGGATGAGAGCCCAAAAGAGGATCGCAAAAAAAACCGGAATTGCAACAAGCAGCTGGTTCAAGCTGCACTCACCGACTGCTCAGCACGGGTAGGGTTCGAAAAAAAGCGATGGTTAACAAAAGAAAGTGGACGACACCCAATTTTTAAGTGAAATTGGGAAAACACGATCAAAACACAAGAGGTTATTTTTCTTCCCTCATGGGGAATTAAAATGTGTATTGTTTTCTTTAACCAAGGGGGATGAAAAAGCCGTGCCCAATATATGTACTCGTATACTAACAAAAGCACTAGAAGCAAAAGTAATTATGGCACCAAAGGGGTTGCTCACACCAAAAAATTTAATACGTATTATAACTAAGGCGGCGGTTACGGGAAGGTCCACGATTCCGTACGATCACTAAGTAGATTTCTTAGATGACTCACTTGGGGTCGACGGGGTCGCGAATGTTTAACAGTAAGGTAAGGCGGTAAGGAGAATTACGGGGTCGCGCACAAAATTATCAATAAATCCCAACTCGGGGGAATGTCGCACAGTAATATCACTCTATATATGAAAATGGCAAAAGGGGTACTTATCTTTTTTCCTTCCTACTTGGGGTCGCTCCGGTCTAACGTCGGGGTTGGTGAGGGGGTTGTATACTTCCCGCCACAGTCACAGGGTAGTTGAGGTTGCGTCGTCGGGTTATTTGGGGTTCGTCGTTTCTTGGAGTCTTTCCTGCTCCGGGTGTTGTGGAATTTTGTTTTGTTGGTCTTTCTCTTTGTGCGTTGTGTAATTTTTCTTGTTCTGCTTCGTCTTAGTTCTGGTTTCTGTCGTTATTTTGTTTTCTCGCTGTTTACTTTTGTTTTGCTGTTTGTCCGGTCTCCTTTTCCTCTTTTTGTATTTTTTTTTTGTCTCCTCAGTATTCGTTTTTTTTTCTTATTGTTTTTTTTTTCGGCACTCTCCGCTATGACGGCTAGTTATTAATTGAACTCGCCGCGCATTACGGCTAGTTCCCACTCACACATCTCCCATACACACACACATTCATACGTAGTTCCACTATTTCAGCTGCCAGAGCAAAGGGACTCACTTCCAGAGCTCCAACAGCTTCTCCTTGTGGAACCACCCAATCACACCAGTCGATGTTTTGTAAAGTTTGTCGTGTTCGTTTTGTCTGTCGAGTGACTGCTTGGGTCTATATCACACCCTCGGACCCGGGACACTTTTAGGGGACAATTAAGGGGAGCTCAACTATTGACCATCAAGTAGAGAGGAAAACTTTCCCAAGAATGCATTTAAAGGGGAGGGGGCCGTAAGTCTCCTTGCAGACAAGAAAATAGGGGTGACGATCGTAGGGAATTGTGGGCTTTCTTTACAATTATCTTTTTTTCAATTTGGGGGTGTTTGGGGGTTTTACAATTTACGTTTACTTTGAACAAACAATATAATTATTTATGGTGGGCTCTCGGCCATTGCTGGTGGTATCGACATCTCGGGGCATCGGTAAAGGGCATCAAGGGGACAGACCGTCCGTCTACAAGAGTCTCCAGGCCGCCCGCCTGGCTTTATCCGGGGTACCTAGATGGTCATCTCTGGAGCGGTAGGCAGATCGAGGGAACTGGACCCAAAGGATCCAGTGAATCCCACCTGTACCATGGCTTCCAGAGAATGACGGGAAGAGAAGAACGTGGACAACAAAAGAAAAGGCAGGAGGGCAAAGGAGTGAACAAACGACAAAGGACCAAAGGGAGTGGAGGATTTTCGGGGCGTGATTTGCACGCAACAGTACGACTGCTTTAATGAGTATGGTAGAAGATATACGAAAAAAATTGGACCAAGGTGATATTATCTTTTGATTCTTTAAGATTTTTTAAATGCGTTTGATCTATTATCTATAAACTCCGCCATGATTTTAACTTGTCTCCATCTGCAATCAGGGTACTTTCGTCTTATCTTTGTGAAAGAGAGCAGGCCGTGTTCCTGGGCGGATCTCTATCACGGTTTCTTGCTGTGAAGCGAGGGGTTCCATTCCATTCTTCGTCCTTTTTTATTTTCAATGCATATAAACAATATAGCTACGATTATTCTAAATTTACCAAAGCATTTTTAAGCTGAAGACATTCAAATTTATCTAAGCTGTCCTCTCGGCCTAATCGAACATTGTGTTAATGAATTGAATGAAGATCTTCAGCGTATTTTAGGTTGGGCCTCTGAACACGGCTTAGCACTTAAATCCAGTGAATGTTAATGTCTAGTTATTTCGAAAACGGCGGTACACCTTTCCTATTTTCCCAGTATCATGCTGAACAGCTCAACAATTGAATACGTAAACTCCTCAAAAAACATAGGCGTCTTATTTAATACTTGGAATAATCACATAGATTTAATCGTGGGGAGAGCTTATCGGGTTCTCCGTAATCTTTGAACTGCACGGAAAACAAGGTTATTACTTGTCAAAACTCCTGTCATCCCTGTTCTTATCTATGGTTCAGAAGTGTGATGCTTATAGTTAAAGAAAACTGCAAGTGGCTTTTGACAATAATATTCGCTATGTCTATAATCTTAGAAGATCTGACCACATTTCCCATTTGGCAAAGAACTTGTTAACAATGTCCTTTCAGAACTATATCATGTTTTAAACACTTGTCTTTCTTTTACAAATTACAAATTACAAATTTATTTATTTCTAATTCATTGCTCACATAAGATTTTATAACATCTTTTGAAAAATTGGAACAAGCTTTAACAATATTTCAAATAAAAATTAAAAAGAAAAAAAGAAAAAAAAGGAGAAATGAAACAATAAAATACTATCTAACAAATATAGATTAAGAAATAGATAGAGAAGGGATAATAAGACAGAAAGATTAAAAAGAAGATTAGGAAAGGGAGGCGGAGACATAAATTTGCGAGAACAGGAAATTGGGATACACAGGAGGACTTTACTAGAAGTTTTCAGCACAATATATAAAAACTTCTTTGCTGAAAGAACTTGTGTTACTCATGCGCTTGATGGATAAGGGCAAACGATTCCAAAGTTGAATTGAATGTACAAAAAATTGCCGAGATGTATTTAAATACTTGCACCGAGGTGCTACCAGCTGTAAAGTTCTTTTATTTCTCGGAAAGCTTACAATTTCGAACAGATATTCTGGGGTTTTCTTTACTAAAATTTTATGCAGAAGTAAAATTGAACGATATGTTAGAAGTCCAATCAAGGAACAGCCGACGATTTGCTTGCTATATGCAGAAATGTGATCATATCTTTTTGCATTAAAAATGTATCTCGCGCAGGCATTGTATGCCACAGTTAATTTTCTTGCAGAATCATGGTCCATATTTGTGAACAATTCACAGCCATCGAAAATAATCGGGAGAATAAATGCCTTTACAAGTTTTAGTTTAGTATTGGTTGGAAGGTAGTTAGCAGTGGGATTAAGACCTCGGAGTGCTCCATAAATTTTTTGAAACAATTTTATTTATATGAACGTTCCAATTCATATTGCAACTCAAATAGACACCGAGATTCTTAATGTGGTCAACGTATTCGATTGGGGAATGGTTCAGAAATAATGGAGGTATAAACTCTGTACGTCTTCGGCATTTATTACCATTGCTTTTGATTTCTACCGTTTGATGCTTGTTTGCAC
This sequence comes from Volucella inflata, assembly GCA_928272305.1. Taxonomy (NCBI): domain Eukaryota; kingdom Metazoa; phylum Arthropoda; class Insecta; order Diptera; family Syrphidae; genus Volucella; species Volucella inflata. The sequence goes on from OV743716.1 coordinate 31,084,358, forward strand.
TTGGAAAGAGTGTATATATCTGTACATCGTCAGCATATATATGGTAGCTGCAGGTAGAAAAACATTTGGAGATATCGTTTACGAAACAAATGAATAAAAGTGGCCCTAAAACAGAGACTTTAGGTACACCTGAACGGACAGGATGGCACGAAGATTGCTTGTTATCATAAAAGACGTACTGAGATCTGTTGGATAGGTACGAAGATATCAGTTTAACCAACGAGTTATCAAACAGAAATTGATATTTAAGATTTTTTTTAATAAAAATGCATATTCACGCAGTCAAATGCTTTTGAAAAGTCTAAAAACGCTGTTAAGCCTAATCTGTCGTTGTCACAACCAGCACGCAAATCTTCGCAAATTTTTAGGAGAGCTGAAGTACAACTAAAATTTGCACGAAATCCTGACTAGTATTTCAATATCATGGTCTTAGCGTTTAGATGTGCTTTTATTTGTCGACTTATTATGATTTCAAAAACTTTGCTTAAGAACGGTAAAATTACTATAGGTCGGTATTCTACCGGGTTCCTGTTTGGCGATTTAGGAAGGGGTAAAAGTTATGCTATTTTCCAGCTTTCCGGAAAAACAGAAGTCATTATAATGGTATTACAAATGTGAGTGATAGGCTGCAAGACAGAAGGAAGTATAGTTTTAATAAATTTAGGTGGAACGTTGTCTGAACCAACTGCATTTGACTTTACACCTAATATAACATTTCCGACAGTTACTACATCTACACAAGAAAGAGAAAAAGCCGAATCAGTAGAATTGCTCGTAAGATTTTGAGAGCTACGAATATCTAATGACATTGACTCTCTGCAGGCCGAGACGAAAGTCTTATTTAGTTCTTCAAGATTCATGCTATTGGAAGGTGATATTTTTCTTTTCGAGGTAAGACCCATCTGGCGAATATTTTTCCAAAATTCAGAACTTGAAGAACATGATTCAAGTCTGTTTTTATAAAAAGAAGATTTATTCTTTCTTAAGAGACGTGTTACAGCATTTCGAGTGGTTTGTAACGTCTCCATCTGGCATATAGCAAATTTCGAGCTTTTATCAATACGACGACTTCCTGAGAGAGCCAAGGTAATTTAATTTTGGTCTTTTTGAAGCTTCGCAAAGGCACATGTTTAGTAAAAAGATATTTAATTTGGTTATTAAAAAAAAGAAACTTGGAAGCTTGTGTCATTTGTATTATAAATTGGAGACCAATCCAAGGTCTGACAGTCATTACAAAGGGTCTCTAAATTGATTCGAGAGTATTGGTATATTTTGAAAGTTGTCTCAGTTTCAACTGCTGGAAATATATCTACTTTTTATTTTTCAACCTTTTAAAAACAAGGGAACCGAAATACGAGTATCTCGTCAATAGAATCGAGTTTCCGGCATCTAGTAGATCTGCTTCTCAAATTCTTTCACGTTACTCTTCGCCTCTGGAATTCACTTCCACGTAATTTGAGATAACTTAGTGACATGCGCCGTTTTAAAAGCAAATTACAACTTTTCCTCCAAACCTAACCAACTACATTTTGATATTTTTTTTTTTTATAATTTACGCACGCACATGGGATTATATACCCTCAAAATCTTTGCACATAGCGTGGGCGAAGAAAATTAAGGGAGGGAGAAAAGAGAGGTACCGATGTACGTTGGTTTTAAATGTTTGAAGGTTGTAATGGCAAGGAAATAAAGAGCTCGGCAGGGCATTCCATAAGTGAGTTGTTCGGCTTAGAAAAGAATCACGATATTTCAGGGTGAGTCCGAAAGTGGGCTTGAGGTTGTACTGATGGGCATTCATAGCGGTTGGAGGTTTAAAGAGGCGGAATGCTACTGGCAATTTCAGAGGAGCACTGGTGGTGAGAATAGCGATAGAACAGGGTGAGACAGGAGACATTACGTCGGTGGTCGAGGGTGTCAATCGACTGACTAATATAAGCATCACCTATAAGTCTTATACCACTGTTTTGAAACCTACCTGGTTGGTGCAATGATGTCTTGGGGGCACCTGACCAGATGTGAGCATTATACTCCAATTTTGGGCAAATGAAAGCCTTATATATTGAAGCCAGATCAGAGGGGGTGAAATATTTCTTACATCGCTTAAGGAAACCTAGACATTTCGCAGCATTTTAGGCGACTTCGAATACTTATGTGGTCTTCCAACGTAGGTTGTCATTGACACACATACCGAGAATGGAAAGTTTTTCGACGATGCAAGTGCAATTCATGGATAATGGCTGGGTATTTGAATTTCGCTTTAGCGACAGCAGACAGCATTGTGTTTTGGAAGCATTAAATTCCACTCTGTTGGTAGTTCCCCATTTGTGTATGCTGTTTATATCGGAATTTGATGAGCTTAACATACGCTGCCGTTCCCGTTCTATAGCCGAAGAGCAGGGACGTTAGTCCAGGAACGAATATGAAAAGCAGAGAGTACCGTCGTCAGCAAAGGAGTAAATTGGACTAGAAGTAGCAGACAGGAGATCACTGTTGAAGATTAAAAAGAGTGTCGGGGACAGAAGGGATCCCTGGGGCACACCAGCATTTATTTTGGGAATATCAGACTTGAAACCATCCAAAACAACTTGAATTGAACGTTACGAAAGGTGATTTCTTATCCATTGAAGAAGGGAGTCGTCGAACTCAAATGAACGCATTTTCGACAAAAGAGCCTGATGCCACCCTCTGTCAAATGCCGACTATCTTGCTTTCGCCAGATCGATGTAAACATTGGCTCCACTTTTCGGTGAGGCATGCCATCAAATCACCAGTGGATCTGTTGATACGAAATCCGTACTGCCGGTCATTAAGAAGTTTTCGACTTCCGAGATATTTTATGAGCTGACGATTTACGAAGGCGGGTCAATAAGTCCGTGACTTTTGGATTAAAACACAGATTTTTTGATAAAAAAATAATTTTATTTTTCAACGTAGTCTCCCTTGAGCTCTATACACTTTGTCCAACGCTTCTCCAATTTTGTTAACCCTTCCAAAAAAAATGATTTGTCGAGGTCCTCAAAATAGGCCTTTGTTTGCGAGATGACTTCATCATTGGAGTCAAATCTTTTTCCACCAAGCCATTTCTTCAGGTTTGGGAACAAGAAGTAGTCGCTCGGAGCCAAATCTGGAGAATAGGGTGGATGAGGGAGCAATTCATAGCCCAATTCATGGATTTTTGCCATGGCGACTGCACATGTGTTTGTGGTCGACTGTGAGCAAACGCGGCACCCATCTTGCGGAAAGCTTTCTCATGCCCAAGTGATCATTCAAAATTGAAACCACTGAGCCATGCGAGATCCCTACGGCTTCCACAATCTCTCGCACTTTCAATCTTCGGTCGGCCAACACCATATCGTGAATTTTTTCGATTGTTTCGGGTGTAGAGACCTCAACTGGGCGTCCAGGACGTTCGGCATCTTCAGTGTTTGTACGGCCACAACGAAATTCAGTAAACCACTTTTTTACCATTGAAATCGATGGTGCAGAGTCCCCATAGTATTTATCAAGCTTAGCCTTGGTCTCGGTAATGGTTTTTTTTCGCAAGAAATAATGCTTAATAAGCACACGAAATTCACTTTTTTTCATTTTCTCCTCAAATTAGTGAGTAGTCTGATAAAAATAGCTGTCAAACACAAACTAACTGACGCAGCAAGTTTAAATTTTGACAGGAGTCAACTGACAGATGCCTGTTGACAGGAGCAGTGTTGCTGTTTCAGTAAAGAGGTCAGAAATTCAAAAAGTCACGGACTTATTGACCCGCCCTCGTACATATCACCGCTTCACAGCCCAGCTACAGCATCCGATCTTATTGCCCTGCCAAGTCCTTTAATTTCTCTGAGATAACTACCTCGGAGTCGTAGCAGAGAGCAGCTTAAGGACACGGATTAAGGAATTTAATCCGCTTTCAATACAAGTGGATCTTTCTAGATTACTGATACGAGGACTATCTAAGATCAAAACTAATATACTACATTGCCATAGCAATCAAATCCATACAATAAAAAGGAGAAAAATCATATTTTGGAAAGGCTCTTACATTTTTTAAGGCCCAAACACTTTAATATTCACACTGAGCCTTCATCATCCCTCATTTCACAAAATAAAAAATAAATAATAGCAGAAAGGGGACCAAAACGCCTAACATCGTCCTTTTCCCAAGCTTTTGGAATACACACTCATACCCATATTCTTCTATAAAAAAAGATTATTTAAGTGTATATATGTATAAAGAGGATACTCCATTCGAAAAGAAGAACAATCCCCAACTGTTCTGCATCATAATGAACATTTAATCGATCGCAGCATATAACCGTAAATTTCAAAAGTAGTTATTAAGCAGCCCCCAAGCGAGGATACCCCAATGACCCTTTGTTCGTTTCCTACGCTCTTTTTTCTCCTCTCCTTCTATGCTTTAGCTCCGTTTTTGTGTGTGTTTTGTTGTTTTTTTTTTTTTTTTTTGTTGCTTCACTCCTAAGAATTATGGTCAAAAAAAGGATTGAATGCGGCCACATTAAGTGGTAAAATACATTCAGGGTAAAAGAGATATTTTCTTTATTATCATCCCCTCGATTGTATTCACTGGATCGTTGGCAAAGGGACTTGTACGAGTATAATGAACTAGGAGGGATGGCTACCCTCTTAAAGCTCTTTGGACAGCAACAAGTGCTGGAAGCGCAGTTACCTTGAAGAAAGTATTTTCTCTGTTTTAAAGCTTTGCCAGACTTTAAGCAGCTGCTCATAATTACGAAAGTAACAGGGAGACTTATGTTCTTATTTTTTTTTTATTTTGGCAAAGGGATATTGGAACTAGGACATATTCTTTTATTTGCCGGTTGAAGTGATTATGACTTTTACAATTTGTAGAATTGAGATCTAAACTAGAGTATTTTTGTGCATAATTGTAGTTTTATTTCCTATGAGACTTCAATAAAATATGATCTCTGTTTCAACTTGGAATTCAATTTCGTGAGGCTGTAACTTCATCTCCCTAAGCAAGCTTTCCACAAAGGTTTTATGTACAGAATCCCCAAAGTGGATAGCAATTATAACACTGTAGCCGTACCTCTTTGTTTTGTTTTAATATTCCGACACTGCAAAAGTCTGAGAACTGAGAAAGTCAGTGGAATAAGATCTTTAGAAATTGTATCTGCTGAAGTTGCAAATAAAATCGAAATGTCAAACTTTTGTTTAAATACTGACATCTACCATCTGCTGTAACAATTCTATTAAAAGGTAGATACTTGTCATGAAAATGGCCGTCAAAAACAATTGTGTTAATAATTGATCAATTGGGTTTACAATATTGAAGGTAATACATGAATTGTAAAGAAGCTGGGCAGGAAGCAGATGTGAAATTACCAGCTCGAGTTTGTGCAGGCCGTCCAACCGAAACCCTTGCAGCCGTTCGTGAAAGAGGGGTCGAGAGCCAAGGCACATCAGTTCTTCAGCGCAGGAATTAAATTTCGACACTTTGTCGAATTTAAGTAAAAGACTTCAGTATTTATTTCCATCGCCATACGTTCGCCGATTGCAACGAGAAATTCCTAGGGCGCATCTTCTCACGGAACAGCAATACAAATTGGTCGCTGAGTTCTTGGACTTCTTCCTTTGGGACTAAGTTAACATAGTAGCGGGCTCATCAATGCAGACTTTTTACATTATGTCGGAGTGCACCAAGGAAGCGTCCTTAGCCCTTTCCTTTTCAACGTAGTATTCGACTATCTTTTAAATGACTTCATGCGCGAAGCAAATGTAACGCCAAATGTAACATGCCCATTTGCGCATCAGTTGTGACCTGGTCCGGATATAATGTTAGACGGAATTGTTCTTCGGAAAAGCAGAGTGTGGGGTGGATGAAATGGCAGGAGAATTCAGGAATCTTTTGCGACCGAACATTTCCACTAAAATTGAAGTGGAAACTCTACACCACGGTTGTTAGACCAGCTCTTATGTACGGTTCACAGAAATGAAAATATTAAGGATGTCTAGTGGAGTCACTAAACGATTATATAGGTATTAGACTTACGCGTATAAAAGAAAGTCCACATATAAACAATTCGCTAACCGAATAGCTTGAAGTGAATAGAATAAGCTGGTATTGCCACGTTCAAAAAAGATCTGTGGAAAATACGGTTAAAAAGGCACTATTAACGATCACTCCAACTGTAAGAAAACGAGGTCGAAAAAAGAATTAATGGATTTCTCAGATGGCAAATGGAGCTAACCACTGAAGCAATCCAGGACCGAGCAGTATGTAGGCGCAGACTACGGTCTGCGACTATAGCCAACTTTTTACGCATAAACTCGTATAACGAGGAAAGGGTTAGAAGAAGAAGAAGTAAGAAGTAGCCCCAAAGAAGAAATTCTAGAGGTGTCTGTCTAGAAAATCCGCAATTAAAAAATTATTAGAAAATCAACCATTATAAAGCTGTAGTCATGACACCGTAAAAAGATCTGCGAGGCTCTTCATAGATAGATATACACAACGAGATTCGACTTGGCTTAGAGCATACCTCAACCTATGTGCAATGGTATTCTCTTAGTAATCTCGAATACATGACACCCTTTAAACTGCCTCAACTACGAAGGTACGCTTTCTGCATACAGGCTAGCTGTTCTGGCACATGGTGAGACACAGGTAGATCCCCGTCCACAATTCTCAAAACTTCAACGAGTTTGATGTGCTCTCTGAATTCATACAAAGAATTGTATCCCTCTACCCTTATACTTGAAACGTTATTTAGGAAAAACAACTTAAGCGACCTTGTAAATGAGCTCACGCCAGAATATTAAAAATTCTGCCTCATCCTCCACACCATCCCAACGCTCATATATAATGACATTCCAGCTATTAGCTCTTCGGACTAAGCGAATCTGCTTTTTGCTTTCTCTCATAAGTCATGGAAACGCTGATTATCCTACAGGTCATAAAATATTTCGAAACAAGAAAACTTCCCAACGACCGGCAGTGCTATTTCCGTAGCAACAGGTCCACTGGTGATTTGATGGCATGTCTCAACGAAAAGTGGAACCAAAGCGTACATCAATCTGGCTAAAGCAGCTAAAGAATGCTGCATTACACAGGTCTTTTTTGTCGAAAATACATTAAACATCGACGATTCCCTTTTTCAATGCACTAGGAATTACCTTCCGGAGCATTCAAATCAAGTTGTCTTAGATGGCTTCAAGTCTAACATTCAAAGAATAAACGTTGGTGTTCCCCAGGGCTCCATTCTGCCTACGACACTTGTATGGATGAAACCGAAAAATTCTCCATTCTCGGTATGCTTGTCAATGACTACTTACGTTGGAATTGACCACATATTCGAAGTCGCCAAAAATGCGGCGAAACGTCTAGGTTTCCTAAAGCGATGTAAGAAGTATTTCACCCCCTCTGATCTGGCTTCAATATTTGTGCATTCATTCGAATAAAATTATAGTACAATGCTCACATCTGGTCAGGTGCACCATAGACTTCTTTGCGCATACTAGATAGGATTCAAGACCGTGCTATAAGACTTACAGACGTTGCAAATATTACGCAGTCGATTGACACAATCGAACATCGACCTTATGTCTCCTGCCCTAACTGGTTCCGAAGGAATCTAGTCCTCAACGAAATATGGCACTTACTTATTTACTGTAAGTGGCGCTACAGTCCGGGATGGATCTGGGCATAGGTCAAGAAGCGTCTCCAGCCAGCTTGATCCCTAGCTAACTGCCGCTAGTTTCCACGCTAAGTTGGCTGAGGACACCTTCCACTTGCGTGCGCCACCTGAGTCTTGGCCTTCCTCTACTGCGCTGTCCCCCGAAAGCGGATTTGAAGACTTTTCGGACTGGAGCATTGGTGTCCGTACGCTCTTCATGACCCAGCTATCTTAGTCTTTGGATCTTCACTCTTCTGGTTAGTTTGATGTCACTGTACAGTCCGTAGAGTTCATTGTTGTATCTGTTCCTTCATTCACAGTCAATGCAGACGGGACCGAATATTTGGTTGATAATATTTTGATAATGTTGTTCTTTCCTGGCCTGAAGCGACACTCATATGGACCGGGTTGTTGACGAACGCCTTCAAGCGTTCACACAATACGGCAGATAAGATCTTGTATGCGATGTTAAGGAGACTGATGCCTCTGTAGTTGGCGCAGTTCAGAGGGTCTCCTTTTTTGAGAATCGGATAAACAACGCTGAGGTTCCATTCATCGGTCATACTTTCGTCCGACCATATTTTGCAGATGAGTTGATGTATGCTCCTTACCAAGTCATCGCCTGCCGCTTTGAAGAGGTCGGCAGTCAGGCCGTCCGCTCCAACAGTTTTGTTGGACTTAAGCTTCGATATAGCTATCTCCACTTCATCCAGGTCGGGTGGACGGAATTATTGGTCATCATCGTCTACCTCGCGTTTCTCATGCTCTTTCTTCTTCCTCCTGAGAAGCCGGTGTTCGGCTCTCCTCTTCCGTTCATAGAGCTCATGAGCAGCTGTGGTCGTTCTATGCAGCGCCACTTTATATGCATCTTGCTTAGCAGCATGTGCTTGCCGGCATTCTTTATCAAACCAGGGGTTTCGTTGTGGTGGACGCTGGAAGCGGCATTTCTGATGGCGTTCTGGCAGTGTTTCCAATGGTCTTCGATGCTTCGATGGCGGCAGGACGTCTTAAGAGATTAAGGGAGACTCGATCGGAAAAGGACATGCCGATCGGAAAAGGATCATGCCGTCTGACGTCGAATTTTCTTACAGCATAAGTTTATATTGGCGTAGTTTGCGATATCCGCAACCGTATCTTGGCTACAACATGGTCTATCAAGTTGCCGGTGATTGATCAGGAGTTCTCCAGTCCTTATGTATGGGGAACAGCGTGCTAGCTACAACAATGTTTCGTACAGCCGTAAGGTCGACTAGCGTGAATCCGTTATCGGAAGTTGTGTTGTGCTGCCTATACTTCCGGTCCTTCCACCAAAGCTACCCTCTCTTCCTGGCTTTGCTCGTAACACATTGTCGTAGGACATTGCTCGTAAGTCTTGTTCAAGAATTAATAGAAGGCATCTTTGTTGTCTTCACCTTTCTCCTACGTGGGGGTGTGCGCGCATATCAGGCTAATGTTGGTAAATTTAGCCTTGATGCGGATTGCTACGAGGCGCTCGTTCACATGCCGGAAGCTGAGGACTTCTTGTCTTAGTCTGCCTCCGACAACAAATCCGGATCTAAATAAGCGCTGCTTTTGCCTTCGATAGAAATCGCCGTAGTAGATGTCGTAGTTCTTCCTCCTCTTTTTGTGCGGCCCATCCCATCGCATTTTTAGGATGGCGGTTATGTTTGCTTTGCAGCAGTCTAGGGCTTTCGGTTGTTGTTCGGCTGCACGTGGTCTATTAAGGGACCTAACATTCCACGTGCATATCCAAAGCTCATTGTCTGTAAATAGTTTGCCTGGCTTGTCAGCAGTAGATCTGTCCATATCCCAGGCTTGTTGATGCTTCGTGACTCCTTGTTTTTTTTTAACTGCCGCTGGCAGTTACCCTTACGGCACAACACCCAACCTAAAGGACTAGTTCCATTTTTAATGCCCCTAGGACAAGGGGTCGGTTACACCGAAGCCAGTAACCTGTTCCGGGATGTGAGCGCTTCCGTTGGCCCATATAGGGCTGGTCCGCCACCATCTCTTTTCCAAGACCCTGACTAAGTCCTGGAAATCCTTACCGGCCTGAGCTCCAAATATGGCGGAGTAGCCCGGATAAGGTCTTGTTTTGTTTTTTCCGACACTAATCCTTATTTATGGCGCAGAAAACTCGCCATTTGTCCCCTTCACTTCGCAATCTCTAGTGAGATTCCCAGATGGTGTCACGGGGAGGCAAGAGGTAGGGCTTATTAACAGAGCTGCAAGATATGCGGCTGCAGAGACTCATTCTCGTTATTTAAAGAACCAGCCCCTGTCGGAAGATGCTACTTCTACGAGGCCTAATACTAATCGTTTTTCATATGGCACTTAGAACCCTCTTAATAAATTTTTTACTAAAATTCCAATTAAAGTTCTAAGCCATGTATTATCTTACGCTACAGTAGAGATAAGACTTTGAAGACAGGGACCGTATCACATAGGACAATCACTATTTATTCCCCAATAAGAAATATATAGTATGTGTATCCTTGGAGATCTATTTCTCTCTTGGTAAAATATTATCACATAGAATTTAGGTTTTTATTTTCCGCCCAATTGACCGAAAGTCAGATGAGATGGATAAAAAATGAAACCAGCTAACTAACTTACCAATTACGTAGCCATTCCAACAAAGTGACAGCGCACATCAACTAGACTAATCTCAAGTGATTTCTTTTCCATGAGCGGTCCGAAAATTGATGTGCCTGATTTCATATTCACCACACCATCATTTAGGCATCATCCGACATCCTGCATGGGTGCATGAGAGTTACAAGCTAGCATTGCCAATAATCCTAATTATGCAAAAGCAAAATGATACTCGATTTAGATACATGGATGTACTATACATATAGATATACTCGTACCAACACACAGAAACGCACACGCTATTATTGTATTGTAGCATCAGGCATTCTCTCTCGCGTTCGTCGTATGGCATCTCGCCTTTCGTAGTTCACAGCTGGCCCTTTGCCTCATGCCAAATGCCATTAGCCAAGACAAATTGAATTCCATCAAGCGTCCTCGTGATTCGCACAGACAACGAATTTATTACGTAAGGTAGTATCTATGTACGTAACGTACATACGACGTACATATATTTTTATATGTGTGTAGGAAACGCATAACTGTAATTTATTTTTGACAATTTGTCATTCCTCCAGATGTCCACTTGATTCAATGTTAGAATTTGCAAGGACACCAATTTCTATTTTCTTTTGGTATCCTGCCTGCGCTTGGTGCTCTCAATCTATGTACATATGTAGGTAGTATGTATCTACGTATCCCCTGGTCATCATTGCCGTTGGTCGTTTCACATTCTCAGTGGGCAATTGAAATTCGCTTCACAATGAGAGCGGACCTCAGATGGAATGGGCAACAGTGACAGGATAATCAGACTTTCTTTTTCTCAAGACTCCATTTGAAATTCACCAAGGAAAAAGAATCTTCTCAATAATAATGGAATTCAAGCAGAGAATACTGTTAGTTGGACATAGTACGAACTTGGGACAGATGGATACTCGTACTTACAATATATTTTGGAAGCACAATGTAATTTTTCTTTTCATATTTACATATTTATGAAGGATAAGCAAATTTGTATTTTTTTTTTTACAATTATTACCGAGACAGTAAAATGAAAGGATGTGCAGAAGGTTGCACCTCAGCCCCGTGTATATTGATTGCTATATGGGTTTTTGATTTGATTTTTGCATGTAAAACAACTTTTATGAGCGGGTTCGACTATTTCTTTCTAAATTGCCATGATTACATGGTTTTCATGAATCTGCTTTGAGCGACCAAGTGTCTTATAAAATCGTCAGACAAATAATTTCAAACAAAAATGCAGCATTTTCTAGTGCGTCCCCTGAGCCATATGAGTCGCGGTCTTCCTCTAGCGTGCTGTCCCTCATGGGGGGATTCGCTGACCTTTCAGAACGAAGCGTTGGCTTCTATCCGCTCTACAAGATCCAGCCCTCTCAGTCGGTTAACCTTCACTAATGACTTTGCCATGGATGCCAAATCTAGACATTTCTCTGTATAGCACGTCTCTATGGAGGTTGTCATATTCGGTTCTAAGATCGTTGAATCAAAAGGTATCGATTTGAGGTTAATAGGTTTTCACCAAGATCTGTCGTAGTGTGAATATTTGGTCGATGCTGGACTTACTTGGCCTGGAGCCACTCTGATATGGACCGATCCGATTGTTGACGAACGGCTTCAGGCGTTCACACAATTCGGAAGATAAGATTCTGAAGGCGATGTTAAGAAGACTGATGCCACTGCAGTTGGCGAAGTTCAGAGGGTCTCCTTTCTTGAGGATCGGATACTTTCGCCCATGTATATCTTACAGATGATAGGTCGGCAGTTAGGCCGATGACTCCTGCAGCGTTGTTAGATCTTAGCTAAGATGTGGTTATCTTCATTTCATCCAGTTCGGATGGGCGGAGCTGTTGGCCTACATCGTCCACATCGGCTACATCGCGGTTCTTCATCGCCGATGTACAGTCTAGGGAAAGGCTCTTTCCAAAGCCTCACCATTGACCACGACTCGATCACGATCTTCCCCTGTTCGTATCTATAGGCTTAGGTTCATGGTTTGAATCCGTGAAACCTTTAAACTGTTGGCAAAACTTCCAATACTACTTGTTGGACTACCACTCAAATTTCATGCTGCTACCCTCCTCTTTTGCTTGTAAAGCTCGTTGTTCTATGTAGCGTCGCTTTGTATGCATCTTGCTTAGCTGCATACGCTTCTCGGAATTCGTCATCAAATCAGGGGTTTCATTGTGGTCAGGACATCAGAAGCGGCATCTCTGATGGCGCTTTCACAATGTTGCCACTGGACTTCGATACGTAATCCTGGCGGCAATGGATGTCTTAAGAGATTAAGAGAGACTCGATCGATGGGTTGGGTTGGGTTGAGTTATAGCTTGGGCTAAACCGGGATATTACATCTTCGTTGATTCCATCTGGGGAATTTATCTGCTATCTCGTTTATATTGCTGCTGCTGTTTTGCTGTTCTGCTGTTCTGCTGTTTAACAGCACCCAACCACCATAGATAATTTACTTGGCATCATGTCAACAACTATACATAAGATGCATTTTATATTGCACTTGCCTGAGATGTGCAAATAGTTATTGGTTGCCAGAGTTCCCTACTTATGATGACGATGTACATATCAAGTTCGACTGAACATCTCTTAGCCACGTATTATGTTCTAGCTTTCGTGAACGACTGAATCTAAGTTTAAAAGCAATAAGGGCTATTTCCTGGAGACAGCAGATCCAGAACTCGCACCTGGATCCCAGCCGAACCCTCCTTCCTAGAAGACATTCTGAAGCTCAGTAGCCCTATCCTTCCGACTTATGACTGGAAAATCGTGAAACTAGAGGAATTAAGGGGCCCTTTTAGATGACTGTTTATCGTGATCAATAAGTAATCCCTAAACTATCTAGGTTTCGAGTCCATTGACCTAAGGGTCTATAAAAATGATGAGCTCAACCTGCCATTCACTCCTCATTCACGGCTGGCAATAACTTAAGCAAGATAACTGCGACGAAAGTTGATGGTCTTATCATAAGAGACAAACTGGTCTGGGCACTGCATAGCTTCAAACAATACAAGTCTGCTGGGCCGGACTGTATAATTCCTGCAAATCTACAAAGATCCTCTGATATCATCACCTTGTCATCGCTTGAAAATATCATGAGGTATTGAGTAGAACTACCCCACATTCCTCTGTCATGGAAAGAAGCGGAAAATGTTCTCATGTTGCCCCAAAGGACCTTAGACCTATTAATCTATTATCATTCCTTCTATAAAAAAAACTCTGGACTGACTGATTGATATCTATATGCGATCTAGCTTTAATCCTGAACCCCTATCCACGGCAGAACAAGCCTACTGTAAAGGAAAGTCTGTGAAAAAGGCTCCACATTCACTAAATAGCCATATCGAACGAACCCTGCATTATAGAGAATATACAATAGTTTTTTTCCTAGACAAAAAATGCGCTTTCAATTACGTTAACACATCCGCAATTACGACGGCGCTGTCAGCTCTGAAGGTGGACGACTTACTTGGGGACTTGATCAAGGCGGTATGCTTTCACCCCTTCTCTTAGTGTTTAACGAACTGCTGATATATCTGGAAGAGGGTGGGAGCAGGGTGATTGCGTATGCGGAAGACGTTGCTATAGCCGTCTCAGGAAAACATCTGCATACGATTAAAGAGCTCCAACAGTGTAATCTTAACATACTAACACGCTGGGCGGATCGTTGTGGACTGGGAATAAACCCTCATAAAACCGATCTTGTCCCCTTCTCTAGGAAATACAAAATTCTGACTATAGACCCTCCCTCAATCAACGGTACCAGCTTGGTCTTCTCTGATACAACAAAATATGTGGTTCTAATATTCGACAGGAAGCTAAGCTGGAAACCCAACATTCAAGAAGGAATAAAGAAAGCCTCAGTAGATGTATTCTCTTGCAAAAAAGCCATCGGGAACAAATGGGGCCCGACAATCGTTTGAGTAATTCCTGATTCACGACTTATTTGGCGAGTGTTAATGTGAGGATCGTGTGCTACGGCAGCTAACACTACTATTTCATTGTCCTCAACAGCCACCCTATAAGTGATACGTCACTTGATTTCTTCTTGTGGGGCTACTTAAAAAGTGAGGTTTACAGAAAAAACCAACAACACGTGAGGACATGAAAAGACGAATAACTGAAGCTTGCCGGAAGATTACGCCAGAAATACTTCTCAGTTCTGTTGGTTCATTTAGAGCGCGGATAGACTAGTGTATTGAAGTAAATGGTCAAATTTTCGAGCATTTGTTGAAATAGTCTCGGGAAATAAACGTCGAAATGGGAAGAATTCAATGATTCAACAGTGGGAGGCAAGGGGACCCACTCAAATTAATCACCCCGAAGGAAACAAGATACTGCTGCGTCCACGTCGTTGCTTCTGGGTTATGCTTAATGCAGTATGTAAAAATAAATGACAAGCCTACGAGCAATACGACTGAGCAATGAAAATCAGGAATTATCATTTGAAAAATCAAAAGTGACCTTCGTTTGACCTTGAAAATGGGTCCCCTTCAGAACCTTGTGACTTTTATCTGAAACAATTTTCGCGATATCGCGTATTTTTCAAGTAATTTGGATGTCTCAAATTAAAAAACTTACCCTGTATATCTCGGTTATAAGACCGATACCCACCTTCACGGTACTTATTTGGTGGGCGGCCTTTGAGAACGGCCAAAGAACAGTATTCTGGGCATAAGCGGAGACCTACGCACTACTCCCTCCGCTGTTCTGGACGTTCTGTTTAACCTAACACCCCTCGAAATTTATGGCAGACAAGTAGCCGTCAACGCAGCTATTCGCCTTAATGAACAAATAAACATTTTGGCTACGCAAATATTCTTAGCACATTAGGAATCCTACCAGAGATCTTCCACGTGAGCATTCCATCCAGATCCTTTGGCAGGAAAATGCCTTCTTGGACGATAAATTAATCCACTTCTGCACAGACATTTCAAAGACCATTAGTGGGGTTGGTGGGGTTATCTTCGCCGATAAGCGAACATGCAATAAGGCTTGGCATATTTACTAACGACTTTTGCAAAAGCTGCATGGACGAAGATGAAAAGGAGACCATCCCTCGCCTTCTCTGTACACACCCAGCCTTCTTCTACAATGGCTTAAGTGACTTAAGCAAAACAAACATCAAAAGTGTCCTATACTTTGTCAAAAGCCCCAAATGGTTTCTAGAGTGGGAGGATCACAGATCCACATGGCATCACAAAGGGGCAATAGGCCTAAGTGGGATGGTTTTACTTTCCAACAGCCACTTTAACCAAAACTAACCTCACCACTTCAGGTTGCGGATAGTCACGTCAACAATCTGCTGCGGTGAAAAAACCCTCTGATGCTGAGGTGCACCTGATAATAAGTAGAACGGTCCTTGTGTATCTTAATTCCGGTTGAAATACAGAACCAACCTCGGAGAAGCAGATGTTACTACCTGTTGCAAGGATAACATAAACTTGTTATCCTTGTTGAATAGTGAGCCAAGCACTTAAAATTGTTCACTGGTTAAGGGTGATTGAAATGATAACACTTCTTTTTTAATCAATCTATGAACGAATGATGTTTATTGTCGGGCCGAATGCTTCTTTTATACTTAAAATTAATTACAAATAAATGATTACCTAAACTAATCTACTTAAACAATAAAATAATAACCGCACATGCATATTGCTACGGTGCGTCAGCAAGGCAGCGATCGTTGTCCCCAGATGTGCTGACGATGTTAAAAGATGTCATAGCTGAGCTTGGTGAGCGCGTGACTGTTGTCTGTTTATGCTGGGTAAGGTGTTCATTGCACCCAATGAGTTTCGTAACGTTCTGTTGTCTGTTTATGTTGATGGATGAGGTGTTCATTGCACCCAATGAGTTTCTTAACACTACCGATTTTCTTGCTCATAGTTTCAGCAAGCAATTCGTATTGTCCCTTGTGACACCACCCAGGTAGCTTATTCTCATTATGCTTAGTACCTATCGATACTCTTCTTCAAACCGACTACTTTATATACAGCATCTCAGGATGTGCAGAATATAAAAGCTGTGCCATGCGTTTTTGTGATCAATCTGATAGACAGTATGTTGAAAAGTACAAAACACGGCCCAGTTATGTCAAATGTTTGCTCTGCCTCAATGCTGATTATTCTGTTATAGTTTTGCAAGGCAGTATCTTCCGTGCGGCATCTGATAAAGAATAGTGCCGCAGTGCGTTCCAGCTTGTCGTAAGAGGCGACTAAATGGGACACCAATCATATACAGGCAACTATGACACCAAAATGAGCCTGTGACACTTTAACACCTTAAAACTTTCCCACAAGTTTGTATGCAATCAGTGGGTTCCCACGTCTGGAGACTACCGGTGGGGTAAAAGAACAGTCAACCAATTCGAAATGAGCATACAAGTGTCAAACCACTCAAACTTTAGATACACTTCATGGAAATGATCGCAATTAATAGCACTACCCCGCTGGGCACCACGATTGCAACGCACTCGGGTGATCCCAGAGCAAGCAGAAGTGCTTGTGTCAGAGCCCGACGGATTCCGGGGGCGGGCAAAATGAAGTTTCCAAAATATTTTCCTAAACTTCGGTTTGCAAGTTGGAACGTCGGATCGATGACCTCAAAAAGTTTAGAACTGAAAGCGATTATGCGTCGCAGAAATCTACAAATCCAGTCCGTACAGGAAACGAAGTGGTGTAATACAGGAAATAAAGCGCGTTTTCTAGTTTTAAAAACTAAGGCATTTAAGATGTTCTACCATGGAACGGTCAATGGACGAAACGGTGTTAGAATCGTTGTTGCAGCGGATCTTCTAAACAATATCGTTGGTATTTTGAAAATAAGCGACCACTTGATGAGTGTTAAACTCGTCATACACAATGAAACGTGGAACATTGTTAGCGCGTACGCTCCATAAAATGGATGCGACCAATCGGAAAAAGATAAATTTCGGTCAGAGTTCGGTAATTTGCTTAGAAATATACCTATCGATGAGACGCTCTTCGTAGGCGGAGATTTAAATGGCCACGTCGGAGAAACAAATGTTGATTATGAGGACTGCCGCGGCGGTAAAGGCTTTGGAACCAGAAATTCAGCTGACGAAGACATCCTTGTAGCATGTAGGGCTTACGGCTTAACCATCTTAAATACAATGTTTATTAAACATCAACGACATCTTATCACCTATAGCAGCGGAGGCCACGAAACGCAAATAGATTATCACCTCTGCAAAATGTCGATGAGAAACCGTGTTAAGGACTGTAAAGTAATACTTGGAGAATCGCTAGTAAGCCAACACCGTCTGCTCATTACAGAATTTTTCACAGCGGAACCACCGAAAACACGGGCATCGTTTGGAAAGCCAAAAATCCGGTGGTATAATCTATCGAAGGAACGAAGCGCAAGATTTATCGCACTGGCTAAAGAAGTACATAAAAAAATAAATGGTATAGCAGACTCACTTAGCCCGCAAGAAATGTGGAACAGCATGCACGAGGAATGCATAACACTCGCAAAGTCCCATCTGGGGACTATATCGGGATGCCATCATGTCGACAAAGAAACATGGTGGTGGAATGACGAAACCAAACGAGCTGTGGCCGACAAGAAGAGTGCATTCCAAACGTGGACAAAATGCGATCGGAGCGACGATATCGAAAAAGCTCAACTGGCTCTTGACTACGAGCGTCCTAAAAAGATCGCAAGGAAAGTCCTGGCTCGAACTCGAGCGGCAGAAGCGGAAAACCTGTACCATGAGTTGGAACAAATATCCTCACGATCGGCAGATTGAAGACAAGCTATCCAAGAAGTTCAAACGTCGTACAATACTAAAATGCCAAATATTTTTAAGCTCGCTGCACAGAGGAGAAAAAATTCAGTGGAAATAACCTCGCCGAAATACATCAAAAACGCAGACGGTCGTTTACTAACAAATGAAACGGAAATTTATGACCGGTGGCTTGAATACTGCAAGGAGTTGCTTAACAAACAGTTTCCACGTGATATCGTGCCGACAGCTGGTCTATTCGAGGAGGAAGTTTCGGATTTTTCAATCAAAGAAATAAGTATAGCAATCGGAAAAATGAAGCGGGGGAAAGCGGCGGGACCAGACAGCATTCCATCAGAGATTTGGTCGAAGATGGAGGGGATCGGCAGCGTTTGGCTATCGAAACTTTTAAATAAATTAAAATGTGGACAACCTATGCCTAATCAATGGAGAAGTAGCTTCTTGGTTCCATTATACAAAGGAAAAGGCGACACTCGAGAATGCAACAACTACCGTTCAATCAAGCTTATGTCACACACAATGAAAATCGTCGAAAGAGTCTTAAACGAACGTCTGCGGCAAATAATTAAGCTCGATAATAGCCAGTGTGGATTTATTGAAGGAAAATCGATGGTGGACGCTATCCAAAGCCTACGAATAATAATGGAAAAGCACCGAGATTCGTCTAAGGATTTACACATGGTTTTTATCGACCTCGAGAAAGCATTCGATCGAGTGCCTAGGGATCTCATATGGGCCGCGCTGAGGTCTCAAAACGTACCGGAAACGTATGTTAGAATAATACAAGGCATGTACGGAAACGTGAAAACTGCGGTTAAAAGCTCTGCTGGACTAACGAGAGAATTTCCAGTTAATGTCGGAGTGCATCAAGGAAGCGTACTTAGCCCTTTCCTCTTTAACGTAGTATTCGACTATCTTTTAAAAGACTGCATGCGCGACGCAAATGTAACGCAAATTCTCTTCGCTGACGAAGCAGTTATACGAGTACTAAGCGGTAACGTCGAAGATTTGCAGAACGCCTTAGTTTCATGGAAAAACGCGCTACAGAGAAACGGGTTTAAAATAAGTCGTTCAAAGACGGAGCATTTGACGTGCTCATTTGCGCATGCCCTGTTCCGGATATACTCGTAATGTTAGACGAAATGGTTCTTCCGAAAAGCACTATCTTAAAGTACTTAGGATCAATCGTTAACATGGAAGCGAAATGTGAAGACGACGTAAATCGCAAACTGTGTGGGGGCTGGATGAAATACGGTTCACAGTGCTGGACAATGTACGAAGCGTTTAAAAACAAAATGACGGCAGCGGAAATGAAAATGTTAAGGATGTCTAGTGGAGTCACTAAACGCGATTGCATTAGATCTACGCGTAAAAGAGGAAGTCTACATATAAAGAATTCGGTAACCGAACAGTTTGAGGCGAATAGAATAAGCTGGTATTGCCACGTTCAAAGAAGATCTGCGGAAAATCCGGTTAAAAAGGCACTATCAACTACGGTCACTAGAACTGTAAGAAAACGAGGTCGGAAAAAGAATTCCTGGATTTCTCAGATGGCAAATGCGCAACAACACCTGGGGCTAACCACTGAAGTGATCCAGGACCGAGCATTATGTAGACGCATTCTGCGGTCTGCGACATTAGCCAACCCCATAAGCGGGGCAGCAGCGATGCAGTTAAAATGGGAAACTCGTTACGCATAAGTTCGTATAACGAGGAAAGGGTTAATAAAAGGATAAGAAGAAGAAGAAGTTTTGCAAGGCAGTATCCTGTGGGCATGTCGTGGGTGGAAAGACTAACCATATGGCTTCGTAGTGCGAATGAGCTTTTAAGGCTCTACATCCTGCATGTCTGCTGGCCTTCCTGCCTCGCGTGCCATCGTTCTATTGTCTGGGAACATCTTCCAGAATTGCAAAGTTATTTGTACTCGTATATCTGGGGAGTTGAGTGTCCGAGGAGTTATGACTTTGTTAGTTGTAAACCAGCGGACCGCACTGTAGGTTAGCTGATTCCTGCACAACCAGAAATGCATTGTACGAGTTGAAAAATATTCACTTTACTTATTTAATGCGCTCCTGACTCGTAAAGAATCTCTGTGCTTAGTGTTGTCTTCTTTTACTCAACGTTAAGTCGTTTCACTTGTTCTTCAATTGTCATGGAGAGCTTTCTGGCAGAGCGCTGGGACGATCCAGGATGTCGATGGGGTCTGGATGCCTGGACAGATGTTTTGAAGTAGCACTAGGCTTAATCGAAAATCGGTTGGGCCAAAAGGCACACTAATACGTGCCGATAAGTGTGCTGTAAAAGGGCTTAGAAATATTCACTTCACATTATACGTTGGATAGTATCTCATATGCAGGAATATGTCTTTATAAATTGCACAGAATATAGTAGCAGGTTTCTGGAAGATTTCGTATATGAATAGAACAATAGTCGTACATTCGTCGAACACGATTTTGTGGGTGCACATGTTCAAAGAGCTATGAAGTTAGACCAGTTTTGTTCTCAAAGGCAACTTCTTTTCCATTTGAAGGAAGGATGGCATCCTTTTTGCCTGAAGCGGGATTTCTTCTTGATCAATCACTCACTCTATCTGACGTTTTTCACCTTGTAGATATCCGTAAGTACGTATAGGGTTATCGTGCAAGGACTAGCGCTGCATATATGATACATGCAATGTGTCTAAAATCCGCCCTAAATCGACAATATCTTAAATTCAATTTCACGGCAAATATTCATTCATTATAATCGTTTTTAATATTCCTCAAGGATCTATATTATTTCATTCAAAAACAATTTGTCGGGTTTGCTGAGCAAATCTATTCATCATGGACACTTTTGTATAAGAAAACATAGGTACTCCTGCCTCTAATCGGCAAAGCTACAACCTCAAACCTAGGACTCTTGAAAATTGTTCAACTTCAAAGGTATAAATCTTTCAAATACGAGTAAAAGATGCAATTTCGTCAGAGCTCTTGATTAGAACTGTCGAATTATTTAAATCAAACACCCACATCACTCTACCTTCTAAGTTTATTTTGTTTCGTGTCTGTCCTGTCCCTTATCCTTTCATTCAAAGGAAATCGTTTCATCTCAATCCAACCGCATAATTTGAGTATTCCTTAAATCACAAGCAAACGAATAAAAAAAGATACATTGAGATCCAATAAGGACAACAATTGCCCCAGAAATATGAAATTCAAAACAAATCCCATCTGATTGTAAATTAAAAAGAGAACAACACACAATGGAATTACAATGTTGTAAAATTACAAAATGACAATTCGGAGACCAGACAGACAGACCATCATGCCTGTTTGCTGTGCTTGGTAGTTAGATTGGTGGGTATCCATGTCTGTTACCAAAGTAATGACTTACAATAAACGAACAACCAAAGACTGACATAAATTTTCGAATGAAAAAAAAATTAAAAAAAAAAAAATTCTGATATCATTGCTTTGATAAGCTGATTCACAAATTTTTGTGATTGTCGTGGTCTGTTTAACTGGGACAAATTCAAATACACAGGGTGATGCAAATGACTCCCAGATTATAAACTTCGATTTACAAGCATTTTCAAAACTAGTTTGAATCGTTCTAACTTCTCAACAAAATTGGAAAGTAATAAATATAGCCAGTCCCAAGCTGTACCATCAAGCTACTGCGTGCAGGTCAAGACTGGGATATGATAACTTCACTAACTTACTTCCTTAGGTGGGATTACGGCTCAGGGTGATCGTGAATCTTAAATAATAATCCTCACCAGATACCCTAGTATTTAGCCAACTGCACGTAGTTGAGTGCCCCAAAGCCTCCTTCTTCTGACTAGCTTGATATCGCTGTAAGGTTGGAGTCTTTCTCCAAAAAGCCTGTCAACACAAACGGAACGAAAGGATACTTCTCTTGAAGCCACTGATGATGTCTCGAGCCGCTTTTGAAAGAGTCTAGGCTTTTGCGCCATAAATTAGAACTGGAAGGACGAAAGTCTTAGTTTATATGTAGTGTCTATTTACGAGAGTACTTTGCGTGATTCTGCTGAGGTGTTGTTGGGAGTATCTATAGCAGAACCAAGGTAGACAAAGTCCCTTGCTACCTCGAATTTGTAGCTATCGACTTTAAAGTTATGTCCAATTCATCGGTGTTATGTGTTTCCTCTTAATGACAACATATACTTGGATTTGGCCTCACTTACCTAAACTTTGACCCATTTTGGCAGTAGCTAAGGCACAAACTGTAGTCCTTTTCATCGGCGTATGCTAGCAGTTGCACAGACTTTTGAAAGATTGTCCTTGAAGTGTGATATTAAAGAAGTCACATGATAGCGCACAATCTTATCTAAAGTCTTTTTTTGGAATCAAAGATTTTGGTTAAATCGTTACCGACTTTAATGGAGCGGCAAGCGTGCACAATTCATTATTCCGCACAAATGCCAAAACTAGACATGGCTCCATATTGATCGTCTCTATGAATGCTTGCATATTAAACATTAAGCACAATGAAAGGCTGTAGTTTTGAGTTCTTTCCAGGATCAGCCTTAGTGGGAAGATTTGGTCGATTGTTGACTTTTCTGGTCTGAAACAGCGCTGATAGAGGCCAAACAAGTTGTTGACGAAGAGTTTCACATGTTCGGACAATATGGCAGAGAAGATGAGAAGATCTTGTTGGCGCAGTTAAAGATGTTTCTTTTTTGGACATCTGGCAAACGATGCAATCTCAGCATTCATAAGCCATACACTCTTCTGATCAGTTTTAAAGAATGGGTACGCACTCTACAAAATCATTTCTAGTAGGTTTGAATACAGATCTACAGAATTGATGGATTTAAGCCTACCTTCGGCTCTCCTTATTTCGTATTGGTAAGGCGAAGGTAGACTTTAATAATCTCAGTTGAATGTTCTTTTCTGCCTAACGTTGAGTTTTGGGCTTGAAAGAGTTCTTCTTTCATCGTAACACAGACTGGAGTGAAACTTCGAAATAGGGTTTTCCAATAAGTACTTGGTAACTTTTTTTTTTATATAAAACGCAAACCATTTGAGATATTTCAAAAACTTTATTATCGGCTTGGAGTACAATCAAAACATTTATGAATGGAACTCGACTTCCTTTATATGGCCAGCGCGGGCACGTTTACAGAGATCGATTCGTTGGACCCAATTTTCAACGACTCGGCCACACATTTCGGCCGAAACGGCCGCTATTTCGGGTTCAAAAAATAGCCCCACAAAAAATAGTCAAGCGGCGTTAAGTCGCACGAATGAGGCGGACAATCGACCGGCCCATTTCTTGAGATAACACTCTCACCATACTTACTCTTCAATAAATCGATTGTAACTTGTGCTGTGTGGCTTTTGGCACCATCCTGTTGAAACCACATGTCGCTCAAGTCCATATCTTCCAACTCGGGCCAAAAATAATCGGTGATCATGGCGCAATAAGGCTGACCATTCACAGTAACGTGGCGAAAAAATATGGCCCAATACCGCCGCCGGCATTCAAAGTGAAAGAGTGCGTACACAAATTAAATTCAAAGTTGTCAAGTCCCTATTGGAAAACCCGATATGTTCTCTGATTTCAGCTGTCACATCGGGTCTTGTTCTTCCTTCTACCGGTGCCGCTTTGTTCGCTTCTTGCCTATTAACCTAGGCATTTCTTGATTGTGATCGAGTCAGTTTCAAAGTCCCTGATGAAAATTTGGCAGCGTTGCCACTGGCCTTCGGTGCAGGATGAGAAAGGTATTAGAGTTGTTGAGGGATTTCGAGATATGTGTTTGCCGAAGATTTTTGCTGTATCTTGCGATTACAGCTTTTCTGTGTAATAACTTCTTACAATATTTCTACTTTACTGTGGCACTTGCGAAATTCCCATTCGCTCCTCGCCTGCAACAAGGTGATAATCGGAAATTGCTCATGTACAGGGTCATTCATTTCGCTGTTTCAAGTTAGTTGCGCTGGCATTTGACACCTACCAAACTCAGCTGTCATTTGAAGTGTCTTTATATAAGTTGAATGTTTGCCATTTAGAATAATGGATCGCTTACAAATCGAACAGCGCGTTAAAATTATTTAAACTTACTACAAAAGTGGTGATTCAAGAGTAGCCGCTTTTCGCGCATTACGCGGTGATTATGGTCGGCATAATTGATCGGTAAAATTGTGAGGAAATTTGTAGGGTGTGGAATCGTTACTGATGTCGTAATGCCTGAGTATCATCGTAATGCACGCTCAGTCGAAAATATTGCTGCTGTAAGTGCAAGAGTTGCTGATAATCCGACTTTATCGATTTCCCGGCGTTCGCAGCAATTGAACGTGTCGTACATCTTACTATGGTGTGACTTGTGGTATGTACTCGTATGTGGGTCCAACAAGACGGTACAACAAGCCACACAATATGACCAATTATGGCTTTATTGCGTAAGAAATTTTCTGGTCGCGTAATTTCACGTTTTGGCGAAGTCAATTCGCCATCGAGATCATGCGATTTGACACAGCCAGATTTTTTTCTGTGGGGCTACGCAAAAAACCGTGGTTACGCGAATAATCCCCCAGCTCAAGACGCACTTAAATCCAACAGTACTCAAGTTATGGCGTAGATACCGCCCAAAATGTGCGAAAAAGTTGTAAGAATTTACCATTTGAATGATATTGTTTTCAACACTTATGGCAAAGTCCAAAGTTTATCTTCTTATCCTTATCTTATCGCTATACGAACTTATGCGTAACAAGTTTCCCATTTTTACTGCATCGCTGCTGCTCCGCTTATGGGGTTGGCTAATGTCGCAGACCGCAGAACGCGTCTACATAATGCTCGGTCCTGGATCGCTTCAGTGGTTAACCCCAGACGTTGTTCCGCATTTGCCATCTGAGAAATCCAGGAATTCTTTTTCCGACCTCGTTTTCTTACAGTCGGAGTGACTGTAGTTGATAGTGCCTTTTTAACCGGATTTTCCGCAGATCTTCTTTGAACGTGGCAATACCAGCTTATTCTATTCGCCTCAAGCTGTTCGGTTACCGAATTCTTTATATGTAGACTTCCTCTTATACGCGTAGATCTAATGCAATCGCGTTTAGTGACTCCACTAGACATCCTTAACATTTTCATTTCCGCTGCTGTCATTTTGTTTTTAAACGCTTCGTACATTGTCCAGCACTGTGAACCGTATATAAGAGCTGGTCTAACAACCGTGGTGTAGAGTTCCCCCTTCAATTTAAGTGGAAATTTTCGGTCGCAAAAGATTCTCGAATTTTCCCGCCATTTCATCCATCCCACACTCACTCTGTGGTTTACGTCGTCGTCACATTTCGCTTCCATGTTAACGATTGATCCTAAGTACTTAAAGATAGTGCTTTTCGGAAGAACTATTCCGTCTAACATTATATCCGGAACAGGTCGCAACGGATGTGCAAATGGGCACGTCAAATGCTCCGTCTTTGAACGACTTATTTTAAACCCGTTTCTCTGTAGCGCATTTCTCCATGAATCTAGGGCGTTCTGTAAATCTTCGACGTTATCGCTAAGTATAACTGCGTCGTCAGCGAAGAGAATTGGCGTTACATTTGCTTCGCGCATGCAGTCTTTTAAAAGATAGTCGAATACTACGTTAAAGAGGAAAGGGCTAAGTACGCTTCCTTGATGCACTCCGACATTAACTGGAAGTTCTCTCGCTAGTCCAGCAGAGCTTTTAACCGCAGTTTTCACGTTTCCGTACATGTTTTGTATTATTCTAACATACGTTTCCGGTAGATTTTGAGACCTCAGCGCGGCCCATATGAGATCCCTAGGCACTCGATCGAATGCTTTCTCGAGGTCGATAAAGTCCAAAGTTTATAATGCATTAAAATTTTTATCAAAAATGTATCGCTGTGTGTGTTTCATATAGCTTTACTTTCGAAATCAAAAAATGAATGACCCTTTATTGCCGAGGAGCTGCTCGAAACATCCTTTTGTGGCTTCGCCCTTGTCTTTCACAAGCGCATTTTTACGTAGTCTGCTTATCCGACCGAATTAAGCCTTGATGCGGAAAATCATTGGACCATCATCTCTTGTCGGAGGGGCAAGACTTCTTGCCCAAGTCTGTCGGGTATGACATATTCCCATCCGAATTTCGGTTCCCTAAACAATTTTTATTATCCTCCTTGTACTAGACATATCTCGTCGTACTTGCTGGATGGCGGTAATATCTCCACGTGGCATGTACAGAGTTCGAACAATCCGCGTGGAAATCCACAAGTGTCGACGACGGTGAAGCCATTTATATATGAGGCCTTTAGTAGAATTGTAATATTTAAGGGTTTTGAGCTCCATGATTGCAGAGGACAGTAAATTCCTCCGGGCTGAGCGTACTCTTGCTATTGTAGCTCGTATAAGTAAGTGTTTATCTATGCAGTTACCGGGGACTACCTCTAGGAGATAAGGCAAGTACTTGGCTACAACCCTGACTTTTGTACTACTGGCCCAATTTAAGTTATAGGACAGTCTGCGGTTCCAGATCACTCTCTGCGTAAGTCCCCTGTAGGCTAAATCTAAAGTTTGGCATGTTCTCTAAATGTAATTCTCGATGTAAATTTGAGTTTTACTTGCTCAGAACATAGTTTATGGCGCGTAAACTGATAATCAGTTCCTAAACAAAAAATATTGTTGTCATCCTGAAGTTTTTGTTTGCACCTTTGGCTAGTGAGCTCCATCGGGTGTCTAAGCTCTTTAAATTTTGAAGAAACTTTAACTGTAGCAAAAGATGTTAATTTGAAAAATCTTAAAGAATTTAAGTACCTTGGGTATACCCGTATTGGTGAAACTAGAATGTGTTTCCATAAGCACATATTGTATAGATGACTGAAAGCAAAATTTTCGCACAATTCTTAGGAATTCCTTTTATCTTAAGAATCTCTGCCCATAGAACCTTCATAACATTGATTGTAATCAAATCGTTCATTCCCTACTTCAAAGTGGGATTATCTGTTGGGACGAAGTCTACTGTTGCAAAAATATATCAAAAGAAAAACAAGCTGACCAAATCACTTTTATCCAAGTATCTATAACTTGCTATCTCATTGGCCAAGAACTGATCGTCCCACAAGAAGATTTAAATGACGATTAATAGAGATAACACCGGGATGGCTAAGAAAGGTCATTACAGTGGCCAAGAGTGAGATGCACATTGTTTATTTCAAAAGATGATTCCAAGGCAACTGGAGGCTTTTCTTGCGATAGTTTTCTCTGAATCCATTTTCAAGCCTTAATTCTTAAGCTTATTGCAACTTAATAGCGTTCGGTAAAACCTAAGTCTGCATAGATGCACGATGGTTTAAGGCATCTCTGTGTTAGGCTAGTGGGTTTTCTACCTTCTGAATGAAGCTAGTAACTCTACCAGCAGAGAAATTCCTTAGTTCTGTGGTGTCGAGTTGTTCTCTGAAGAAAGTATTCTGTCTGATTCCGTTAAGAGCTGGACAATCAGATAAAATGTGCTCAGCTGTTCCGTTTTCTTCAAGATGAAGTCGGCACTCAGGAGAGTCGCCTTGTCCCATTTTGTTAAGGTGATATGTGAGGTAATCTACTTGGTTTGCTTCAACTCAGATTTAGATATCTATTGGCAATTTTGTTGAAGCAGAGGGCTCGTTTTGCCTGTCTTAGACCTGAAGTATCCTCCCAGCATGAAGTGCATTTCGAGTGCTCCCAGCTATTAATGACTATATTAACTGGCCGGCTAAGGGGAGTTTTAGAACCCTTTTTGGTAGCTCATCGTCTTTTGTATTACCATCAGTGCCCTCATGCCCAGGAACCCTCCATAGTTTGGTCTTGTTCCTTGAACTTAGTTTTTGGGCGGTTTTGAGGCAGTTAATTATGGATTTGGCCAGCCTAGGGCATTTATATCTGCTTCATCAACCGTGAATATATGGATTCTTATGCCTTTGATACTGGAGTTGTAGATAAGGTTGGCGCATTCTTGGAAGGCGTGTACTTCAGTTTAGAATACATTAGGTCTCTTTCCCATAGCAATTGATTATGCTTGTATTTGGTCCGTGTATACACGCTCCCATCCCGTTTCCATTTTACAACAATCCGCATACCACTTTTTATTCTTTTACCTGTTTGGTGGTCTTTTGCGAGTCTACTATATTACAGAAGCATCATTGTATAGGTCCAGTGAGTGATCTTTGGACAGATCCCCCAAGTACTGCCATACATACGATGGCAGGCCCATAAAGCGTTGGTTGGTTTTGTTATTTTATTATTTATGTGAGAGTTCCAATTTGGCTTTTCATCTGAGATTACTCCCAGATATTTGACCTCGTGAGAGTACTTAGCGATTTTGTCGTTAAGCCAGTCTACGACTTTCCTAAGGGCGGTTTGCATACGTGCAAGGACTTCGTTTTTTTCTCCGTCCATAATGATGATGATTAGGTCATCGGTCTTACCAATTATATTGCTTAAATCTTGAACAGATCGTCTATGACCAAAGTCCAAAGGAGGAGGATAGCATGTCCTCCTGCGGACAGCTCCGTACAGCTTATACAGATGCCGAAGTCGGATATTATCCGGCCTTCTCGTATCGCTTTGATCCAGTTCATGGGCGGTTGGTCAGAGGTGAATTATTTTCTAGGCTTTCCAATTCAAACTCCTCCAATTTTGGCAGCGTACGTCGGGTGACATAAAGCCTGGCATTATCATGCCTTGAAGCCTTTTCGATTCCCTCACAGTATTTATTCGCCGTGCTGATTCGACAAGTGAAAGCTGCTCGAAAAAAATTATATCCCTGATAGACAGCTAGGAGGGTTACTAATTATGTTTTGAAAAATGACTACACCATTGTGAATTTGCCAAATCTGACATTGACATCGTTAATGTTTTGTCATACGAGTGCTGTGTTGTGCACCGGTACTTTAAACATTCATATTGGTCAAAAAATGGAATAAAATCATGGACTCGTGCGATGATTTTTTATGACTGTTGAAGTGGATTAAGCTAACAACAGTTCCCCAATCAACTGGCTTAGATTTTGGGTAACGAAGCACAATCTCGGGCCAATGTATTTCGCCGGTTTTCCGAATTCAATCGTGATCGCACTTCGGTGCAGGACGAATTTCGTGGAGGTCGCCCAAAATCGGTTGTCAGTCCAGAAAAAATCGATACTGTGGTTAAACTGACATTGCAAGACCATCATGTGACATACACTGAACATGAGGCATGCATGGGCATTAGTTCCACTTGCATACGTTCAGATGTTTGCGTTCAATACTGTATAAATTGACAATCGCTTCAACAAAGGTTCTTGTGGATTAGTGCCAAAAAATGTTGGAAAAATTTAATCGCAGTCCTCCAAAAGATGCCTATAAAATAATGACAGGCGACGAATTGTAGACCTTTACATATGAACCCGAAACTAAACAACAATGGACTATATGGGTCCTTCAAAATGAGGCAACTCCAGCAAAAGTTGTTCGCCACGAAGCATTTCAAATAATTGGACATGTTGCCACCTTCGTATTAGTACCTTCATTGGATGCAAGCCAACTTTCACCAGGGCCTATTCACCTTCTCTTGCTCGTGTTCGTTTTCAACTCCTTTTACGTTGCACGTTGTGCAACAGCGTCCAATTCTCTTTACTTGTTACCATTCGTTCCAAAAACGCAACGTCTAACCAGAGATTTGGCGGCCACGAAGCCGCGGTCCTGCTAATTTTTTTTTTGTCAAACAATGCATTATTAAGCACCTCAGCAATGTCTTCAGTTTTAACCTTCGAATTGTTTTTCACTTAGATACGCACAATGTCGTCATTAATCTCGGAAGGCCATCCAGAACGGGGTTGATCATTCAAAGACATATTACCCTTTCAAAATTTACCAAACCACTTATTTAGGGCCCTTAGAGGTCGACCTGAATAAAAGCTCTGAACATTTTTTGTTTTAGTTCCACACGCACTCGATTTCGAAACTTGTACAGCATACCATGGCGAAGGTGTGACTTTCGTGTGGGCCTAAAAACGAGAACCTCAACGCACTACAGATCTCAGCAACTAACCGATGGTAAGGATTTGTACAATATTTCGGCGAATTATGTTTTCAGCAAGATAGAACTACGTGCCACATTACACGACCAACAATCGATTTATTGCACACTACGTACATTTTGTAGTCAGTCGTTTTGGTAATGTTGCTTGGCCATAATTGAATTGTGATTTTATTTCGTCCAACTGGGTTACATCAAAGATCGATCCGGAGGTGATTCAGGCACTGGAATTCAAGATCTTAACCGTATTCAACTACTAAAGCCATTTCAGGTCAAACCTTATGATCCGAAAAGTACTCTTTCCTCTAACAGTCCTCAGAATAGCTCGCTGCAGCCTCTTAATCTTATTAATATGAGTGTTGTAAGCTTTTCTCCATGCCAAAATTTCATAACATAACCTTGCTGGTGGTGGCGTTGGCACGATGTTTAGCTCATTGGACGCAGAGGGTCCGTGATTCGATCCCGAAAGTGAAATTGCCTATAAAAAAGCTTCTAAGGAGTGCCGTTCGGATTCGGCGATAAGCCGTAGGACCCGCTCAGATGTGACAAAAGTGACAACATGGCAACACAAATGATTGTCAAGAAGCCAGTGTTTTTTTTTTAATCTTGCTTCAACAAAGGCATAAGAAATCTGTTTTCGAACCTGTGGAGCGAGATGTATTTAAGGTATACTACAGCAAATTGGATATCCTATTAAAAGTTGTTTTCAATCGTGACTCTAAGGTATTTATGGTTTTCCTTGACTTTAGTACAATTTGTGGATGGCATTTCAAGTGTAGTGTGCTCGTGATGTAAGCCTTCGGTTTAATATGAAGGCGATTACTTGGTTCTTGGTCCAAAGAATTAGCTTTGGTTTTGGTGAACTGATAACTATTCCAATGTAATGGTGCCATACTAAATAATTGCTTTACTAAGCCCTGATTGTGCATTTTCTGTTCGTAAGCTCCTATATTTGCGATGTCATCAGCAAACACAAAAGAAATGCTTCCA
The DNA here is from genome assembly GCA_928272305.1 of Volucella inflata. Taxonomy (NCBI): domain Eukaryota; kingdom Metazoa; phylum Arthropoda; class Insecta; order Diptera; family Syrphidae; genus Volucella; species Volucella inflata. The sequence goes on from OV743716.1 coordinate 31,115,384, forward strand.
CTGTTTTTAGAAACAATTTACTTTCATAAACTGTTAAAGAAAAGCGGTCCTACTTTCGACCCCTGAGGCACTCCGTCCCTTATCACTCTGTCCTGACCATGTGGGTGCTGTTAACAGACTCTAAGCGCTCTATTGCCTAAGTAGTTCTATACCCAGTCTATTTCCATCAAACTTCAATCCTGTTTAGGTCTTCAGTAATTTTTCGAATGTTACTGTGTCAAAAGCTTTGTTGAAGTCAACGAAAAGCACTAGAATGTGATTATTTTTATGTAGACCTTCGTTAAGGCTTCTTTCATCAATGACGATATCTAATAAAAAGCGGGGGTAGAGCATAAATGAATTTATCTATCGCCCCTGTTGCTTGGTATGATTTGTCCAGTTACAAGCTGCCGATCATAGGTCTTGCTTAGTGGCAAGACTACCGGTTCATACCAGGACCTAAAACAAGTAACCGTGGGTTTTAGGAGCCCCCCTGACTTCAATCCGGGCCAAACTTGTTGAGTTAGGCCCTCTTGTGTGACGACCCCACAAGATGGATGTGGTTTAAACCTAAAAGGCAGAGAGAATGCACCTGCTGGTCTCACTCGATGTAGAGTTCCAATAAGTACTGGATGTTGAGACCTTAAGATCAGTAAGGGGTTTTAGATGGGCCTTCACTAAGGGTGAAGTTTTGCCCTCAACACAGTTCCGAATTGGTATCAAAGGAATTGAGACAGAGCGATGCCATCAATGTATGGGTATCCCGTGAACTTAAGTCTTCGAGGCAGGTGTTTGCTTAAACCACGTCGTCATGACGGGGCACTTCGCTCCTGCCAAACTTGCAAGTTTACTGAGCATACATTACACAACGTCCTGTGGTACTTGATGCCCCAGTGATGATGGGACGGAGTGCAGTATATTAGCGAGTTTCTGGTTAACGCCAGCATCAGCCTACGGACACTCGATCCTGATGTATTGGATACTACTAGGGCCTACCTTAACATAAAATGCTTTATCCTCACTCTACCAGAGGCTACTACTTTGTCTGTGTGCTCTGTGACGATGAGAATAAAAGTGTGAGAGCACTGGCAACAATGAAAATCGTTAGTTGAGTCTCACGAAGATGAGCAGTTCAAAGTGTCCAAGTGTAGGGATTTAACCAGTCTGGACACACCTTTTACAAAAATCTGTCATAGTGTAGCAAGGAGGAATAGGAGCAATTATGCCCACCAAGTTGGTTATAATTTGCTGCACAAAGGTACGACTGGTTCTGGATTATTTTCCTAGGCATTTGTTTGAGATCATATTTAGTAGAAGCGCCTTCCTTGACTTCTGATACTCAATTTGGATATTCAGAGATATGAAAGGAAAACAGAAAGTGGCACTTTGGATAGTGACGTGACTCCCTAGAGCCATCTTTAGCCCATTTAAACTTAGTTGACAACAGAAGGAACTTATCATCACGAGTTTGTTTGTTGTTTCGTCAGTCCTACGATAACACGGCAGAGGCAGCTAATTCTATAAAAGATTTGGAATTAGCCCACCCTGTATGACATCTCATATTCGTGAAGAATAGTATGTCCGAAACCCCTTAGCAAATTTATTCCGAGAACTTTGTTTATAGATTTTTTTATATTTTCTGATTTTGGTCGCTTCCAATCGGATTTCCTTTTTCCTACTTCAACAAAGTCAACAAAAGGAAAAACCGAAAAAAATTGATATTCGCCACAAAGGATCCCCGAAACCGTCTAGATACCCTCGGAACGGTATTTCTCCCCTATAAATCTTTATTATTGAGCCTATTTTTTATGTTAATTTTGAGTGCATGGATCTGCCATAGCTTGTGTCGACCTATGACTAAACCGAATGGTCATCATCCCTCATTCCATTCCTCAAGTCACAAAAAAAAAAAAAAAGGAGAAATAGATGGAACCAAGGATGAACGAGGAGCTAAGCTTTGATTTCTATGCACAACAATCCAAGGATAAAATTTCTTCTTCTAGCCTATGAACAAAGTTGCTGGGTCCTGGATTTTCATTTTTTTTCGTTTTTTTTTTTGCGGGATTGGTTAGAGAACCCCTCATGGTTGGAACAGATTTTTCGGAAATGAAGCTCCAGATGAATGTTTGATAAGCCACAATAGCCGTTAGCTATGATTTTTCTCTGATTTAAGTAGAAGCCGACAAAAAAAAAACGTAAAAGAATCGAAAGGAATAAAAATATGAACAAAACGAATGGCTCAACGAAAAAGCATTATCCTTCGAATCTTTTCTCTTTCCGTTCGGCAGGACATTTTATGTAAATTTTATGCTCGTATTATAGCCTAAGAAATTTTTTTTCTTTTTTTTTGTTGGTTTGTTGGTGGAGAGAGGAAATTTATAATGTGTGTCCTTGTTTTTGTATAGCATATTTGGTCTTCTTATCGGAATACTATATATGTGTGTACATAGGTGAATGTATTGGTAAATTGGGGTGAATTGTATCAGAGAGGAACCTCTGTGGTCGGTGAACACTGGATGAAATAAATTTATTGGTTGCGTTCCAAGAATTGACTTTACTTTGTTAGAGGGTCTTCAAAAAACAAAAACAAAAACAAAAACAAAAAATTGTTTTTAATGTTTGCGTTTGTGAGTCCTAAGAGTCAGATAAGCTGGGCAAAGGTAAGCAATCGTGTAGGTGCAGGGTTCGATTTGCGTGGAGGTTAGAGCATCCAATTTTCTCTTTCCGTTACTTGTAAGTTTGAATTTGAAAAGTCGAATTGCGAATTTTGGATATTTTGTGACTTTAAGAGTTCGAATGTTCATTTTGACTTAAGGAGAGACTAAAGGCTGCTTGGAAAGGTCATCGTTCAGCCAGTTTTTTTTCATTAGAGATACCTACAATAAGTAGGGATATAACGAGTGTTAAACAAAGCAAAGCAAAATACATTTATGGTTTCTGGTTTGTATGCATACGGACTATCCACCAGCAGCAAGGAAAAAGGAGAAAACTGCTTTAGCTGAAGGCACAAGTCACTGCTAAAACATGCCACGTTAAATGCACGAATTCGAAAAATATTTTATTATGAAACACCTCTATGTGAAGGCGAAAACGGCTGGGGTGTTCCTGCAAAATATGTTCGGCAACGTTGTGAAAGAATTAGGATCTTATAGCAGTGAGTTTGGTGCAACTCATGACAGGCGTCAAGCGAATACCAGAGGATCAGTGAGCCCAACAGATTTTCATTAAGCGTAACGCCATCTGCCACGATAGAAATAATAAAAAGGAGAAGAGAAAAGCTCTTCAAAATAAAATTAAGAAACAGATATTCAAAATGAATCATCTTCCATGGTTCTCTTCAGAACTTCACTCAATAGGTTGTTCACTAAGAACTGTCAGTTTTTGCGGCTTGTTCACGTTAACCCGTGACTTTATAGGTACATAACCCCATGCAAAGAAGTATGGAGCGGTCAAATAGGGTGATCTTGCGGGCTGGTACAAATCACCAAAAAACGACATCAAATGACTGAGAAACACCTGCTTTAGAATATCAGTTGTGACGCGTCGTTCTGCTGGGACCATTTGGCCCTCAATCCCGGTTCATTTAATTGTTTATTTAGATGTCACTACAGTCCGGAGTTGACCTATTAGTCAGTCAACAATCGTATCCACCAGCTCGATTCTTTAATAGCGGCCTCCTTTTTCGCACGCTTAGTTGGCTGGGATCCCTTTCCACTTGCGTGCGCCACCGGAGTCTCGGTCCTCCTTTACTGCGCTGTCCCTCGGGGGCGGATTCGAAGACTGCTGTACTGTACTGGTGTTCATCCGTTCTACATGACCCAGCCATCTCATTGGATCCTATCTCTTCTGATTAGGTCGATGTCCGTACATTTCGCTGTTTTATCTCCTCCTGACCGAAGACCACTCGAAGAATTTTTTCTCTCAAAGCAATCAAGAGCACCCTCACCCATTTTTGATAATGTCCATGCCTCGCCGCCATATTGCAGGACTTTTGTTGTTCGAGAGAAGGCTTTACTAGTCAGTTCTCTTCTTAGCTGGAAGAAGAAGCGCTGCTGCAGTTGTCTGTATTTATAACGGAGCCCAGGTAGACAAAGTCCTTAGCTACCTCAAAGTTATACCTCTCGAAGATGACTTTCTGTCCAAGACGTCGGTGTTGAGTGTCCTTTTTGCTTGACAGCATATACTTGGTCTTGCCCTCATTGACCATTAAACCAATTTTCGACGCTTCCGTCTCAATACTCGCGAAAGCACCACTGACATCACGCTGCTTTCTCCCGATTATGTCAATACCGTCGACGTATGTGAGTAGCTGGACGAACTTTAGAAAAGTTGTGCCTCTTACGTTGGCGCGTGAGCTTTGCACTATTCGCCTCGCCTTGACTTAATTCTTTTTCACATCAAAAGTCTCGGTGAGATCTTTACTGACATTGATGGAGCAGCGTACATTCTCCATCATCATCCCGCACAGACGGCCGAGTCTTGCAGGGATGCCAAAATTAGTAGCTGATTTGTAAAGTTCTATCATACTCGGGCTGTGGCGTGTGTATATTTTAAGTACATGGCTTTTCTCCAAGATCTGCTGCAGTGTGGTTGTTAGCGAACGGCTTCCGGAATTTACACAATTTGGCAGATATTGCCGGCGATGTTAAAGACTTTGATGCCTCTGTAGTTCCAATTACCAAGCAAAGTTTCGTCCGACCATATTTTGCAAGTCATGATCTGTCGCTTTGAAGAGCTCGGCGGTCACCAGCTTTTCGACAAAATGCTCTTTCCAAATCCTCAGCATCAATAATTCATTGTTCGTCTCTGCAGGCTTCGGTTTGGGGTTTGTGTCTGCGGCAAGTATTTTTTATCTTTTGGTAAGCATCATAATCTCATTTCTGGAGTAGCATGTCTCCATTTCCCTGACCGTTCATAGATTTCGTGAGCAGCTCTTGTCCTTCTATAAGGCACCGCTTTCTACGCATCTTGCTTAGCTACATGTGCTTTCCGTGACTCATTATCAAATCAGGTATGGTATTCAATACTTGATGCTGGCGGCAGTAGACCTCTTGAGGGATAAAGAAAGAATTCATCGGTAAAGCATTTAGCAATCTCTTGCGATTAAGGCCGTCTGACGTCGAAATTCCACGCAGCATTAGGTTGCTTGCTACCTTGGCTACAACAAGGTAATGGTCAGAGTCTATGTTGGCTCATCAGAACGTTTTTGCATTTATAATACTGGAGGAGTATCTTGCGTCGATCACAAAGTGGTCAATCCGGTTGACGGTTGATTGATCAGGAGTTCTTCAAGTCCCCTTGTGAATATCGAAATGTGGAAATCGCGAACTAGCTACAACAATGTTTCGCCCGGCCGCAAAATCGATTAGACTAAAACTTTATCGGAGGTGCTCTACTCTGCCTAACTTTGCATTGAAATCACCAAGAAAAATTTTAATGTCATAGCTAGGGCACTGCTCGTAGTTCTTGTTTATGAGCTCCTAGTAGCTATTTTTGTTGTCATCTTTCCCCTCCGTGGTGTCGTGCATGTTTTTTAGGCTTATGATGGCAAATTGAAACTTGATATGGTTTGCTATGAGGCGTACGTTCACATGCTGGGAACTCATGATGTTTTGCCTTCTGCCTCTAACTACAAATCCGCATCCAAATAGGTGCTGTTTTGTGATTTTGAAGTTTTTATACTCTGCTTGTCTGGCCAGACTTCGAGATTACACACTTCAATTTCAGGTATCAAAAGGTCCATTAACGTGACGCGACAGCCGTCAGCATTCACAGCTATGTTCTGCCTGGCCTCAGTTTTGAGGAAATATGGACAGATAGTTGTACCAGGCCATAAATCACACGAAACCGATGTTTTGTCTGTGTATAAAGGCAGTTTTTGAACCTCTTCGAGTTTCTTAGCACAAATATGACTATTTTGCTTATTGACGTAGCCATTAAGACAGAAATGGCCCATATAGCTGAACAAAATTTTGGCCAAAAACAGTGCAACTTTGTGAATCCCTTCCATGGCCCAACGGCTGAAATGGACACGATAAGGAAGGTTGGTTGCCTTCTAGTGTTGCACGATTTGAATTTTGTGTGCACGTAATATTTGTCAAGCTGTTGCATGCGATAACAGCTCCGAATCGATTAATTAGTATCATTGCGTGTACTCTCCACTACCGTAACTACATTTTCTTAACGACGAGCTAGATATAGTCTATTTGGTCGCATATAATCCAAAAATAGAAATCAAGTTTCAAATTTGTCGATGATACAGCGAATTGTGCGTCCTGTTGGCCAATTTTATGGACAATAAGCTGCGACCCGGTTGCTGGTTTAAGTGTCAATTGTATTGGACAGTAGTGAGTTTTCTCAAACACGCCAATCACCCCTAAGAATTCAGTTGAACACATTACTAACGCCTTCAGTTATCGTTTTCTATCTCGTTATAGCACTTTAATTAAAATATATCACTTCAAGATAGCAAAAACAAAACAAAAAAAACCATGCTTCAGCAGAAAAATCGGACTCGCAGATGCGAATGTATTAAAATAAATTTTGCCGAAGGTATTCACAATTATAATTACTCCTTTTAATTACGTCAGAATAACTCAACAACGTACACGACCAATACAAATATAGTAGTTGTTTCTGGCTGTGGCTGATGACAGTGTGGTGGTGTAATGTTTTTGGCATCAGAATAATATAAGCTCGTAGGCAAACATGAATTTCCTTTCGTCAAAACACGCATTAATTACTATGACGATACACATACTCGTTCACGTGGTCCATTACGGCACCCCGAATATAACTTTACACACACGTACAGATTTAATTAAGTTAATCTTGTATCCAGTGTTAAAGGAATCATCCCCGTGACCACTACATACCGTGACAGCGCTAGAGTAAAACTGTGGCAACATTGTAGCAACAATAGCAAAACAAAGCACCTATATACGGCATCAAAAGGCATCTAAAGGATGACAATAAGTTGAAAGCAACAACAAAACCAACAGCGACCAATACAATAGCAACAACCAAGAAATGTTCTTTTGTATGACCACTGGAGACTGCCCAGGAGGCTGCAGCACAATTACCGCAATTTACCAGTAGTTCACACAGATCGTTAATCTTTTTTTTTCTTTAGCATTTTTAAGCCCTCGCAACAACATCGTACAACCACCCCCGATGGACTAATAGTCCGAACTTGGTCCGAACTAATGTTTACATAATAACCCGGACCTAAGGGAAATTAATTTTCCAGTATTAACCGCCACCATTGCCAAAGTTACGCCGCACCCCCTGTTTCATGCCCTGCTTGCCATTCGATCCGTCGCCTTCTTATGAATACTAGAACCAACCCCTAAAACAGCACACGCGATACAGAGAAGCAAATTAGTAGAGCGGCGGTTTACTCTGTTTTGACAGTCTGAACGTCATGGGACAAATGAATGACCGAAATATGTGTGCGTTTACGTTTGCCTATCGACATTCCAAGGGGGTAAATGAGCGGTAATGAGGGGGAAAAATGCCAAAGGATGGATGAACTTGACGTCACATGTCGAGGTGGGTTGATGTTGTATTTCGAAAATATTCCGCGGGCTGATTTTCGGTTCAACTATTTGGGAAGCAGATTGATATTAACAATATGCTTGGTCTATGATTGTATGGGCATGCGGCGACCGTAAAGGTTGCACTGTACGGTCTATGGTAGGTGAGTACTAAAAATTAAAACTTTTAATTGTTTTTTTTTGGATTTTGACTGATTCCTAATTAACAAATTGAACGAAGCAAGGCTCTACTCCAGTGTTTTGGATATCGGAAAGTACCGAGCAGCTTATTTAATGTTATTTTAGCCAAGATAGGGATGCGCGTATCTGTAGCACGCCAAAGCCAGAGCGCCATTGGAGATCTCCTGAGGAATTATGAGAGTACCAAAGCCTATTCAACATCGCATCTATTCATCCTGTCTGACGTTTCATGTGAAGACCTTTTATCCCTCGTCAACAGTCGAATCGGGCCATAACAGTACGGTTTTACGCCAGAAATGGTCAATGAACAGAAAAATGAAGTACTACCTCGATAAAAAAGTTCACGGAATAATCGCCAAACACACAGAGATAGATGTACTCTTGGCTACATAAGTTTTGCAAATGTCAAGCTATGAAGCTAAGATTTAGAGGGAATATCAACAACAGATGTACCAACTTAACAAAGTACTAGGTGGGGTGAAAAGTAACCTCCTTGATCGCCAGAATGCGTTGCTACTGCAAAAACGGTTATGGTGCCTTGAAGTCCCTTCATATTTAGGCAGACATGCCAAATTTCAGTGCGATACTGTCTTTAGTTTTGTTTTGGCAGCTGATTGCTGTTGACGTGCTTGGCATCATGTTGAGTATGGACAAAAACGATTTTCGGTCTCTCATGAAACATTATTTTTTGAGAGGCAAAACGGCGAAGGAAACAAAAAAAAAGTTGGATAAATATTATGGGGCTAATGCTCCGTCAGATTACATCGTCAAATATTGTTTTCGAGAGTTTCGTGGTGGCCGCAACTCCACTACCGATCAAGTCCGCAGCGACAGGCCCTCCGATGCGGTTACAGAAGACAGTGTCAAAAAAATACATGAAATGGTGTTGGCTGACCGGAAAGTAAAGGTGCGCGAGCTAGCAGATACCACAAATATTAGTACTGAGCTCACGCGCCATATTTTGGGCAATATTCTGCATATGAAAAAGTTATCCTGCCGCTGGGTGCCGCTGGGTGCCGCTGGGTGCCGCGCATGATCACTTCCGACCAAAAACACGAACGCGAGAGCACTTCGAAAGAGTGTTTGGACTTGCTGATGCGGAATCGGGCGGACTTTTGGCGTCGTTGGTAATTATTGATGAAACCTGGATCCACTATTACACACCAGAGAACAGAATGAGTGCCCGGCAATGGACTGAAGCCGGCACGAGTGCTCCGAAGCGGCCGAGGGAGGCTCAATGGGTCGGAAAGGTTATGGCGTCGGTTTTCTGGGATTGTCATGTCATACTCTTCGTGGACTGCCTCGAAAAAGGAAAAACCATCAACAGCGAGTATTACTGTGCATTATTGGAGCGATTGAAGGCCGAAATCGCTGCAAGACAATGCGCCGGCGCATAAGAGCATCGCAACAACGGCAAAAATCGACACCGTATTCGCCCGATTTGGCTCCCTTGGACAGACCTTCCGGAAAATTACTTTTCGGACGGGATCAAGTCGTTGGAAAATCGCTGGAATAAGTGTATCAAGCTAAAAGGGGACTATATTGAATAAAATAAAAAAAATATTAAAAAAAAAAGTTTTTTCATTCCCAAGGAGGTTACTTTTCACCCCACCTAGTACACTCAATTTTCATCCTTTTTTCATGTTATTGGACTTTAATTTCGGGTCTGTCCAATGCTGCAATATGTAGTTCAACTGCATTATGTTCTATGATCTATGTGTAGGTGACTGTCGAAAGACTGGTGATGTTGTTTTTCGACCTTTTACCTACATATCTACGCATTTCGGTGGCAAAAAAGTTATTCCAGTCTTCGCTAATGTTTGCGCGTAACCTGAGTGCTTTTGTGCGGATGTTGCTAATGGATACAGAACGATGATGTATGATAGCTACCAAGACATAGCGACCGATATCAGTCCCGCGTTTATTTATCATGCTCAGGAGACACCTTTTAAAGCAGCTACTGATTGCAATGTAAGATTAAACTGATTGTTCTCTACCGATCTGAAGGGATCGGCCGGTGAGTACTGAAACAACATGCATCCAATGCAATTGTCCTTCTGGCAGTACTAAGGTGGGTGCCAAAGTTGTTCTTTCCATCCTCTGGCGCATTCTTAGTCTGTGCGAAACACTGAATTTCTTTCTTTTCTCTAAAATCTTTCTGTCTGTTGCTATTACTTATTAGCAATACACATACAGTTGGTGCTCTTTATTTTTCAAAAGAGCAACAGTTCTATGCCAGATTTGTGAAGATTACTTTTCGTTTTTTTAGCCAAAAATACAATGCAGCTTTTATCTCTCAATTTTTAAGCTGCCCACGTTATGAAGTTATCCTTCTGCTTGATACCAGGTTACTCAGAGACCATTTACTCGTAGTTGTGATAACTTTCACAATTTGATGTATCTTTTCCTGTTTCCTTCTTCAATCCATTTGACATGTTTGGTTTAACGTCATACCTCGACCACTCTGATGGCAAAATAAATGAAATTTTCCAAATTGCCCACCCTGTAGTTGTTCAGATAAACACAATAAAGCACAAAACTTAACGTGTGACGGGTTGTTTGGAAAGCAAACGAACACGGGATGTATTGTAATTTGCTCCATATTTACAGCGGGTGTTTCATTTAAGTAACAGTTATGCAATCACTGAGTAACCAAACTATTCACCCCCTGGGATGCTCTAAAAGGGGAACTGAAGGTCGGTCTCCAAATGACCCGGCAATCACAACCATAGCAGCTGCAAACAAATGTTTCTAATAATTGTTATGATTGTTCCTGCTGTTAAACAAAGACCGCATTAGGGCATTGCCAGAGTGCCGACGATTTATAGCCTTTGACTTTGGCCTTTGCGCGCCATGTTTAATGTCGAAGGTTGAGTTGAATTGATTTCTAGGGACACCCAACAATTTACCGGGTTCATGTAATTGAATTTATCAAATTTATTGCCATATCTGATAGTGTGTTGGATGTCGAACTGGGTAGTAATAGAGGTGTTGTAACTTGTACGTATACTCTTAGTTAAACACAAAACAAATAAGGCGTTGGCTTTTGAAATTCGAATTTGGGTAGGCGAATTAAGTTAACAAATTTAAGTTGGGGGACAATTCCTTCAAATTGTTATATTCGGTCTTTAAGCGTTGGTTGGCAATAAGGATTAGCACGTGTTGATAAATAATACCCGGAACCAGGAACCATGCAGGATGTTTTCTTGGAAGCTATGATGAAATATTTAAGTACCCCCTAAAGCGATGAAATGTATGGAGGATCCGTACTTGTGGGTGTTTATGGTAATGTTTTGCCTTTTTTTGTGTTTTTTTTTTTTATTATTTGTGAGGCGTGGAGGGTTGTAAAAAGGAAAATGAATTATTTGACTGTTGCTAGCTACAGGTTTATGGCTTACAATTTTTAATTTATTTTTTATTTTTTAAAGTTCATTTAACTTTGACCGCTGACACGTTTCCGGTGGCCCTTAAATTCAAATTTGGGTATTTCAAATTATAAGAAACTTAAGAGCTACAAAATTCACATTGCTTGACTGGATCGATGCTGAAACAATGAATATTAAAGATTTTTTTTGTCGAAAACGCCGGGGGTTTTTTTTTTATCCAGATGTGATAAAGTTCATGCCTTAGTGTCAAATATCAAATCGAGGGCGATAAAAGTATAGTGTAGTGCTCTACGGAGAAAAGGAAATCCTTAAGACATGATTGAAATATTCAAATCGAAAATTTAATTTAATTTGACCAATATGACCCTCGAGGTGGCCCTTTAATTTGTTATTCACTTGATTTTGCCCCTGTTCAATTAGATTCTAAAACCTATCGAGCTAGTGATCATCTGCACTAAATATACAAGCAACTTAAGCAAATGAGTTCAGACTCTTTCAGTTGATTCCATATCAGAGTAGAATTGGCGCAGTTCTTGGTTAAATCTCCTCCTCCACTCTCCGTCTATGCATATTTATATCACTCGAAACACTTTACTTTAAAAACGGTAAGGCGCCTTTCAATACTTTTGATAAAGAAGAGGACTGAGTCTTAAAGAGTGTAATTCTGATATATGAATGCCTTTTAAGCCCCCAAACTAGAGATTAGAACTAATCTTCGAATCTTCTCTACGGTGATGTTGTTGTTTATTAACTGAAGAGCGTAGACAGAGGGAGTTTCTTACTAACAACTCGAACAAAGCGTCAATAGAGAGACGTGACTTCACGGTAAGTCTGTCTTTGATGTGCAAGTTTAACAGAATACTTTCATGATCGTAGATCGCGATGTTACAAGCTAGTTGACATGAAAATCGTCTAAAACGAGAGTCGATAAGGGGCCCTGATCCAACCTGGATGCCCTTAAGCCACACTACTAAAGACCAAACTGGATGGTTGGCATAAGTCTATACGGCAAGAAGAAGTTATTTATCATTATCCTCGTTTTACAATTTACAAATAATTTCTAAAAAAAAAAATTAACAAAAGTATGTTGCAGCTTAAAATGCGAGAATAGTTAGTGACATTTTGTATTAAATAATAAATAGAGGCAAATGTCACTTTATATTAAACTATTAACAGTGGGGTGAACAATAAGAAAAGGAGAAAAAATAAGAACCATTTTATTCTAGATGCAAAAAGGAAAAAAATTTCATAAGGAAAATTTGTTTAGAGTATATTAAAAGCTATTAGTCAATGTAGTGTAGCAAAATCTCGATTTCGTTCTGATTGTAGCTAAAAAGCCATTGTTTAACTCTTTTCATGAAAGTACGCAAATTACCTACGAATCTTGTATCTACAGGGAGACTATTGAATAATTCCCTGTAGCAGGTGGTACGAAAAGCAGGAATAGCGACAAGAGATTGTTGATGGCTCCTCAAGTTGTAAGCGTTAGAAATCGGACTCTGCATATAACCACCTCGGATGAAAAATATTTTTAAGACCTTAAAATAAAACTGATGCCTAACTGGTAGGATTTGCATGTATCTAAATAATTCCATGGAGTGGGCCAGACGAGAAGAACCACAGATCTTCCGTATGACACACTTCTGTAGAACAATCAACGGCTGAATTTTACTCAGGTAAGCACTTCCGCAACATCCTACACCGTACTGCAATTTCGACTGAAATATCCCATAATAAATTGATTTTAGACTATTAAAAGGACAAAAATTCTTTAGACGGTAGAATGAGCTAACGGTAGATAACAGATATTGCTTTAAACTTTAAATATGGTTAGACCAACCTAAATTTCGGTCAATAATAACACCTAGGTATTTAAAATGGCTTACATTTTCAATTTTAAAGCAACTGTCCTGGCAGGGAACATTCACGTCGAAAAACATTTTAGAGCATTGGACAGAAGATGGAATGTGAAACATGTTAAACCTGTCAATATCTGGAGACTCGTGCGTGGTAAGACTGAAAAACATAAGTTTTGTGTTATCGCTTACTATTAGCTTATGCTCCGTGAACCAAAGTCTTAGCAATTCAACATCATGGTTTATATCAGCCACTAAGTTTAAGGGATTGGCGGAATCATATGCGATCCCAAGGTCATCTGCAAAAGCCCTGACTTTTCCTACAAATGGCTGGGTAAACAAGGAGTTGACATATATGAGAAATAATATAGGTCCAAGGACCGAGCCCTGAGGGACACCAAGGTTGATAACAATAAAGTTACTTAGGCTGGATTCTATTTTCACTTTTTGTTTTCTGTCTTTTAGGTAGGACATAAACTAACTATGTATCGAACCACGAAAACCTATATTATATAGCTTGTTTAGAATAATATTATGGTTAACCATATCAAACGCTTTTGTTATATCATCAAAAAGTTCAGCACAAGACCTTTTTTCATCCAAACCTTTCTGTATAATTGAGCAAAAATCTAAAAGGGCGTCTTCAGTAGAGAGCCCAGCTCTAAACCCAAATTGCATTGGACTGAAGAATTTTATTTTGTTCAGATACTCTAACACTCTTTTCCTTACGCATTTCTTAAAAACTTTACTGATAGAAGACAACAGTGAAATTGGTCTATAGTTGCTTTTTTCATGTTTGCTTCCTTTTTTAAAAAGGGAATAACAATAGCACATTTCAAAACTTCAGGAAAACATCCGGACAGGATACTCAAATTGAAAATATGCTCCAAAATATCAACAATATTGAAGGAAATGTTTTTAAGCATAACATTGGAAATACTATCGCTGCCACAGGAGTTGGAGCTTTTTAAGGAGTGGATGGTCCTCAAAATCTCAACCCCAGAAATTGGTTCGAAAAAGAAGCTATCCCTTTCAAAACTAATATCTGTAAGCCTGGATTCGGGATAGCAATAATTGCAAGTATTAAAATTATTTGTTTGAAAAGAATGTTGTCCAATTGAAGCAAAGTATTTGTTAAATTCGTTTGCTATTTCTGTGGGTTCTGAAACATTAATATTTTCATATTTTAAGACAACAGAATTATTTTGCTTGGTTACACTTCGATTGATAATTTTATTGATCACTTTCCATTCTTGTTTAAGATTCCCTAGCGCAGCCCTTATCTGATTGTGATAGTAATCATCGCGGCATTTTCGTACTTCATTATTTATTATTCGACACATACGGTTATAGCGACGCTTTAGACTAGCGTTCTGTGGATGTTTAAGGCACTTTTTCCGTAATTTGTGTCTTTGCCTAATTTTCCTAAGAAGTAACCAGCTAATCCAATGCTTTAGCCTGAAATTTGTCTTTTTAGAGATAATGACATAGCTAACTGAGCTTATATAATTATTTAATATCGTCAAAAATAAATTAACAGCCGTAGATACATTATCTTGAGTATACACCTCTTCCCAATAGACCTCCGTGGTATAAAGACGTGATTCGGCTTCTTTTCTATAGTGAACTAAAAAAAAAAAAATTTAAGAAAAAAACAATTAAAGACTATTCTGGCAAGTGCTTCGGTAGCCCAGTGCGAGTGGTGCTGAACCGATAAACTTAGGGTCGTGGGTTCGACTCCCAATAAACAAAAGTTCTTTTTTTTATTATTTAAATTAAAATACAAGAACATTACAGTGTAATAGTCAAGTGAGTTCGACGATGAGTGGAAGCGAGCGGTCCACTATCCCAATAGCGGAACCAATCCATGACACGATGTCATCCGATGAACAGACTGTAGTAATACCAGTTTGTCGGATAACAAAAACAACAACAGCAGAGATAACTACGAAGAGGAGAAGGAAGCAAAAACCAACTCCCGATCTAGTTAAGCGCCCTTCCCTATCAGCTTCATCAGAAATGCTGCCTGGAGGAGTGAGGGAAGAGGCGCCCACGACATCAGCAAGAGCAGCACGGCGAAGACAAAAACCTCAAGACGAGTTCCCATATGTGTCTGATGGCGGAGAAGGTCGCTATATGGGAGATGAAAATAGCTTCGCATCTCTGGCTGGCTCTGAGTCAGATGACGAAGAGGACGAGGTTGAAGCGCTCAATAAGAGCATAAGACAGCTTCAGCAAAAAGTGCTTGTCATAAAAGAAAAACAAATGGCAAGACGAGAAAAGGAGCAGCAACAACAACTCTAGGCCTCTCAGCGGCAGTATACGGTGAGCGAAACCATACCGCAACAACAACACGAACGGAAACAATCCTCCCTACAACAGAAAAATAAAAAATTTACACAAGAGCCAACAAAGAAACTGGCACAACAACAACAAAAAAGCAAATCAATACAAAAACCACAACAACCAAAGCAGCAGCAACAGCAGCAGAAACAACAACAAAAACAGCAGCAGCAACAGAGCCAACAACAGGAGCAACAACAACGAAAGGTTAAACAAAGGATACCACCAATCAACACGTACAAAATGGAGCTTAGAGAAACCATTGATCTATGTAAGTCGGCCATAGGCAATAATTTTTTTGTTAAAAGATTAAATTTTGATAGGCACGCGATTCACTGTAACACAGTGGAGCGCTATCACAAGGTCAAAAGCTTGTTAAGGGATTCGACGACAGAGTTCTTCTCCTTCACACCGAAAGGTGAGAAGCCGCAAACAATGCTGCTGAGGGGGTAAGAACCGTCTACCGAGCCGGAGGAGCTTCTCGCACTGCTCAAAGAGAAAGAGTGCGAAGAGCTCAAATTCGTAGGAGTTAAGCCATTTGTTACAGCCAGAGCCAAACGGGAGAAACGGAAACTACCGTTCTTCCTGGTTCAGCTGACTCCCGATAGCAAACTGGATGGTCTAAGGAGCATTAAAGTCCTGGACTACCAGATTGTGTCATGGGAAAAAGTAAAACGGAGCGAAAACATTTTGCAATGCGTTCGCTGTCAGAGGTTCGGGCACGCCGCGTCGAACTGCGAAATGCAGCCTCGATGCGTTAAGTGCGGTAAGAACCACAAGTCTGAAGAATGCGCTCTAGGTAGGGATGGAGCATCAGAAAAAAGCCAACTCTCTTGTGTTTTATGTAAGAACACGGGACACACCGCAAACTATCGGGGTTGTCCTAAGTTCCAATACATAAAAAGAGTAAATCTGGCTCGACAGCAAAAGGTGGAAGTTAAGCGTCCACCTATTCTACCACAAACACCAGCCGTTACTCCCCAGGTTACCTACGCCCAAATGGCGGCAGGTAGGGGAAATACGGCACAGCAAGCGAAGGTTGCTTCTCAGGCCCCAACGCCTAGAGCACCGGAACCGGCAAAAGACATGCTAGCTATCTTGCTCTCTATCCAGGGGCAGATGGCTCAGCTGCAACGTCAAATTACCGAGCAAGCTACGCGGGTAGATCAAAAATACGCGCTGCTGCCGAGCCTAACGCACCTTCAGTCGTAATGGGTACCTACATGGCGGAGCAAACCCTGAAGGTCCTTGCAGTGAATGTTAATTCACTGATAAGGATTGAGCGAAGAGCCACCTTGTTCAAGTTGCTTAAAGACCAAGCCCCTGATGTGCTTTTGATTAGCGAAAGTAAGCTAACTAAAATACTTTGTGTCTTTGAGGCACAGACGGTATAAAATTATGCGTAGAAATCGACCCAACTCCATACAAGGAGGAGGCGTTGCTATCTTCGTAAGAAAAGGTATACGTTTTAAAAGAATATACAGTCGTGTAGTGCGCAGGTTTCAGGTGCTAGAAGCATGCATCATGTATATCCCTCAATCCACCCAATTCATCACAGAGCTCGAGACACTTTTTCGATTCCTGAGACTGGAATTGGAGGAAAACTATTTCATTATCGGCGGAGATTTCAACGCCAAACACAGCGATTGGGGAAATAATACACCAAACACTAGAGGGAACCTGCTATTCAATTGGTGGGGTCAGCACAGTGTGATGTACCGACTCGGCCTAAAGGCGACGGATAGTCCGTCGTTTCCTAGACACGGCTCCTATTTGGATCTCCTGCTGTTTGACACACGAATACAACTGACAGGTACGAACCAACAAACTGTAAACTGTCTTCGCACTTTTGTGTATGACAGTGACCATTGCGGTCTTAGTACCGAAATAACCGTTCCAAACGAAAATGCGGAATTGGATGAGTATGTTCAAAGGCATTCCTACAACTATAGTAGAGTGCGTTGGACACACTTCTCCAGGACACTGACTAGAGCACTCTCCTCTAATTCGCTCTACCCACCGTCCAACAGAAATCTGTCTAACGAGGAGATTGACAGGTATCTAAAACTAATGGACGAGACAATTAAACGGACTATGGACAAAACGATACCTCGGTATCAATACACTGACAACGAAGACTTATTCCGCAACGCAACTATTGACGCACTTCACCGACATAAAAGTAGACTACTCTCAAGACTGAAGACCTTGTACAGACAGTTTACTGACAGACATAACCCGGAGATTATGACATTAAAGTCGTCGATCAAAAACCTCCAAACATTAATAAAAGAAAATTACAGGTCTTCTGTAAGTTTGTATTGGAACAACAAAATTCGGGCTGTAAATACCAGCAACCCGAATATGTTCCCGCAAATAAATAAAATATTTCGGAGGAAAGATCAAAACGACCTTTCATGTCTTAAAATCGCCCGAACGACAGACAATGAACGCATACTCTCAACAGCAGGCATAGATCCAAATGAGGCTATTGATGATGACAACTTCTTTGTGATCGAAGATCCACAGGAAAAGGTCGAGGCTATAGGAGCGACTTTCCAGGAAGTGTACAAGGCGAATGACCCCATTGGCCTAAACTACGACTTGGAAAATCGAGTCCTTTTGCACAATTTCTACCTTCGAAATGAACTAGTGAACTGGCGAATCGAGAACACGGGTTTCACCCAGTTCAGTGCCGAGAACATGACAAATAATGTCATCGCCAATGAAAGGGAACAACCCCCGTTCATTTCGAAGGAAGCGCTTCAAACGATTTTCGACACAATTGGAGGTAAGAAATCAGTGGGAACCGATGGAATACCGAACATTGTGCTTCGACATCTCCCACTAGAAGCGGTGGACATTTATACCACCCTGTTTAACAATGCAATGAATAATGCACATTATCCAGGGCATTGGAAAACTGCGGTGGTACATCCCATCTCCAAAAGGGATAAAGACACCTCCAATCCGGCGAATCTCCGGTCGATCAGTCTCCTTCCAAACATCAGTAAGGTTTTCGAAAAAGTTATCAATAGAGTCCTGACTAAGTGGGTTGAGGACACAAATATAGTTCCGGATAATCAATTCGGCTTCAAGGCGGGGAATGATGTTATTCATGCCGCGTCTAAACTGGTTTCTGATATCCAATGGAACAAAGCCAAGAAACAGTGCACGGGTGCCTGCCTGATTGATTTGGAGAAGGCTTTCGATACCGTATGGTTAGAGGGACTCTTCTACAAGTTGAACAGACTTGGCATTAGTACACCACTGCTGTACATTCTTTTCAATATGCTCACTAATAGACAGTTCATCGTGAAGAATGGCGATGTGACTTCTACTGGTACATTCAACATTAAAAACGGTCTACAACAAGGTGCGGTTAACTCGCCAATCCTTTTCAACATTTACACAAGTGATCTGATAGGTTCACTTCACCATGCCATAGCGTAGGCAGACGACTTAATCGCGTACAGATCAGGTCCAAAGATCGAGGTTGTAAACATTCTTTTGCAACGTGACTTCGATAAAATTAAACAATATTGTGACGACTGGAAGTTGAAAATCAACTTTCAGAAGTCGGAAACCATTCTGTTTAGGACGCCTCTGTCTGGGGCCTCTGCGGATACCAGAAATTGGCGAAAGTTTCAGATCGTGGGACAACACGGGCAGCCACTTGCTTGTCGAAATGTAGTCAGATACCTTGGGGTCTGGCTAGATCAATATCTATATTTTAACAAACATATAGATGTTGCTCTGGCCAGAGCCAGAGGTGCTTTTGCCCTTACAAAGAGATTGTTTTATAACAGGCAACTCGATGCGACGGTAAAGGTGATCTGCTACATGGCCCTTATCCGGCCTATGCTTGTATTTGGTTGTCCCGTGTGGTTCAACGTGAGAACACCAGAGTCTGAGTACATAAAATTCTATCCTAACGAGGTCTTGTGCAATAGGGCGAACCTAATACGAGTGGACAATTTTGTTATTAAATTGATTCGAAGGCACATTGCAAGAGCAATGACCTCGTCGAATAACCTGATCTCGGCGGCTTACTACCCCAATAATATGTATCACGAGAGAGTTCGCTTTGACGGCTTTATTCCTCCAGAAGCGTTCCTCTACCTCGACAGAAAAGGTCTGATCCAGGATAGATTAGCGGTGCCGTTAATCTTCCACGTCGCTCGAACAGCTGCAGACAGGCGACTCAACTACGACAGAGACGTCGCACACGGCAGTGCGGAGCGTCTCCGGTTAAGTAGGGCGGTAGGGAGTCGTGACACTAGGGATGTTGGTCGGCAGCACCAACAATTTTGGTGGCTTGCGGAAGAAGGGGAGGCTCCTTTGTCGAATTCCTCGAATAATAGTTAGCTTCGTTGGAGAGCAGAGTCGTTCTGCCTTATTTTTATTTATGGCCGGCTTACATAGATTTAAGTAGGATTAGGATAGCTTTAAGAAAAAAAAAATAAAAATAAAAAAAAAATAAAAAAAAAATGAAAAAAAAAATAATAAAAAAAAAAAAAAACAGAGATGGGTGACTCTTATCTTGAATAAAAAATAATACTTACACAATAAGATAGTTTAAGTAGGCTAAGTAACTGTATAATTTAGTTTGTAGGTAGCTATGTATAAGTTTTAGTCTCTAAGTTTTATAATAAGATTACAAACAAGTCCATGTACTAAGTTTTTAAAATAAAATTCATTTTCTTAGTTTTAGTTTTAATTAATGTTAAAAAAAATAAAAAATAAAATACTGTACGAAACGTCGAAAGGCATAGATTAAGTGTTATGTTTAACCTAGAGTGCCCGAATGGTGCCAGTAAGTTACAATAAGATAGTTTTAAGTTATTTAAGCTAATTTTTAAGCGTTTTTTTGTCTAGCTTGTAAGAATTCCTGAATTGAATTAAATAAAAAATGCATTAAAAATGAAATGAAATGACACCTCTTCCCAATTTTCGAAACGCAGTAAATTATTCAGCAGCTCGTAGTTAATTTTATTCAACTTTCTTGGAAAATTATGCTTTTTTTTCTTTCTACTTTCCAAGCCATTAAAAATTACACCAGTCATGCAATGATCAGATATTTGAAGATCGAGGTTGATACCAATGTAAGCATTAGGACTAATTCTCAAAAAAACTAGCAAATACATGGTCAATGCAAGCACCTGCAATTGGTCTAGTAATATAATTTATTAAAGAGGTTAAACCATGCTCTGCCATAAGCGCAAGATATAAATCTACTACAGGAATAGCGTTTAGCAAATCCAGATTGAAATCGCCTAAAACAACAAGGTTAATCGATTTTTCATCACATAAAAAAGTTTGAAATTCATCCAGAAACACATGAACTGACTGTGAATTAAATCTGTACACACAAACTAAAATAAAATCTTCATTTCCTACGTTAATAGATATTTTTATAATGTCTGCACTTACCAAATTATAGCGCTTTACGTCACATTCATCCAAATCGTACAAATCTCGTATAAAAATTCCAACTCGCCCTGCAGAATACGAGTCATTGGCATTTCAAAAGAACTTATAACCAGGTATAGTATATTCATTAACCTCGTAAGAATAAATCCAAATCTCAGACAAGTTCTTAAAGGATTCTAGGTTACTTACTAATAAATCGAAATTTTGCCGTAAGTTTCTAATATTTTGATGAATAATGTAAACAGTTTTGCTATTAGTAAAAGAAAATAGACAATCAGTATTGCTATTTGTAGCTTGAATGGTAAGGTCGTTGTTTATAAGATCAAAACTTTTATTCATATTAAAAAACATTTCGTAAAAGTGTTATTCGAAATTATTAAATTGCATTTAAGTCCTCAAAGGATCTTATAACAAAAACTTCACCATTTACATCCTTTCTCAACAGAATGTTACAATTATTAAACAATAAGTATTTGAATTTTTTTTCTGCTTTAAGTTTTTTTGCTGCCATAAACAATGCACGAGTGTGCTTAGTGAAACAATCGTTGATAAAAATATTTCTTTGACTATCACCAGTAAATAACGATGAGTTCAGCTTCTTTTTTCCATTTTGTTTGCTTTTCATAATTCTCTGTTTGACATTTAGCGATGAGAGATGCATGCATATAAAATTATTGTGCGTACGCTTCAATTCACTTGACGAATTCCTTATTTCTATGCGCTTGACGTAGATTTTTTGGATCTCATCAGGAGTGACAGAGATGTTTAGTGCATCACCATAAATTTTTTGCACGCATTCCTCAGCATTATTGTTATTAGCGTCTGGTACGCCAACAATTTCAATGACATTCTCCATCAGCTTCTGCTCCCTCCAGTTTAATTTGCTCTCAAGGTTAATGACCTTAAGTCTGAGAGTTTTGTTTTCTTCTTTTAGTTCCTGGACAGTGTTTAGAAAGTCTATGCTTATTTTTTTAAACAAAGAATTTCCTCGTAAAGAAGCTGCATTATTATTGGACTGTTGTTCAGCTGTTGTTGTTGCTGCTGCAGTTGTTGCTCGCTTTCAGTCATCTTGCTGGTTTGCTTCTGGGCACATCTAACAGTTTGATGGCCTGGTGCTTTTGGGTGCGGTATTGCTAACGCTGCTGCTTGCTTTCTTTCTGCACTATGTTGTTGGTGATGTCGTGGCTGTTGCTGTTCTTTAGTTGTAACTGCTGTCTTTTTAAGTCTCTCAGAGTGTGACGGTTGTTGTTTAACGCCGACTGGAGTTACATATAACGCTTCTCTGGGCTGCTCCTGTAGAGATTTTCTACGCAGAACAGTGCACTTATCACATCTATAGTTAATATTGTTTGCACTCATATATTCCATGTCTGTAACGTGTATATTCACACAAGAACAATGAAAAAAACCAAGGCAATCAGAGCAACTAATTTTGCCTACATCACTACGTTCTATTTTTTCTTTACATATATGACAATTCATTTTGGTATACTATATATTAAAAGCGAAATATTTTCTTATCAATTTTTTAAGTTCTTAGAAAAAGCGTGCACCCCAAGACACTTTGTAAGTTTGGACTAACTGATGCAACATTTAGGAGACTTGTGCCTTAATAATAATATACTTGCCTACTACGTCATAAAGATCAAAACCCTATACTGCTGAGTTCATAAATACGAGTATGACGAAAAAGCTAATGATCGCATATTTGAAAGGATTCACTGATGACGACCCTTTCAGACGTTTAAATGGCAACAGCATTTGTATTGCCCAATGAAATCTTCGGACCCATAACAGGCCATAAGCAGTCCGACCAAAGGCACTGGACGCTGTAATGCAGATATCACAGCTATATTGGAAGTGCGATGGAATGGGCTAGATATAAGGAGAATGAAAAACTGTGATATCTACTTTAGTGATTGCTACACGAAGAAGATTATTCGGATCCGAATCCCATATGCGGCAGACTTAGGCTTCGGATAAAAATCCGAAGTTTTATCTACTACCATGTCCCATGAGACATATGAGCAATGTCCGAAATATCGCTTTTAAGTCATATTCTGTGATTTCAATGACAGGATAGCAAAGTGGGACATCTTTGGTTGGATAGTTTGGAAATATAGTCTCCACGACACCCCACCTTTCAACTCACTTTTGGTTATTGACTTTACCGCAGGAATATCACTATAGTAAGCAAACGGTTTCCTCATCTCAATGGTCACAATGGGACATGGCCCCCAGATCATGAAAAGCTAGATCAAATCGATCGCATTGCTCCAGCATTTTAGTATCGAAGATAAGTGGCAACGCTGTCAACATGCAACTGATGTGCTGCAAAGAAAGGACGAGAGACGCTCAGGACGTTGTGCTCCATAAACAGCATATGGAAGTTTTGCCAACAAGTACAAACAACGTAGAGTGCACAGACCCGTTACCAGATGGTAAAACTTATTCTGCAGTCTGTATTTCGACGAAGAAGCCCAACCTCCCGCCATAAGGCAAAACAGACCATTCAGACCAGTGATTGCCAAAATTTCTCTTCACCTGACCACAATGAAGTAGGGATACCAATGTCTTATCTGAAATCAAAGAGAGCAGCCGGACAAAAGCTGCTGGAAATGACTTTGTGGAGAGCATACAGTTACTCGCTTCTCCAATTCGTATCGTATCGTATCGCTTTCCCGATCCACAAAAAATTAGACTCCTCCACTGCGCGAACTATAGCGTTACAAATTGGCTCAACAGCTTATCCTACCAACACGTTAAGATGTTAGACCACTATCAATCGTTCAGTTGTGCCCACAGATATTTTAGCTTCGTCTTGCAGGATTTTCTGTCTTGGTAGAGATATTCTTAGGCAAAGGATGCATTTGCAAAGCAATTTAACCATCAAAGGAAAAAGGAACTATTTCCGATTAGATTACCTTGGAAATGAGTGTCGAGCACGAGACAGAAATCCTCAGCTTTTGACTAAGTTTGAGTGTCATCAGATTATACAGGATCTGCTGGTCTCATTGAGTATTTCGATTTAATCGCAAAAGGCATTTTTATTATAAGAAGCCGTCTTCTAAGGTATTCTTTGTACTTCAATTCCTCCTTCCTCTAAAAAGTCTTAGGTGACTTCGTTTTACCCGAACGGGTAAAGTAGGTATATGTGTTTGATTGGTATGTAGTACATATGTGGGTATGTACTCGTTTGTATATTCATCTGTTCTTTCATAACTTCTAAGCTTACTTACTTACTTACTTTAGGTGGCGCTACAGTCCGGGTTGGACCTGGGCCTCAGTTAACAAGCCTCTCCAGCCAGCTCGATCCCTGGCTAGCTGCCTCCAGTTTCGCACGCTAAGTTGGCTGAGGTCCTCTTCCACTTGCGTGCGCCACCTGAGTCTTGGCCTTCCTCTACTGCGCTGTCCCTTGTGGGCGGATTCGAAGACTTTTCGGACCGGAGCATTGGTGTCCATGCGCTCTACATGACCCAGCCATCTCAGTCTTTGGATCTTCACTCTTCTGGCTAGGTCCATGTCGCTGTACAGTACATACAGTTCGTCGTTGTATCTCCTCCTCCACTCACCGTCAATGCAGACGGGACCGAAGATCACCCGAAGAATTTTTCGCTCGAAGCAACCAAGAACACCCTCATCCATTTTTGATAATGTTCATGCCTCTGCGTCATAAAGCAGGACCGGGATTATTAAGGCCTTATAAAGACTTTTGCTGTCCGAGAGAGGTCTTTGCTACTCAATTGCCTTCTTAACCCAAAGAAACAGCGGTTGGCAAGAGTTATTCTTCGCTTGATCTCAGCGCTGGTGTCGTTGTCTGTATTTATAGCGGAGCCTAGGTAGACAAAGTCCTTAACTACCTCAAAGTTATATCTGTCGAGGGTGACGTTCTGTCCGAGACGTCGGTGTTGGTTGTCCTTTTTGCTTGACAGCATATACTTTGTCTTGCCCTCATTGACCGCTAAACCCATTTTCGCCGCTTCCGTCTCAATACTCGCGAAAGCGGCACTGACATCACGTTGCTTTCTCCCGATTATGTCAATATCGTCGGCGTATGCGAGTAGTTGGACGGACTTTTGAAAGATAGTGCCTCTTGTGTTTGCTCGTGAGTTTTGCACTATTCTTTCAAGTACGATGTTGAAAAAATCGCATGACAGCGCATCGCATCCTTTCTGGACATCAAAGGTCTCGGTGAGATCTTTACCGACCTTGATGGAGCAGCGTGCATTCTCCATCGTCATCCTGCACAGACGGACGAGTTTGGCAGGAATGCCAAAACTAGACATTGCTCTATATAGCTCGTCTCTATAGATGCTGACATACGCGGCCTTAAAATCGATGAATAGGTGGTGGGTATCGATCTGAAGCTCATGGGTCTTCTCCAAGATCTGCCGTAGTGTGAATATCTGGTCGATGGTGGACTTACTTGGCCTGAAGCCACACTGATATGGACCTATCAGGTTGTTGACGAATGGCTTCAGGCGTTCACATAATACGGCGGATAAGACCTTATATGCGATGTTAAGGAGACTGATGCCTCTGTAGTTGGCGCAGTTCAGAGGGTCTCCTTTCTTAAGAATTGGACAAACAATGCTGAGGTTCCATTCATCGGGCATCCTTTCGTCCGACCATATTTTATAGGTGAGTTGGTGTATGCTCCTTACCAAGTCATCGCCTGCCGCTTTGAAGAGCTCGGCAGTCAGGCCATCCGCTCTAGCAGCTTTGTTGGACTTAAGCTATCTTCACTTCATCCAGGTCGGGTGGACGGAATTATTGGTCATCATCGTCCAGGTTGAAAGGTTGATTCTGCCTGACAGCGGTATTTGGTCCGTCATCGCCGTTATACAGTCTGCAGAAAAGATCTTTCCAAATCCTCAGCATCGACTGCGATTCTACTACGATGTTCCCTTGTTCATCTCTACAGGCTTCGGTTCGGGGTTTGTTTCTGCGGCATGTTATTTTTACCTGTTGGTAAAACTTCCGAACCTCATTCCTGGAGGAGCATCTCTCAATTTCCTCGATCGCGCGCTTCTCATGCTCTTTCTTCTTCCTCCTGAGAAGCCGGTGCTCGTCTCTCCTCTTCCGCTCATAGAGCTCATGAGCAGCTCTGGTCTTTCTAAGCAGCGCCGCGTTATATGCATCTTGCTTTGCTGTATGTGCTTGCCGGCATTCATCATCGAACCAGGGGTTTCGTTGTGGTGAACGAGTGAAACTCAGCACATCAGAAGCGGCATCTCTGATGGCGTTTTGGCAGTGTTTCCAATGGACTTCGATGCTTGATGCTGGCGGCATTGGACCTCTTAGGAGATTAAGAGACACTCGATCGGAAAAGGACTTGGCGATCTCTTGCGATTGTAGCCGTCTGATGTCGAATTTCCTCATATATCCTCAACCGTACCTTGGCTACAACAAGGTAATGGTCCGAATCGATGTTGGCTCCTCGGAACGTACGGACATCCATAATGCTGGAGGAGTGTCTTGCGTCGATCGCAATGTGATCAATCTGGTTGACTGTTGATTGATCAGGAGTTCTCCAAGTCCCCTTGTGTATGTCGAGATGTGGGAACCGCGTGCTAGCCATGACAATGTTTCGCCCCGCCGCATAATCGATTAGCCTGAATCCGTTATCGGAGGTGGTGTTGTGCAGGCTATATTTTCCGATTGTTCCACCAAAGATACCCTCTCTTCCTAGCTTTGCATTAAAATCACCGAGGACAATTTTAATGTCATAGCTAGGGCATTGCTCGTAGGTCTTGTTGAGGAGCTCGTAGAAGGCATCCTTGGTGTCGTCGTACGATGTAAGACCAACCATTCCGTCCATCCAACCTGGATGAAGTGAAGATAGCCATATCGAAGCTTAAGTCCAACAAAGCTGCTGGAGCGGATGGCCTGACTGCCGAGCTCTTCAAAGCGGCAGGCAATGACTTGGTATAAGGAGCATGCACGAACTCATCTCTAAAATAAGACATTCTTTGTCCGAGCCTTAAGAAAAGAGACCCTCTGAACTGCGCCAACTACAGGGGCATCAGTCTTTTTAACATCGTAAACAAGATCTTATTTGCCGTACAGTGTGAACGCTTGAAGTCCTTCGCCAACAACCACACAACCACATCAGTGTGGCTTCAGGCCACCATCGACAGAATGTTTACTTTACGGCAAATCTTGGAGAAATCCGATGAGCTTTAGATCTATACACAACCACTTATTCATTAATTTTAAATCAGAATCTACAGAGACGAGCGACATACAGCAATGTCTGTCTATCTGTCTCGACCGTCTGTGCAGAATGACGATGAAGAATGCACGCTGCTCCATCCAGGCCGATAAACATTTTACTGAGACCTTTGATGTCATCAACGGATTTAGACAATTCTTTAGACAATTAAGACAAGATGCACTGTCATGCGATTTCTGCAACATCATTCTTGAAAGAATAGTGCAAAACTTACGAGCAAACATAAGTGACACAATCTTTCAAAAGTCTGTCCAACTACTCGCATACATACGTCGATGATATTGACATTGGAAAAAAGCAGCGTGTTATCAGTGGCGCCTTTGCAAGAATTGAGACGGAAGCGCGAAAATATAGCGCAAATATATGCTGTCATGCAAACAGGACACTCAACACCGACGTCTTGGACAGAAATTCACATTGGAGAGGTATATCTTTGAGGTACTTAAGGACTTTGCCTGCCTAGGCTCTGCTATAAATACAGGCAATGACACCAGCGCTGAGATCATGCGAAGAATAACTCTTGCCAACCGCTGTTTCTTTGGGTTAAGAAGGCAATTGAGTAGCAAAGCCCTCTCTCGCACAGCAAAAGTCTTTATAAGACCTTAATAATCCCGGTCCTTCTCTATGGCGCGGAGGCATGAACATTATCAAAAATGGATGAGGGTGTTGTTAGCTTGTTCGACTGATTCTTGGTCCCGTCTGCATTGACGGTGAGTGAAGGCGTAGGTACAGACATCGACCTAGCCAGCAGCAGCAGAATGAAAATTTAACGACTGAGATTACTGGATCATTTTGAGTGGATGAACACAAACGAAAAGTTTCAAATCCGCCCCCGAGGGACAGTGCAACAAAGGAAGACGCCGACTCAGGTGGCGGACTCAAGTGTCGACTGAGAATTGAGACAGACCGAAAGTCCACCGCATACACGGCGTCGCTTAGGGACTAGTACTTCTGTTATTACCCATCTACAATACCTGCCTTGTAGCCAACTACATCCGACTTGGAAAGTTAAAGGTTTTAGATTCTAGCTTTCCCAGAAAAAATTTTTCATTTTTCTTTGATCGATCCCAGGTTTAGATGTAAATGTTGTTTACTTTAAATATCTTCCATAGTTGTCATTCATGCAGTTGCGATTGACAGTCTTCCCTATTTGAAGAGTTAGAGAGGCGATAACAATATCTTTATTGGTACAACGGCCTCGTCAGGTTTTCACTTCTGAGTTTTCTTTAAAGTGAGTGTTCGCCTTTTCTGTCTATTACACCAATTTTTTCCGTACTCTGTAGATAAAACCACCATTGGTTTTGATTTATCCGATGGACTTGACTGTTTCATGCAAATTTCGTGCACAAGAACTGCAGCGGGTATCAGTTGATGAAACAAATTTATCTGTGCGTTGAATAGCCTATCGACAGAAGGTTTGTCAGGAGTCTTCTTTTTCGTTAAGCTCAATTTATTCAGTCTAAGGTATAGATCGAGAATCCTAGAAAAAATCAATTTGTTGGATGAAAGATACGATAATACCTTTGGTCTCCAGATGAATTAAAGCAGCATTTTTGTCTTGAAAATCGTAGCTACATTGCGTCCTAAAATCTCATAAGGGGAAATGAGGACAAAATCATCATACTTAGGTAAGGCTGACTGTGGTAAGCTGATCATATATTAAATTGTTCTAAGAGCTCTTGTTCTCGACCATAAGTTAATAAACCAAATCCAAGCGGATGGTTATTTTTGAAATCACCCTAGTAAGCTCTACGTTCTCTTGAAATGTTTCCTTTCGTGTCCACCTTCTGATCAATTCCACACCCTACCTGACCTAATTATGATGGCCAGGATAATACCAGTTAATTAATTATAAAAATGAATACCGCATTATCCTTGGTTTCCAAGTTGAAAATTTCCACTTAAGAAGCTTTTCCCTGCATTATTTGCCTCTTTAATTGTCGCCATAAAGGTATCTTAAGCCCAACACAGAATAGAGAGGAGAAAAGAAAGCAATCCTCCTAAAACCCAGCCACGAAGAAAAGAAGTGCAATCAAGACGAAGGCTAGAAAGAAAGAAAAAAAAAATCTACGTGATCTCTTTCACTACAATTAAGAAGTGTCGGTTTATGTAAGGTCCACCAGCAGTAGTTGAATCCCCTTTACAACCATTTTCCGTGTCGTACGTGAGTTCTTACCACTTTATCCACAATTTTGTCTCCACATCTACCCCATGGGCATTTAAAGTCAACCCAATAAAGATCTCCTGCTGTAAGGTCCTGCTGTAAGAAAAACTAACGCTGCCTTCGCACGAAAGACATAATAAAACGCAGAAAATGTCGTCTCTCACATTTAATTTTAATTAAAACCAAAAGCTACGAATAGTTAAGATTCGCGTCCTTAAATGGATTCATTAAAATTGTTATATGCCATAAGGACATCAGAGTTCAAGGATTCATATGGAATTATTGCTCTGTAGTGGCAGTAGGACGTGTGTGCTTACAACTATTCGCACGATGACTTTGACGTTAGTCCTACAGACCTACACAATACGAGTACGAGAATGCCCTAGTCTTCACATGTGCATCTGCACAAGACCTAGATGAAATTTTCTAGAATATTTTCGTAAAAAGGAAAGAAGGAATGGATACATACCAACCAAACAACCAACAACAAAACAATAATAAAAACAAAAAAAAAATAAGGAACGAAAAATCGGAGCAAGTTTAGGAATACCATTTGAGTGTGGCATTGCACATTCACGTTCTCGCTGGGGCAGAAACCAGGCGACGACGTCCTTGAAACTCTTCGAATCTGTTTCATTTCGGATTTAAAGGAACTTCCGCACTCTCCCCTTTCAGAAAATCCCCAGAGTGTAATGGGGTGTGATTATGATGGCTGGATATAGTGTTAGTTCGTGAGACTCTGCCAGCTTCTTGCCTTCCATAATAATAACATATTTTTATCCTCTTTTTTATTATTTTTTTGTTTGTTGTGAATTCCTTGTATAAAAGTGCAGGATGCAGATGTGCACAAACTCTCATATGAGTTAGGAGAGGAGGATACGTATAGAAAGTCGACATTCGACAGATGCAGAAGGAAGTGAAAAGTAAGGAATGCGAAATGGAAGTGCCAAATCGGGTAATGTGTTTCTGGGAAACCATTAAAATCGTCGGCTTTTGGGACTATGGTTGAGATGTGACAGAAAGTAGAGAAAAATGAACCCCATATCCTGGCTTTTAGATACTTCTTTCCGCAGTTTTATAGAGAAGAGATTTTTGCCTTCGGATAGTGGATGTTGAATGTTGAATGCTGTACGAGTATGCTGCATGTTGGTTAGAGGAAACTGGGTTATTTGCTTTGGCACAGATCTTCAAAGCAATCTACTTAAATGCAGAATGTGCGATTTAGCTGAAAATGTTTTAAAAAGTTTGGTTTTTAGATTTTAAATTAAATGTGTCAAATGGGACGGATAGTGACAGGTGCTCTTGAAATACGATTCAGTTTTAAATTTTATTTAAAGTTTAAGAATGCTGATACAGATTTGAATTGGGAAAAACAAACGAGTTGATGTGAAGTTCAATAGCGTATATGAGGCAGAGTTAGACTTATAGTAATCAAGGCTCATGTTTTTCAAGATAGTTTCCTCGGCAGAGCTAGACACATTATCCACTGAAGATGCAGAAATAACCAATAAAGACGAATCTTTCGAACAACCAACATCTACGCTCAGTAATACATACATTGAAGAGACATTGTCATACTTATTGGAAATTTCAACGCGAAAGTAGGAAACACCAACTGTAGTACACTCTCACGCATTCTCATGCTATAGCTATGTATTCACTTGTACATGCATATTGTAATCATACATATCTCAATAAACAGTCAGTCATCAACCTCTACGGAAACGACGACGAAACATCTTCCCCATCATTCAACCACCAGAAATGCTGGTGCTGCCGAACGACATCCCTCTTATCGCGATTCCCCACAGCCCTACTGAACCTGAGACGATCCACCCTGCCGTGTGCGACGTCTCTGTTGTAGTTGAGTCACCTGTCCCCAGCTGTCCATGCGACATGGAAGATTAACGGGACCGCTAATCTATCCTGAATCAACCCTATCTGATCAAGGTAAAGGAATGCTTCCGGTGGAACGAAGCCGTTAGAGCGCACACTCCCATGATAAAGGTGATTGGGGTAGTACGCCCCTGATATCAGGTTATTTGTCGAGGTCATTGCTCTTGCAATGTGCCTTCGAGTCAGCTTAATTACGAAGTTGTCAACTCGTATTAGGTTTACCCTATTGTAAAGGACCTCGTTAGGATAAAATTTGTTTGTACTCCGACTCTGGTGTTTTGTACAAGCGAAGACAAGCCCTAAGGCAAGCCCTCTCAAACACCCTTATCTTTTCCATTAAGCTTGCTCGTATATTGAACCACACGGGACACCCAAATACCAGCATGGGCCTGATAAGGGCCATGTAGCAGATTACCTTTACCCTCGCATCGGGTTGGCTGCTATAAAACAGTCTCTTTGTGAGGTCGAAAGCGCCTTTAGCTCTGGATAGAGCAGCATCTACATTTTTGTTAAAATACAGAAACTGATCTAGCCAAATCCCAAGGTATCTGACTACATTTCGACAGGCAAGAGGCTGTCCGTGTTGTCCAATGATCGAGAACTTTCGCCAATTTTTTCTGGTATCCCTAGAGGCTCCAGACAACGGCGTCCTAAAAAGAATGGTTTCCGACTTCTGAAAGTTGATTTTCAACTTCCAGTCATAGCAAAAACGTCTTATCTTATCGAAGTTACGCTGTAAGAGAGTATTAATGACCTCGATTTTTGGACCTGTTCTGTACGCTATCAAGTCATCTGCGTACGCAATAGTATGGCGAAGTGAACCTATCAAGTCGCTTGTATAAATGTTGAATAGGATCGGCGAATTGACGGCGCCTTGCTGAAGACCATTTTTAATTTGAAATATTCCAACAGAAGTCAAATCACCATTTTTCACGATGAACTGTCTGTTGGTTAGCATATTATAAAGAATGTACAAGAGAGGTTTACTGATCCCCAGACTAGCCAGCTTGTAGAAAAAACCTTCTAACCATACAGTGTCGAAAGCCTTCTCCAAGTCAACTAGGCAGCCACCAGTATACTGTTTTTTGCCTTTATTCCATTGGATATCTGACACCAGTTTAGACGCGGCATGTGAGATAGCATGTCCTGCCTTAAAACCGAATTGATTATCCGGAACTATATTTTTGTCCTCAACCCACTTAGTCAGGACTCTATTGATAACTTTTTCGAAAACCTTACTGATATTCGGAAGGTGACTTATCGACCGGAGATTCGCCGGATTGGATATATCCTTTCCCTTTTTGGGGATAGGTTGAACCACCGCCGTTTTCCAATGCGCTGGATAATGTTCATTATTCATTACATTGTTAAACAAGGTGGTGTAAATGTCTACCACTTCTAGAGGGAGATGTCGCAGCACAATGTTCGGTATTTCATCGATTCCCGCTGATTTTTTACTTCTTAATGTGTCGAAGATCTCATGGAGTTCCTCCTTTGAAATGAACGGGGGTAGATCCCCTTCATTGGCGATGACATTATTTGCCATATTCTCTGGATATTCACTGAACTGGGTGAAACCCGAGCTCTCGAATGACCAGTTCTGTATGTCATTTCTCAGGTAAACATTTTGCAGAAGGACTTGATTCTCCAGGTCGTGATTTGAACCAATGACGTCATTGGACTTAAACACTTCCTGAAAAGTCGCTCCTATGGCCTCAACCTTCTCCTGAGGATCTTCGATCACAAAGAAATTATCATCATCTGCGGCTTCACATGGATCTTTGCCTGCCGTAGTCAGTATTTGTTCGTTATCCATCGTTCGAGGAATTTTAAGACACTGATGGTCGTATTGATTTTTTCTCCGAAATATTTTGTTTATTTGGGGGAACATACTCGGGCTGCGAAAATTTACAGCCCGAATTCTGTTGTTCCAGTACAAGCTTACAGCTGCTCTGTAATTCTCTCTTATCAATATTTGGAGGTTTTTAATTGATGACTTCAGTGTCCTAATCTCTGGGTCTTGTCTGTCTGTAAACTGTCTGTATAAGTTTTTAAGTCTTGTCAGAAGTCTACTTTTGTGTCGGTGTAGTGCGTCAATGGTAGCATTGCGGAATAAGTCTTCGTTGGGCGTGTGTTCATACCGAGGTATTGTAATGTCCATCGTTTGTTTAATTGTTTGGTCCATTTGTTTCAGGTATCTGTCCAGCTCCTCGTTAGACAAATTCCTATTGGACGGTGGGTAGAGCAAATTCGAGGAAAGTGCTCTAGTCAGCGTTCTAGAAAAGTGCATCCAGCGAGTCTTACTGTAATTGTAAGAATGTCTAGGAACAAACTCCTGCAGTTCCGCAATTTCATTAGGAATTGTTATTTCGGTCCTAAAACCGCAATGGTCACTATCGTACACGAAAGTATGCAGACAGTTTAGCGTTTGTGAATTACTCCCAGTCAGTTTTATCCGTACGTCGTACAGCAATAGGTTCAAATAGGAGCCGAATCTGGGAAACGACGGATTGTCCGTCGCTTTCAAACCGGGTCTGTACATGACACTGTGCTGAACCCACCAATTGAGTAGTAGGTTTCCTCTAGTATTTGGCAAATTATTTCCCCAATCTCTGTGTCTAGCGTTGAAGTCCCCGCCGATTATAAAATAATTCTCCCCTGATTCCAGCCTCAGAAGTCGAAAAAGTGTGTCGAGCTCTGTAATGAATAAGGTGGATTGTGAAGCCCCAGATGCATAAACAGATGCCAAGTACAGCCACTTTCCACTGCGAAAGGACCCGTACGACTACGTACGTAAATGTGCGATTACAAGTGATTTGTATCTCGCACCCATAATGTCGGATTGCTGGGTTTCGTTGATTTTTCGTTCACTTTTGCTTTCGTAAGTGCGATCAGGATCGCATTTCGTACGAATATTTGACAGCTAAGCATCTGCTGAATTTAATAATCCAAAAAGCTGTTTTTTTTTTTTTTTTTTTTTTCAAAATTATTTATATTAGAAGGAAACACGTATGTACTCGTATATTTGATTGTCAAAATCATCCAAAGTGCTTTAACTGTAGATTTGTGCCTTTTTCTTGCGAGGTCAGTTCCAGAAAGCTTTTGTGTGGGAACAAATCGTTAAAGTAATTGTTAAAATTGTTGAAATTGTTAAAATGTCGACATCAAATATGTAAAGTTAGAAATAGTTGGTTGCGAAGTGTTAAAAATTTTGGTTTGAACAGAATCGTGATTTAAGAAATGTAAACAAAGCACTTGTGGAATGTAAAGAAATTGTTGTGTTGTTTTTTTTCCTTTCAATATTTAATGAAAAGTGTATAATAGAAAGTTGTGTTTTAATATATAGTTAAACAAGACAATATCCGAGACAGTGAAATACGATTGAATCCATCTTTTTGCTTACATTTTTAAAGCACGAAATTTCTAAACACTTTACAAGCACTTATTTCACAATTAACAGATTTGTTTTTGAGATTTTCTTGTACTTCAACTAATATTAGAAACAACAATTACTTTAGCAATTTTTCCAATTTTAATCCGCACCGAATTAAAAGTTTTCACAAATGCAAAACACAAAAATGAAACAAATGACAACATGACCTGACAGATTGATAAGTTTTCTCCTATTATGGGCAACTTGTCCATTTGAATTAACGTAAAGAAACTTTTCGTCCAGTTCTGCCAGTAGCTTCAGTTTACTTTCGCCTATTATAGTTGAGCCTTTTGGCTTGGATGAATTGGTTGCAGCAGTATGACTGATTTGCTGCTGCACAAGAGCTGGATAAAAAATCAGAGTTCGTTCAAGTAGGTAAATTTATGTCATGCATCGGCCCAGTTGCTATAAAAATATTTAATTCGTTTGCTCTAACAACTGCTGAAATGAAGTCAATTACCTCCATTAGAGCAAAATTCGAGGCTCATTTCACTCCCAAAACTAATATTACTTTCGAAAGATATGTGCTTAATAAAATCTTGCAATTAGAAGGCGAATCTTTTGATGATTTTATTACGAAGGCAACTCTTCAGGTCAAAAAGTGTAGTTATGGTTCTTTATAAGACAGTATTTTGAGAGATAAAATAATAATTGGCATAAATAATGATTTTCTTAGAGAACAATTGTTAGCCACCGATGACATTAAATTAGAGGATGTGTTAAAAAATGCAGAACAAATGAATTAGCACTAACACAGCCTCAAAAACCTCACAAAGACGATTCGCCGGCAATACATGCTGTGTTTAGTCCTAATACATCCAAAACAAGAAATCACCGCAATTATATCACATCACTGTTTGCACAAGAACTTAAAGAAGAAGAACTTAAAGAATGCGTACTGAACGGTTGGCCAAAAACAATACAAGAAGTAAGCGAAATTTTAAGAGGGTACTGGACATTTCGCAATGAAATAGATACGGACAACGATTTGTTGTTCAAAGGAAACAAACTTATTGTACCTAAAAGCCTAAGATCCAGCATGCTAAAGAAGCTACACGGTGAACATTTTGGCATTCAGCGTACTCTTAGCCGAGCCAGAGAGCAGTTGTTATGGCTTAACATTACAAGCGACATTACCCGAATGATCGAATCCTGTTCAATTTGCCAAAAAATACAACAAGCAAAAGAGCCCCTTATGCTAAAACGGGTTCTATCATTACCATGGGAGATCGTAGCGTGTGATATATTCCATATAGCTACTCTGGGTTTTTCGACTTTGTGGAACTTAAAAGATCATCTTCAGCCGAAGTAAACCAAAAGCTCAAGGTTTGGTTTTCCACCCACGATATCCCCTTAGTTTTTGAGTCTGACAACGGACCACAATTCTCAGCAAAGGAATTTAAGTTATTTGCCAGTACCTGGAGATTCAAACATCCGACATCAAGCCCTTATTATCCCCGCTCTAACGGACTTGCGGAAAGATATGTACAAACGGCTAAACAACTTCTTAGGACGTGTCAGTTGGACGGTTCGGACTTGGCACTTCTGAATTTTCGGAATACATCAAGATCACCCGAACTGAAATTTCCAAGCCAGCGTCTATTCAGCAGACAGACTCGATGTGATTTACCTATAGCCAAAAGCGAACTTACTCTAAGAGTAGCTAACAACGTACATGAAGAAATGACCCAGATGCGAAACCACCAAAAACTATATGCTGATAAATCCAGAAGAGAAGAGGGTTTTCTCATATTCAGTCAGACGATATAGTGCGAGTTCAAGAAGGACACCGAAGATGGTCATCAGGTACAATACTACGAAAATCTTCCCAACCAAGATCATACATAGTAAAAACTGATGACGGAAAAGTAAAACGACGCAACACAATCCATCTCCAACACACAAAAGCAGACATAATTCCCGAGCGAGCCATTGTACCACAGGATTACAAGAATACCTATTCCAAAATCGACTAGAAACTACCAACAACCTCACATGACAACACACAACCAGAAATCACACAACCAATATTCCATGCACTCGATCAAGAACCAAAGCACAGCAAAGCCTATCCAATCCACCACCTTAACAGCCTATACCAGCAATAGTATTAAGCTCTGGCAAGACCTTGAGAAAGTAAAACCTTTAAAGGAGAAGAACTTTTACATCAAATGTATATTTCGAATTATATTTTGTACTGTTATCATTTGAATTTGAATTTTGTTTTCCATCTACTCGTAATTTTGATTGATTTAGATATTTTTTAAATACTTTTTCTTAACACTTTAAAATAATTTTGAATTAAGTTTAATTTTGTTCATTTCTGAATTTTGAAAAAACGAGAAGATGTAGTATATTCTCACGCGCTCTTATGCTATAGCTATGTATTCACTTGTACACATATATTGTAATCATACATATCTCATCCGTGCGGCATCGGATAAAGAATAGTGCCACAGTGCGTCCCAGCATGTCGTAAGAGGCGACTAAATGGGACACCAATCATATACAGGCAACTATGACACCAAAAATGAGCCTGTGACACTTTAACACCTTAAAACTTTCCCACAAGTTTGTATGCAATCAGTGGGTTCCCACGTCTAGAGACTACCGGTGGGGTTAAAGAACAGTCAATCAATTCGAAATGAGCATACAAATGTCAAACCACTCAAACTTTAGATACACTTCATGGAAATGATCGCAATTAAAAGCACTACCCCGCTGGGCACCACGATTGCAACGCACTCGGGTGATCCCAGAGCAAGCAGAAGTGCTTGTGTCAAAGCCCGACGGATTCCGGGGGCGGGCAAAATGAAGTTTCCAAAATATTTTCATAAACTTCGGTTTGCAAGTTGGAACGTCGGATCGATGACCTCAAAAAGTTTAGAACTGGAAGCGATTATGCGTCGCAGAACTCTACAAATCCTGTGCGTACAGGAAACGAAGTGGTGCAATACAGGAAATAAAGCGCGTTTTCTAGATTTAAAAACTAAGGCATTTAAGATGTTCTACCATGGAACGGCCAATGGACGAAACGGTGTTGGAATCGTTGTTGCAGCGGATCTTCTAAACAACATCGTTGGTATCTTGAAAATAAGAGACCACTTGATGAGTGTTAAATTCGTCATACACAATGAAACGTGGAACATTGTTAGCGCGTACGCTCCACAAAATGGATGCGACCAATCGGAAAAAGATACATTTTGGTCAGAGTTCGGTAATTTGCTTAGAAATATACCTATCGATGAGATGCTCTTCGTAGGCGGAGATTTAAATGGCCACGTCGGAGAAACAAATGTTGATTATGAGGACTGCCACGATGGTAAAGGCTTTGGAACCAGAAATTCAGCTGGCGAAGACATCCTTGTAGCGTGTAGGGCTTACGGCTTAACCGTCTTAAATACAATGTTTATTAAACATCAACGATATCTTATCACCTATAGCAGCGGAGGCCACGAAACGCAAATAGATTATCACCTCTGCAAAATGTCGATGAGAAACCGTGTTAAGGACTGTTAAGTAATACTTGGAGAATCGCTAGTAAGCCAACACCGTCTGCTCATTACAGAATTTTTCACGGCGGAACCACCGAAAACACGGGCATCGTTTGGAAAGCCAAAAAACCGGTGGTATAATCTACCGAAGGAACGAAGCGCAAGATTTATCGCACTGGCTAAAGAAGTACTTCACAATATAAACTGTATCGCAGACTCACTTAGCCCGCAAGAAATGTGGAACAGCATGCACGAGGAATGGTGGGAAATGGTGGGAATGGGCAACATGGTGGTAGAATGACGAAACCAGACGAGCTGTAGCCGACAAGAAGAGTGCATTCCAAGCGTGGACAAAATGCGATCGGAGCGACGATATCGAAAAAGCTCGACTGGCTCTTGATTACGAGCGCCTTAAAAAGATCGCAAAGAAAGTCCTGGCTCGAACTCGAGCGGCAGAAGCGGAAAACCTGTACCAGGAGTTGGAACAAATATCCTCACGATCGCCAGATAGAAGACAAGCTATCCAAGAAGTTCAAACGTCGTACAGTACTAAGTTGCCAAATATTTTAAAGCTCGCTGCACAGAGGAGAAAAAATTCAAAGGAAATTTGTGACCGGTGTCTTGAATACTGCAAGGAGTTACTTAACAAACAGTTTCCACGTGATATCGTGCCGACAGCTGGTCTATTCGAGGTGGAAGTTTCGGACTTTTCAATCGAAGAAATAAGTAAAGCAATCGGAAAAATGAAGCGGGGGAAAGCGGTGGGACCAGACAGCATTCCATCAGAGTTTTGGTCGAAGATGGAGGGAATCGGCAGCGAATCGCTATCGAAACTTTTAAATACATTAAAATGCTGACCACCTATGCCGAATCAATGGATAAGTAGCTTCTTGGTTCCATTATACAAAGGAAAAGGCGACACTCGAGAATGCAACAACTACCGTTCAATCAAGCTTATGTCACACACAATGAAAATCGTCGAAAGAGTCTTAAAAGAACGTCTTCGGCAAATAATAAAGCTCGATAGTAGCCAGTGTGGATTTGTTGAAGGAAGATCGACGGTGGACGCTATCCAAAGCCTACGAATAATAATGGAAAAGCACCGAGATTCGTCTAAGGATTTACACATGGTTTTTATCGACCTCGAGAAAGCATTCGATCGAGTGCCTAGGGATCTCATATGGGCCGCGCTGAGGTCTCAAAACGTACCGGAAACGTATGTTAGAATAATACAAGACATGTACGGAAACATGAAAACTGCGGTTAAAAGCTCTGCCGGACTAACGAGAGAATTTCCAGTTAATGTCGGAGTGCATCAAGGAAGCGTACTTAGCCCTTTCCTCTTTAACGTAGTATTCGACTATCTTTTAAAAGGCTGCATGCGCCAAGCAAATGTAACGCCAATTCTCTTCGCTGACGACGCAGTTATACTAAGCGGTAACGTCGAAGATTTGCAGAACGCCTTAGATTC
This sequence comes from Volucella inflata, assembly GCA_928272305.1. Classification (NCBI taxonomy): domain Eukaryota; kingdom Metazoa; phylum Arthropoda; class Insecta; order Diptera; family Syrphidae; genus Volucella; species Volucella inflata. The sequence goes on from OV743716.1 coordinate 31,154,810, forward strand.
ATGGAAAAACGCGCTACAGAGAAACGGGTTTAAAATAAGTCGTTCAAAGACGGAGCATTTGACGTGCGCATTTGCGCATGCCCTGTTCCGGATATACTCGTAATGTTAGACGAAATGGTTCTTCCGAAAAGCACTATCTTAAAGTACTTAGGATCAATCGTTAACATGGAAGCGAAATGTGAAGACGACGTAAATCGCAAACTGTGTGGGGGCTGGATGAAATACGGTTCACAGTGCTGGACAATGTACGAAGCGTTTAAAAACAAAATGACGGCAGCGGAAATGAAAATGTTAAGGATGTCTAGTGGGGTCACTAAACGCGATTGCATTAGATCTACGCGTATAAGAGGAAGTCTACATATAAAGAATTCGGTAACCGAACAGCTTGAGGCGAATAGAATAAGTTGGTATTGCCTCGTTCAAAGAAGATCTGCGGAAAATCCGGTTAAAAAAGGCGCTATCAACTACGGTCACTCCAACTGTAAGAAAACGAGGTCGGAAAAAGAATTCCTGGATTTCTCAGATGGCAAATGCGCAACAACGTCTTGGGTTAACCACTGCAGCGATCCAGGACCGAGCATTATGTAGGCGCGTTCTGCGGTCTGCGACATTAGCCAACCGCATAAGCGGATCAGCAGCGATGCAGTAAAAATGGGAAACTCGTTACGCATAAGTTCGTATAACGAGGAAAGGGTTAATAAAAGGATAAGAAGAAGAAGACATATCTCAATAAACAGTCAGTCATCAATCTAATCTCCTCTTAACATGACACCAACCAAGAAAACATCATGGGAAAAGATGGTTGTGCAGTCCGAAACAACAATGGGGAGAGATAAATCGAATTATGTCAAACATTTCAACTTATAATCGGCGGCACCATCCAAAGATAGATACAAAGATAGGTATACACAAGTACACCTGGACGTTCCCAGGAGGCCGCACACGCAATCAGATCGACCACATATGCGTAAGCAGAAGATGGCGTAGCTCTTTAACTGATGTCAGAAACAGACGAGAAGAAAATTCGGCAGCGACCACGAACTCATCACTGGTGACTATAAGACCAAGTTGAAAGCACAAAGAACAACCAGACATAGAAGAAGAAGAAGTGTAAACCTCCAACAACTCCAAAGTGTACCTACAAGACACGAACTAGCGACAAACCTACTAGCGAAGACATCAACATTAGCGGAAAATCATACATGGGAAGACATTGTAGCAGTATTCTACCAAGTCGGAGAAGAAACACTAGGTATGGCACAGCCGGAACGAAAAATATGGATATCAAAGTAATATCATCTCTGACTGAATAAACGTTTTTCCAATTCGTTCGGCAAAAGTTTGCAAAAAACTAAATGACAATCTGCTAAACAAACAATTTAACGTGCGAAATCCTAAAGACTAGTTCTGTCCGAATATTTCTAAAGAAAAATATTCTTGACTTCCCCTTTCTTTTAAATAAATAAAGTGAAATAAAGTAAAATTATTTGTCGCCGTTTAGAATTTTTCACGGGCTATCAAATCAGCAAACATGTCTGCGCCGAATCCCCGAACAAGAGCTACATCAGCAAAAGTGCTGCCTTCTACACCCACTCAATCATCTCCTTCTCAAAAACAAGAGATCGAGCAGAGATAAGTAACCAAGCAGTTTCTTTCTAAGATTCAGAGTGAATTACTTCTGAAGATTGAGGAAATTACTGGTAACTGGAGTCTCGATGAAGTCAACAAAACCATCGCCAACATAGTTGATCGCATTGATCGACTTGAAGATAACTCCAAAGCAACCTCTCAGCACCATCATGATGAAATTGCAGCTATGCAAAAGCAATGCAACCTGCTTGAAAAGAAGGGAATCTCATGCGACGCTGTGCTCTTCGATATACCGATTCAGCTTGAGAAGTACCTTCGAACTTTATTCAATCGACTTTGTCACACTAGTGATTGTAAGCCGCCTCTCCTATTGAACATTTTTCGTACCAGAAGCAGTAATAATGGAACATCACCACTTTCTTTCTTACTCTTTCGGAATGTTGTGCACTTTATGAGCATATAATTGTTTGTGGAGATTTTTCCCTTATAAATAGGGTTATAACAAATTCAATTTACAAAAATATAACAGTGAGTAGAATAAATCATTGATCATTCGGGAATGTTGAAGTTAGCGTTGAATGATCGCAAAAAGAATAATTATACTCAAAGAATAACTGACGTGGGGTACTATCAGTGGAATAAGGGAAATTTTTTTGTATAAGTAAAATAAACAACAAACAATTTAGAGGAGCAAAAAAAAAATAATTGATTGCAATAAAAAGTGAAAGAGTCATTTTGCAATTTGTTACTTTCAAAATTAACTCCAAGTTACACGGGTCCACTGTAAATAGCCAGTCTTTAACTTCTTTTAAGAATGAATTGAGGTTTTGATTTTATCGTGCGGATATGGGAAGCTTATTAAAGATTCTACGAGAGGAAACTAAAGAAAAGTTCATAAAATGTGTTTTGTGCACGCGTGGAATGTCAAATAGTGCCAAATTATTAACCCGTAAACTATAAGCTGAAGAATTCCTATATGACACATTACCGCTTTGTTTATAAAACTCTTTTAGTACCTTAAAAATGTAAATATTCCTGATTGGCAGGATGCGCAGGTTGATAAAGAGGGGCCAACTTTCTGCGTAACGATTCTTAGCGCACATGATTCGGATTATATGCTTTTGGGCAATTAGTAGCGATCTCAAGGTATTCATATAGGTACCTCCCCAGCTAACAATACCATACTGTAGTTTCGAGTGAACTAAGCCGTAATAGAACATTGAAAGAACTTTTCGCTAGCAGTATGGTTTTAAAAGAAACATTTTACGTGTAATTAACGTCATATACGACTTTAGATACGGGCTGTGAACTTTCCAGTTTAATTTACGAGGGCGGGTCAATAAGTCCGTGACTTTTGAATTTCTGACCTCTTTACTGAAACAGCAACACTGCTCCTGTCAACAGGCATCTGTCAGTTGACTCCTGTCAAAATTTAAACTTGCTGCGTCAGTTAGTTTGTGTTTGACAGCTATTTTTATCAGACTACTCACTAATTTGAGGAGAAAATGGAAAAAAGTGAATTTCGTGTGCTTATTAAGCATTATTTCTTGCGAAAAAAAAACCATTACCGAGACCAAGGCTAAGCTTGATAAATACTATGGGGACTCTGCACCCATCGATTTCAATGGTAAAAAAGTGGTTTACTGAATTTCGTTGTGGCCGTACAAGCACTGAAGATGCCGAACGTCCTGGACGCCCAGTTGAGGTCTCTACACCCGAAACAATCGAAAAAATTCACGATATGGTGTTGGCCGACCGAAGATTGAAAGTGCGAGGGATTGTGGAAGCCGTAGGGATCTCCCATGGCTCAGTGGTTTCAATTTTGAATGATCACTTGGGCATGAGAAAGCTTTCCGCAAGATGGGTGCCGCGTTTGCTCACAGTCGACCACAAACACATGTGCAGTTGCCATGGCAAAAATCCATGAATTGGGCTATGAATTGCTCCCTCATCCACCCCTATTCACCAGATTTGGCTCCGAGAGACTACTTCTTGTTCCCAAACCTGAAGAAATGGCTTGGTGGAAAAAGATTTGACTCCAATGATGAAGTCATCTCGCAAACAAAGGCCTATTTTGAGGACCTCGACAAATCATTTTTTTTTTGGAAGGGATAAAAAAATTGGAGAAGCGTTGGACAAAGTGTATAGATCTCAAGGGAGACTACGTTGAAAAATAAAATTATTTTTTTATCAAAAAATCTGTGTTTTAATCCAAAAGTCACGGACTTATTGACCCGCCCTCGTATTGTCAATGAAAATACCAAGGTATTTGAAGTATTCAACTGTTTCGACATGGAAACAACCAGATTGAATTGAGTCGCCCACAGGTATGAAGAGGTAAACAAAACTTTTGGCAGGCACTTGCATGGAAAGAGAACTTAAAATTATCCAAGACACATTGTGTTAGATTGAAGTACATTATTTTCAGTGTAGTTTATGTTTTGAAATGTTAAGTTCACTTTTATTATATCCGCACTAATAAACTTGATTTTAACGCAGTCATGCACAATACCACTTTTTATGTAAACGGCAATGCCACCGGCAGAATAGGAGTCATTGCAGTTACCAAAAGAAAAGTAGCCATCTATGTTAAAGGAATCAAATTCACTTTGATACACCCATATCTCACGTAAAACAATTAATAAAGGCAATTTATCAAGAAACTGAATGTGGACCAAAAAATTATCAAAATTCATTCTCAGACTCCGAATATTTTGATGAATGCAAAAGGATTCTTTAGAAATAGCAACAAAGGTATCATTATCACAATTAGCATTGTTTATGTTTCTAGTGGCATGCGGAATGGGATTGTTTACATTTAAGTTCAGTAAATTCATTACAAATTCTTTAAATCAGAAGTGCAGGTAATCTTAATAAAATTATCGCCCTCTTTCTTTTTCATATAAACGATCCCATTCCTTGTCCACAAAAATTTAAAGTTTTTTGATATTTTCACTGCTGTTGCTGTATTATAAAGTTGACGCGTATTATACTCGTATGTTAGGCTCTCGTTTAGGTACATGTTCTCTATTGCTGCTTAGTTGGTGATAACAGTCGTTTTTAATTTTCTTTTCACCTCGTTCTTTGCTCTCATTATTTTCTCTTTCATGTTGCGGGAGACAAATTTGACGAACAAGACGTTTTTTGTTTTGTTTACTGCTGCCCCTGCCGCTGATTGAGACGAAGAACCATCAGCTGGAGAAGAGTGAAGTTTTATTTTCTTCAAGTGCATCGCATCGCCACGCAGATTTATTTTTTTTTTCATGAAATCTAGTTCAGTAGCGTTCAACTTAGAGCAGCTCCCATGAAAAAGATTTTTGCAATCACTGCATTCCACTTTTAAATCAGATCTATCGATTTTAAGACCGCAGGTACTACACGACATTATAAAAGAAAGGAAAGATTGCAATGTAAAAAAAAAAAAAATACCAAAACTGAATGAAGAGAGATAGTTCTGACACGCTTGTACCCCACGACGTTGCGAACTGACGTTGCGAACAACAACTGATTTCAATGCTGATTTGTTAAGAAATGACACACACGCATTTCAGCTGAAAGACTCAGTGTCCTCTGTTGGTCTGAGTATAGTTAATATAGGTACAACCTACCCAACTCGCTCTGTCCCAGATTTTTCACCCAGTCTACTTGACCTTGTCATAGTCTCTGATCCTAAGCTCGCCCTTCTTTCTGACCAGATATCTTTTGATATCTCTGATCATGACCTTATGTTCCTGGCATACAATATGAATTTATCTAAATGTTCTACTACTGATTCTTTCACTTATAAAGACTTCAATTCGGCTGATACGAGTATTAATGCCCTTCTACTAGCTACAACATCCGCTTCTTGGACGCAGTGCAAACTGAAATCTGAACCCAATGACAAAGTTGATTCCTTTCAATCGATCCTAACTCAACTGTTTAATCAACATGTACCGACAAAAACAGTAAGAGTACAAAACCAAAACTGTCCATGGTTCACCCCCGATGAGTTTAATATAATCAAGATTCGAAATAAATTGCACAGTAGATGGTGGCGCAGATCAACGAATGTCAATTGGAAAGCATTTAAACAAGCCCGAAATCATGCAACTCTGGTTATCTCTGGTGCATCTAAAAGAACTATTTTGCATCAAAGCTTAATGCCTCTTTACCCGTCAAAACACTTTGGAGAAACATAAAAAAAAAATTGGCGTCTCTAAAGTCCTTAACCCTCAGAGTGCTCTCGATTCAGATCTTCTTAATAACTTTTTCGTAGGCGATCAAAAAACAAAAAAAACACTGTGGCGCTGGCAGCCCGGTATGGGCCATGGCCTAGCTTCTTGAAACTCATTTGTGTTGCTCATGTTCTCAGTTTTGTCACATTTAAGTAGGGCCTACGGTTTATCGCCGATTCCGAACAATTTTACTTTCGGGAGTTTGCCATTGCCCGCCAAAAGAGTGATGGCGATTTGAAAAGTTGTTGGTGACCCAGCCAGGAATCGAACCCAGACTGTCTGCGTGATAGTCCGATGAGTTAACTATCACGCCATCGCCATCGCCATGATAATGACCGTAGGCGATCAACTCCATGATAATGATCGTGATTCTTACCACATATCGGCGCAGTTGGGAAGTTCTGTGTAACGACTAGAAGATTCTGAAGTGGTGAGTGAAGATGAAGTCTTTAAATGAGTTTGACGCTATCGGAGAGGATGGACTATCAATACGGTTTATTAAACTCTTACCTCATGTTGTTGGCCATCTCACTCATGTTATTAACTTTTGCATTACCACATTAAATTTTCCCATGTCTTGGAATATTGCAAGGGTACTTCCAATCGTCAAAAAAACAAAAGCAAATTCCCCTTCTGACTACCGACCAATTAGCATACTGCCTTGTCTGTCAAACATTTTTGAAAAAGTCTTAGAAAAACAAATTCTGAACCATATAGCTACTAACAACTTGTCGTACCCGAAACAATCAGGGCTTAGAGTAAATCACAGTTGCTCTACAGCTATGATAAACCTACTTGACGAAATACGGCAGGATTCTTAGTCTGCTTGACTTTTCGAAAGCTTTTGATATCACAACATTCTAAACTGAAAGTTTAAAACTTGTTTGGTTTCAGTAATCGGACTGTCAAACTTATTGGTATTTATTTATCAGGAAGATTTCAGAGAGTTACCTCTGGCGGCAAATCCTCTTCTCTAGAGGCTTTAGTTCAAGGAGTTCCTCAAGGGTCAATTCTTGGGCCATTATTATTCTACATGTTCATCAACGCAAACATCTGTATATCTTTATGCTGACGACGTTCAACTTCTCTGAGCTGGCTCTTCTTGTTAATGGAGGTCTTCTCAAGTATATGCTTGGTCCGTCGTAAATAGGCCGCTTCTGAACCCACTAAAATCTCAAATAATACCAATATCTAAAAGAAAATTAAACTTGAATATCCTACCAGTTATATATTTAAGCAATTATAAAATTACTGCTGTTGAGCATTGCACCACAAGCCTTGGCATTGTTATTGATCGTACTCTATCAGGCTACAGTTATACTCAAATAGTCAAACTAGACGCAAGTTGGTACTAGCATTAATAGTCCCAATCATTATGTACGCCGATGCTGTCTGCAGTGCCCGTGACTCATTGTCCCAGCATAAGTTACAAGTAGCGATCAACGATGCAGTGAGCTACGTATACGGCCTCCTACTTATTTAACAACCTTGTCTTTAATCGTTCTGTAAGGAATTTAAGTATAGTTCCTTTCCGTCCCCAATATTTAAACTCAAGCCCTTTATTTTTTATTCATGCTGTCAAATTATGGAATTCATTACCACCGCGAATCAAACTCATTTCCAACCGTGCAACCTTCAAAAGTGCAGTCCTCTTGCATTTCTCTTCTTTAACTACCCTTCCTTAATCCCTTTGTTCCCTCATCTCTACCTCTTAAGTAATTTGAGCAATCTATTCTTGTATCGTAGTTTAAGTTTTTAAGTTACGAGTATAAATGTTAAATTAGTTCTACTAAGCCGCTAAAATAGACAAAAAACAGGTCCTGGAAAAATAAGTCATGGCGGCGGAAACAGCTGCGGGACAAAACAACTTGGAAGATTATAAAAAGTCTCGCAAATCGCAAGTTTAATAGGAACCAATCAGTCAAAGACTAGCTACTAGCGAACATAGATGCCCAAACTCAAAGATGGAGGAAATATTTCGATGAAATTAGCAAAACAGTGGATGACAACAACGAATTAAGGTATGAATATGAAACAAACAGCCACAAAGACAACACCCAGTGTCAATGATATAAAGGAGGCTATAATGGAAATGAAGTGTAACAAAGCAGCGGGCGAGGATGGTATCACAGCCGAATTTCTACGCGCTGACAGCAGAACTTCTATACCCTCACATCAGAAATACATGGGAAGAAGAAAGACTACCCCCATCTTGGAAGAAAGGCATAATCGTGAAGTTACCAAAGAACGGCACCTGAAACTGGAGAGGAATAACTCTACTTAACTCCATATACAAGATACTTGCAACAATCATTCAAGGGGGACTTCAAAGCAAAATCGAAGGAAATCTACGAGATGAACAGGCTGGCTTCCGCCCAAATAGAAGCTGCGTAGACCAAGCAAGAATAGCGTACACGTCTATACCTGCTGTTCATCGATTTCCAGAAGGCCTTTGATACTATCAAAAGAGTTGCAATATGGAGAGCACTACGTAAGAAAGGAGTACCCCAAAAAATAATTAACATCATCAAAGCAATGTACGAAGATCCGGATCTCGCGGTACTACATATTGGAATCATCAGTGACTTGTTCACTACAAATACAGGAGCAAAGCAAGGATGCCCACTCTCACCCCAACTGTTCACAATTATCCTGGATAAAAGTCTGCGCGCAGACACGTGGAATAACGTGGAGTCTCACACGACATTTTTCTTCTTTATGGATAGTGACACTCAAGCTAAATTAGAACACCTCGCAAGGAGATAAGGCCATGAGGATCAACACCTGCAACAGAAGAGACATTACCATCGAAGGAAACCCCGTCGAATATTCAGACAGCTTCCGCTATCAAGTTAGTATAATAACAACAGACAGCGGCGCAGAAGCACACGTTGATAACAGACTTCGAAAAGCAAGAGCAGCATTCGACCAATTACGACCTATATGGAGGAGCTCCCAGATTTCCATGAACACGAAGCTCAGAATATTCAACTCATGTGTCAAGTCAGTACTGATATATGGCAGCGAAACCTGGTTGATTACCAACAACATCATACAGAAACTTCAGGTATTCATCAACAAATGTCTCCGTACCATATGTCGAATATTCTGACCAAACATCATCAGGAACGTGGATCTGTTTGAAATGACAAGAGAGGAACCACTTGCGATACAGATCAAGAGACGCAAATGGAAATGGATCGGACATACCATCAGGCAAAAAGCCGACAGCATTACCAGAATGACATTAGAGTGGAACAATCAAGGCAAAAGATCCAGAGGCCATCCCAAGAACACCAGAAGACGAGCGATACTCCTGGAACTAGGAAAACTCAACCTCAATTGGAACAGTGTAAAGATAACTGCAACCAACCGATTGAGATGGAGATGCCAAGTGGAAGCCCTATGCTCGCAAGTGGAGTGATAAAAGGAAAAAAAAATAAATGTTTGGTATTGCATTATTCAAAAATTGGCCCCATAACACTGACTTTGAATTGTTATTATTCATATCTACTTCGTGAAAATTACAGTAAACGCCATAGGCCATTTGAAAGTGTTTTTTATCGAATTATTGAAAATTCCGCACCCAAATCACAGTGTTGGATACTTATATACTGACAACTGAAAAAGAACAGTGCTTCGAATGAAATATCAAGGCTGTCGAAGCCGTTTTACCGATCCGTTGTCGCTCACAACAACTACACCTTTGTCCATATACTCTTTGAAAATTCTGCAACAACATCTTGGTCTCAAGGCTTTAAAGTTCAAATGGGTACAAGAGCTATGAGTGACCATTTATTGAGTGAGATGTTAAATATTTGTTCTTTAAGTCAGCTAAGAGTTAACCCAGTATTTTAGTCTTAAATTTTGTTCACTGATGTTTCCCAAAGTAAACATATCGAATTGCCATATTTGGAACGAGGACAATCCTAAAGATGTTCACCAGATCACATTTTATCCGGAAAAGGACACTAAAGTGCGGAGCACAAGTTAACGCAATAGGCACCGGTAAAATGGGATAATCAACGATCATTTGTTCCCAAAATTTGCGTGACATCAATGTGGAATTGGAAAACTTTACAATAGCAAGCGCAAGTCTTGCCGAATTAGGGAATACTATAATGAACTTAAAACCGAAAAAAGCTCCCAGATACGACCTGATTACCGGAGAAGTCCTTCTAATGCTGCCCTTAAAAGCACTCACTAAGCTTTTACATATTATTACGTGGCTCTTAGGCTAGAAAACGTTCCGTGCCAATGGAAAGTTGCAGAAGTAATTATGGTGCTAAAACCAGGTAGACCTGGGTTTGATAAAAAATCGTATAGACCGATTTTGTTCCTTCCGATTCTGTCAAAAATTTTTGAGAGGATCCTGCTCAAACGTTTAATGCTAATTTTTGAAGACAAAAATCTTATATCCAACCATCAGTTTGGATTTCGGATTAAGCATTCAACTATTGACCAGGTGCATAAAATTACTGGCTTAATTGAAAATGTTCTGGAAGAGAAAAGGCCGATTTCTTGACGTCCACAAGCCTTTGACAAGGTTTGCGACGAAGGTTTGAAGTTAAAATTACGTCAAATTTTACCATCGAAACTTTGCAATATATTGATTAAGTAGCTAAGTATCTTGAAAATAGTAGTTTAAAGATATATTGCCCGGTGTACCACAGGAAAGTGTGCTCGGTCCACGCCTGTATCTCTTATATACAAGAGATATACCAGAAATCATGGGAACTTGCCGCCTTTGCCCACGACACTCCCATGTTAGCTGTCGGAAGAACAATAGAAGAATCAATGGCGAGTCACTCTCAACGAGACCAAATCTGTCCAATTACACTTTACTTTTACAAGAAAATAAGTCACCTGCCCATCCCCATAAACCAGCGTTTGAAAGCTGCAATCGCAAGAAAACTCCTGAATGTTCGTTGAACGGGTATCCCGAAATCCCTCACAGCGACGATCTCGCCAGCATCAAATGGTGAAGACCAGTAGAAACTCCGTCGACATTCCGCCAAAGATGTCTCTAATAATGTGCTAAATTCCATCCTAACACCACCAACAAATCTCATTTTTGATGAAGAATTCCGGCAAACACATTCATTTAAAGAAGTATCCACGCGGCTCTGCAGTGAAGAACAAGGGCCGCGCGTTTACTGTATGGAAGAGACGGAATGAACCTCGGTTTCTCCAGCAGAAGGAAAAGGAGCACGAGAAATTCGTGATTGAAGATGTTGAGATTGTGCTCCAGGAATAGAATACAAAAGTTTGACCAATAGGTTAAGAAATGTGTCCAGACAAGAACAAAAGTCTGTTGAGGTTAACAAAGAAATCTTGTAGTAGAATTATAGTCGCTGCTGAGAATACGGAGTGACTGCTGCAGGCAGAATAGACTATAAGAGCCGAAACAACGCTCCACCGATACAAACTCATTTCACGAATCTGGTCAAAAGAGTGTAGGTATGCCAAAACAAAGGAATCTTAGCATACTGTGCCGGATTCACAAAATGGATATCCTTCAATTTCCTTCGCCAGTCAACAACCTGCAATAACTGGTCTCTATCAGAGTGGTTTAAAATCAGGAAAACCTGGAAAAAAATTCGAGAAAACCAATATCGATATCCATAGCAGAACGTATCGAGCATCCACCGGTGCGGTTGATAGTATTGAAACAGAAACTGCCAAAATGTAAGCGAGAGGAAAAGCTATAGTTCCAATTTAGGATTTTGTCTGCCTTGTCTCTGCTAGGAATTCCGCCAACAACACCTCGCCAGAAAGGAAACGAAGAATCACTCATTGCCAAAAGTGTTTCTTTGAGTTATTGAGTAGTAAGGTCCTATCCCAAAAAACTAAAGAGACTCTTTATGAGACCTTGATTATCCCAATCCTGAGGCATGGACTCTACCGAAAGCAGATGTAGATATCCTCAGTCGTTTCGGGAGAAAAGTCTTTTGAAATGTGTTAGGCGATTTGATTCCATTTGTGTTGAAACTTCAAATTTCATTCTTCTAGTCGCATCTCACTAGGGCAACAATAGAGCGTTCTTAGTGCGTTTTTATCTTTTTTTTTGGCTCCCGCTTTTCTGCGGAGCCGCTCTATTATTTATTTCTCTAGATTTGCCTGTGTTCGTCATTCAACCAGTCTCCACTTTGGCGGTGATGCCACTGATTTCCTATGTGCGGCATCATCAGACTTCACGCACGGTGATCGGAAAAGGGACCAAGCGGCCTTTTGAGATTGTACCCGATCGACGGTGAACTTCCCTGGATAGCTCCCTTGCATTTTGCTGTTAGAAATATTCGCTTTAATACAAGGTGGCGCAAAATTAATCATCCTATCGGAAGATGTTATAATTTTTTGCAAATGGCGTCGTACGGCGATCATATTTGATATTTTTGAACTAGAGAGCTGCCGAATACAAACAGACAAGCAATGAAGCGCAACGACGTGGACGATTTTATTCAGATAGCTCAAAGAAAAAAGAATAATCATAAAACACCTTGTTAGAATTAATTTTATTTGTGGACTGTATTTAACATAGGATAACCGCACTGGTTGATGAACGCAAACGAAGTGAATGTAAAACGAAATCCTTGTCATCTTATCGGCTCTTATGTGTGCCAAGCTCAACGACCCGACATCTCGGTCGCAACCACTGCTATCCAGCGCACTATGGAATGGGGTGTGGTCTTCGTGTACTGCACAACGATATGTACTTGCATGCATGTGATCATCTCTGATGATTTCTATTTTTCGGTCGCAGGTACCGCTAATCTTCAGATGATTGCTCTAAGGAAGGTTTTCTTGACGATCGTAGACGGCTCTCGTCTGGCTCCTTCTGTGTATGGTGTCAGGCACCGTTGCCTGGTGATATGATGTGTTGTTCGCCGCTGGCATTGGGCCGTTGTAAATATTAGAAATCCCTTTTGATGTGAGGGTTCCGAACAGATTTTGTGTTGAAAATCATTATTAGCGACGAGGCGCATTTCCACTTAAGCGGTTACGCCGATAAGCAAAATCTTCGTTTCTAGGCACTGAAAATCAGCGTGTGATGCACGAAGAGCCATTAAATCCACTCAAAGCCACTGTATGGTGCGACGTTCACGCGGGAGGACTGATTGGGTCGTATTTTGTTGAGGACGCCATAGGCAATACGGTCACTGTTACTGGCGAACGCTACAGGGCCATGATAAACGACTTCTAACTGCCGGGGCTTGGTGAACATGTGGTTTTAATAAGACGGTGCAACCGCACACACAGCACGAGCCACAATGGATATTATGAAGGAAGCGTTTCCTGGTCGCGTAATCTCCCGTTTTGGCGATTTGGCATAGCCAGCAAGATCGCCCGATTTAACCACCCCAGACTTCTTTCTTTGGGGCTACTTGATGTCCCTTATGAGAATATTCGACAGGAATGCAAATAGTTATCGGCAAAAATCTTGGGGAAAGTCGTGGAAAATGCGATAAAATGGGTAGAAATGTGTATCAACACTGGCGGCAGCCTCTTGGGGGATATCATCTTTTCCACTTAACAGAAAAAATTGGAAAGGTCCAAGTAAAGTTTTCCATCGCTCACAAAATTTGAAGATTAGTTTCGGGCCACCCTGTATATTGCGATCTCAATATCCAGGTCCCTTTTTAGATATCAAGGTATATAAACTGTTTTCTATCTATGCAGCTCTACATACTGCCGCAAAATCAAAAAGCTTGTGTATTTTCCCGGAGGTAACGTCATGTAGACCATCTGTTTCCACAGCAAGAACGCCGTTTTTGCTCAACTTGGTATTTACACCGCCAAGGATGATATTCACATCATGTTAAGCGCTTATTTGATCTGTTCCAAAAAGGGTTATGAGGCTTATGGGAGGTCAGTACTGAATACATTTGCTCAGCCTTACTGGACGAGTATTCACTCATACTGTAACCGAAGACTACTCATGGAATATGGGAACAAATAATGCCTCACAATCGGTGCACACTGATTTCTCTGTTCAAAGATGCCTAAGAACGTGCAGATAAATCAGATTATTGATTAGCCGTCTTTTACAGCACCCATTTTAGTAATTTTTTGCCCCATTTATTGGCCACTTTCCTTGACGAACAGCTTACATAAGAACAATTTAAAATTGTCCTTGAGACATGTAGAAGAAAAAACCGCTACTAAAGCCATACTAAATCCATCGTTTTCTCGAAATTATTTTAACTGGTTTCAAAGAAAAATCCATTGCCAACCCACACGGGACAGAAAAGCTAAAAACACAAGTGTTTAGAAATTACAACTGCAGACAAATATACGAGTACACCCCCTCGCATCGAGGGAAGAAGCCATAAATGTCAAAAAAAAAGAAGAAAAAAATCAGACAACTGTAGAACGACAACGTCGACAAGTGGCAGTGGTGAAGGGAATTTTCGAAGCACGATATTTGAGAATACAAACATCCCAGAGCAGGGACTGAAGGCTGACGTAAATTAATGAGCGAAACTTTGCTGTAATTCCCTTTAAATTTAATTGACGTAATTTTATGTTTATTTTAATTACTAAAAATACTTTGCGAACTTGTAAAAGGACTTAAGAGGACTTACTGGAAAATTCGCAGCGACTGAGTCGAAAGTGCTAGGCGATGTCGGCAACGAGCAATTCCAACACCAGCAGCAGCACCACGAGCACCAGCTAGAACAGCAGCAGTTGTATTACAGCAGCATCAAAGAATTTTGTCCTCGCCAAGATTGAGCAGTTTTTCAACTTCAACTGCGCTTGGATTACAAACTAAAACAGCGCCGCAGGCAGACATACGTTCTCCTATGTCCTTCTGGTTTCGTGTTGAAGAATCAGAGTGCTCTTTCTCTATGATAAGGCAAGATGGAACACATAACACCACCATAGCCGAAATCAGGGCATATACTATCTATGTACATTTTGTCCACCCTGTTGTCGTTGACGATGTTTTCCTGGTGCGGAGATTAAGGTTGAAATGCGCTGAAAATAACGTTGACTATCGTACTACTTGTCGTACAACAAACACCAACAGCAAAGAATAACATTTTTGTGGTAAAAGTTATGCAACATTTTCATAATTGTGTTTGCCTTTCGCAAATCTATTGTAAATGACTATTTTGTGTTTGAAAACGTTTTTTTGTTTTGGTTTTGACTTGAGCTGAGGAAGATGGAATTCAAATTGAAAGAATTGTTATGGTACAAGGGTAGGTCAGGGGTCTGTGAATGCAGCTTTATTTTCAGATACAGAATATTTATTTTTATTTTTTTGACGGAATTCGCTCGTTCTTACTCACTAAAAACACGCCTCCCTTCTTGACTACTACAACTAAGTTACCTTATCAACTAGTTTCGCGTGTGGCAGGTAGCTTTCCAGCAAAAGCATCTGCTAGTACCACTTTTATATGCGGATAGTCCCTATCGCGTCAGATCGAACGGTCTCGTTCTTTGTAATCGACGCACTAAGTTTATCTCGTCCAGAATTTGGAGTACTTTACTATCACAATGACCATGAAGACGTGTCGGAAAAACAAAACAAGACCTTATCGGTGCTACTCCGACATATTTGGAGCTCAGGCCGGTAAGGATTTCTAGGACTTAGTCAGGGTCTTGGAAAAGAGATGGTGGCGGACGAGTCCTATATGGGCCAACGGCAGCGCTCACATCCCGGAACGGGTTACTGGCTTCGGTGTAAAGGACCCCTAGTCTTAGGATTAAAAATGGAACTGTTCCTCCAGGTTGGGGGTTGTGCCGCCGGGGTAACTGCCCGGCCATTTAAGAAACAAGAAGTTACGAAGCAACAACAAGCCTCGGATATGGACGGATCTACTGTTGAAAACCCACGCAAACGATTAAAGGAAAATTACCTTCGGATATGTACGTGGAATCATAGATCCTTTAATAGACCACGTGCAGCCGAGCAACTAGCGGACGCCCTAGACTGCTGCAAAGCAGACATAACCGCCATTCAAGAAATGCGATGGGATGGGCCGGACAAAAAGAAGATGAAAAATTGCGACATATACTACGGCAATCGCTATCGACGGCAAAAGCAGCGCTTATTTGGATGCGAATTTGTTGTCGGAGGCAGACTAAGACAAGAAGTCCTCAGCTTCCGGTATTTGAGCGAGCGCCTCGTAGCAATCCGCATCAAGGCTAAATTCGCCAACATTAGGCTTATATGCGCGCATGCCCCTACAGAGGAGAAAGATGACGACACCAAGAATGTTTTCTATGAGCCCCTTAACAAGACCTATGAGCAATGCCCTAGCTATGACATTAAACTTATCCTCGGTGATTTTAATGCAAAGCTAGGAAGAGAGGGTATCTTTGGTGAAACGATCAGAAAATATAGCCTACACGACAACGCCTCCGGAACTTTGCGGCGGGGCGAAACATTGTCGTAGCTAGCAAGCGGTTCCCATTACCTTGTCAGACGGCTACAATCGCAAGAGATCGCCAAGTCCTTTTCCGATCGAGTGTCTCTTAATCTCTTAAGAGGTCCAATGCCGCCAGCATCAAGCATCGAAGACCATTGGAAACACTGCTAAAACGCAATCAGAGATGTCGCTGCTGATGTGCTGGGTTTCACACGTCCACCACAACAAAACCCCTGGTTTGATGATGAATGCCGGCAAGCACATGCAGCTAAGCAAGATGCATATAAAGCGGCGCTGCATAGAAGGATCACAGCTGCTCATGAGATCTATGAGCGGAAGAGGAGAGACGAACACCGGCTTCTCAGGAGGAAGAAGAAAGAGCATGAGAAGCGCGCGATAGAGGAAATTGAGAGATGCTACTCCAGGAATGAGGTTTGGAAGTTTTACCAAAAGTTATAAATAACACGCCACAGAAACAAACCCCGAACCGAAGCCTGGGGAGACGAACAAGGGAACATCCTGATAGAATCCATGCTGAGGATTTGGAAAGACCATTTCTGCAGACTGTATAACGGCGATGATGGATCAAATACCGCTGTCAGAATCAATCTTTCAACTTGGACGTTGATGACCAATAATTCCGTCCACCCGACCTGGATGAAGTGAAGATAGCTATATCGAAGCTTAAGTCCAACAAAGCTGCTGGAGCGGATGACTTGGTAAGGAGCATACACCAACTCATCTGTAAAATATGGTCGGACGAAAGTATGCCCGATGAATGGATCCTCAGCATTGTTTGTCCAATTCTCAAGAAAGGAGACCCTCTGAACTGCGCCAACTACAGAGGCATCAGTCTCCTTAACATCGCATATAAGATCTTATCCGCCGTATTGTGTGAACGCCTGAAGCCATTCGTCAACAACCTGATAGGTCCATATCAGTGTGGCTTCAGGCCAGGAAAGTCCACCGTCGACCAGATATTCACACTACGGCAGATCTTGGAGAAGACCCATGAGCTTCAGATCGATACACACCACCTATTCATCGATTTTAAGGCCGCGTATGACAGCATCTATAGAGACGAGCTATATAGAGCAATGTCTAGTTTTGGCATCCCTGCCAAACTCGTCCGTCTGTGCAGGATGACGATGGAGAATGCACGCTGCTCCATCAAGTGGGTAAAGATCTCACCGCTACCTTTGATGTCCAGAAAGGATTTAGACAAGGCGATGCGCTGTCATGCGATTTTTTCAACATCGTACTTGAAAGAATAGTGCAAAACTCACGAGCAAACACAAGAGGCACTATCTTTCAAAAGTCCGTCCAATTACTCGCATACGCCGACGATATTGACATAATCGGGAGAAAGCAGCGTGATGTCAGTGGCGCTTTCGCGAGTATTGAGACGGAAGCGGCGAAAATGAGGGCAAGACCAAGTATATGCTGTCAAGCAAAAAGGATAACCAACACCGACGTCTCGGACAGAACATCACCCTCGACAGATATAACGTTGAGGTAGTTAAGGACTATGGTGCAGAGGCATAGACATTATTCAAAATGGATGAGGGTGTTGTTGGTTGCTTCGAAAGAAAAATTCTTCGGGCGATTTTGGTCCCGTCTGCATTGACTGTAAGTGGAGGAGGAGATACAACGACGAACTGTACGGACTGTAAAAATTCTGTTTTCCAGGTACGATTTCAGAATCGTATGCAGCTCTGACTTAGCTTAAAATTCAAGCCTTCGTGCACTACCTCATCGAAGGCCTACCACAATTGTGTAACGCACGCCTCACTATGCACAAGATAAATACGACGGGGAGCGGAGGTATGCCGTATGTGCTGCGATTAGGGGTTGGTCAGCCTGATTGCATTTAATGTAAACGTTGAAGATGGACTAGTAATCGTCGTCATCGGAATACTTCTGTTCAAAGGGTCCAGGGACTAAATTTGATCAAGTAGTGGTAGAGTACGATTTATAGCAAGCAACTCAAATAGAGTACATAGGGCTAAGTCGTGTTACCTCAATAGAAGAGTTTTACTCACTGAACAAACAAACAGCTTAGGTTGTTTATCTCTTCCATTCAATGATTAATACTCAGCGTGATAAGGGAGATTCAATGGTGAAAAAACTGCTCCAAAGGGTTCAACGTACTGTTTGGGATTCGAGTGGTACCAGCCGACCCCGAACTGAGAGATCGCCCGAATATATTCATTCTGGTGAGACAGAGCATCGCAACGAAGGGCCAGATTTAGAGTTGTCGAATCCAATTTTTTCATGAAAGGAAGCAACAACTTCGGAAAGACTGAATTTTGGTCCTCTGGTTCTTCAATTAAAGCAAATGTTTTCACTCCAGTATCAAAGAGCGTTACTTTAACTTAGTTTGCTTCTTTATGTTCCAATAAAACTAAAATCTTGCTGATTTTTATTTCAGATTCTGAAAAAGGTTCAAAAGACACTCCTTTAGTTTCATTTGTTTTAAAACCATCCTCAAGTAAAATATACCAAGTTGTAGCTTGTCGCCATGTTGCCGGCGCCGAATCGCTTCATCACGGTCATAGCGTACACAACCTGCAACCACGGCTATATTTTGTTCACTATGTGCTCGATGTGGTCTATTTGAACGCATATTATCTAATAATGAAATTTTGGTTTCAAACTGTTTGATGGTATAACAAATTGTGCTTTCAGTCGGCGAATTATGTGAATCATAAGTTGCTCTAAGCGCACAAAATACATTCCTCGTATTTTTGCAATACAGCAAAATTCATATGTGGAGTCTCCAAAGATAAGATGCCCACTGTTCCAGGAGCCCCACGTCGACGCCGTGTGTCTGATGCGAGCGTAAGCTGGGCATTCACAGAGTTAATGCTCCGCGATGCTTTTATAACTTTCACATATGTGATTGGTAAAGCATCGCAGGATGTTGTATAACGTTTGCTCAGTAAGGGGACATAACAGTCAATGGAAACCTCAACTGAGAATGCAGCTATACCTTACGTAGGTACGGTTCCTGAAATACTGTCGTCTAAGCCTTGCCTCCCAAGTTCATCCGATATTTCATTTCCACTGCTCTTATTGTAACCTTGGACCTGTGACCGACTGCGTATGTCTCCTCTTGGAATCTGTCTAGTTTTCTTAACGAGAAATGAAATCTTTCGTTGTCGTCCTCCAGAAAGACAACATCATTGCAATCTTTGGAACCACCTGTAAAAATCAGACTGCATTTCTTTCCAGACTCAGATTCTGGTCAAAGTCAATCCATAAGGCCAGCGACAGGAAGAAGTTTGGGCACAGTGGTTTTTTCTCCATGGGTGGCATCAAATTCAGTGCGAGACTGATTGTTGTTGTATTCTAGTCAACTACACATCTTACTTGATTACGGTGACTGAAAAAATGAAAAAAAATTATTACCACTTGAGCCACGGTTTAGGAAAAAAAACAGTCGATACAGATTATTTTTGTGAAAGAAGCAATGATGCATTTTCGTGACATCTTGTTCCACCAGACAACCGACAAATGGCTTTATCATAGACAAGTACATCCAGAGGACCCTTTTTATGCCGAGAACGCCTCTGTAACTGCTCCTTAAAGGCTTTCGACATAACATGTTAGGTCTATAGAAATTTGATATCCATATTGAAACCCAAATACTTATCTTCTTTGGGGATTTGGATGGTAAAACCTTTAAGCACTATGTGAGTTGGCGTAGACAGCTTGCTCCAGTTTTGAGAGAATTGACTGACAGCCCACTTTAAATTTACCAATTGTTGAATACATCTAGGGCTGCCTGTGCTTTAAAGCAAACAGTCACTAGACACGATCCAAAAGACAGTTGTATCATCTACTTATGTTTGCTGATGGATGTCAGAACTATATGGCACGTGAAGTAATGAGTCAACTAACATGTAAAAGTGTAGGACAGATAGGACCGCTTTGTGGTAATCTCTTATTTAGCTCTGCCAGCACTAATTTATATATATAAAATAAAATCCAGGAATAACACATATGAGGCCTTATCGGGGTTGATTCGACATTTTAGGAGCTTAGGCCGATAAGGATTGCCAAATCCAATTCAATGTCTTGCACAAGAGTTGTTGCCGGATGAGCTTTTAATAGCGGCGTTGGGCACTGCCTCCAGTCCAACAGACTGTCCATCCACCTTGAGGCTTTTTTTGCTCGGAAAACTGCCTGGCCATGGCAAGGGAAACTATAGTTGTGAAAGAACAACAAGCCTCAGATATGGACGGATCTGCTGCTGACAACCCCTTCAAACGAAATAAGGACAACGAACTTCAGATCTGTACGCAGAATGTCAAATCCCCTAATAGGCCATGTGTATTCAAATAGTTAGCGGAGGCATTAGACTGTTGCACGGCGGATACTACGCCATAAAAAAAGCGATGCAGCCCATATGCCCCATATGCGCCCACGTCCCACAGATGACTCCACCGAAGATTCTACGAGCTCTTGAACAAGATCTACGATCAATGCCTTAGCAATGACATCAAAACTGTTCTCGGCGATTTTAATGCAAGGCTACGAAAAAAGGGAATCTTTGGTAGTACAGTCGGAAAGTAGAAGAGGTGGTGCCTGCACGACACAATTTCTGAAACAGATTCAGGCTATTCGACTTTACGGAAGGTCGAAACATTGTCTCAGCAAGCACGCGATTCCCAAGTTTCGATATTCACAAGGTGACTAGTACAACTTCTGATCAATCAACAGTCACCCGGATTAACCACATAGCGATCGGCGAATACAATCTTCCAGTTTAATGGATGTCCGAACTTTCCAAGGAGCCAACATTGACTCAGAACATCACCCTGTTGTACCCAGGGTGGGGTTGCGGATACCCTCGACAGCGCAAAGGCAATACATCAAACAAAGAATAGCTGTTGCCAATCACCGTTCTCTGGGCTAAGAAGGCAATTGCCTAGCAAAGCCTTGTTTTGGAACAACAAAAGTGAGGGTGTTCTCACTATATAAGTAATCTATGGAGGAGAAAAGTATAACGGTCTTTGGTTGAAATAAAATATTGGGAACACTAACGATGTAGCTTATGCTTCCCAATATTACTTACAGTTGAGCTCTTACAAATGCCGTCAAAAGTTGTGCGTTACCCTCAGTTTCGATGAAAATGCCCAGCGCGTATTCTTTCTTGTCCAGTACGACCTCAATTCTGCCTACCAATTCTGAAGCACACTGGCCCACTCTCTATACTTCCTCGTTCATTAAGTTAGGCTATTCGAAACTTTTTTTTCCATCTCCGGGTTAACCAAACAAGGATACATTTCCCTCTTACGCTCAAATCGACCACATCTCCTTGCAAAATTGTAATCGTAAATCAGAGTTGCATAACTGTCGCAAGGACGAGCACAAACGAAAGAAAAATAAAATTTTAAAAAACCTGCCATCCAGTAACACACATGTACTCGTATGTATGTATGTATTAAGAATAACAAAGGAAAAAACTGCAAGAGTCCAATGTGTCCTTGTAAAAGCACTATAACCTGTGGCAACAGCTGCTGCTGCTGTTGCTCCAGCCTATGTCGCAATATCAAAGTGAAATTCATACCACGCTACATGGGTACGGGTACAAGGCTCATGTGAATGTCAGTGCAAATGTGGAAATGCAAAATGAAACCCATGGTGCAGTAGTGACAAGGAATTGTCGGTATAAAGCTGCATCCTTTTTGTCATCCCAGGTGGTTTTCAGTTACACACTTACTACCATCTAACATAACTGTCCCATCTTGCGAGCTCAAAAAATTTCCATCAAATACACCTACATCTACTCGCTGGATTCATCTGATGGTTACAAGTGAACATTTTTAGATGTATTCCCGCTGGGCTTCTTCGGATCGATAACCACATGGTGTCCTGCCACTTGGAACTATGATATGTGGCCTATCATGGTCTTTCTTCGTATCATCATCAGCGTTGTTGTTGTCGTTGACGTCATCGTGGGAGTGGATAGAATTTCTTCTCATCCTCATCGTTGTGCTCTATTTCAAACAGCGCATTTAGAACAAGAATCCATTGCTATGTTCAACACTCTACTTCACTGCCATGGATTGGTTCTTAGCAACAAATCAATAGCGATTTGCATATTGGAACCGCGGGCGATTTTTGAGTGCAGAAGAACAGTCTTTTTCGCAAGCACGGTGAATGAAAAAAGGGAGAAACGAGAATGGAAAAACGAAAGCTTGGAAACAAGAAAAGCCATACTTTACAAAATTGTTCCTTTGAGCGATATCCTTCTTACACTTTGCTTTAGTTCTTGCCTTTTCGCACAAAAGATGAAGAACGTATTTATCACAGAGAGGAGAAAAGGTGTCAAGGAGACCTCGCTTGAAGGTAAAGTGCTTGTGTCACATTAACATGTCCTTCTTTGAAAACTTTCCTTTTGACGACCTAAAGGGTATGATTGGCATATGCTTTATTGTCTTAGAAGTCAAAGATGCCAAAAGATTGAGCGGTGCTTAGTGGTTCATATGAAGTGGATGAGGAGTATAAATATGCCAAGGATAAGGAGAAAGTGTTATTAAAAAGAAAATTATAGCCACTGGATCCTTTCAATTTCGAAAATTTGAATAAGGATTGGAGGAGTTGAAGCATTTAAGGAAGCTTATGGGGGCAGCAGTGCCATTACCTCATGTCAAAAGAATAAATCCATAACTGATAATGAATTGATCAGGCTACAGTCTAACGTTAACCTAAGTCACTTTATTGTTCATGTTGCGGGCTTTAATTGGCTGTAGATTCTACTCTCGAAGATTTACCATGTGCCTGCTGAAAGTGTGGTGGTGTCAGACAATAAAATTGTTCTCCTTCCTTTCTGATGTTGCCTTCAGACTCAAACTCCGACTCTCCAGAATAGAAGTCGATGAACTTATCCACTGCAGCACTATACCACTGCTCAAAAAATTGATCAGCAATAAGGACTTGTTGACTATATTTTGGGCCCTAAGAGCCTGCTTTACTCCTATTTCCTACACGAGCTCTGGTCGTTAGGGGCCTCGATATTCCTGCTCCTTCTGGACACATTTAGTAACTTAAATGCTTAGCATAGGTCTTATGCCCCATCATGACGCCAGTAGGCAGGCTGTAGTCTTTCCTTCTGAGAGAGAGCAGGAAAGCTCTGACACCTTAAAGACGTCGGGAAGTAGTCATCCCATCTGCAGTTTTGCTCATATGTAAACCAACTGTCAATGGAAGCTCCAACTGAGAACGTAGATAGTCCTAACGTAGTTTCGGGTCATGGAAAACTGCTCTTTGAGACTAAATCGGTGATTTCATTTTCCGTGATCGATTCCGCGGGTTCTTTACAATACAGTTCGATGTCATCAGGACTATGTTTACTTTCGTTGGAAGGCAGATTCAAGTTTTCCTTACTTCCAGACACCAGTCTAGCATACTTGTTCAGTTTTGTAGCCATTCACGAACCAGTGACTAAATTTTTGTTTTTTTTTTGAAGAATGCATGCATCAGAAGGCATGTCCATATGAGTAGAGTCAAAAGACAATCGACGAGAAAAGTCATCAAAGCTCCAATTTAAGTTATCCAAGACCTTGTTTTGAACGGAAAATGAACTTGTGTGTCCCGCTCCTTATCAGTGCGAGTAAGCAGAGCCAGGTTTGTAAGGAACAGTTAACATGCAGCAGAGGCAGACCGGATATTGGATTCTGGTAAAAGCTGAATTAGCTCATTTTCGTTTAAGCCTGGTTCTGACCTTAAAATAAACAGCGTCTTGAACGCTTTCATCGTAAGCCCACTTATAAAATCTACATACTGAGCTTTGTCATGGAAGCAGTCATATAGGCTAATCTTACTGTTTGCAAACCAGTTGTAAAGATTCACCCAGAGTTACCAGCAGTACGATACTGCACAAATAACACGTCTCCAGGAACTTCAACTTCAATTGATACAACAAATGCAAGCAATTCGACCCACTGAGGTAGAGACAAATCACACGGAGGTTATACCAACACCATTCTGGATGGAAAACGTCAGGCTGTGGTTTTCGCAACTGTAGGCCCAATTTGCACTCTTAAATCTGCGTTCTGATGGCAGGAAACTTAATGTCGTCGTGGCACACCTTGACCATGTGACAGCCACAGAAGTCCAGAACATTATTGTGAACCCACCACAAGGTAAAGCTTTTGAAACATTAAAAGAAGAATTTATCTCGCCCTTGGCCCCATCTAGAGAGCAACAGATAAGACAAATACTGGACTGGATAAAGACCAGCTCGGCGACAGAAAGCCCTCGCAATCTGTAAGGCATTTAAGGAACCTCAGCGGCACAACAATGACAGACGATGCTTTAAAAGCCATTTGGATGGATAGACTTCCTACTAGCGCTCAGTCAATCCTTGCAGCACATACGAGAACAACGCTGAACGAGTTAGGGGCTATTGCGAGTCATCCCACAACATCAAATAAATTACATCCCAACAGGTGGAAACTCTTCAATCTCCCGTTTGGCTCAACAAGTTGAGGCATTAAGCAGGTAAGTACGAATGCTTGCTATAGGGCGAAACAGTTTCATGCGGAATCACTCTCGCTCCCGCTCACGACATCGGAGCAAACATCGGCGGCAGGTCAATAGGCTCGGACGTGTCAGTGTTTTCACCAGTTACAGTGTTTCCACCTATACGTTTGCGGCATCGAAGCAAACCTTCTGAATACACTCTTTTTGCTGCGAATGGAACACAAATACCAACGTATGGATGCCTCTCCGTCCCAGTTGACCTGGGACGTCTACTACGACGTTCATCAAGAATGCTGCAGAACTTCAAGTACCGCTCAACGAATGCCTAAAAGGAGAAAACACTAAAGGAAATAAACCTGTCGTATGGACACAATCGTTTCAACAATCATTTACTTTGTGCAAAGAAGGTCTCCTAAATGCTGCCCTGTTGGCACACCCTGATCCACTCTGCCATGGGGATTATTCACTGATGCCTCAGACAAAGCGATGGGTGCAGTCCTACAACAAAAAACATATTTCGGATGGCAATCGCTGTCTTCTTTCTCAAAACGGTTCAGCTCAGTACAATAAAAATGCAGCACCTAGGACAGGGAGCTTCTACCACAAGCCATTGGTCTTTGCTTTCAATCAAAAACCCGAAAAATCTTCTCCGAGGCAATTCAGATGTCCTGATTTCAGTGAGCAATTTTCAACAGATACAAAAACACATCTCGGGCGTCGATAATGTCGTCGCAGAACACACTGTCTTGAATCGAAGCTTTTAGCAAACGCATCGATGTTAACGACCTAGCAGCAGCGCAATCAGGTGACATTGAATTGAATAACCTTTTACCCTCCAATTTTGTATTACAGCTTATAAAAGTTCAATTACCTAATTCATCATTACAACTCTACTGTGACGTATCTCAAAACAGAGCCCGACTATTTATTCCTTAGCACCTGCTATACCAAGTCTTTAATTCACTTCACAACATGAGTAACAGCGAAGCTCATCTCCTCAAAATACATCTGGCCATCATTATAGAAGGATTGCAAAGCCTGGGCACAAACATGTGTACCATGCCAAAAATCAAAGATCACCCGTCATATAACATCACCAGTAGGAATTTTTGCATCGTCAAGTTCAAGATTCGAACACATCCATGCGGATTTCGTAGGATCCCTTCCGTATTCAAGAGGTTCGAGATTTTGTCTCACCATCGTAGATCGATTCTCTCGCTGGTCTGAAGCTTATCCCCTTGAAGATTCGACAGCTGATACCCTAGCGAGGACGCTCTTTAGTAATTGGATAGCTCGCTTCGGCGTGTCCCTAGAGATAACATCAGACCGTGGTAGACTGATGTTCCAGGCGCTAGCAAAATTGTTCGTAATCAACCACTTGACAACCATTGCGTACCACCCTGCAGCTAACAGGATGGTTGCGAGGCTGCATCGGCAACTTAAGGCCGTTATTGAGTCCTACGAATCCCTTTCCTGGGTCGACGAACTTCCAATCGTTCTCCTAGGGCTCAGAACTGCTTTCAAGGAAGATGTTTAAGGAACGGCAGCTGAAATGATGTATGGAGAGACCATTCTTGTTCCTGGCGAATTTTTGTGTTCACGGCCAAACACCACAGCTCCCGAAAGTTGTGTCAGCCAACGTCTCCAAACGTCTCCAGCCAGTAACGATTCAAAGTTAATTGTGAATATTTGGTCGATGCTGGACTTTTCTGGCCTAACGCCACACTGATATGGAGTAATCAAGTTATTAACGGAAAGCTTCAGGAGTTCACTCAATATGGCGGATAAGATTTTCTACGCGATATTTGCCTCTGTAGTTAACACAGTCCAAACGGTTTCCTTTCCTGGGGATCGGACAAACACTGCTGGACTTTCATTCATCGGACATACAGTCCGTTTGATAAGATCGTGCACGGCCAAACTCGTTTATGAAAATCGGTTTGGAAGTGGAACTTGCATTAGCAGATAAAAAAATACTTCTGCTAAGATGCTTTGAATAAAAAAATTTAAAGAGTGTTCAATTTTTGTCAGAGACGGAAGTATTTTAAAATGAGTGTCGCGTTTGCATCACGTTATGAAGCAGTATTCTTGTGCACGCATCCAAAAGGACCGAAAATGTCATACGCAGCAGCTGCTAAATACATGAAAAAGTCAAAAGCATTTATTAGCAAGTGGGTGCACCGTTATTCCCAAGTTAAAAATGTGGATGATTTGCCGGATCGTGGGTCTACGCCAAAAAAAACAAAAAAGGAAGACAAAATGATTCTACGCGTGTTTGAAAAAAATCCTCTTCTATCGTTACGTGGAGGACAAGGGATTTCCCATAAAAGGGGTCTAAATGTGTGTTGTGATACGATACGAAGACGTTTACTAGCCAATAATGTAAAATTTCGAAGCACAATAAAGAAACCACTACTGTCAAAAATAAAAACTTAGAAAAACGACTCAGTTGGGCCAAGGAGAATTTGGACAGAGATTGGAACAACGTTATTTTTTCGGATGAAGCTTATTTTGTTCATGGTCTCCTATCACTCATACCTGGTGTACACAATCCAATAAATTAATCCAGCGGACCGTCAAACACCCGGCAAAGGTGCACACTTGGGGATGCTTCTCAAAACAAGGATTAGGCAATTTGTTCATGTTTACAAATAACTTAAATGCACCCAACATGGTCAAAATTTATAAGAAGGCTTTATTACCATCTGCCCAAAGGTGGTTTAAAAGAAGGAATGAGATTTGGTTACTTACTTACTTACTTTAGGTGGCGTTACAGTCCGGGGTGGACCTGGGCCTCTGTCAACAAGCCTCTCCAGCCAGCTCGATCCCTGGCTAGCTGCCTCCAGTTTCGCACGCTAAGTTGGCTGAGGTCCTCTTCCACTTGCGTGCGCCACCTGAGTCTTGGCCTTCCTCTACTGCGCTGTCCCTTGTGGGTGGATTCGAAGACTTTTCGGACCGGAGCATTGGTGTCCATGCGCTCTACATGACCCAGCCATCTCAGTCTTTGGATCTTCACTCTTCTGGCTAGGTCGCTGTACAGTCTATACAGTTCGTCGTTGTATCTCCTCCTCCACTCACCGTCAATGCAGACGGGACCGAAGATCGCCCGAAGAATTTTTCTCTCGAAGCAACCAAGAACACCCTCATCCATTTTTGATAATGTCCATGCCTCTGCGCCATAGAGCAGGACCGGGATTATTAAAGTCTTATAAAGGGTGACTTTTGTTGTCCGAGAGAGGGCTTTGCTACTCAATTGCCTTCTTAACCCAAAGAAACAGCGGTTGGCAAGAGTTATTCTTCGCTTGATCTCAGCGCTGATGCCGTTGTCTGTATTTATAGCGGAGCCTAGGTAGACAAAGTCCTTAACTACCTCAAAGTTATATCTGTCGAGGGTGACGTTCTGCCCGAGACGTCGGTGTTGGTTGTCCTTTTTGCTTGACAGCATATACTTGGTCTTGCCCTCATTGACCGCTAAACCCATTTTCGCCGCTTCCGTCTCAATACTCGCGAAAGCGCCACTGTCATCACGCTGCTTTCTCCCGATTATGTCAATATCGTCGGCGTATGCGAGTAGTTGGACGGACTTTTGAAAGATAGTGCCTCTTTTGTTTGTTCGTCAGTTTTGCACTATTCTTTCAAGAACGATGTTGACAAAATCGCACGACAGCGCATCGTCTTGTCTAAATCCTTTCTGGACATCAAAGGTCTCGGTGAGATCTTTACCGACCTTGATGGAGCAGCGTGCATTCTCCATCGTCATCCTGCACAGACGGACGAGTTTGGCAGGGATGCCAAAACTAGACATTGCTCTATATAGCTCGTCTCTATAGATGCTGTCATACGCGGCCTTAAAATCGACGAATAGGTGGTGGGTATCGATCTGAAGCTCATGGGTCTTCTCCAAGATCTGCCGTAGTGTGAATATCTGGTCGATGGTGGACTTTCCTGGCCTGAAACCACACTGATATGGACCTATCAGGTTGTTGACGAACGGCTTCAGTCGTTCACACAATACGGCGGATAAGATCTTATATGCGATGTTAAGGAGACTGATGCCTCTGTAGTTGGCGCAGTTCAGAGGGTCTCCTTTCTTGAGAATTGAACAAACAATGCTGAGGTTCCATTCATCGGGCATACTTTCGTCCGACCATATTTTACAGATGAGTTGGTGTATGCTCCTTACCAAGTCATGGCCGGCCGCTTTGAAGAACTCGGCAGTCAGGGCATCCGCTCCAGCAGCCTTGTTGGACTTAAGCTTCGATATGGCTATCTTCACTTCATCCAGGTCGGGTGGACGGAATTGTTGGTCATCATCGTCCAAGTTGAAAGGTTGATTCTGCCTGAAAGCGGTATTTGGTCCGTCATCGCCGTTATACAGTCTGCAGAAATGATCTTTCCAAATCCTCAGCATCGACTGCGATTCTACTACGATGTTCCCTTGTTCATCTCTACGTTTTTACCTTTTGGTAAAACTTCCGAACCTCATTCCTGGAGAAGCATCTCTCAATTTCCTCGATCGCGCGCTTCTCATGCTCTTTCTACTTCCTCCTGAGAAACCGGTGCTCGTCTCTCCTCTTCCGGAGTATATATATAGTATATAGTTACGAGTATATGCATCTTGCTTAGCTGCATGTGCTTGCCGGCATTCATCATCGAACCAGGGGTTTTGTTGTGGTGGACGAGTGAAACCCAACACATCAGAAGCGGCATCTCTGATGGCGTTTTGGCAGTGTTTCCAATGGTCTTCGATGCTTGATGCTGGCGGCATTGGACCTCTTAAGAGATTAAGAGACACTCGATCGGAAAAGGACTTGGCGATCTCTTGCGATTGTAGCCGCCTGACGTCTAAATTCCTCACATCATTAGCTTGTCATGGCGTTAATCGTGATATCTGCAACCGTACCTTGGCTACAACAATGTAGTGTCTGAGTCGATGCTAGCTCTTCGGAACGTTCGGATGCGGGATGTGGGAACTGCGATTTGAAAATGCTTAGCCTGAATCCATTATTGGTATTTATTTCGTGCAGGCTATACCTTTCTATAGAATTACCAAAGATGCTTTTCCTTCCATGCTTTTCATATTCAAATCACGGGAGACAATTGCTCGTAGTTCTTCTTTCTCCTCAGTGGCAAATTTGATACGGATTGCTACGAAGCGCTTGTTCACTTAAGACTTTTTGCATAAGTCTGACTCCATTAACAAATCCGCATCCAAATAGGCGCTGCTTTGCCGTCGATAACATTCACCGTCGTAGATGCTGCAATTTCCTATCTTCTTTTTGTTCAGCCCATCCCATCGCATATCCTGGAAAGCGGTTATGTCTGCTTTGTATCAGTCTAGGGTCTCTGGTTGTTGTTCGTGCACGTAACCTAACATTCTACCTGTATATGTAAAGTTCTTTGTCTTTTATTCGCGTGCAGGGGTTGTAAACAGTAGATCCGTCCGTATCCGATTTTTATTGCTGCTTCGTAAATTTCGTCTTTTTTCTTAGCCGAGCAGTTATCCCGGCAGCACAACCCCGATCTATAGGGCCAGTTCCATTTTAGATACCCCTAGGATGAGGGGTCGATTGGCCCCTTAACGGCTCGTCCGCCACTATCTCTTAGTCTGACTAAGTCATGCAAATCTTTACCGGCCTGAGCTCCAAATATGACGGAGTAGCCCGGATAACATCTCAGTGTTGATTCCATCTGGGGAATTTATCCCCTGTCGTGTTCATAGTGCTGCTAGTTTTCTGCTGGTCGGTACTCGCGCTTATAAGTCGAGCAAGCCGAGAGATTTTTGTTTTTGGAGCAGTTTTTACTCTTCAGTTATGACGGTATGTTTTTTTTTTTACTTGCTTTGCCATCAATCACTTTAGTTGTAACTTTTATATTTTGTTGTTAAGAGCTTCAATCTCGTCCTCCTGTGAAGCTATTGTCATCTCGCATTTGAGTGACGTTCTTTTCCTTCACTTATACATGTCAACTCGTCACTAAAATTAGAGAATATTTACTCTACCAGACGCCGCTGAAATGAAAGGGCGCTTTATACCGTTAGCGAGTGGTTACATTTGTATTCTCAGCTAATTAATGGGCTATAGTCTACTTGAATCCTCTATTACACGCTTGTGAAACCGCCAAGGAGACGTATGAAAGGCTGGCGACTAAGTAGATGTTCCACCATACCCTCCCTCGTTCGCAAATTCGCAACTAGTAATTTTTTAACTTTAAGCTCACAAAGAACTGCTCGCTTGTCCACGATTGGTGTTGAGAAACGACGACAATAGTTTGCCTCGCATCAGCTGGTTGTTACGTTTAAATATACTGCAAGCGTTCCCCACTTCCCACTTTTGACTTTTTTTGTCTCAGCACAAACCAAACACATCGACTTAAAATTTTATCTTAAATTATCTGTTCATTACCTTCAAAGTCAAATCCTCTTGAATTGCCGAATTTTCTTCAGCCGGTTTGTTTTCATTTTTTCTTATTCCGAATACACAATTCGAACAAATACTCAGAGATCTACCAGTTTCAAGGAAATACCAAAGTCTTCGAATACAAAAAAGAGAACATGAGGAAGAAACAGAAATAAAAAAAATTATCCCTGCGGAACGCAATAAATCACAAAATTAATCCTTGATGGTTTATTAGCGTTTCAAATACTTCTTACTGCCAAAGTCTCGGAGCAAAGTAATAAATTAGTTTTTTCCTCATTCCCAGTACCGATTTGGCCCTCCAGTCATGTATTCCTACTTCTGTTCTGAACATTGAGTAGCTTATACCAAACCCCATCCACCAGCCCCGCAGTCTAACTGAATAGCAGCCAGCCAGGCAAAGGAATTTTCCAACTCAAATAAACTCCATCAACGTAATCTTATCTCCATCGCTTGCCGAATTAAAAGCAAATAATGAACGTTTCATTCCCACTTACGGAATTCTTAAATAAATTTGCAAATTAAACCCCCCAATTTCCAGGAACCCAAATCCTGGCCAGTCTACAGTCCATGACCCATCGATAGAAGACCGAAAGTCCTAACAATCGGTTTAAAAAAGAACATCAATGAGGCGACAAAGGGGTTGCTTGATCTGCGACTGATGGTGCTTCCAAAATTTACCTTCATACTCGTATCTCCCCTTTAGCATTGAAATCCCTAAGCTCTCGGAAGTGGTGTTTTCATTTTTTTTTTAATTCTAGGAGATGGCGGTCGGTGGTTGGAATGGAATTCTTTACGCGATAAACAAAACGGTAAAACGTCATCAATCTCTTTTAAAACTACCACCATCATCAAAAGGGAATATAGCGAGACTACTCGGGGAATTGGAAAAGCAACTTAGGCCCAAAGAACCATTACGCGAAGCTACGCTAAAAGAGTCATAGTGGCACAATGATGGTGGGGAAAGTGAAAAACGAAGGAAAAATATAGTAAACACATTTTCCAAGTACTCGACGTCCTTGTTCGCATATTTAATAGACGCTTGAGATACGTCAAAGAGAAATGTACTCTCGATTGATGAATTGCTGACACCTCCATCCACTAAGTCTATCGTCCTTGATTACAAGCACATACACAAGCCTGGATCTCACTCCAAAGATGAACTCGAACGCGAAGCTTTAGCGTTTCCCCTTAAAATGAAACAATAATGCGACATGAAGAGCTAAAAGCCAAATTTCCTCGAAGGATATGGCTCTCGGGGGGGAGAGGATAAAGTCACTTCAATTCGATTTATCGAATACGGAAACTTTTATGTGGAAGAGATGCTATTGGATAAGCTGACTAGGCTACGATCTGTACATAGATTTTCGCAAAATGTACAAGTGCTTAGGTGATAATTTCGAGCACACTAATGTAGAGTGTTGAGCGTAATTATTGTGCATCTGCATTAAAGAGGATGAAAACTGCGATATCTACTACTACGATTTTTTTTGACGGCTAAAGCAACGCCTATTTCAATGCGGATTTGCTAATGGAGCCAGACTGAGGTAAAAAGTCTTGAGTTTCCGGCATGTGAACGAGCGCCTCGAACAATCCGTATCGAGTTCGCCAATATCAGCCTGAAATACCCCACAATGGAGAAAGAAAAGCATTATCCTCGGCGAATTTTCTGCAAACCTAGGAGGAGAGGGCATCTTTGGTAGTACTCTTGGAAGATACGACACCGCCTCCGATAAGGAATCCAGGCTAATCGATTCAGGTGGCGAGACGATGACGATGGAGAATGCACGCTGCTCCAACAAGGTCGGTAAAGATCTCGACGAAACCTTTGATGTCAAGGAAAGATTTAGATAATGCAATGTGCCGTCATTTGATTTCTTTTACATTATTTCTGAAAGAATAATACAAAGCCTGCGCGCCAAAACATGAGGCTAAATCTTTCAAAAGCCTGTCTAATTACTCGCATACGCCGATGATAATGACGTAATTGGATTTCAGTGGTGTTTTCACCAGTATTGCGGCAAAAATAGGTTTAACGGTCTACTGGGCAAGCCAAGTATTTTAGATTATATGCTGTCAAGCAGAAAGGACACCTAACACACGTTTCATACCGAAAGTCATTCTCGACGGATACAATTCAAACAATGACACCAGCGTTGAGATCAAACGAAGAAAAACTCTCGGTAATCGCTGTTCTTTTCGGCTAAGTAGGTCCTCTCTCGAACAACAAAAGTGACTCTGCAGACTTTGATAATCCCACTCCTACGCAGAGACATGGAGCTTTATCAAAAATGGATAATTCTTCGAGTGATTCTCGGTTTCGTCCACATAGACGTTGAGGAGAGGAGGAAATGCGGCGACGGACTGTACGGAGTCTACAGCAACATTGACTTAGCTAAAAGAGTGACGTAGCCAACGATTAAGATGGCTGGGTTATGTAGAGCGGATGGACGCTAGTGCGACGGACTGATAAGTATTCGAATCTTCCCCGAGGGCAGTAGAGTAATGCGTGACTCAACTACAAATAGCTAACTAGAAGCCGAGCTGGCGGTAGATGCTTGGTAATTGACATTGGTTGACTATCTTTAGTTAATTTCTAGGATGCTGCTTCAATTTAACATTTTCCCCTACAAGAGGTATAAGGCACAAATGAGAAGAGAAGAGTATTGAAAATCGACCCGAATAATCGTTGAAAAA